>CM061748.1:53383853-53983853 GCA_030979885.1 Lolium multiflorum | reverse complement strand
AGTCGAGGGACATATTGGATAAGTGCACAAGCTCATCTCTATGAAAAACAAGAAATGTCTTTGACCCAAAACACACATGCATGATGATAAAAAATAATCTTGGCCACACATAATATGAAAAAGTGCTACATACTAGAGGACATAGATCAACAATAGATACAACCTCTTAGTGCAAGATTTAGCCAAAAATCTAAGCATGTAGAACCGAAAACCAACACATATGTGAGCCAAAAATACGGCCAAAATACGCGGGGAGAGGAGCCAATACCGGAGGCCATAGAGGAGGGGAGGTAGGGGAGGGCTCCCACGGAGCCGATCCGGCCGGAGGTGGCCGGAGGGCGGCCGGTGAGCCGGTGGTGGCGCGGCGGCTGTGCGTGTGTGTGTTTGCTGGGAGCGAAGGGTTGGGGGGCGCTGTGTGCGTGGGCGTCGACCCGCTCTTGTGTGGAGGTACCGGCCCGAGGCCGGCGGTAGTACCGACCAGGCCCCGACGGTACTACCGGCCTGGCCAGGCCCGGGTCGGCAACCTCTCCCCCCCTTTTTTTTAAAGACACTTGGGCTGTGTTTTTTTTAAATCCCTTTTTGTTTTTTTGAAAGACACCCTCTTTAATATTAACACAATTTGGTCAAAGATAAACATGAGTTTTGATATGCAATTTTTTAAACGAGCTTGTGCAAGAGATAGAATGTTTTTAAAGAGTGAGAATGGCTTAGGATGGACACTAAGAGAGGTATGGTACTATGAACTCAAGTTTGCAAGGATCAAATCAAGAGAAGCCAAACTTTGAGCCAATTCCCATAAGAACATGAAAGATCAAAAAGGAGCAACTTATTAAGATCCAATTAAGAACAACTCTTCACAAGAAGAGGTCGGTGGCCTAAGCCACCATATATGAGTGATATGTTGGAGATATGCCCAAGAGGCAATAATAAATTAGTTATTGTTATATCTTAGTGTTCATGATAAATGTTTACATCCCATGCATGCTATAATTGTATTAACCGAAACATTGATACATGTGTGTTATGTAAACTACAAGGAGTCCCTAGTAAGCCTCTTGTATAACTAGCTTGTTGATTAATAGATGATCATGGTTTCGTGATCATGAACATTGGATGTTGTTAATAACAAGGTTATGTCATTGGGTGAATGATATAATGGACATACACCCAAATAAGCGTAGCATGAGATCAAGTCATTAAGTTCAACTTGCTATAAGATTTCGATACATAGTTACCTAGTCCTTCGACCATGAGATCATGTAAATCACTTACACCGGAATGGTACTTTGATTACATCAAAGGCCATTGCGTAAATGGGTGGTTATAAAGATGGGATTAAGTATTCGAAAAGTACACTACAAGAAAAGTTGCCATGGCCGACGAAGTTGAAGTCGCGCCGTGGTTGCTGGTGTACCATGGCCGACGATTTTGGTCCCTCCGTGGTTCATGTCAAAACTTTTTTTTCTCGTTTTTGAGGCCACCTAGCCCGACGAAAGCGGCCAAAACGTCGCGTATGGTGGCCCGGGACGTGGTGCATCTCGAAATCTCGGGTTCGCCGGCCGAGTCAACGCAAATCCGCACCGCCGAGGGATGTAGGGCCCAGATGGCAGCCTCTCTGGCATTGTTTTTTCTAGATCGCGCCATCTCGTTCAACGTTCTCCGATCGAGCCGTTTACGATGCAGGATCATGGGTCCCGCATGTCATCCTCTATGAACCAAAATTCTTTCTATTCTTGGATTTTTTTGACCCCTAATTTCTGGCTACTTCCTTTTTCTTTTGATCCCTTGCCGCCTTGGAAACGTTGAGACCGCTGCTGCTAAATGGGACCCGCATGTCATCCTCTATGTGCAATTAACTTTCTTTTCTTGGAGTTTTTTTTGCACCTTAGTTTTGGTCACTTGCCTTTTTCTTTCGATCCCCTGCCGCCTCTCAAACGGTGATACCGCTGCTGCTAACTGGGACCCGCATGTCATCCTCTATGTACTATAAAACTTTCTTTTCTTGAATTATTTTTGGCACCTCATATTTGGTCACTTACCTTTTTCTTTCGATCCCCGCCGCCTCTCAAACGGTGATACGCTGCTGCTAAATGGGACCCGCATGTCATCCTCTATGTACTATAAAACTTTCTTTTCTTGGATTTTTTTGGCACCTCATATTTGTTCACTTGACTTTTTCTTTCGATCCCCTGCTGCCTCTCAAACGGTGATACCGCTGCTGCTAAATGGGACCCGCATGTCATCCTCTATGTACTATAAAACTTTCTTTTCTTGGATTTTTTTGGCACCTCATATTTGGTCACTTGACTTTTTCTTTCGATCCCTGCTGCCTCTCAAACAGTGATACCGCTGCTGCTAAATGGGACCACGCATGTCATCCTCTATGTACTATAAAACTTTCTTTTCTTGGATTTTTTTGGCACCTCATATTTGGTAACTTGACTTTTTCTTTCGATCCCCTGTTGCCTCTCAAACAGTGATACCGCTGCTGCTAAATGGGACCCGCATGTCATCCTCTATGTACTATAAAACTTTCTTTTCTTGGATTTTTTTTGGCACCTCATATTTGGTAACTTGACTTTTTCTTTCGATCCCCTGCTGCCTCTCAAACGGTGATACCGCTGCTGCTAAATGGGACCCGCATGTCATCCTCTATGTACTATAAAACTTTCTTTTCTTGGATTATTGGCACCTCATATTTGGTCACTTGACTTTTCTTTCGATCCCCTGCCTCTCAAACGGTGAGACCGCTGCTAAATGGGACCCGCATGTCATCCTCTATGAGCAATCAACTTTCTTTTCTTGGAGTTTTTGGCACCTCATATTTGGTCACTTGCCTTTTTCTTTCGATCTCATGCCACGTTTGAAACGGAGGTACCGGCTCATGGGACCCGCATGTCATCCTCTGTGTGCTATAAAAGTTTCCTTTGTTGGATTTTTTTCTGATTTTTGGCTTGCCTTTTTCTTTTTATCCCTGCCCCTTTGAAACGTTGAGTAAGTTGTTGGTTCAAGGGACCCGCATGTCATCCTCTATGTCCATCAACTTTCTTTTCTTGGATTTTTTCACCCCCTAATTACTAGCTACTTTCTTTTCTTTTGATCTCAAGCCGCATTACAAACATTGAGACCGCTGCTAAAATGGGACCCACATGTCATCCTCTATGTACAATAAATCTTGGATTATTTTTGGCTCCGATATTTGGTCACTTGCCTTTTTCTTTCGATCTCATGCGCCTTTGAAAACGTTGAGTAAGCTGGCTCATGGGTCCCGCATGTCATCCTCTACGAACAATAAAAGTTTCCTTTATTGGAGTTATTTTTGACCCTAATTTCGGCTATTTGCCTTTTTCTTTTGATCCCCCCGTTGAAACGATGAGGATGCTGTTGGCAGGTCGGTCCCACATGTCATCCTCTATGAACAATAAAGTTTCCTTTGGTGGATTTATTTTTGACCCCTAAATAATTTCTGGCTATTTCCTTTATTTTCTTTGATCCCCTCGCCTTGGAAACGTTTGAGAATCTTGCCTCATGGGTCCCGCATGTCATCCTCTCGAACGATAAATGTTTTCTTTTCTTGGATTTTGTTACCAACTGACTTTTGGTTTTTTATTTTATTTCGATCCCCTGCCGCCTTTGAAACGTTGGCGACGCTGTGGCTCATGGGTCCCCGATGTCAGCCTCCCCGTACAAGAAACATGTGATATCTTGATTATTTTGCAGACAATAAACAGTGTATTTCGCTCTGAGCTATTGCAAACGGATAAATTAAATCTTTATTTTTACATAAACAAACTTATATGTTGAGTGTCCTTGTTTTTTGTTTTTGCGAAGCATAGGACTTTCCTGTTTTTTTTAGAAAAATCCGAACTTTCCTGTTTTGGAGTGGGCTGAAATTGTACGAGACAAAAGGCCCAGCAGGATAGTTCGAAGGCCCAGATGTCCAGATGCAGCCCAATTGAAATCTTTCTTTTCTTGGATTTTTTTCACCCCGATTTCGCTACTTCATTTTTCTTTTGGTCTGTGCCGCCTTGGAAACGTTGAGACCGCTGTTGCAAAATGGGACCCGCATGTCATCCTCTATCTACAATAAAGTTTCTTTTCTTGGATTATTTTGGCTCTTGATATTTGGTCACTTTCCTTTTTCTTTCGATCTCATGCCACGTTTGAAACGTTGAGGAACCTGCAAAATGGGACCCGCATGTCATCCTCTATGTACAATAAAGTTTCTTTTCTTGGATTATTTTTGGCTCTTGATATTTGGTCACTTTCCTTTTTCTTTCGATCTCATGCCACGTTTGAAACGTTGAGGAACCTCTTAAAATGGGACCCGCATGTCATCCTCTATGTACAATAAAGTTTCTTTTCTTGGATTATTTTTGGCTCTTGATATTTGGTCACTTTCCTTTTTCTTTCGATCTCATGCCACGTTTGAAACGTTGAGGAACCTGCTGGCTCATGGGACCCGCATGTCATCCTCTATGTACAATAAAAGTTTATTTTCTTGGATTTTTTCACCATCTGATTTTGGCTATTTCCTTTTTCTTTTGATCCCACAACGCTGCCGCCTTTGAAGCTTGAGTAAGCTGGGCTCATAGGTCCCACATGTCCTCTGTATGAACGATAAAGCTTTCCTTTCTTGGAGTTTTTTTTACCCCCTAATTTCTGGCTATTTTCTTTTTCTTTTGATCTCAAGCCGCATTTGAAACGTTGAGACCGCTGCTGCTAAATGGGACCCACATGTCATCCTCTATGTACAATAAAGTTTCTTTTTTCTTGGATTATCTTTGGCTCCTGATATTTTGTCACTTGCGTTTTTCTTTCGATCTCATGCCGCCTTTGAAACGTTGAGTAAGCTGCTGAATCATGGGTCCCGCATGTCATCCTCTACGAACAATAAAAGTTCTAATGTCTGGCTATTTGCCTTTTTCTTTTGATCTCCTGCCCCCTTTGAAACGATGAGGATGTTGTTGGCACGTCGGTCCCACATGTCATCCTCTATGAACAATAAAAGTTTCTTTTGATGGATTTATTTTGAACCCTAATTAATTTCTGGATATTTCCTTTTTTTCTTTTGATCCCCTGCCGCCTTGGAATCGTTGAGGATGCTGCCTCATGGGTCCCGCATGTCATCCTCTCAGAACGGTAAATATTTCTTTTCTTGGATTTTGTTTACCAAATGATTTTTGGCTTATTTTATCTTTCGATCTCGTGCCGCCATTAAAACGTTGAGGACGCTGCTGGCTCAGAGGTCCCACATGTCAGCCTCTATGAACAATAAACCTTTCCTTTGTTTGATTTATTATTGACCCATAATTTCTGGCTATTTGTCTTTTTCTTTCGATCTCATGCCGCCTCTGAAACGTTGAGACGCTGCTGGCTCATGGGTCCCACATGTCAGCCTCTATGAACAGTCAAAGTTTCCTTTGTTTGATTTTTTTTACCCTAATTACTGGCTATTTGCCTTTTTTTATCCCCTGCCGCCTTTGAAACTAAGAGGACGCTGCTGGCCCATGGGTCCCACATATCAGCCTCTCTGAACGATAAACATTTCCTTTCTTTTTTTTCGATCCCGTGCCGCCTTGGAAACGGTGAGGCGGCTCAAAACGGGACCCATATGTCATCCTCTATGTACAATAAAATTTCTTTCCTTGGATTATTTTTGGCACCTGATATATGGTCACTTGCCTTTTTTTCGATCCCCTGCCGCCTTTGAAACGTTGAGGACGCTGCTCGCTCGTGGGTCCCATATGTCAGCCTCTAGGAATAATAAACATTTCGTTTCTTGGATTTATTTTTGACCGCTGATTTCTGGCAACTTTGCTTTTTCTTTCGATCCCGCCTTTGTTAAAGTTGAGGACGCTGCTGCAAAATGCGTCCCACATGTCAGCTTCTCTGTACGATAATTGTTTCCTCTCTTTGATTTTTTTCCACTGCTGGCCAATGGGTCCCCGATGTCAGCCTCTATGTACAAGAAATATGTGAATTCTCGATATATTTTAAGCCGAGATATGTAGGATGCTTTTTTTTCGATCCCTTCTGTTTGTTTTTACCTTCAAATGTTGAGGGACGCTACTGGCAAATGGGTCCTGCTCTAGCATTCTCAACTGAAGGAAAAACTGAAATATTGCCTATTCATTTGTTTTTCGTACTCCATGCATCTAATCCATACTAATTGTTGATCCGGGTTTTAGTTCAACTTAATTAGATCAAATTTGATCTACGAGGGAGTATGTAATATATTTTGGGTTCACAACACTGCACTTGTTAACAACAATCTGATGAAGAGGTTTGTCATTTTTTTTAAACTACAAATACACTCTAAGATCTTGCACACTAATAGAATAAATCTTGGAACTTTATATAATTAATGACAATTTTGAAATCGACTATATGAATATATCAAAATATAGAGCCCATGTAGATGCGCATACTGGCTATGCGCATTTAAAAAGAATCATAATCATAATTGATACGAAATAAAAATAACTTTATATGTAGAATCTCGGTTTCTAGAGGGCCAATCATAGGATCTCCGTGTTTAAATTAGGAAGGGCCCCAATGGCATGAGTCGGAGGCCCATTAAGTGTTTTTGGATTGTTATCAGCGAAGTAAGCAGGCTGACAGCAATCACCATGTACATGGCCGGCGGCAGCCCAAAAGTACAAACAATTGGCCCATGCAGGGAAGGTAGTACTTTTTTTATTGGGAAGGTTGTCTGGCTAACCCAAAAAAAAAGTGGTGCTACATGGGGTAATACTTGAACCCGGAATGAGATCGAGTGCCTTGATGAAGGCGAGGCACACATAAATAGTACTCCGTACCATGCCTTGCCCCTCCCTTTCAACCGTTGGATAAAAAATAATTAGACAGATGACTATTAACTAGTAACTGCTACAGTACCAACCAATGTACAGGACATGTGCTACAGTACGTCGTCCACAGTGCATGTGCTTTAGAACCATGAACAGTACATATGCTACATGCTACAGTACTTTGATCTTAGCTATCTATTTTCAATCCAACGGCCAAATCTACAAGTCACCGTACTGTTCATCTGTGCCTTGCTTATGTCAAGGCACTGGATCCTGGACACTTGAACCCATGATCGTTGCTGAGGGTTGCCTATTTGCGCATAATATGTTTTGTCAGCGGGCACTTCACTAGTTTGTGCAAAACATATCCAGCGCAGGATTCAAAAAAACATCACGTTTTTTTCTTTACGTAAACAACAAAACATCTCATGTTCATCACAATCCAGCCAACATAAGCACATAATAATTAATAGTACAACTAGAGAGCTGTACACATAAATAAGGTTTGTCAAGCTTCATGCACTAGCCAACGCAACCAAAAGTCCGAACTAATGGAAAGGGCTAGGCAATCCAATTATACATTTCAACATCCCCCCTCACATGTGACCACAATCCAGTAATGGTACCATCATGTTCACCACAATGCATCATTAAAGAGAGCAGTATACTATTATAGACCAGCTCTCTCTACAGAACATTTGTAAGACAACTTAATACAGCTGTGATTCATATTGTTGCCCCAGCGATGGGTGATAACCTGAACACCATATAACCTTCTCACAGCAATTGTAACCAAATATGAGCACCTGCAATGATTTGGTGTCAAGCTTCTTGAAGGTCAGGAGGTATCCTACCTTCAAGTCATGTGCTTTGACAAACTCTGGCCATCCTTTGTCCATTAAAACATTGCCATCTTGTTGCTTCAGGTCCACAATCCAGGTGCATGCAGTGGACATCTTCAGGTTGATGGACTCTGGACACCCACCGTAAAACCAGGGTAGAACACGACTGGGGATGGAAATCACCTCTAACTCCGATGTACATAGTACCTTGCAGAAGCTGTCAGGGGTATTCTCCTCATCGATGCGCCCAAACACCTTGCACACTGGGGCTGGCTCTACAGATGTCTCCTTCCATGATAAGCTCTCTCCAAGCTTGAGCTTCTTGTTTGAACACTGCAAAAAAGAGGCCTCAATTAGATAATGCCTCTAGCTTCTGACCGTAATTCCAAGCCAATGCATAATCAAAGGCACCTAGCAAACTCAGCGGATCATTGTTCTTATCAAACACACAGTCTGAACAATAAGCTTCTGAATCTAGCTAGGCTGATATGTACAACCTTGTATCATCAAATTATTCAGCATAGTGTATCATTGTATCGCAGAAGCCAAATCGATATAAATAGTAGCTATGAGAATAGAAATCAAGCTAGCATGAGCCATGCATGCTTGCTGGCTATGTCTAGCATCAGAGTAATGCATCTGCAGTTCATCATCCGCCAGTACAGATTGACCAAGCAAACAAAAAAAATCAGCGTCGGCCTAAAGAGTCCACAAGCCAGACATGCATGCTCGGTGTCCTCATATGTGATCATCGGCCGTGGATTGACCAATATCATATTTGAACGATTATTACTGCACACATTAGATCCAGTCCCAACATAGCTAGCATGGGTGCATGTGTAACCCGAGTCTTTACCAGAGGATTAATATATACACTGGCTGAGAGAAGTACTGTATATCAAACAATGCTAAGCAACCGGCAATACAGCTTAGATATAATAAAGATGTGACCGGCAACGCTAGTGATTCGGGGGAAACATACCGCCATTGCAGCCATGGACCGAGAGAATCGGGGATGCCGCGCCGCCTTAGTGGAGTTTTTAGATGCGACGTCGCCGCATCCGTAGAGGACGGAGTCCAAGCCGCGTAGTCCGAGCGGTGGTGGACGCCGGTGGTGTAGAGAGAGGACTCAGGGGAGATGGACGGCGAGGGATCTGGGGAGATCTGAAGTTCTGAACATGAGGGGGCTGTGAGAAACTGAGAATGATACATCAGCAATCAGCAAGGGAATAAATGCGCGTGTCCCCCGGTCAAAAAAATGCGCGTGTCTAGGAGGAACGAAGCCAGGTACGCAGGAATCCACACACAAAACTTCACCCGGCGGGTCACTGGGCTTTATCAGTATCTGGTGGGGTCCGGACCTACAGACCAGTGAGACATGTCGTGTGGGTTATGATCCGTTCAGTGTGCACACAGAAATTGCATTCAGAGCTCAGGGCTTCAGGCTACGTTGTACTATACAGTAATATATCCATTTCTTTTGGTAAAATGAAAACGATACTCCATCTGATCCTCATTACATGATGATAAAATGGATGTCTCTACAACTAATATGTGTCTAGATACATCTATATGAGAGCGTCTGTGTTTGTACTGTGTATCTAAAAAAAATATGGATCGGAGGGAGCATTAAGAGGTGTCAAAAAAAACTGCAAACAAACATGGATGTAAGCAGTTGAGTATTAAACCAGTGCGTGAAATACCTTTATATCTCGACCATGTAACAATGAATATGAGAAGTTTTTGGGGTTTGACCATCTGCACTTGTGTTTGCTACAATCAGATCAAAAAATTGGTCACTTTTACACTTTCTAAAATAAAATGTATTTTTCCCTGAGATTTTACAAGTTCGTACAAGATAGCATTGACTACATCTGGGATATATCACATTTACACTTACAAATCTATGAATATTTCAAAATATTGAGCTCCGTGTACCTACATATAATACAAATCATCAGACCGCACATTGAAACTACCGCAGCATATCACAGTAAATTAAAATAAAATAAAACAAGTCTAACATATACTATATTAGCTAATTAACAAAGTCTCATCACAGTGTATCTGATCCCCAGTTCAGCTTAATACAAAAACCAAGTTCAGCTTGAACATCAGCAGGGGAGTAACCCAGGTCCAAAAGCAGCATCTAGTTAATTCAATAAAATATTGAGGTTATTCTGATCCCCTCTTCCTAAAAACACTGCAGATCATGCATGCAACTAAGGGTGATCAGCACAAAATATTATCCTCTGGGTGGAGGTGTTACTGTCGTAGATCAACACATTCATCAAGGAAGTGTCTTTCACCTCGAAGACGAGAAGGTCATCAAGCTGCAGTTCATGCGCCTCTGCAAACCCGAACCAACCATCCTTCAAGACCAGTTCACCCTGGTACTCATCGATGTGCACATACCAGGCGCAGCCTACGCTGGTCTTGAGCTTGATAGGCCTGGGAAGAATCCCTTTCAGACATTGCTTGAATTCTCTGGGGATGACCAACATATACATGTCATCGTTGCCGTCCAGTTGCACATAGAAGCGCGAGGGCTGAGGAGGGTCCGCCGAGTGACCAACCCGTTTAGGGCGGCCTTTCCCTCGCCCTTTTAATATACAACGTTGAATTGCTGCATCACGCCTGCCCGTCACCTTTGGCTTTTTGGCTAGTGAATTTCTTTGAATTCTGAACTCGGGGCGGTGCAGAGGACATGTACAATCGACAGTCCTAAGACGTAGTTGCTCATTGACGTTGGAGCGAGTTTGCTTCTGCATCTAGTTAAGCACGGTATATATCAATCAACAGCATATAAATCAGAACGTAGCATACATGGAGAAAATGCATCTAGCTATCTCTTTAATTAGTTTGCACAAAATCTAGCAGCAGCAAGACAATTTGATTTTACAGGTACTGAGCAAGCTTTCAGACTTTCTGAAACAGGTAACATGGAGCATATATTTGTATGTTCAGACTGCGAAACCCTGCTCTGTGATGGATACTATTACTAAACATCTTTTTTTGCCAGAACTAGTACTTAACATCTACTGTTTCCCGTCATTAAATTTTTTTTGCCAAGAATACTAGGTTTCCCGTAAGTGAAGATGGGCTGGAAGGACGTACACGTGGAGCATCTTCGAAGCGGCCTTGCGCTGAGAGTTTAATTGCCCATGTATCTGTAACATATTAGATCGTATTGTAATTTAGATTAAAGAGATAGAGTCCGGCCCGTGCACGGTTAGGTGCACGCCTCAATTAGAAAGTCCCTTGGACTATAAATATGTATCTAGGGTTATCGGAAAAGGAGGACAATCATCGTTCAACAAACACAAAATACGGCGCATCGCCACCCCTTCTCTTCGAGGGTTTCTCCCGGGTAAGCACCATGCTGCCTAGATCGCATCTAGCGATCTAGGCAGTAACGTTTATTCGTTATCCTTGTACTGCTCGTGCTGAAGCCTTGTTGATGGCGAGCGGTACTATTTATCCTTAGGTGTTTAGGGGCTTGCATTGGTGCTTTCACGTGCATATCTGCGTGGCAATGCCGTCCCTAGACACCTAGCTGCCCTACGTCGATCTAGACGTAAGGCAGCATCATCTTGTTCTTACTTAGTAGATCCGATCCGTTATGGTTGCTCCTTGCTACGCAAGGATTGGTTTAATATCTGCATAGTTAGGCCTTATGTTGGGGTCGGAGGATCCGGTGGTGCGTTAGATGTTGTTTAGTCGAGGGATGTTCCGGGGATCAACGTTATGTTGGTTTTTAGGCCTCTCGTAGGGGTAGTTTGCATCGTCTCATGTAGCTGCTAGGCCCGATCGCACTTAGGACGTTCCGATTATGCGGTGAAAACCTTAAACTGTCGTGGATCGCTTTAGCTTTGTCCTGATCAAGCAGGATCCCCATGCCATTGTAAATCCAACGAGAAGCATGGGGCGATCGGCTCCTTGAGCCGATCCACGAGAAACTTGAGCGATAGGGCTCGTATTTAATGTTTACGTGTCTGCCATGCGGGAACAATCGAAGCACTAACACCTTCCTGATCGGGTCTAGGTCGGTGGCACGCCCTAGCAACCGCGGGACGTTTGGCCAGAAGATTTGCGGGACGACGCGAGGTGCCAGGGATCCACTAAGCGGCCCTGGGAGCTTCCCGGCTCTTCGTGTTGCTTAACCAAAGCCCGTCGGGGGGTTTTGGAGGGTAACACATTCTGGCACGCCTGGTGGGACCTCTTCTGCAACATTCACGTCAAACATCGACATCCGAGATGGCAGAGGAGCAAATCACCTGCAAGGATCTCCCTGCGGGGCACAAGAAGAAATACGATGAGCTGAAGGCCATCCGTGAAGCCGAACTCATCGGCTCCTTTGAGACAAACCGTTCTCGCAACATCAAGCTCAAAGGAAACACATGTCTCGCATGGCGTCAACACGGTAGATCTCAGCCACTCCATAAGGGAGCCAGGGGTTCTCCTTTAATGTCAACATGGCCAGGCTGGTGAACTGCCACAGCGCGGACAAAGCGAGAGTAGCCACTCTCGTGGCAAAGATAAAGAAGAGGCCGTTCCATGCGACCGGCTCCAAGATGATGACAGACGGTACCTAACCGAGGAAGAGGTGAAAGCACACGGTATCGCGCCCACTCTCCGTGCATCTCCTCGACCAATATGAACGCAATACGACCGACGTCGCCCCTACGGCAACGACGATGGAGGATATCGTCGGTCCAATGCAAACAGAAGGTATCGTCAGCATGACGGCAACAACGACGGGTACGAACGTCGCGCCAGAGGGAGGTCAAGGGAACAAGACAACGTGGGTAAGCTGGGACTGTCCATTCTTCAAACATTGCTGGGACTCGGGAATGAGCCGATTGCCAACAATCGAGAGCCCGAATGCAACCAGCAAAGGGAAAGGACACGCGAAATGCCGGTGTTCAGCGTCGGGGCCCCTCCGCCACATAACAAGCAGTGAGTCCTCTCAGAAGAAGACTTCAAGGAGTCGGATGGAGAAGAAGATAGGTATCACCGACCAGGGTGGTGCCCTGATGGACTCAGCCATTCTCAGAAGCGTCGGGTGCAACGGCTGCGAAACTTGGAAGAAGCCGAGGCACAGTACCTGTACACATTGAGAAGAGCACGGCCCGATCTGGCCATGAAAATTCAGCAAACAGCGGAGACGAAGGCGCGCCCGCCAAAGAAAGTATGGCGCCCAAAACAGGCGAAAGCCGATGCACAGCATTGGCTGATGCCGATGCGAAGACATCGGCTGATACAAACATGATATCCGTGACCCGGACGGAGTAGCAAGTCCAGACATTGGACATACGTGGCAAGGCCGATCCCGAGATCGGCCCTCAAAATGAAAAGCAGGGATCTTATCTCCACATGCCACGTAGCTACAGCGGAAATTCAAGAAGTTGCAAATCATCGCCAAAGCATTGCGACAAAAAGGAGGCCGATCGGCAATCGGCAAATTATCCTCAACATACCTTCGTGTTCAGCATTGATCCAACAGATGCCTGAAGAGCCGATACCATCAAGTACTTGACAGAATCGGCTCGGGGGGCACATAGATGGATAAGATACGAGGATACGGAGCTGGTAACGGATGTCAAATGTCCAACAGAGCAACTCAAGTATGGGGGCCGATACGAAAGCAAATCGGCCGTAAAAATATGGAAAATCCGAATTTTTGAGCACAGCCGATGCGTAGTCATCGACTTAAGGATTCAAAGCCGATGCAAGACTGCAAGCTCGGCAACACCAGCAGAAGCATCCGTTTGGGCGTCCGAGACGGCCCTTTTCCTCATTTAATCTGTTGGTATGTGCCGGCAAGTTGGAGGATTGCAGCCCTGGCCCACAGCAAGAACAGCATGAGCGTGTAGATCGGGCCAGGATCGTGAGAACAACCAACGATCGTCCGTGGGACTAAACGCATTCTTACCAGAGGTTGTGTCATTGGACCGAAGAAGCTCGGGGGGCAGCTCACATTGAAGGTTCTCTGCTTCTGAAAGGCCGATTTATTTGGAATCGGCTAATGATGCACCACAGTTGAAAGCTGGTAGTGGCCCAATGCGGCTGGTGCACTTTCATTCTCGCCTTGACCAAGGCTCGGGGGGCAGCTGGCCCTGAAAATTCCCCGTTTTGAAAAGCCGATGGTGTTGAAATCGGCTGTCCCCGCGTCGTAACCACGTGGAAGGGTGGAGGATTTTTGTAGAGGAAAACCACGAGGGTTGACAGGAGGAGTTTGAAGAGGGAGCCATTATCAGTGGTTAGGCTCTAGAATAGTTCGTTGCTGCGAAGAGACAAACATCACGAGGAAAGATGTGAACGAATGGCACCTGTTTTACAGGAGTATCGGCTTCAGCATCAGGGTTGTCAGCAGCGGACTAAGGAGCTTTCCTGGAAGCGTTAATCCAGGAGTTTTGCCATCAGGGCAAACGTCACGATCGGATGATTTAGAAGTCTGAGGATCTAGGGATCTCGCGGCTGCGCGTTAGACCTATCCGGTTGGAAGTTTGGATCTGAATTTCATGGATTGCAAGTTGATATCTGAGGAGGCGATTAGATTGATCTGTCTTGCAATTTATTGGAAAAGCTGATGCATTACCATCGGCTCGTTGGGCACTGACCGAATTGACAATCGGCAAAATCAAAACAAGGGAGGATCGGCTAAATTAATTTGCAAGGAATCGGCAGAGTCAAATCGGGGGACTTTCTTCATTGATAATCCGATGTCTTACATGAAAGAGTTGATTGCTCTCAAAAGGAAGGCCTAAGGGGGCGTATTGCCCTTCCTACTACTACTGATCCTATTCTAGGGATCCTATCTAGGGGCCATTGCCGCCCTCGTCATCGCCGTCACCGCCGCTGTCGGTACTTTCGGCGGGCTCGTCGTCGCTGCTGCCGCGACCACCCGGAGGGCCCTCATTGTCCTCGTCGTCTTCGCCAGCATCGTCTTCGTCGCTGTCGAAGTCACTAAGGTTGCCCGGCCAAGGGCAAGGCGCTTGGCCGGCGGCTCGTCGGAGGAGGTGCTGTCCTCCTCCTTTTCTTCTTCCTTCACCTCCTCGGAAGAGGTGAAATCGTCCCAGGAGAAGCGATCGTCGTCGCTCTCCTCCTCCGGTTTCCCGTACGCGAGGAAGCGGAGGTCGCTCTCCCCGTCGGTCGAGGACTTGTCGTCCTCCGACCAGATGGAGAAATCGTGGCTCGACTCATCCCCGTCGGCGATGGCGCGGCGGATGTTGGCCGCATGGGTCTCTTGCGGATCCCACTCGCGTCGGCTCTCGGAGGAGGATTGGACGGAAGGGCTTGATGGGAGGAGGAAGAAGAAGAGAAGGGGGGGAGAGGTTTTGGGGAAGTGCGGTGCAAAGGGGTGAAGAGGGAACTGTTCGATGCGGTTGAATAAAAGGAGATGAAGATTTAATTGTCGGCATTTCGGAACGTGGTGCACTGTCAAATCGTGCAGAGAAGTTGAGGGCAAGCGTCATCATGGAGAATACTGCGACGGTTCTGCTCTGCACGACATGACCCTTCGAAGGAGCAGATGGTTTTGCAATTACCATTATCAAAACCAGGGGGGCATGTGTTACCACCCGATTTTGGCCAAATCAGGAGGTGGGCCGTAAGTGAAGATGGGCTGGAAGGACGTACACGTGGAGCATCTTCGAAGCGGCCTTGCGCTGAGAGTTCGGGCTTAATTGCCCATGTATCTGTAACATATTAGATCGTATTGTAATTTAGAGTTAAGAGATAGAATCCGGCCCGTGCACGGTTAGGTGCACGCCTCAATTAGAAAGTCCCTTGGACTATAAATATGTATCTAGGGTTATCGGAAAAGGAGGACAATCATCGTTCAACAAACACAAAATACGGCGCATCGCCACCCCTTCTCTTCGAGGGTTTCTCCCGGGTAAGCACCATGCTGCCTAGATCGCATCTAGCGATCTAGGCAGTATACGTTTATTCGTTATCCTTGTACTGCTCGTGCTGAAGCCTTGTTGATGGCGAGCAGTACTATTTATCCTTAGGTGTTTAGGGGCTTGCATTGGTGCTTTCACGTGCATATCTGCGTGGCAATGCCGTCCCTAGACACCTAGCTGCCCTTACGTCGATCTAGACGTAAGGGCAGCATCTGCTTGTTCTTACTTAGTAGATCCGATCCGTTATGGTTGCTCCTTGCTACGCAAGGATTAGTTTAATATCTGCATAGTTAGGCCTTATGTTGGGGTCGGAGGATCCGGTGGTGCGTTAGATGCTGTTTACCGTCCCTGCGAGGGATGTTCCGGGGATCAACGTTATGTTGGTTTTTAGGCCTCTCGTAGGGGTAGTGACATAGGCACCCCAAATGGGCCTACCATAGATAGTACCCGGGATTTACTGAAGGCCCATTATCCGAAGAATAAGAAGATTCGGGAGCCCAAGATGTATTAAGGAAAGCTAGAGTTGTAATAGGAAATATTATTTGTAATCTGGCGGGACGAGTTAGAAACCGTCCCGAACTCTGTAACTTGTACGATACGAAACCCTCGGCTCCACCTCCTATATAAGGGGGAGTCGAGGGACAAAGAAAGGATCTGTCAACATAACCCTAGTTTTCATAATCGCCGAGTACTTTTCGCCTAAACCTTCGAGATCTGCCCTCTACTTCTAGCAAAACCCTAGTCTACAATCTGTAGGCATTGACAAGTTAATCCTTTGTCAATTGGCGCCGTCTGTGGGAATTAGAGGCTGCAAGGATCTGATCTCGATGGCACGTTCAAGATCTTCGACTTCATCAACAGCAAGCAACGTGATGGATCGAGGTAACAAGGGAAAAACTGATCTATTCAATTTTATTCCTCACCCGCCCTCCCGTATGGATGCATGTGCCTATCTGGAGGAGCCCATCGTCATGACGTTCGGAGAATTCCGATTTGGCGTCAACAAGGAAGGATCCTACCGTCTCGAAGTTCCGATCTCGTCGGAATTTTCAGCGGTCGACTCCAACTTTTCGTCGGTGACGAGGAGTTTTCGTCGACATACTTCGTCGACAACAAGGCAAGCGGAAAGCTCGCCAAGATCTTCAGCAACACATCCTTCGAGTCATCTGCGGACTCCTTTATAAGCAGCGACTCCGACAGACGTCGACGGAGCTTCAACTTCATCGACAAGTGCTGCCATCTCTCTTCAGAAATCACATGCAAAAATCAATCAATATCATCAGATCTATGTGGTAGAAGGGGCAGGCACATCAGACCCGCCAACATCAGAGGCTTTCGACGAATTGGGAAATCCATACGTCGATCCCGCTGATCTCAGACATGGTCTAGGCACCAAATATCCTGGAACCACAACTCGCGCAAGAGTACAGCTCCCGCAAAGTGCGTGGGATAGGGCCGCGAAAGCCATGGATGGTTCAGAACCCATGACCAACACCGCTACTGCACAAGAACTTCAAGCATATCAATATAGACTTGCTCGAGTAAGCAGAGAGTTGGAAAAACAGACAGCATCCTTGAATAGGAGAAAAGAAGCAGCTTCTGCATCAAGCAGACGCCGGGCAGATTTAAGTCGCCTTTCAGGAAATACGGGAGATAGTCACAGAGAAGCTCGGAGGAGAGCAATGTCTCGACTGCAAAACATACCTGAAGCAGAAAGAGGAAACATAATCCAAAATCTCGACATGTCCTTTATGTCGATCGACGAAAGAGGAAATATCATCCCGAAAACGCCAGAGGCAGGTTACATGGCAACACAAGCATACATCTTGGCGTCCAGACCACCTCCTGGGGACCCGAGAGAACCATTGTTCAATATGGCAATGGCTGGAGTAGGGGTTATGGGAACAGCGTTTGCAACAACGCCTCCCGAAGAAAATCCCAGACAAAATAGTCCACGACACACCGCAGCAGTTCAAGACCCACCAAGAGCAAGTGGAGCAAGAGACACAGCAGTCCAAGTAAGGGTGGACAGAGCGCGACAAGAAAGGAGGGACCGTCAGTACTCGCCAGAGCTTGCCGACGAAGATATGTGTGGGCTCCCATGCTTTACGAGAAGAGTGCGAAAAACTCGAGTCCCAAAAGGGTTCAAGTTACCCGAGAATTTCAAGAAGTTCGACGGCCTGCAAGATCCCGAGGATTGGCTCGTGGATTATCTCGAGATGGTGAAGCTGGTAGGAGGAACCAGAGCAACAGCTATGCAAAGTATCCAAGTTCACCTGAGTGGTGCCGCAAGATCTTGGATAAAGAAACTCCCTTTGAACTCCATCGACAGCTGGGAAACCTTTGAGGACATCTTCGTGAAGAACTTCCGATCCACCTGCAAAAAACCCGCGTCGTTGGAAGAATTACGAGCGTGTCGACAAAAACATGACGAGTCGATGAGAAAATATATACAGCGGTGGAACATTATCAAAAACTCGGCAGAAGACATATCTGACGAGAGGGCAATAGATGCGTTCGTGGCAGGAATCCGACGAGCAGACTTCGTCGAGGACTTGGGAAGAACTAATCCCAAGACAATCTCAGCGTTGATGGAAATCGCTAACAAGTGGGCAGATGGAGAAGACGCAATATACAACAAACGACACAGGTCGCCAGAAGAGGATCGTAGTCGAAATTATCAAAATAGAAGGCGATTTTCTCGCCAGTTCTACAACAACGATGCTCCTGGCCATATATCGGCTGGTTTTCGGGGAAACCCTGGAGGAAATAGTCGAGATGATTATCAAAGGAGCAACGAGCAACAAGGCGACAATAGAGGTGATTTTCGCGGCAACAGACAAAATAGTGGACCAAGGATTCAAAGACCTTACGTGTCTCCCGAGGAGATGATGAACGGTCCGTGTCAAATGCACTTTTACCTCGACAACAATGGAAAGAGACAGTCAGGACATCTCCAGAAAGACTGCCGCAATTTTCAGGCAATGTTGCGAGCCGCAGGAATCGCAAATGCCCAAGCAAATAACAGAAATCCTCGGGAGCCAAGGAGCGAGATTCACCTTCCACCTCCTCCCGCAATAACCGAAGAAAATCGACACCAGCTCAGAATAGCGGCAGCACCACAACCACCCCCATATGTCGATCCCAATTCCAATGGCGCAGTTTTGATGATTCAGAAAGCTAGGCCGTCCAACAGGGCGCAGAAGGTCATATCTCGACAAGTGTTTATGGCAGAGAAGATGCCTCCACCAACAGTCGAGTATCTAAATTGGTCAGGGCAAGACATAGGCTTCACAATCGCGGATCATCCGCAGCAAGTTCCTCGACCAGGACAATCAGCACTTATTCTACCCGCAGTAATTGCTGGGTTCGACGTGTCGCGAGTTTTCATAGATGGCGGCAGCAGTCTAAACCTCATGTATGCAGACACATTGAGGAAGATGAACATATCCCTGGCAAACTTGAAACCAACTGACACACGCTTTCACGGGATCACACCAGAGAAGCCAAGTTACCCATTGGGCAAGATCAACCTCGACGTTCAGTTTGGAACCCGAGAAAACTACAGAATAGAGAACCTGGAGTTTGAAGTTGTGGATTTCCCATCGCAATATCACGCTTTGTTGGGACGACCAGCGTACGCCAGGTTCATGGCAGTGCCGCATTATACATATCTGTTGTGGAGGTTGCCTGGGCCTAAGGGACCTATCACAATCAAAGGAAGCTTTGCACTGGCCGATAAATGCGACAAAGATTTCCATCGACTGTCAGAAACTTTCGGGATGCAAGCAGAATATGCGGCACCTAGGTTCACTGATTATGATGTGCTGCCAGAGGTAGGAAGATCTAAGGAGCCAACTTTCAATATAAATAAAGATTCAAAAGAGGTACAGATCCACCCGACAGATCCAAAGAAAACGACGTCCATTGCTGCAAACATGGATGTCGCATAGGAAAGCGCGCTCGTCGAGTTCCTCCGTGAGCACTGGAAAATCTTCGCATGGTGTCCAGCTGACATGCCAGGAGTACCCAGGGAACTTGCCGAGCACCACCTCAATTTGGATCCTCTTGCACGACCAGTAAAGCAACCTTTGCGGCGTTTTTCAGAGCCTAGCCGCAAAGCTATGTTATCAGAAATAGATCGACTCAAAGATGCCGGGTTCATCAGAGAAATATCTACAGAAGCCACATGGGTAGCTAACCCAGTGATGGTGCCGAAGAAACACACAATAGTCCTTCGCATGTGCGTCGACTTTACGTGTCTCAATAAACATTGTCCCAAGGATCACTTTCCCCTCCCAAGGATCGATCAAATCATCGACTCCACGGCAGGATGTGAACGTCTTTCCTTCCTGGACGCATATTCTGGTTATAACCAGATCAGATTGAAAGAAGAAGATGAAGCCAAGACAGCGTTCATCACACCTTATGGCGTGTTTTGCTACAAAACAATGCCCTTTGGTCTGAAAAACGCGGGAGCAACATATCAGCGGATGATGCAGAAGTGCCTAGCAACACAGATCGGGAAAAATGTACAAGTCTACATCGACGATGTCGTAATAACATCAAAGAAAGGGTCAACGTTGATTGAAGATTTGAAGGAAACCTTCGACAACCTCGACAAGTTCTGCCTCAAGCTGAACCCGACAAAGTGCTCTTTTGGAGTACCCGCAGGAGAACTTCTCGGGTTCTTAGTATCAGCAAGGGGGATTGAAGCTAATCCCGAAAAAATACAGGCCATCGTCACTATGAGAAAGCCAACAAAGTTGAAGGAAATACAACAGTTAACGGGGCGAGTCGCAGCTTTAAGCAGATTCGTCGCCAGGCTAGGAGAAAAGGCGCTGCCGTTTTATGCGTTAATCAAGCAAGGGGAAAAATTTCAATGGAACGAGGAAGCAGACAGAGCTTTCGAGAATCTCAAGCGAGCAATTTCGACACCGCCGATATTGGTGGCGCCAAAAGAGAAAGAACCTCTCCTCTTGTACATTGCAGCTACACCTCAGGTGGTCAGCACGGCCCTAGTGGTCGAAAGGGAAGAAGAAGGCAAGCTTCATGGAGTTCAAAGGCCAGTATATTTCATCAGCGAAGTACTGTCGCCGTCAAAACAGCGGTACCCGCAATACCAAAAGCTAGCATATGGAGTATTCACGACAGCAAGAAAATTGCGACACTACTTTTCGGCGCACCCGATAATAGTGGTCAATGAGGCTCCCTTATCAAATATACTGAACAACCCAGAAGCCACGGGTCGTGTCTCCCTTTGGGGAATAGAACTTTCCCCTCGGGACATCACGTATGAAAAAAGAAAAGCAATAAAGTCGCAGGTCTTACCAGATTTCATTGCAGAATGGATGGAGCTACAAAACACGGGACCCCCAGATTTATCGAGGACTTGGACCATGAACTTCGACGGGTCCAAGAGATTGGAAGGTGCCGGAGCAGGCGTGATATTAGTTTCACCTGAAGGCGACAAGTTGAAGTATGTTCTGCGGATGACGTTCCCAAACGCATCTAACAATGAAGCAGAATATGAAGCTCTCATACACGGGATGAAGATGGCGAAAGCTTGCGGTGCAACCCGATTGAAAATTTTCGGCGACTCACAGTTGGTAGCACAGCAAGTAATGAACCAATGCGACGCAGTCAACGAGAGTATGATAGCATACAAGGAGGTGTACAATGAGCTGGAGAAGCTATTCGATGGTTGTGAGGTAAACCACATCAGCAGGATGAGCAACGATGAAGCCGACGTTCTCGCAAACATCGGGTCACAATGCCTCGCAATCCCTCCAGGTGTGTTTTGGGAAGAGATAAGCGAAAGATCAACAAAGCCGGCAAAAACAAAAAAGGAGAAGAAAGAGAAAACCTCGACTGTCACCAAGGACACAGCAGAAGAAGAAGAAGAAGAGCAAGAACTAGTCATGATGGTACAAGTTCCATGGATGCAGGCCTACATATCATACATCCTAAGGAAAGTCATACCCGACGATCCAGTCGAAGCAAGGCGAATAATTAGGCGATCAAAAGCTTTCACTGTGGTAAAAGGGGAACTGTACAAACGCAGTATTTCGGGTGTGCTACAACGGTGTGTTACACCCGAAGAAGGAAGGATCATCCTAAAGGACGTGCATGAAGGAATATGTGGGCACCACGCGAGTAGCAGAGCTATCGCGGCTAAGGTTTTCAGAGCAGGATTTTATTGGCTAACAGCAATCGAGGATGCGAAGGAAATAGTGCGAACTTGCGATGCGTGCCAAAGATTTGCGGCAAGACCTCACTCTCCTGCCGCAGAACTTATGCCAATCCCATTGTCTTGGCCCTTTGCTCAATGGGGTCTCGACATGGTAGGTAAATTACACAAAGCTTCGCCAGGAGGTTATGAGTATATGCTTGTTGCTGTCGACAAGTTTACAAAATGGATCGAAGCAAAGCCGATAAATTCACCGGACGGCGCGTCAGCGATTAAGTTCGTGAAAAGCATTGTCTTCAGATTTGGAGTTCCTCACAGTATTGTGACAGACAACGGCAGCAATTTCACGTCCAAGGAGTTCAAAGCATACTGCGCAGAAGTGGGCATTAAATTAAGTTTTGCGTCTGTTGCACATCCTCAGACCAATGGACAAGTCGAGAAGGCCAATGGCATCATCTGCAATGGCATCAAGAAACGCCTGCTAGGACCATTGGAAAAAGCCCGGCATACTTGGCCGGAGGAGTTACAAAGTGTGTTGTGGAGTATCCGAACAACACCAAATACGGCGACACAGGAAACACCGTTCTTTCTGGTTCATGGCGCCGAAGCAGTCCTGCCAATAGAAATAGAGCACGATTCTCCAAGAGTCACAGAATATGACGAAGAAACATCGAGGAAATCTTTGGAGGATGATGTCGACGCACTCGATGAAGCTCGAGACGAAGTCCTGTCAAGAGTCGCCAAATATCAGCAGGACCTGAAAAACTATCACAGTCGACGATTGCGGCCAAGGTCTTTTCAAGTTGGTGACTTAGTTCTGCGGCTCAACCAAAAAAGTCACGAAAAACTCGAATCACCATGGCTCGGACCCTACATCGTCACAGAAGTAATCGAAGGAGGAGCATACAGAATCAAAGACAAGAAGACAGGGATTGACGAGCCAAATCCCTGGAATGTGGCACAGCTTAGGCGATTCTACGCCTAGGTGTTGAAAATATAGTCCTTTGTAAAGCTTCAATGTACTGAAACGCCCACGAGTTTTCAGACGCACTCTTTTCCTTTTTCGGGGCACCGAGTGGGGCCGGGAAAGGTTTTTAATGAGGCGGGCTCGTGGTGCTGCAATATAATAAAGATAGTGGAATTATATATCTTCTTCTCGACAAGATCAGGGGTTTTCCCCTACATGATACAATATATATATAAACACAGTGTCGACAAACGCAAAAGAAGCATATTGCCTTGGTAAACATACCTCGCCAAAATAAAAAGAGATACAGACAAAATAGTGATCAACAAAAGACTCGGGGGCTTACACCCACAAAAATAGTATACAGTGTATATTATCTTGCCTTGGGACAACCTCGCATGATATTAAACAAAAGACACTGCAATCAAAACGCCCGGGGGCTTGGCGATAAAAATAAAATACAATGACTTTACAATATAGCTCGTCTATACAGGATACAAAGTTCGGAATAAATGTCAAGGATTTCCCAATATATTATCTATGGTTAAGCGCTCGTTATTTACAGCGCGAGTACTATGCTCAGCATAGCTACCCTTCACGAAGAATTCGGAATCCATCCGAAGAAGTTCATCCATCATATCTTCAGCAACAGGAGTAACTATGTCATCATATTTGCCGAAGTTCCTCTTCCTCTTCGACATCTTCTCCAGGCACTTTGGGACAATTTGCCCTACATCTAACTTCGGGTAGCAAATCTTTATCATGATCATCGCAAACCTTGCACCAGCAGCTAGTTGGGCTCGTACAAAGCCGTGGATGCGAGGAGCATCTCGAAATTTGTCCATCAATGCAGGAAGGGTTTCTGGCATCTTATTGCGAGGAAACATGGTACCATACACCAGAGACAAAGTTCTTGTACAGAAGTCAAGATATTCGCGAACCTGAAGTGCACGATCTTGAAATCTCACGATTTGGCGGGTCCGCTCAGGTGTACCCCAAAAAGTCGATCCGTGCTCATGTGCAAGCCGAAGGAGAACATTGGAACGAGCCTCGACACGTTCATCTTCAGTTATAGGATCCAAAAAAGCACCTATGGTTTCATAAAACAATTCAGTGGGCAATGAGGAGGCAAGCAGCAAAGGAAACGAAGAAGCGAGATAAAGACAATGAAACTTACCCGCCATATCCAAGCTAGCATCTGTTAGCAGCTGCAGCATAGAATTTTCTCGAGATGCAGCCGCGTCAGCTTCAGCAACAGCAGAGTCCTTTTCAGCAATGGCAGTTTGTGCTTGTTGGAGTGCAATTTCCTCGGCTTCAGATGACTTACGAGCCTTCTCCATCAGCACAAGTGATTGCTTCTTCACGAACTGAAGTTGGTGTCGAAGTTCGTCTAATTCTTGCGACAAGGAATCCTCGGCAGACGAAGCATCAGCAGGAGTTCTCCTTGGGGGAGAAGGCAAAATATTGGAAGAACCAGGAGCTGGCGTATAATTGTCAAAAATTAACTGGAAAAAGAAATATTTCGACATCAATCACTGAGCAAAAGATAGATTTTCATTCATCTCCATAATATATACATGTCTATTACAAAAGAAGGACCTTCTAGAGGGATACTGAAATAGTTCTCGCCAATAACACTACGGCGACAAAGCCAAAAGAAAGAGGAATGCTAAAAAAGAAAAAGCAGAGGCATTCAACTAGACCTCCGGCTTTGATGAGCTAGGAGTCGAAGATGGCTTGATCCCGATATAAGCCAGGATTTTCCTCGTGTTGGGCTTAGCTGCCTTGATCAAAGACCTCCACCTTGACTGTTCTATCTGATCAGTGTCGCCAACTTTCGACCAGTCGATAGATTGTTGGCTATCAGCAACCAAGGCGACAGTATTTTCCACGGCAATCTTCATATTCTCATGGCGCACCCTTAACCCAAGATCTTCAGACGGATTGAAACACTTGGCGAGGTCAAGGAAAGTTGCGGGTTCCTCTTTCTTTGGGAAGAAATAAGGAAAAAGCCGCGACAACCCCGCTTTAGCCTGATCAATGCCTCCGCGTGCCTCTGATCCATGAACTTCAAGGAGTGAAAGGGCGTCAAGAAGAGAATCATTGGCGGGTTCATCAAGTTGAAATTCTTGAGCTGTTCTAGCTGTCAAGAAAGAAAAAATTGAGCAACAAACGAGTGCAGAGAAGAAAATACAAGAGAATAATGAGTGGTACTTACCTACGAAGCGGCGACTCTGCGTCGTTAAACGCTTACGGATCGCCTCCTCGCGAGCAGACTGGGCGGCTATGTGATCGCTCAGGGAAGTTTCAGCGGTGTGAAGCCTCTTTCTAAGGTCTTCGACACCAGCAGCGTCAGCCTTGGCTTTATCAGCCTCTGCTCGTGCATCAATAGCATCTGACTCAGCCTTTTTGCGAGCCTTTTCACTTTGCTCTAATTGCTGAGCAAGTGTATTGGCACGATCATTGGCTTCCGCCAGTTTTTCTACAATGGAAGATAAATATAGTTACAAATCTCGACAACAAAGAAGGAACAAAAGAACAGAGGCAAAAAGAAGGAGCAGAGCATTACCTTCAGCTTTATTCGCATATTCACGGTACCCAACAAATTGGGCACCGATGCGAAGAAGATCCTTGATCACAGGCTGTTAACCAAAAAGAGAAAACAAAGAGAAAATGGGGGTATGAGAAAAATATGGTGATGCACAGAAGCAAACAGAGAAAACATAGACACTGACAAAAAAGTAAAGAACTTACATCTTCCATGAGAAGGTTCGAAGAGCTACTCAATTGGAGAGTAGGCTCCGAGACAATCTCCGTCCTTGCCCTTTTCGGTGAAGGGGCTCGGGGGCTCGAAGGAGGAGTAGAAGCGCCGATGTTTTGTTGAGGAGGCGAGGATTCCTCTCCTTCAACTCGTGGCTCTGAAATAACTAGGGTATGTGACATACTCGTTCGAGCAGCCACATCCAAAGCTGGCGTTTCCTCGTCATCATCACTATTGCAAAAGGGTGGCAGTGTAAAAAGCAAGGCAAGCAAAAATTCTTCGAATAGAAAAATAAAAGAGGGAACTTACGAACTGATGATACTCGCAAGATATGGGTCATAAGCTGCCTTTTGCGGTAAAGGAGCAGCTTCTTCGGGTTTAGAAGTCCCGGAATCTTCGACATCACCCCTCTTCCTTTTGTTCTTTGGAGAATCAGCAGGAGGAGGAGACTGGGCCGATGTAGTGTCTTCAGAAGCAGCATCTTTTTCAGCAGATCCCGCAGATTTTCGAGAATCTGCGGGTTCATTCACAAAAGAGGAGGCCTCTTGGTTATCATTAGAGATAACGGTCCTTTCTTCGACTTCCCCACCTTCAGGAAGAGGAGGAAGTGAAACAAGATTTGGATGATTCTGTCCAAAAAGAGGGAAGGATATCAGAACGAAGCAAACAATGCAAAAAAGCAAGGCAGTAAAAAATTGCGCGACAATGTTTACCTTAGGAAGCGCATGGGTGGCGCTGTATGGTTTTACGCGACAAGAAGAAGGGATGGCATCTTTTTTGCTGAGGGAGGTGATTTTTCGGACAAGCCTCTCCAGGTCCTTGACTTCCAAATCCACCGACAGCCGATCCACGTCTTCGTTGCCAGTATATTTCCAGAGAGGGAATTTGCGAGCTTGAAGAGGCTGAACTCTACTCTTAAGGAAATACACTATAATCTGGATACCTGACAATTCTTTGCCGCGAGTATTTTGCAACTCATGGATGCGAGCCATCAGGGATTCAGTCGAAGTTCTTTCTTCCTCGGTAGCCTCTGCATCCCAGGAACGGCGACGAAGAATTTTCTCGGCACCGTCAAAAGGAGGAATATTATCCTCGAGGCAGCCATCGTTTTCTTCGCGAATGTATAGCCACCTCTTGCGCCAACCTTGAACGGAATCAGGGAGCTTGACGTCGAAGTAATCAGCAGTGGAGCGAATAGAAATAACAACGCCGCCTATATTATAGGCGACATTGGGAGAGCCATTGCGGCGACAGAAGAAAATGCGCTTCCAAAGCGCCCAATTGGGTGAGACGCCAAGGAAGGCTTCACAAAGCGTGATGAAAATAGAAATGTGGAGGATTGAGTTTGGCGTGAGGTGGTGAAGCTGGAGACCGTAGACATAGAGTAATCCACGGAGGAAAGGATGGATGGGGGTGGATAAACCACGGATGAGATGGTCGACAAAACTTACCCGGTACCCCATTGGAGGGGCTGGGTAGCTTTCTTCACTGGGGAAGCAAACCGCTTTGGGCTTCGTGGTGATTCCCAGTTTCTTCAGGAGGTTCAGGTCTTGGTTTGTGATCTTGGACCTCTCCCACTCCGCAGTTCCTAGATCCGCGGCGGCCATGGAAGAATCAGGAGTGCTGTGCCTGGTTAAGCGACGCGGTGGCATCAACAATGGCAATGGCGAGCAGCAGCGAAGAGAAGAGCTTTGGCAGCAGTGGAGCGCAAGGGGAGATTTTGCAGAGGAGAGCAGAGAACGGCGCGAGCGGAAGTGCTCGAGGAAGAAGAAGGAGATCTTATATAGAGGTGCGGTGAAGCGACGGAACCGTTGGATGAAGAAAGAATGCAGGAGATGATTACCACGTGGCAACGAGGGCAAATTAGTATTTCAACATTGACGAGGTTACAGAACGTGCGCCAGGAAAAGCGGAGGACGTGTGTCCCCCACTTGCACGACGTGTCAACGTGGTGGGAACAGTGGACCCACAAGGCAGAAACAAAAATCCCAATTATTGACAGAGATGAAGAGAATTTGACAAGGGAAAATATGTCGACAAGAAAAATAAAAAGAGAATGGCGACAGGGTTAAATATTCGAATACTCTTGGAGCCTTTGATCAAATACAAGTTTTTGCTCAAATGCTCGGGGGCTACTCTGGAAAAATAGAAAATTTCGAGTATGACAATATAGAAATGGCGAGAGCCTATGACCAAATCCAAGAATTTGTTCATAGCCTCGGGGGCTACTCCCATCGGGAGCGCTGGTCGCGCACCCGATAAATATAAAAATATCGAGAAGGATCATAAATATAGCGGCAAAGGATGCTAATCTGTGGAGCCTACACCCAAGCACAAGTTCTTGGCTGTAGCCTCGGGGGCTACTCCCATCGGGAACGCTGTTCGCGTGCCCGATGAATTTGATCAGAAATAGAGAAAAAGAAGTGAGTATATTTCGAGTTACGCAAATAACTCTACATATACTCCCATCGGGAAGACAAAATAAAGTCATCAAATATGACTCAATAAAATGTGCTATTCCAAAGGCGAAAAGCACTCGACAATATATTCTCAGAACGCCAAAGTTGCGATCAATTTCTGAATGCCGCAAATTTGCGAAGGTAAGACCCCAGATCCGTTCTGCTGGGCGTGGCATCGCCAAAGACTGCGCTCTGCTACTTTTATCCGTATCAACAGATACGAAGAAAAATCCTAACGGACGCGTTAGGTACCCGATAAATTTGACTGGGACTTGACAGAATGGTAAGACCTTAAGCGGCACCTGTCGAAGTTTACACCAGTATCCCGAGATCATGTCCGGGGACGTGATCTTGAAGTAGGTTTTTGCGGATTGCCACTAGAGCAGTTAACTAGTACCTGATCCGTCAGATGAACTAGCCCCAACTACCATTATCCCTGTACAATATAGAATTTTATGTGGAGTATGAATAAAAGCTCTCGAACAAAAATAAACGGGAGAGATTTTCCCTGACTCTACGATTCAAGCAAAATCTCGGGGGCTACTGACATAGGCAAAATGGGCCTGCCATAGATAGTACCCGGGATTTACTGAAGGCCCATTATCCGAAGAATAAGAAGATTCGGGAGCCCAAGATGTATTAAGGAAAGCTAGAGTTGTAATAGGAAGTATTATTTGTAATCTGGCGGGACGAGTTAGAAACCGTCCCGAACTCTGTAACTTGTACGATACGAAACCCTCGGCTCCACCTCCTATATAAGGGGGAGTCGAGGGACAAAGAAAGGATCGAATCTACTGTCAACATAACCCTAGTTTTCATAATCGCGAGTACTTTTCGCCTAAACCTTCGAGATCTACTTGCCCTCTACTTCTAGCAAAACCCTAGTCTACAATCTGTAGGCATTGACAAGTTAATCCTTTGTCAGGTAGTTTGCATCGTCTCATGTAGCTGCTAGGCCCGATCGCACTTAGGACGTTCCGATTATGCGGTGAAAACCTTAAACTGTCGTGGATCGCTTTAGCTTTGTTCTGATCAAGCAGGATCCCCATGCCATTGTAAATCCAACGTGAAGCATGGGGCGATCGGCTCCTTGAGCCGATCCACAGGGAAACCTGAGAGCCGATAGGGCTCGTATTTAATGTTTACGTGTCTGCCATGCAGGAACAATCGAAGCACTAACACCTTCCTGATCGGGTCTAGGTCAGGTGGCACGCCCTAGCAACCGCCAGGACGTTTGCCAGAAGATTTGCGGGACGACGCGAGGTGAGGGATCCATACTACATCTTTTTTTGCCAGAACTAGTACTTAACATCTACTGTTTCCCGTCATTAAAAAAACATTTGCAGAAGAATACTACGGTTTCCCGTCATTAAATTTTAAAGAAAAAAGAACTTGTTTAAGATCCCAACTATCATTGACTACTTACACCTGCATCCTAGTGAGTTCAGGACAACTTACAGCCACTTTTGGTGGTGCCGCCACCGGAGAAGACCGTGCCGCGGGGGTTGGGGTCGGCGCAGCCGGAGAAGCTGGTGCCGCCGCCAGGGAAATCAGTGCCGAGCCAGATGGTGCTTCCAGCGGAGAAGAAAGTACCGCGAGAGATGGAACCGACGCTGCCAAAGGGTAAGAAACGGATGTACTCGTAGATCCTTCTCTAGTCACGATCTGGATAGAAGAGACTGGACGTCCATCAAGCTGCTGGAGGATGCGGTGGATCAAATCGGCTGAGTTCAGGAAATATCGGTGATGTTCATCTGTGTCGGCGAAGCAGCTGCCGGTGGAAGGAGGAGGCGAGCCGTTCATGGCAGTCATTAGTGTAAAAGAGGTGAAGTGGGTGGGAGAGAGAGGGTTCGGGACTGAAGTAATTGTAGTCTGCTCTCTCTTTTTTACAAGCATGCGTCCTCAGGCTGATATTTTTTTTAGATACGTACTCAGGCTGCTTTGTCAAACCAGGGCCTCAATGAAGCTAATAGCACGCTATAGCATATCTAGAGGGTCCACGCTTAGTAATTTTGCTCGCTGTGGCGCTATTTGCGAAACAGCATGCTATATCGCCCTAAAACTTCATAGCGTTAGCGCGCTATTTTTTTCAGGCAAGTTGCTTTCACTTTTTCGTGGTGATGAACTAATCTGTTGGTTCCACTTCTAAATCAGAAGATAATATCGCTAATGCTAATATTTTTTAATAAATAATTTATACTATGTTGTTGCCTTGTGAAATGTTGATGTTAGCCTTCTAATATACTTGAGATCTATTTCTATATGTGGTTATGTATGTATGATTCAGTCACTTTTGGACTATATATATCTATTCGTTCTAGTAAAATTATTTATTTTTAGGCTATATTTAGTATTATTTTGAAAATGCTATTTAAAATATACCACACTATTACCACGATATAGCGTCCATATCGTTTGAAGGTGGCTGCCGCTAATTCATTTAGCACGCTATTTTAAACCTTGGTTAAGACGCGTTTGGCGGCCTGCATCCAGGCTGGTGGGGAAATACCGTACCCAAGTGCTTAAAAGATTGCATCTTTTAGCTGGAAAACATTAGGGCATGTCCAACACAGGCGCTACTGCAAGGGCGCTAGGAATTATTTCCTCGTCGTTTGGCGGTTGGAGAGGCTAATCCCAGCGGTAGTCCTAGCGTCGACGCAAAAGAAAGCAGGGGCGTGAAACTCTTTTCACCTGTCCTAGCTAAAGCACCGGAACCAACAGGAAGTCAGTCTGTCATCAGCAATTAGCGCTGCAAGGAGAGTACCTGGAGGATTTTACAATCTTTTGACATTCATTTGTTCTCTATTAGCGCCATATAGTATATAGCATTGTAATGCCCTTATACTCCTCTCAACATTAAAAAAAGGTGTGCATATACTAATAACAGTTGCTGAAATGAAACTAAAAATAAACAGACATGCACGGTTTACGAAGGATGGAAATACAGAGTTCATCACCATCCGTTTTAAATTATAAGATTAGATTACTTCAATGTGGGCTTACATACGCACTAAAATGAGTAAACAGACACACTGAAATGGGTCCAGGTATATAAGATTCAGAAAAAAGGAAGAGCATCTTAAGATACAGAACAGGTTACTAAATTGTTCAAACATATCGTACAAAAAAGATTATTTGCTCCAGAAAGATTCATGGCTCAGTTTAGGGTTGCATCAACATGCGGATATTTTTCAGACTAGGCTTAAACCACATTGTCGCCTGTCGGGGAAATCCCCAACCATCTTCTGGAAGGGTGATAACTCCCATGAGCTCATTTTCCCCTTGCTGCAGGTTACAACGACAAATACAACTAAATGCTGGTTCCCGAAATGCATAGTACGCGATGTACACACAATTTGACCTCATGAATGGAGTCAATGTTCCATCAGGAGCATTGCCATCATTTATCTTCAGGTTCAATGGATAATTCAGTCCAATGAACAGAGAGTGTGTGCCAAGGCTGTCAACTCGACTCCAATTGGGTCCAATCAGGGATAGATCTTTCTCAAAAACATGTATGACAGGGGCAGGACACTCCCGCAGGATAAGGCCATTACCATGATGCAGAACTTCTGCAGGCTCAAGGTGATCATTGCTACGTATATACCGATCTTCATGGATGATCATCAAGCGCTTGCCATCGGCTGATCGAGCTAAAAACCATCTGCCAGATGGTTCCTTCATCGGTGATGGGATCACGAATGGCGGGGCAAGGTGTGCATCTGCATTGTAAACGGAGACAACAAAAAATAGTGTTTGAATGGCTCGGGAAGACAATAATACCAGTAGCTGCAACTTCACATTTGTAGGATCAAATGGAGGATGCAGTCATTATACTTGTATAAAATCTCGAAGAAATAAAATTGTTCCCATTTGAGATGTATGTTAATTACACTCATATTCATTGATGGTAGATACATGTCTCAACCTTATCTGATCCATGATTGTAATGCTTTGAGTACATCGAATATTGAAATAAATTGAAAGTTTGCATGCATCAATTGATGAAGAGGCCAGGGCTAAGCTCCTTATTCATATTCTGACAAGAGCATGCAGTAACTAATTCAGGAATGCATTCATATACTGCAATAATCTGGTTTGGGTTGACAGATTAGTGCACAACATATACTACTGTAATTCGTTTGTAGCAATGGTTCAGTCAGGTTAGGATAATTTAATGGTGCACAGTCATTTGAAAGGTGAAAAAAAGTCTTAGTGAGCAATTAGTTATTTCAGTTACAATATATCATGAATGGGCTTGATATTAAAATTTATTGCGAAGTATATCATATGGATTGAAGAATTACCAGCCTGTGATTGATCCCAGCAATATGTGGTGCCGGTCCACCCATCCACCGCAACAATAAAGCCGTTGTGCTCGATGGCGTCACTGTAATCTACACCCCAACTAGCAAGAGAGAATAACCTCCACTCCTGGCTACCATTAGCCAGGTAAGCGAGTCCAGAATTGAATAGAGCGATGAGCTTGTAATCTGAGTAATGTCCAGCTTTTGTGGGCACTTCGCAAATTACAATCTTCAACAAAAACATGGCACGCCCATACGTCATGTACCTTTCAGGAGGCAAGTCGGGGAAGCCAATCCATTCCTCCCGAAAAATGTTGCAAGTTTCCGACGATGGTAGGGAGATTTCTTGGTGCGTGTAGATGTTCGCGAGGAACCAGTTCCCACCACTGTCCACGCCGGCGATCCAGTCGCGACTTGATCATCTGCCTCACATCATCTTCTCCGGCGATATCGACCCTCTCCTGCGGAAGATAACAGATATAAGTCCGAGTATTACCAGCAAAACGAAGGTAATTAAAAGAGGCGTAGTAACCCTTGTGTCCTGGCTAATCAACGGCGGGGACGCTGAGCCCGCATCGTCTCCTCCGAGATCTCCCTTCGCAGGCAGGATTGTTAGAGACAGTGTACTTCTGGTAGTAGTATTTATGCGTGGGGCGCCAGGGGGTCGAGAAGCTAGGACTGCATCTTCTCCTCCGAGCTCTTCCTTGGTAGACATGACAAATGAAACGAGGTGTGGGGGGCGTAAAAGGTATAAAATGGCGGACGGCCGCCCCGCCTCGGCCCTCCAAGGCTTAATTTTTTTGCCTTACTAAACTAAAAACCCTATTTTGCGTCTCACACGGACTGCCCTCAGAGGGCTGCAGGGTCCCATATGCGTGCAGGTCCCACACTTTAGTGAGCACAAATCATATGCGGTAGGTAGGCAAACTTCCAACAACTTTTTAGGGAAACGTAACAACATTTATGACACTAAACTACCATCACTAGATTCATCTCAAAATACAGTCTCATAATATAGTAATTTGATGTCACACATGTTGCTACTTTTTGGTAAAAAAATGGTCAAAATTGTTAAAGTTTGACTTATCCAAAAACCCAAATGTACACTTATTTGCGGTAGGTAGGCAAACTTCCAACAATCTTCTTTGTCAAGTGAAGACACGTCGTCAAGACTCTCTCTCTCTCTCCCCCCTTTTGTCATTGAAAAAAAAAGAATATTAGACGGGCGCGTAGCCTGCACTGCAGGGGGGCGATTTTGACAAAAGTAATCCTTTTGGCGAAGAAAAACACAGAAAGCCACACAAAAAGGTTAGTCCAGTGAAATAGATTGCTCAGAGGGTCAGTCCGTGCTTTTCTTTGCCAAAAGGGTTATTTCTGTCAAAATCGCCGCACTGCAGGTTTGCAGCACTGAAAAACCTTGCGTGCCAGTCAACATCACTTCCCGGATAGGTTGAAGCATTTCGAGGCCGTGACTGCTCTCCCTTCCTCTTCTCCTTCCGTGTGATGCCGCTTCCACCTTTTATCCTTTGCAACATTTGCAAAAAATTGTCCGTGACTTGTGCTCACTGAAGTGTGGGACCTCACGCATGGGAACCACACGTAAGTGACAGACATGTTGGTGTAATAATTCGGGTGATCATTATACTGTATTAGAACTCCGTACAAAGTTTCGTATGGATTCAAGGGTAGGAAAGCCAAGTTAACTTATTTACATGACATTATTTTTTCCATGAAGCCAAGTTAACTCATCTAACACTTGGTACATTTTGGTTATATATTCGAAATTTTACTTGAAACTTGTTGGTCATGCCATTTTACTACTCGCCTAACACTTTTTCCGCGCGTGAAGGGATGGGGTGGGCGTGATGCTACCCTAAATTTGTGGGACCCCAAAAAACTTGCAAATCAAGCCAAAGAAACACACTCTTGTCCCCTACCCCCCCCCATGATTTTGACCTAAATTTGAAATCAAGCCAAAGGTGGTTCAAAAACGGCAATCGGAAATCATGGATTGTTCATCATTTTTCTATATAGCTAGGGAAAATAGCAGACATGCCATACCAATGTTTTAGAAAAGAGCCCTTCAAAAAAGTGTGGCAACATGTTGGAATTCGACCATCTTAATTTCTTCCCACGTGTGAGCTTTGGTACTACTACTACACAAGAACCATGTCAAACTTTTGAATCATGGCCCATTTTATGTATATATTTGCAACTTTTCATGCACGCATGAAAACTTTGCAAAATATGTGCATTTTGGGTTGTCGCACATAAATGTGTGTTTACTTGTCTGCCACCAATTAATCCAATTCTCATTTGTGGGGAAACATGACACGAGATGGCCATTTCCAAAGTTTCATGAATTATCTCAATGTGAATCCATATATGTACAATTTTTGGGGGCTAAATTTCATGTTTTAAACCTAGCTAGTATTTGACCAAGATTCAAATGGGCATAAAATTCAAAAAAAAACAGAAAAATGAAAAACCAAAGCACATAGCCTTCTTATGTCATATAGTAAGAATTCAAGTTGATAAACAAGGTCTAGACATATTCAAACTAGAAAAATCATGTATCTACCCCTAACACTCTAAACTCTGTCTTATGAAGTCAAGCATGAAGAGAAGTGGTTTTGGGTTTCAAACATGGAAATTTCAAAAACCTCCCAAAAGCTTCATTTTAGAGTGACTAAGAAGGATCCATGCTTACCTTTTAATTTTTAGATTTTAAACTTGTTTAAATCTTTGTGAAACCTAGGATTTGACCAAGATTCAAATGGGCATAAAAATTCAGGAAAAAGCCAAAAGAATGATAAACCAAAGCACATAGCATTCTTATGTCATACAGTAAGCATTCAAGTTGATTAACAAGGTCTAGACATATTCAAACTAGAAAATCATGTATATATCTGTCCCTAACCTTAAACTCTGTCTTATATATGAAGTCAATCATGAAGAGAAGTGGTTTGGGTTTCAAACATGAAAATTTCAAGAACATCCCAAAAGTCGCTTCATTTTAGAGTGACTAAGAAGGATCCAGGCTTACCTTTTCGTTTTCATATTATATACTTGTTTAAATCCAGGTCAAACATAGGATTTGACCAAGATTCAAATGGGCATAAAATAAAAAAAATAGAAGAATGAAAAACAAAAGCACATAGTCTTCGTATGTCATATAGTAAGCTTTCAAGTTGATAAACAAGGTTTAGACATGTTCAAACCAGACAAATCATGTATCTAGCCCCTAACCATAAACTCGGTCGATCTTATGAAGTCTAGCATGAAGAGAAGTCGTATTGGTTTCAAACATGAAAATTTCAAGAACCACCCAAAATCTTCAAATGGGCATAAAATTCAAAAAAACCAGAAAAATGAAAAACCAAAGCACATAGCCTTCTTATGTCATATAGTAAGAATTCAAGTTGATAAACAAGGTCTAGACATATTCAAACTAGACAAATCATGTATCTACCCCTAACACTCTAAACTCTGTCTTATGAAGTCAAGCATGAAGAGAAGTGGTTTTGGGTTTCAAACATGGAAATTTCAAAAACCTCCCAAAAGCTTCATTTTAGAGTGACTAAGAAGGATCCATGCTTACCTTTTAATTTTCAGATTTTAAACTTGTTTAAATCTTTGTGAAACCTAGGATTTGACCAAGATTCAAATGGGCATAAAAATTCAGGAAAAAACCAAAAGATTGATAAACCAAAGCACATAGCATTCTTATGTCATATAGTAAGCATTCAAGTTGATAAATAAGGTCTAGACATATTCAAACTAGAAAATCATGTATATATCTGCCCCTAACCTTAAACTCTGTCTTATGAAGTCAATCATGAAGAGAAGTGGTTTTGGGTTTCAAACATGAAAATTTCAAGAACATCCCAAAAGCCGCTTCATTTTAGAGTGACTAAGAAGGATCCAGGCTTACCTTTTCGTTTTCATATTTTATACTTGTTTAAATCCAGGTCAAACATAGGATTTGACCAAGATTCAAATGGGCATAAAATAAAAAAAATAAGAATGAAAAACAAAAGCACATAGTCTTCTTATGTCATATAGTAAGCTTTCAAGTTGATAAACAAGGTTTAGACATGTTCAAACCAGACAAATCATGTATCTACCCCCCTAACCATAAACTCGGTCGATCTTATGAAGTCTAGCATGAAGAGAAGTCGTATTGGTTTCAAACATGAAAATTTCAAGAACCTCCCAAAATCTTCAAATGGGCATAAAATTCAAAAAACCGGAAAAATGAAAAACCAAAGCACATAGCCTTCTTATGTCATATAGTAAGCATTCAAGTTGATAAACAAGCATGTCTAGACATATTCAAACCCGAAAAATCATGTATCTACCCCTAACCCTAAACTCTGCATGTCTTATGAAGTCAACCATGAAGAGAAGTGGTTTTGGGTTTCAAACATTGAGATTTCAAGAACCCCCCAAAAGCTTCATTTTAGAATGACTAAGAAGGATCCAGGCTTACCTTTTCATTTTCATGTTATACACTTGTTTAAATCTTGGTCAAACCTAGGATTTGACCAAGATTCAAATGGGCATAAACATTCAGAAAAAATCAAAAAATCAAAAACCAAAGCACATATAGTCTTCTTATGCCATATAGTAAGAATTGAAGTTGATAAACAAGGTCTAGACATATTCAAACCAGACAAATCGTGTATCTACACCTAACCCTAAACTATATCTAATGAAGTCAAGCATGATGAGAAATGGTTTTGGGTTTCAAACATTGAGATTTCAAGAACCCCCAAAAGCTTCATTTTAGAATGACTAAGAAGGATCCAGGCTTACCTTTTCATTTTCATGTTATAGACTTGTTTAAATCTTGGTCAAACCTAGGATTTGAGCAAGATAAACATTGGAAAAATCAAAAACCAAAGCACATATAGTCTTCTTATGTCATATAGTAAGAATTGAAGTTGATAAACAAGGTCTAGACATATTCAAACCAGACAAATCGTGTATCTACACCTAACCCTAAACTATATCTAATGAAGTCAAGCATGATGAGAAATGGTTTTGGGTTTCAAACATGGAAATTTCAAAAACCTCCCAAAAGCTTCATTTTAGAGTGACTAAGAAGGATCCAGGCTTACCTTTTCATTTTCATGTTTTAAAATTATTTAAATCCTGGTCAAAACTAGGATTTGATCAAGATTCAAATGGGTATAAAATAAAATAAAAAACGCACCTAGCCTTTTTCTGTCATATAATGATCATTCAAGTTGATAAACATGGTCTAGACATATTCAAACTAGAAAATCGTGTATCTACCCTGTCCCTGGCTAACCCTAAACTCTGTCTTATGAAGTCAAGCATGAAGAGAAGTGGTTTTGGGTTTCAGACATGGAAATTTTGAAAACCTCCCAAAAACTTCATCTTAGAGTGACAAAGAAGGATCCAAGCTTACCTTTTCATTTTCATGTTTTAAGCTTGTTTAAATATTGGTCAAGCCTAGGATTTGACCAAGATTCAAATGGGCATAAAAATTCTGGAAAAAAAAAAAAAACCAAAGCACATAGTCTTCTTACGTCATATATATCTATAGTAAGCATATTCAAGTAGATAAACAAGGTATAGACATATTCAAAACAGACAAATCCTGTATCTACCCCCTAACCCTAAACTCGGTCTTATGATGCCTAGCATGAAGAGAAGTCGTTTTGGGTTTCAAACGTTTAAGCCAAAAGCCCCATTTCATATATTTCAAATTTGGTTCAAATTTGAAAGACATACAAGTTATAGCACACATAGTGCATACATGTTCACACATACTGCACTAGATGCTAATTAACCCTATAGTTTGAGGCCATTTGGATGAGGTCGAAAAAATCTTGGATTAGAAATGGGGTTGTTCGAACCCCGTAGTTGGATTTTTTATGAACTTGATCTGTAGTACTGGGCAAAACCCTAGTTTAACGTATTTAATTATAGATTCGTAGGTTGATTTTTCTACCTTTTTATTATTATTACTATGCAGCACATGTGTGTTTGCCCGTCGAGTGAAACTCGGAGGAAGAGGGATCACTCGGAAGGAGAGAAGAAGGGAGAGAATTAGGGTGTCTCCCCTTTTTCGGGTGATGATGTTGACTTTTGTGCAGGGTTTGTCAGTGAGCAGGAGGTGCGAGCGAGTCGAGCGAGGCCGAGAATGAGAGAGATTTTTTTTTGTGAGAGGGACAACCGAAGGATCCAGAAGGACCCACAGACTTCCAATACGCATCCTGATGCGTCTTCTCTTGACAAAGAAGATGGCTTGGAGTTTGCGTACCTACTGCACTTGACTTGTGCTCACTGAAGTGTGGGACCTCACGCATGGGCACCACACGTAAGTGACAGACCTGTTGGTGTAAAAACTCGGTTGATTATTATAGTGCATTAGAACAAAGTTTCCTATGGATTCAACGGTAGGAAATCCAAGTTAACTCATTTACATGACATTAATTTTTCCATGAAGCAAAGTTAACACATCTATCAATTGGTACATTTTGGAGTGACTAAGAAGGATCCATGCTTATTCGTTTTCACGTGTTAAATTTGTTTAAATCTTGCTCAAACCTAGGATTTCACCAAGATTGAAATGGGCATGAAAATTCAAAAAAAAATGAAATACCAATGCACATAGTCTTCTTCTGTCATATAGTAAGCATTCAAGATGATAAACAAGGTCTAGACATATTCAAACCAGGCAAATCATGTATCTACTCCCTAACGACCCTAAACTCCGTCTTATGAAGTAAGGCATGAAGAGAAGTGGTTTTGGGTTTCAAACATGCAAATTTCAAAAACCTCCCAAAAGCTTCATTTTAGAGTGACTAAGAAGGATCGAGGCTTACCTTTTCATTTTCATGTTTTAAACTTGTTTAAATCTTGGTCAAACCTAGCTAGTATTTGACCAATATTCAAATGGGCATAAAATTCAAAAAAATCAGAAAAATGAAAAACCAAAGCACATAGCCTTCTTATGTCATATAGTAAGAATTCAATTGATAAACAAGGTCTAGACATATTCAAACTAGACAAATCATGTATCTACCCCTTACACTCTAAACTCTGTCTTATGAAGTCAATTAAGCATGAAGAGAAGTGGTTTTGGGTTTCAAACATGGAAATTTCAAAAACCTCCCAAAAGCTTCATTTTAGAGTGACTAAGAAGGATCCATGCTTACCTTTTAATTTTCAGATTTTAAACTTGTTTAAATCTTTGTGAAACCTAGGATTTGACCAAGATTCAAATGGGCATAAAAATTCAGGAAAAAACCAAAAGATTGATAAACCAAAGCACATAGCATTCTTATGTCATATAGTAAGCATTCAAGTTGATAAATAAGGTCTAGACATATTCAAACTAGAAAATCATGTATATATCTGCCCCTAACCTTAAACTCTGTCTTATGAAGTCAATCATGAAGAGAAGTGGTTTTGGGTTTCAAACATGAAAATTTCAAGAACATCCCAAAAGCCGCTTCATTTTAGAGTGACTAAGAAGGAGGCTTACCTTTTCGTTTTCATATTTTATACTTGTTTAAATCTAGGTCAAACATAGGATTTGACCAAGATTCAAATGGGCATAAAATAAAAAAAATAGAAGAATGAAAAACAAAAGCACATAGTCTTCTTATGTCATATAGTAAGCTTTCAAGTTGATAAACAAGGTTTAGACATGTTCAAACCAGACAAATCATGTATCTAGCCCCTAACCATAAACTCGGTCGATCTTATGAAGTCTAGCATGAAGAGAAGTCGTATTGGTTTCAAACATGAAAATTTCAAGAACCTCCCAAAATCTTCAAATGGGCATAAAATTCAAAAAACCGGAAAAATGAAAAACCAATGCACATAGCCTTCTTATGTCATATAGTAAGCATTCAAGTTGATAAACAAGCATGTCTAGACATATTCAAACCCGACAAATCATGTATCTACCCCTAACCCTAAACTCTGCATGTCTTATGAAGTCACAACCATGAAGAGAAGTGGTTTTGGGTTTCAAACATTGAGATTTCAAGAACCCCCGCTTCATTTTAGAATGACTAAGAAGGATCCAGGCTTACCTTTTCATTTTCATGTTATAGACTTGTTTAAATCTTGGTCAAACCTAGGATTTGACCAAGATTCAAATGGGCATAAACATTCAGAAAAAATCAAAAAATCAAAAACCAAAGCACATATAGTCTTCTTATGTCATATAGTAAGAATTGAAGTTGATAAACAAGGTCTAGACATATTCAAACCAGACAAATCGTGTATCTACACCTAACCCTAAACTATATCTAATGAAGTCAAGCATGATGAGAAATGGTTTTGGGTTTCAAACATTGAGATTTCAAGAACCCCCCAAAAGCTTCATTTTAGAATGACTAAGAAGGATCCAGGCTTACCTTTTCATTTTCATGTTATAGACTTGTTTAAATCTTGGTCAAACCTAGGATTTGACCAAGATTCAAATGGGCATAAACATTCAGAAAAAATCAAAAAATCAAAAACCAAAGCACATATAGTCTTCTTATGTCATATAGTAAGAATTGAAGTTGATAAACAAGGTCTAGACATATTCAAACCAGACAAATCGTGTATCTACACCTAACCCTAAACTATATCTAATGAAGTCAAGCATGATGAGAAATGGTTTTGGGTTTCAAACATGAAATTTCAAGAACCTCCCAAAAGCTTCATTTTAGAGTGACTAAGAAGGATCCAGGCTTACCTTTTCATTTTCATGTTATAGACTTGTTTAAATCTTGGTCAAACCTAGGATTTGACCAAGATTCAAATGGGCATAAACATTCAGAAAAATCAAAAAATCAAAAACCAAAGCACATATAGTCTTCTTATGTCATATAGTAAGAATTGAAGTTGATAAACAAGGTCTAGACATATTCAAACCAGACAAATCGTGTATCTACACCTAACCCTAAACTATATCTAATGAAGTCAAGCATGATGAGAAATGGTTTTGGGTTTCAAACATGGAAATTTCAAAAACCTCCCAAAACTTCATTTTAGAGTGACTAAGAAGGATCCAGGCTTACCTTTTCATTTTCATGTTTTAAAATTATTTAAATCCTGGTCAAAACTAGGATTTGATCAAGATTCAAATGGGTATAAAATAAAATAAAAAACGCACCTAGCCTTTTTCTGTCATATAATGATCATTCAAGTTGATAAACATGGTCTAGACATATTCAAACTAGAAAATCGTGTATCTACCCTGTCCCTGGCTAACCCTAAACTCTGTCTTATGAAGTCAAGCATGAAGAGAAGTGGTTTTGGGTTTCAGACATGGAAATTTTGAAAACCTCCCAAAAACTTCATCTTAGAGTGACAAAGAAGGATCCAAGCTTACCTTTTCATTTTCATGTTTTAAGCTTGTTTAAATATTGGTCAAGCCTAGGATTTGACCAAGATTCAAATGGGCATAAAAATTCTGGAAAAATAAAAAAAAACCAAAGCACATAGTCTTCTTACGTCATATATATCTATAGTAAGCATATTCAAGTAGATAAACAAGGTATAGACATATTCAAAACAGACAAATCCTGTATCTACCCCCTAACCCTAAACTCGGTCTTATGATGCCTAGCATGAAGAGAAGTCGTTTTGGGTTTCAAACGTTTAAGCCAAAAGCCCCATTTCATATATTTCAAACTTATTCAAATTTGGTTCAAATTTGAAAGACATACAAGTTATAGCACACATAGTGCATACATGTTCACACATACTGCACTAGATGCTAATTAACCCTATAGTTTGAGGCCATTTGGATGAGGTCGAAAAAAATCTTGGATTAGAAATGGGGTTGTTCGAACCCCGTAGTTGGATTTTTTATGAACTTGATCTGTAGTACTGGGCAAAACCCTAGTTTAACGTATTTAATTATAGATTCGTAGGTTGATTTTTCTACCTTTTTATTATTATTACTATGCAGCACATGTGTGTTTGCCCGTCGAGTGAAACTCGGAGGAAGAGGGATCACTCGGAAGGAGAGAAGAAGGGAGAGAATTATGGTGTCTCCCCTTTTCGGGTGATGATGTTGACTTTTGTGCAGGTTTGTCGGTGAGCAGGAGGTGCGACGGCGAGCGAGCGAGTCGAGGAGGCCGAGAATGAGAGAGATTTGTTTTTTTTGTGAGAGGGACAAATCCAGAAGGACCCACAGACTTCCAATACGCATCCTGATGCGTCTTCTCTTGACAAAGAAGATGGCTTGGAGTTTGCGTACCTACTGCACTGACTTGTGCTCACTGAAGTGTGGGACCTCACGCATGGGCACCACACGTAAGTGACATACCTGTTGGTGTAAAAACTCGGTTGATTATTATAGTGCATTAGAACAAAGTTTCCTATGGATTCAACGGTAGGAAATCCAAGTTAACTCATTTACATGACATTAATTTTTCCATGAAGCAAAGTTAACACATCTATCAATTGGTACATTTTGGAGTGACTAAGAAGGATCCATGCTTATTCGTTTTCACGTGTTAAATTTGTTTAAATCTTGCTCAAACCTAGGATTTCACCAAGATTGAAATGGGCATGAAAATTCAAAAAAAAATGAAATACCAATGCACATAGTCTTCTTCTGTCATATAGTAAGCATTCAAGATGATAAACAAGGTCTAGACATATTCAAACCAGGCAAATCATGTATCTACTCCCTAACGACCCTAAACTCCGTCTTATGAAGTAAGGCATGAAGAGAAGTGGTTTTGGGTTTCAAACATGCAAATTTCAAAAACCTCCCAAAAGCTTCATTTTAGAGTGACTAAGAAGGATCGAGGCTTACCTTTTCATTTTCATGTTTTAAACTTGTTTAAATCTTGGTCAAACCTAGCTAGTATTTGACCAATATTCAAATGGGCATAAAATTCAAAAAAATCAGAAAAATGAAAAACCAAAGCACATAGCCTTCTTATGTCATATAGTAAGAATTCAAGTTGATAAACAAGGTCTAGACATATTCAAACTAGACAAATCATGTATCTACCCCTAACACTCTAAACTCTGTCTTATGAAGTCAATTAAGCATGAAGAGAAGTGGTTTTGGGTTTCAAACATGGAAATTTCAAAAACCTCCCAAAAGCTTCATTTTAGAGTGACTAAGAAGGATCCAGGCTTACCTTTTCATTTTCATGTTTTAAAATTATTTAAATCCTGGTCAAAACTAGGATTTGATCAAGATTCAAATGGGTATAAAATAAAATAAAAAACGCACCTAGCCTTTTTCTGTCATATAATGATCATTCAAGTTGATAAACATGGTCTAGACATATTCAAACTAGAAAATCGTGTATCTACCCTGTCCCTGGCTAACCCTAAACTCTGTCTTATGAAGTCAAGCATGAAGAGAAGTGGTTTTGGGTTTCAGACATGGAAATTTTGAAAACCTCCCAAAAACTTCATCTTAGAGTGACAAAGAAGGATCCAAGCTTACCTTTTCATTTTCATGTTTTAAGCTTGTTTAAATATTGGTCAAGCCTAGGATTTGACCAAGATTCAAATGGGCATAAAAATTCTGGAAAAATAAAAACCAAAGCACATAGTCTTCTTACGTCATATATATCTATAGTAAGCATATTCAAGTAGATAAACAAGGTATAGACATATTCAAAACAGACAAATCCTGTATCTACCCCCTAACCCTAAACTCGGTCTTATGATGCCTAGCATGAAGAGAAGTCGTTTTGGGTTTCAAACGTTTAAGCCAAAAGCCCCATTTCATATATTTCAAACTTATTCAAATTTGGTTCAAATTTGAAAGACATACAAGTTATAGCACACATAGTGCATACATGTTCACACATACTGCACTAGATGCTAATTAACCCTATAGTTTGAGGCCATTTGGATGAGGTCGAAAAAATCTTGGATTAGAAATGGGGTTGTTCGAACCCCGTAGTTGGATTTTTTATGAACTTGATCTGTAGTACTGGGCAAAACCCTAGTTTAACGTATTTAATTATAGATTCGTAGGTTGATTTTTCTACCTTTTTATTATTATTACTATGCAGCACATGTGTGTTTGCCCGTCGAGTGAAACTCGGAGGAAGAGGGATCACTCGGAAGGAGAGAAGAAGGGAGAGCATTATGGTGTCTCCCCTTTTTCGGGTGATGATGTTGACTTTTGTGCAGGGTTTGTCAGTGAGCAGGAGGTGCGGCGAGCGAGCGAGCGAGTCGAGGCCGAGAATGAGAGAGATTTGTTTTTTTGTGAGAGGGACAACCGAAGGATCCAGAAGGACCCACAGACTTCCAATACGCATCCTGATGCGTCTTCTCTTGACAAAGAAGATGGCTTGGAGTTTGCGTACCTACTGCACTTGACTTGTGCTCACTGAAGTGTGGGACCTCACGCATGGGCACCACACGTAAGTGACATACCTGTTGGTGTAAAAACTCGGTTGATTATTATAGTGCATTAGAACAAAGTTTCCTATGGATTCAACGGTAGGAAATCCAAGTTAACTCATTTACATGACATTAATTTTTCCATGAAGCAAAGTTAACACATCTATCAATTGGTACATTTTGGAGTGACTAAGAAGGATCCATGCTTATTCGTTTTCACGTGTTAAATTTGTTTAAATCTTGCTCAAACCTAGGATTTCACCAAGATTGAAATGGGCATGAAAATTCAAAAAAAAATGAAATACCAATGCACATAGTCTTCTTCTGTCATATAGTAAGCATTCAAGATGATAAACAAGGTCTAGACATATTCAAACCAGGCAAATCATGTATCTACTCCCTAACGACCCTAAACTCCGTCTTATGAAGTAAGGCATGAAGAGAAGTGGTTTTGGGTTTCAAACATGCAAATTTCAAAAACCTCCCAAAAGCTTCATTTTAGAGTGACTAAGAAGGATCGAGGCTTACCTTTTCATTTTCATGTTTTAAACTTGTTTAAATCTTGGTCAAACCTAGCTAGTATTTGACCAATATTCAAATGGGCATAAAATTCAAAAAAATCAGAAAAATGAAAAACCAAAGCACATAGCCTTCTTATGTCATATAGTAAGAATTCAAGTTGATAAACAAGGTCTAGACATATTCAAACTAGACAAATCATGTATCCACCCCTACACCTAAACTCTGTCTTATGAAGTCAATTAAGCATGAAGAGAAGTGGTTTTGGGTTTCAAACATGGAAATTTCAAAAACCTCCCAAAAGCTTCATTTTAGAGTGACTAAGAAGGATCAATGCTTACCTTTTAATTTTCAGATTTTAAACTTGTTTAAATCTTTGTGAAACCTAGGATTTGACCAAGATTCAAATGGGCATAAAAATTCAGGAAAAAACCAAAAGATTGATAAACCAAAGCACATAGCATTCTTATGTCATATAGTAAGCATTCAAGTTGATAAATAAGGTCTAGACATATTCAAACTAGAAAATCATATATATATCTGCCCCTAACCTTAAACTCTGTCTAATGAAGTCAATCATGAAGAGAAGTGGTTTTGGGTTTCAAACATGAAAATTTCAAGAACATCCCAAAAGCCGCTTCATTTTAGAGTGACTAAGAAGGATCCAGGCTTACCTTTTCGTTTTCATATTTTATACTTGTTTAAATCCAGGTCAAACATAGGATTTGACCAAGATTCAAATGGGCATAAAATAAAAAAAAATAGAAGAATGAAAAACAAAAGCACATAGTCTTCTTATGTCATATAGTAAGCTTTCAAGTTGATAAACAAGGTTTAGACATGTTCAAACCAGACAAATCATGTATCTACCCCTAACCATAAACTCGGTCGATCTTATGAAGTCTAGCATGAAGAGAAGTCGTATTGGTTTCAAACATGAAAATTTCAAGAACCTCCCAAAATCTTCAAATGGGCATAAAATTCAAAAAACCGGAAAAATGAAAAACCAAAGCACATAGCCTTCTTATGTCATATAGTAAGCATTCAAGTTGATAAACAAGCATGTCTAGACATATTCAAACCCAACAAATCATGTATCTACCCCTAACCCTAAACTCTGCATGTCTTATGAAGTCAACCATGAAGAGAAGTGGTTTTGGGTTTCAAACATTGAGATTTCAAGAACCCCCCAAAAGCTTCATTTTAGAATGACTAAGAAGGATCCAGGCTTACCTTTTCATTTTCATGTTATAGACTTGTTTAAATCTTGGTCAAACCTAGGATTTGACCAAGATTCAAATGGGCATAAACATTCAGAAAAAATCAAAAAATCAAAAACCAAAGCACATATAGTCTTCTTATGTCATATAGTAAGAATTGAAGTTGATAAACAAGGTCTAGACATATTCAAACCAGACAAATCGTGTATCTACACCTAACCCTAAACTATATCTAATGAAGTCAAGCATGATGAGAAATGGTTTTGGGTTTCAAACATGGAAATTTCAAAAACCTCCCAAAAGCTTCATTTTAGAGTGACTAAGAAGGATCCAGGCTTACCTTTTCATTTTCATGTTTTAAAATTATTTAAATCCTGGTCAAAACTAGGATTTGATCAAGATTCAAATGGGTATAAAATAAAATAAAAAACGCACCTAGCCTTTTTCTGTCATATAATGATCATTCAAGTTGATAAACATGGTCTAGACATATTCAAACTAGAAAATCGTGTATCTACCCTGTCCCTGGCTAACCCTAAACTCTGTCTTATGAAGTCAAGCATGAAGAGAAGTGGTTTTGGGTTTCAGACATGGAAATTTTGAAAACCTCCCAAAAACTTCATCTTAGAGTGACAAAGAAGGATCCAAGCTTACCTTTTCATTTTCATGTTTTAAGCTTGTTTAAATATTGGTCAAGCCTAGGATTTGACCAAGATTCAAATGGGCATAAAAATTCTGGAAAAATAAAAAAAAACCAAAGCACATAGTCTTCTTACGTCATATATATCTATAGTAAGCATATTCAAGTAGATAAACAAGGTATAGACATATTCAAAACAGACAAATCCTGTATCTACCCCCTAACCCTAAACTCGGTCTTATGATGCCTAGCATGAAGAGAAGTCGTTTTGGGTTTCAAACGTTTAAGCCAAAAGCCCCATTTCATATATTTCAAATTTGGTTCAAATTTGAAAGACATACAAGTTATAGCACACATAGTGCATACATGTTCACACATACTGCACTAGATGCTAATTAACCCTATAGTTTGAGGCCATTTGGATGAGGTCGAAAAAAATCTTGGATTAGAAATGGGGTTGTTCGAACCCCGTAGTTGGATTTTTTATGAACTTGATCTGTAGTACTGGGCAAAACCCTAGTTTAACGTATTTAATTATAGATTCGTAGGTTGATTTTTCTACCTTTTTATTATTATTACTATGCAGCACATGTGTGTTTGCCCGTCGAGTGAAACTCGGAGGAAGAGGGATCACTCGGAAGGAGAGAAGAAGGGAGAGAATTATGGTGTCTCCCCTTTTTCGGGTGATGATGTTGACTTTTGTGCAGGGTTTGTCAGTGAGCAGGAGGTGCGAGCGAGCGAGCGAGCGAGTCGAGCGAGGCCGAGAATGAGAGAGATTTGTTTTTTTGTGAGAGGGACAACCGAAGGATCCAGAAGGACCCACAGACTTCCAATACGCATCCTGCGTCTTCTCTTGACAAAGAAGATGGCTTGGAGTTTGCGTACCTACTGCACTTGACTTGTGCTCACTGAAGTGTGGGACCTCACGCATGGGCACCACACGTAAGTGACAGACCTGTTGGTGTAAAAACTCGGTTGATTATTATAGTGCATTAGAACAAAGTTTCCTATGGATTCAACGGTAGGAAATCCAAGTTAACTCATTTACATGACATTAATTTTTCCATGAAGCAAAGTTAACACATCTATCAAAACCATAAACTCGGTCGATCTTATGAAGTCTAGCATGAAGAGAAGTCGTATTGGTTTCAAACATGAAAATTTCAAGAACCTCCCAAAATCTTCAAATGGGCATAAAATTCAAAAAACCGGAAAAATGAAAAACCAAAGCACATAGCCTTCTTATGTCATATAGTAAGCATTCAAGTTGATAAACAAGCATGTCTAGACATATTCAAACCCGACAAATCATGTATCTACCCCTAACCCTAAACTCTGCATGTCTTATGAAGTCAACCATGAAGAGAAGTGGTTTTGGGTTTCAAACATTGAGATTTCAAGAACCCCCCAAAAGCTTCATTTTAGAATGACTAAGAAGGATCCAGGCTTACCTTTTCATTTTCATGTTATAGACTTGTTTAAATCTTGGTCAAACCTAGGATTTGACCAAGATTCAAATGGGCATAAACATTCAGAAAAAATCAAAAAATCAAAAACCAAAGCACATATAGTCTTCTTATGTCATATAGTAAGAATTGAAGTTGATAAACAAGGTCTAGACATATTCAAACCAGACAAATCGTGTATCTACACCTAACCCTAAACTATATCTAATGAAGTCAAGCATGATGAGAAATGGTTTTGGGTTTCAAACATTGAGATTTCAAGAACCCCCCAAAAGCTTCATTTTAGAATGACTAAGAAGGATCCAGGCTTACCTTTTCATTTTCATGTTATAGACTTGTTTAAATCTTGGTCAAACCTAGGATTTGACCAAGATTCAAATGGGCATAAACATTCAGAAAAAATCAAAAAATCAAAAACCAAAGCACATATAGTCTTCTTATGTCATATAGTAAGAATTGAAGTTGATAAACAAGGTCTAGACATATTCAAACCAGACAAATCGTGTATCTACACCTAACCCTAAACTATATCTAATGAAGTCAAGCATGATGAGAAATGGTTTTGGGTTTCAAACATGGAAATTTCAAAAACCTCCCAAAAGCTTCATTTTAGAGTGACTAAGAAGGATCCAGGCTTACCTTTTCATTTTCATGTTTTAAACTTGTTTAAATCTTGGTCAAACCTAGGATTTGGCCAAGATTCAAGTTGATAAACATGGTCTAGACATATTCAAACTAGAAAATCATGTATCTACCCCTAGCCCTAACCCTAAACTCTGTCTTATGAAGTCAAACATGAAGAGAAGTGGTTTTGGGTTTCAAACATGGAAATTTCGAAAACCTCCCAAAAACTTCATCTTAGAGTGACTAAGAAGGATCCATGATTACCTTTTCATTTTAATGTTTTAAACTTGTTTAAATCTTGGTCAAACCCTAGGATTTGGCCAAGATTCAAATGGGCATAAACATTCAGAAAGAACAAAAAATGAAAAACCAATGCACATGCATAGTCTTCTTAGGTCATATAGTAAGCATTCAAGTTGATAAACAAGCATGTCTAGACATATTCAAACCCGACAAATCATGTATCTACCCCATAACCCTAAACTCATCTGTCTTATGAAGTCAACCATGAAGAGAAGTGGTTTTGGGTTTCAAACATTGAGATTTCAAGAACCCCCCAAAAGCTTCATTTTAGAATGACTAAGAAGGATCCATGCTTACCTTTTCACTTTCATGTTTTAAACTTGTTTAAATCTTGGTCAAACCTAGGATTTGACCAAGATTCAAATGGGCATATATAAACATTCAGAAAAAACAAAAACCAAAAACCAAAGCACATATATATATAGCCTTCTTATGTCATATATATATATATAGTAAGCATTCAAGTTGATGAACAAGGTCTAGACATATTCAAAACAGAAAAGGCATGTATCTACCCCTAACCCTTAACTTTGTCTTATGAAGTCAAGCATGAAGAGAAGTGGTTTCGGGTTTCAAACATGGAAATTTCTAAAACTTCCCAAAAGCTTAATTTTAGAGTGACTAGGAAGGATCCAGGCTTACCTTTTCATTTTCATGTTTTAAGTTTGTTTAAATCCTAGTCAAACCTAGGATTTGACCAAGATTCAAATGAGCATAAAAATTCAGAAAAAATCAAAAAAAATGAAAACCCAAAGCACATAGCCTTCTTACGTCATATATATAGTAATTAAGCATTCAAGTTGATAAACAAGGTCTAGACATATTCAAAACATACAAATCATGTACTCCGTATCTACCCCCAACCCTAAACTATGTTTTTGGGGGATTTCTTTGACGAAGTTATAACACCCCCACATTTCACATTGGAATTACTTTCAGTAAATCAGCATAAAGTCGTTTAAATGTGCGAAACTATCTTGAAAGTACTAAAACCGTAAAAGTTGGGAATTGGCACTAAAATATGGCGTAATTTATCTAAAAAATGTAGAGTTGCCAGTTTGACCCGTATCTTATGTACACCATTCACAAAATAAACATATTTTGTCATCTAGAAAATGAAAAAAATATTTTTTATACCGAAAAGTTGAAAAGTCTAGTCATTAACATTGTTGGGAATGGCAAGATGCACCACCATGCCCAATTTGGGCACATTGTAACAAACTGTGCCACAAATATGGCCATAACTATATCATTTGGCTTGCAAACCATGAATCTTCATACACGATAGTCCGCTTTGTGAAGACATTTTGTTTTTCACTACCCTATCACATGTTTCTTATTTTCCCTGTCAACTAACACATACAAGCACACTCCATGCAGAAGGGTTTCATTTTTCAGGTTTTCTTCAGTTTCATTTATTTATTTCAAAACCAGGTCAAAATGTTTTACATGATTATCCTGCAAAGGGGTTGAATATTTCAGTACTATCACTGGTTTCTATATATAGTAAGTAATATGTATATAAAAATTATTTATGGGGACTTGTAGGACCAAGTTATAACATATCTACAATTCAAATTTGAATTACTTTCAATAAATCAGCATAAAGTCATTTAAATGTGCGAAACTAGCTAGAAAGCACTAAAAACCGTAAATTTGGGATTTGTCATTAAAATATGGCGTAATTTATTTAAAAAATGTAGATGCGCCATTTTGACCCATATCTTTTCTACCCCATGCACAAAAAAACATATTTTATCATCTAGAAAATGAAAAACGATTTTTTATACCGAAAACTTGAAAAGTCTAGTCATCAACATTGTTAGAAATGGCAAGATGCACCACCATGCCCAATTAGGGAACACTATAACAAACAATGTTGTCCAGGGATAATCAAACTTGGTAATATGAACTATGAGATTGAACAAAACGTTATATTTGGTTTACCCTTTGAACCTCCTAACTTACCACAACATTGACTTCTTATTTTTATTTACAAATAGATATTTTAATATCCCATTGTTGTGCAATAATATATGTTTTTTATTATCTCAAATCAATTAGCATTTGATTTTAAAAAACTACCATAATAATTCATGAGAAAGCGTTGAACAAGTTTCAGAATGTAATTTTAGACTTGATAGTTGATACGCGTCGTCAAGACTCTCTCTCTCTCTCTCTCTCTCCCTTTTGTCGCTGAAAAAAAATGAATATTAGACGGGCGCGTAGCCTGCACTGCAGGTCTACATAACTGAAACCCTGTGTGCCAGTCAACATCACTCACCGAAAAAAGTGAAGCATTTCTTTTCACCATAAATAACAGCGGCCCCGTGAGGCACTGCTCTCCCTTTCTCTTTCTCCTTCCGTGTGATCCCTCTTCCACCTTTTATCCTTTGCACGATCGAAACTCCACTTATTGTTGTCATTGTTGCACAAAACACTCACTTAACCTGTTCTTTTGCACATATCACCAACTCATGTATTTGTTGCACAAAGGTCTAAATCTGTCGCTAAGCTACTTTACTCTAAATCTGATGACCGGGACCTAGAAGGTAGTGATATCCATTGTCATTGTGTAGTGTGTTTTTTAGAACTCTAAAAGAATATGAAAATATTTTAGCAATTGAAATAATATAAATTAACTAATATGGGATCGATAGTCATGAAATATATTTTCTACTATCCGGCCAATATCAAGTGTCATGAAATATATTCATTGTAAACTTAGTGATAATCACTCGAGTTTGATATGAATGGCCTAGCTAGCTATGGGCATCTCCCACTATATATGTTGTCCACACGACCAAGCAACAAGCATCCATGAGGAAAGTTTCTTATGGGTGACTTTCATCTCTGCCGCAAAACACGCGCCGAAATTGTTGGCGCGTCCCATTTTCAAGCTACCCCAAAACCTGCGGTTTGCCCGTCGGCCTATAAACATCGGTCCACAGAGGATATTTCCCTGTAGAGCACAATTCGAACACCACATCTTTCTCATGCTTCTACCAGGCACACTCCCACGACGACGGCCGTGCCCCACCGCCCCTCCTCACCATCACTGCCTTCTCACCGGCCACCGTAGTGACCGACCACGTTTTACCGGCTCCCTTGCTGCCTAGCAAGCCGGATTAGCTTCCTCGACGCCGACGTTCACCGCGCCATATCTCCTCCGGATCTGCTTCCCCGACTCTGTAGTCCACCTCACCGGAGATCGAGATGGGCAAAAAACGCGGCCCCAAAGTCGACCACCCCCAACCAAAGAGTAAATCCGCCCGGGCCTCAGACGAAGGTTGATGAATACTTTACATGTCCGCTTTTGTTATATGCATTTGATTTCTTACACTAGTTTTCGTTGCTTTCTTGCAATGCATTCTTGCTGATATTAGATCAGTGTAGATAGTTGTTTGCCGCGTAGCTATATGAGATCTTAACCTTACATCTGCTGATCGAGAGGAAGATCGAGGTTATGTCCGCTTTCGTTATGCATTTCTTTTCCGAGAATCACTTCTGTGTGATATGTTTTGGGGGTTTGAAGTATGCATTTTACAAAGGTTATGATAGCAGTCAAGCTAGCAGAGCAATTTGTTGATAGTATTAAACTGCCTGTATTTTTTTTATCTCGGAACTCTGCTGATCGTAACCTTACATCTGCTGATGGAGAGGCAGAGCTTATGTCCGCTTTCGTTACGCATTTCTTTTCCAAATATCACTTCTGTGCGGTACTTTTTTGGGGTTTGAAGTATACTACATTACTACCTCCACCCCAAACCTGAAGGCTTATTTATAAAAGTCAAACCAAGTAAAGTTTGACCAAACTTTCAGAACAATCTATCAAGAAATATAATATTTTGTAGATACCGTACGAAAATATATTCGTTATCTATTTAATGATATTAAATTTGTATTTTGCATGTTAATGATTTTTGATAAAAACTTCGGGATGGTGGTAGTACGTATTACAAAGGTTATGATAGCAGTCAAGCTAGGAGAGCAATTTATTGATAGTATTAAACTGCCTGTATTTTTTTCTATTTGCAACTCTGTGTGCGCCATGTGGAATTGCATGCTCTAGCCAGTTCATCCAATGAGGTTTTATCACTTAACACCAGAAGTTCAGGATTTTTTTATCACAGAACCACAACCCTAGAAATTTGTATCACAAAACACTAACATTTGGGGTAATTGTTTCGCAGAATACATGATCTCTGTTTGATAGCCCATTAGTGACCTCCGGCCACCGTCAGTTTAAGAGTGACCGCAGGAGAAAGACAATTAGACTTTATTTTGTGGTATTTGCTGTTAAACGCAAATACAAAGCTGTTTGTCAACACTAGTTGTTAAATCTTATGTCCAGACAGTTCAAAATAAAATCTTATGTCCAGGGTAGTTGTATTGGTAAACATTATCAAAACCTTATGCTGGTACAGAATATATTACCCAAATCTCATGTTCTTGTGTGGTTATAATTTCTTGTGGATATTTGTCATATGGTAATTCATTTGTGTGTAGCATATGTAACAAGTGTGACTCATATTCTCATTTCCACAGAGTGTCTACAAAATTTCACACCAAAATTCATTTGTTTGTAGCAAACATGCTCACGTACTGTAAATTGGTGTCACGCTGTAGGGTCATGCTCTTGTCAAGCCGACTAATGACAAATAATGTGTTATGTGAAATAATTTCCCCAAATGTTGGTGTTTTGTGATTAAAAATCCCCAACTTGTGGTGCTAAGTGATAAAACCACTCATTCAATAGACCGAGCCTTAGGCATGTATCATTAGATATTTTTTTAGGAAGGCTGCAAATATTTATTTTGAATACTGCGTTGCTACTTGCTAGGATTTGAACTCAGGACCTTGTAGGTCTGATACCATTTCGAATTGCATGCTCTAGCAAGTTCATCCAATAGATCGATCTGTTGGAACTTGGAAGACCCTAGGCAATTATATTAAGCACACGCCATTCCATATGGTTAACCATTGGCATGAAAATGACACTTATATGTGTTTGAGTCTATATGTGGATTGCTTAGCCCTTTCCATCAGTTCGGACTTTTGGTTGCGTTGGCTACTGCATGAAGCTTGACATCATACTTATCCTAAAAATTGTTGCTGCTGCCCTTTGTTGCCCAACATAAATTATTTTTGAGCCATAATTTGTTTGCCCTTTCCATCAGTCCGGACTTCCGGTTGCGTTGGCTAGTGCATGAAGCTTGACAATATGAACATCAATTATTTTTGAGCCATAGTTTGTTTGTCATTACACCTTTTGAGCAGTCTCACTGCTACTATTAATTTGTTCTTATATGCACAGTTCCATGATAAATCTCATCTGCATTTCTCGCCAATGCATGTTAGGTCTTCCACTCGAGAATGAGTACGAAGAGCAACGGAGGCAAACTATTCTGCATAATAGCCGAGTTGCAGCCTCGTTGGGCCTAACACTACATCCTTCTACAAGGTCTAGTGCAAAAACGCCACCCACCTCCCTCACAAAGGATACGGAACATTCCTCTGATTCAGAATTTGATCCTGCTGATTGTGATGGCGAGCTGACTCAGGAAGATGCCCTGGTCGACTATCGTCTGCAACACAACAAGGTGAGTTTTCTCTGTCCTGTCATCGAATTATTTGTCCCAACTTCCATTTGTTGTATCCCAGTCCTACCAAATATGTTACCCATGCCATGTTCAATCTCATTACTACAATTTTTCCTGCTTAGTTAACGCCTCATATATGTTTTGGCATATGTTGCCTTACTGTTTTTCCATTCCATCTGCATATCATCATCATATAATATTGTACATTGAAATATCATTTATGTGTGACAGGCATCTGCAGATTCGGGCAAGAACTTTTCAAGAACGAATAGGAGGAAGAACACTCAACAGGAACCTCAGGCTGATACCGGAGGATGGGTGACAGTGCGTAATAAAAAAAGAGTTAAGCCTGATGCTCGTGCTGCTCCTCCTATTACAAGGTCTAACAAGAGACTGACACGAGGTGGCGAACAGGCCAAGAATGATAACAGTAAAAGGTCTCGTAAAAACCACAAACCATCGAATCAGACAGAAGTAGCCCCAGCATGTACCAGCCCACACATTCCACAACCACCAGTTGCCAATACTGTTTCTCAGCAACAATTGCCAACAGAACCAGTTTCCACAGCAAATTCTAGCCAAGAATTGGCACCATCAGGAGTGGTGGTAGGTAATAATGGCCAAGGACACATGATGCTAGTCCCAGATGATACAGCCTCAAATGTCCAAACAGTGCTGCCACAACACCAGCAAACTGGTGATGATCTCCCTCCGACCCTTAGTCCTGCGAAAGACAACTCCTCTCCCGATGATGAGACCCACGCCAAAAAAGGTAATACTTTTTTCAAGACTTGTAGTTTAATGCTCCCTTATGTATCTATATACCATGATAGCTTGATGTAATGCTTAACTTGGTAGGTTCGCCACGATCAATAAAAACGAGGGGGCCAACGGTAGGAAAAAAACTTGCAGCTAAGATTTCCGGAATGGGTTCAAGATTTCGCATCACATCTATTGTAGGTGGCAGAAGGCCACTTCATCCGCATGAATCTTCATATCTTGTATCACAGGTTGGCCATTTTATCAGGAATGAACTTCCTACCTTCCCATTGTGGAAGCAGCACGTTGACACCCCTTCACAGTTCGAGAGTTTAGTGCATAATTTACACGTAAGTCATGCTTCTCCTGGTAATGATAAATTATTCCACATTGATCTGTCCCATTTCTTGTAGCTTACTGTTGTTTCTATGCTATATAACTCACCAATCATTCCACCGTTGTGAGCAGTTAAGGTTTGAATTCGATGAGGATAATGAGGATGTAAAGTTTGTCATCGCTTCCATATTCAAAGAATTGTTGCGCCAGCACCGCTATAAGCTTAAGGCGACATACTTCACTGGCCAGATTACTGCCAATGTTCGAACAAAGTCTCCTGCACCCTGTATGACTGACGAGCAGTGGGGAGATCTTGTCAAGCATTGGTCTGATCCAAAGAATGTGGTATGGCTTATGAGGACCGTGAAACCAGATTAAATTCCGAATACTTATTTTGCGCCAGTGTCTCACTAGTCTCCTTTTGCAGACGTTGTCTAAAAGGAACCAGGCTAACCGCTTGAAACAACGTTTACCAAGCCGTACAGGATCTCGTCACTTGGTTGGGCATCTCTGGCAAAAAGTAATGCCCCGCTGGTCTGTACTGCTACATATGTTACTCGTAAATTGTGTAGAACTCCGTGTGCATGTTATATTTCCATCCTCCATTTCAACCACGTTATTTGATCTCCATATGATTGTACAAAAATGCAGAAAGTAGATCATGCAAACAACATGCAACCAGACAAAGAGATGACTCTGGCAGAGCAGTTCGAGGCATGCCAGAAGAACAAACATAATGTGATAGGAGAACTTGCAGAAAGTGTTATTGTAAGTCTTCTTTATGATTTAAATTTTTTAACTACACACTTGCCAATTTGTAGGAGCAATAATGGGCATGTCAATATGATCTTGTAGGCGTTTTTGTGAAAATGCATTTGATGTGTAATCAGGCATACCAACTTGTAGGATTAGAAGTAGTTCATACACATTAAATCTACCGTCTGCATGTTTCTCTGTAATAACTTTTATTTTTACACGACTCAAAACTTTTCAGGCAAATATGAAATTGGAGATGGCAAAACCCGGGAAAGATGGTATGGAAAAAACTCTAGAAGAATGTATGGAGACATTTACCATGGTACTTAAAAATAAAGATATCACCAAAAACACTTTCCTGCGAAATGCTGGGTTTTTGCAGTCCAAGTCCAAGTCCAAGTCTTTCTCTGCACAAGTTCTGGAGGAACAAATCCAAATAGAACGAGCTGCAGCAGATGTGTTAAGAAACCAAGTTGACATGTTGAGATCGAGATCAGAAGCATGTGATGCCCTACTGCAGGAGGCCAATCAAGTTTGTTATAATCTCTCAAAGACTAATAAAATGCCATAGATAATTGGAGATGAAAACACTGACATTGACATGTGAGTACCTTGGTATTGTGAAATGTTTACTGAGACTGAGGCACTGTTCCTATTTTGTTGGTGGATGCATTTATCTACGGCTGGGATCAACTTGGTAGTTGTTCCTGTGGATGTTTTAGAAATTGGTTGCCTAGCCTTTTCAATCCGTTCGAACTTAAATGGTATTAGAGCCAAGGTCTCGAGTTTGAATTGTTGACGGTGTGGTTCAATTCATCCTTAAATTGTTGGTGCCCCATTGGCCCTTGTAAAGCTTCATGTGCCTACCTCCGAATCCAGTGTTGAATTTCTCTTGTCACACACGAGGATGGCTGTTAATGTGTGTATAAGTGGGTTGCATAGCCCCTTTTATATAAGGTTGCAAGTTTCCTTATTGTGTTGTGCCTTTGGGATTCAGCCTGCACTTCTGACTTTTGGTTGCGTTGGCTACTGCATAAGTTTAATATAGTTCCATGTGGTTTTTGTTGAGTTCTATAATAAGTGGATTGCCTAGCCCTTTCCATCATTTCGGACCTGTGGTGTGCTATTCTGTTTTCCACGTATTAGACCTCCTCTTCTTAACAAGACTCCATGAGTAGGAGGCACTATGATTTTTTTTTGCGCATGAAATTACTCAATTAGATAGCTTAATCCCATTTGTTGACTCTCTGTTGATCAGCCACTTGAGGGTAAAACTGAGTATATTGCACTAGCCAGTATTAGTACTCGAGGGGAAAACTGAGTGCAGATATTTTTCCAGTGTAAGGCTAACTGAGTACACGTAACGGTGCAGACGTGCAGTACCACGGACGCGTGTCGCGGTGCACAGCGGTTAGGCGGTGCGCGTGTTGAGACCAAACGTCTAGCTTTTTTGAGAAACTGCCGAGACCAACCGTCACGTTGCCAGAGCCCCCTCTCTCCCTCCCTCTGCACACAGTCTCATTCTCACTCACGCACGCAACCACGCCTCTCACGTCCCATCAACTTCTCCAAATCGAAGGAAAAAACACCAACCGCCCACGCGCGCTCCCTGCCGGCGATGGACAAGAAGAATGCGCCGGCGGCCGTCGCCTCCGTGAACTGGGCCTCTCTCTCGGCTGATGGACCACTTCACAAGATCGGCGAATGCTTACTGGCGAACGAGCAGTACGCTGACACCTACTCTGCTATGAGGCAAGTCTGTAGAAATTGGCGCTCAGGTTTACCTGAGCCCGACGTGCACCTGCACGAATGGATCATGCTAGACCACGGCCTTCCACGCGCTGCTGATTTCACCTTCCTCCACCTCCGCACATCCCGCTACGTCACCATCGATCTAACGGAAGTTCATGCAAGGTTCAAATTCCTCCATATCTATAGAGTTAATCTATTTTTATTTTCAATCGTAAACATCTTAGTGCTGAATGTTATCTTCATCAATATATTTTAGATACTACTTTGTCGGCTTTTGCCGTGGCGTCATCGTGCTTGCCCAGAAGAACCAGCCGCACAAGATACGGCTTCTGAACCCACTCACAAAGACATTGAATACTATGTTTGAGGCGCATATGCCAAACGTTATTCTGAAGTCAGTCGCTGTGATGAAGTCCCCGACTATGGTCTTCGTTTCCAAAGATTACCCGGCGGAAATTGCTTGGGTCGATGAGAGCACTCCAACTAAGGGTATAGATGAAGATTGGGGAGAAGGAAGATTTTCGATCGAGCACCATTGTCTGCGTTGCATTACCCCGTTCAATGGTGAATTGTATGCAATAGCTGTGAACAATTTTGAGTTCGGAAAATTAGTGTGCACCAACAATGTCCAGTTGGAGCAGCGTGCGAGCACTGTCAAAATGGATACACTATTTTCATTTCCAGAACTTGGAAATAACAAGTTCTACCTTGTGAAGTCGGATGGTGCTCTGCTGCTTGTGTTGTTGGACAACAAGCATTTGGAGGAAGGTCAACCATTGGTGTACCGTGTGGACACTGAGAGCCGCTCTCTCCATGCCGTCAATAACATTGGCAGTCGTGCCTTCTTCGTCCATTATATCCGGTGTATCTCCGTCGACACCAGAGTGCACCCGACACTTCGACCTGGCTGCATCTACTACACAGATTTTGGTTATATCAGAGAGTACTTTGATGATATAAAGGCCTGGGATGAGTGGCCAATACATGTGAATAGATTAGGAAACTACGGTATGAGAAATGAACAAAGGCCATACCGTTTGGAGGATGTATTGGCTGCACACTGCAGACGGAAGGAGTTCAATGAAAATTTCCTTCAATGGAGTGACGAAGAAATATATGCTGAATGAAGAACATATTCGTTCATCCTGGGGTATCCTAATCTTCATGTTGGCCATACATTGTGTCTTGTATTATTTTCAGATTAGTTTGTCGTGAACATTAACATTGTTATTGGCTGCTTTTGGCTCTTGTATGCAGTTTATGTAGTATTATACTTAGTTTTCTGGATTTATTATGCTGCTGTGAATTTATCCTATACTAGCTTCTAGATTTGACTGATTTTGTTTGTAATGATGATGGCTTGATGTGGCTGCTGGCCTTAACTGCCGAAGCAGAGCAATTAGTACTTAACCAGGTGTACCGTCTTTATATTAGTATTATATTATATTACTTGACCATAGCCATATTCAAAATCAAATCTCAGTCGGGCGGCAAAATCTCCCGCCAATCTAGAAATATTTCAGACGTGTTTTTGAATGGGATAAGAAGATAGAACACGATGATAGTAACCGATATTCAAGGTGATGATGATTTGATTTTGCACTCGGCCTTGAACAGAGGTACTAGTACGGTCTCACAATTTTTTATCATTATACTTGGACCTTAGCCAAATTCAAAATCTCATAGCGGCAAAACTTCCCGCCCACAAAATACAAAAAATTCACACGCTTTCAAATTCCCATTCTACCCTTGTGGAGATGACAGCAAAGTCGGTTGGTGGGGGGGTCTGCCCGTCATTTTTTGGATCACCACCTCCCTAGCCCCGGAAACCCTCCCAAAAAAATTCATTTCCCTCAGACCACCCACCGGAACTTCCCAAGTCCCTCTCTCTACCACCTCCACGACCACCGCACCGGAACATCCCCGCCGGACTTCCCTGGCCTACCCGAGCCCTCGCGATCCTCGTCATCCGGCTGCCTGCCGGAGCCGCTTCATCGACGCCGTCATCAACCGGACCGGATCATCCCCGCCGAACCTCGAAACCATATGCTCATCCAGCAGTCTACCGCAGTCGCTTCAGCTGCGGTATCGTCCACCGCATCGGATCTTGCTCACCGACACCGATGTGCATGAACCGAATCTGCTTCACCGGCGCCGTGCATGATCTAAACTCTTCTACTGTCGCTTTTCTATTGCTTGCCTGCAAGTTCTTGTTTAATCTTGGGGGAACCTGTTTGTGCTAACGACGCGCCGTTACGTCTTTGCAGATTAGATGAGTAACCATGAAGTTTAATGGCCGTCTCTCCAACCCCAAGGAGCACATGTAGTGTACTTCATCACCGGATCTATCAACCCCAGGAAGATCTGCTGTGATTCCCACAGAGTGCTTCTCCTAATGTAAGTCCCTTGTTTTAGCGCCATGTTCTGGGTTCAGATGCTTGTTTGTCTGAAGCTCTTTTAGTTCATTCCTAGTTATGACCGTAACACCTTGCTATTTTCTAGTTCATTGCTAACTTCAAGCGATTGAACATTTTGGTTTGCATTCCCTGCTCTGTAGATGTAGCCATCATAACTTCTATCTTGCTCATTCGTTGTTCATGCCAATCTTGTTCTCCCTGAACATGTTGGTTTGCATTCCCTGTACTACGGTGATGCCATTGTTATTTCTATCTACTTCGTCGTAAGCTAACAAATTAACTGCCTGCTATTAGTTCCTGCATGCTATCGCTCTGCCATCCTGCAGTACAAATTTATTTGAACTCGTCACAGCAGCAACTTCCATCATAATTTTGTCTGCCATCTGATTCTTCAAAAGCTGCAATATTAACTTGTTTCTCTTAATTGGCATGGCGCTCACATATAGAATTGTGAACATATTGGTGTGCATTCCCTTTTCTACAAGTTCAGATCCCACTATATTCCGTTTCTGGTCCATCCTAAGCCGTAGCATTAACTATCCTCTATGTGTTGCTCATTACAACTTTATATCCCGAAACAAATTGATTTTTTTCCCTTATCTACAAGTTTATCAGTGATGCCATTATAACTCCTATCTGTTTTATTCCTAGCTATTATAGTAACATCCTGCTATTATTTAGTTCATGGCCAATTTTAAGTAATTGCACATGTTGGTTCGCATTCCCTGCTCTATAGCTTTTGGCATCGTAACTTCTATATTTGGTTTACATTCCCTGCTCTGTAGATCTAGCCATCATAACTTTATCTTGCTCAGTTGTTGTTACAAAAATTATGGCCTGCTACTATGTTGTTTGTGCCAATTTTTTACTCCATGAACATGTTGGCTTGCATTCCCTGTACTACAGGTGATGCCATTGTTTTGTATCTAGTTCATTGTAAGCTAACAAAGTAAGGACTTAGTTTGGCATGCTATCACTCTGCTATCTAAGCCTGTAGTACAAATAAACTTGTCATATTACTAGATAATAATTTTGTGTGCCATCTTGTTCTTCAAAAGCTGCATTATCGACTTGTTTCTCTGACTTGGCATGACGCTCACATATGGAATGCTGAACATATTGGTTTGCATTCCCTCTTATACAAGTTCACAGGTGATCCCACTATATTCTGTATCTTGCTCAGTCGTCGTTACAAAATTTATAGCCTGCTACTATGTTGTTCATGCCAATTTTGTACTCCCTGAACATGTTGGTTTGCATGGGACTCGACAGTAGTAAGTCTGCTGTTTCATTCTAACATGCTCTGTTATATTGGCTGTTGGTATGCGGCATGCACTCTTTGTTTGCTTATTGTGCGCATTACAATGATCTTGTTATAACGACGAAATGATGAGTTCCAAATTCTTTGGCAAACAATATTGTAGTGTCTTTGCCTTTCCATTGTTGTTGTCTTAACTTGTAATGTCTTTGTTTCAGATATAGGTGCTGCATGGACAACTTAAAAGATTGCGGATCGCTTCATTGTATTGCTAGGTTTAATTACCATTCAATTTCTCTGGGTTCTGTAATATTTTTTTCAATGCCTTGCAGCTGATGTAATATTTAGTTAGTTTTTATAGTTCTTTCGCGCATTTTTTCTTTGGTGCTTGTGGTAAGTGAGGCTATCCGACAGAAATCAATGCTGCGTAAATATTCTCAGTATCTAAATCACGAATTCCCATCCCTTAAACGGCCCAATTAAGCAAAATCACATATGTGCCTGCCCGCAAAATCCTAAAGCGCATATTATGCCGGCATATAACAGACTAACGAAATGGCCCCTTACTTCTTGGGCCGCCCATTTGATTTACCGTGGACCCCACACTCTAATGGGCTGGCCCAGCTTTAATGTGACCCCCCTGGGGCCGGCCCACTAAATAGTTGGGCCAGCCCATTTGCTTTTGTGGTGGACCCCACATACTAAATGGGCGGGCCTTTAAGAGGAAAGTGGGACCCACATGTGTTTTTGGCCCCCACTATCTTGTTGGGCCGGCCCACTGCTATATGGTGGACCCCATACTAATTGGGCCGCCCTTCAATAGGAAAGTGGGGCCCACTGTGCTTTTTAGGCCACTATCTTGTTGGGCCGACCACTTGCTATATGGTGGTCCCACATGGTAAATGGGTGCCTTTAATAGGAGGTGGGACCCACTGTGTTTTGGCCGACCTATCTTGTTGGGGCCCCACTTCTATATGGTGGACCCCACATACCAAATGGGTGACCCATTAACAGAATGGGACCCACTGTGTTTGGCCGACCACTACCTTGGTGGGACACCCACTATATAGTGGACCCCATACTAAATGGGCCCCCTTTACGGAAGGTGGGACCCACTGTGTTTTGGCCCGGCCCACTATCTTGTTGGGCGGCCCACTTGCTATATGGTGGACCCACATACTAAATGGGCCGACCTGGCGGAAAGTGGGACCCACGTGTGTTTTGGCCCACTAGCTTGTTGGGCGGCCCACTTGCTATATGGTGGACCCACACTAAATGGGCGGCCTTTTAACGAGAAAGTGGGACCCACCTGTTTTTGGCCGCCCACTTGCTTCTTGGCGGCCCATTCTTTGTAGGTGGACCCCACATGTTAAATGGGCCGGCCCATTTAAGTTTTGACCATCAACATTAGAGGTTAGGCCGGCCCACGTAACTAATGGACCAGCCCAGCTATATAGTTGACCGGTCAAACTATGTCATCTGGCCGACCCGCGTAAGACGTGGCAGGCCTCGTGTGGGCCTACCATCTACCACGGGGTTTCAGCGGTTAACGCCGTTAACTTGCCGTTAACGGCGTCTGCCACGTGTCGGTTGCATGACGTCAGCAGTCAACGGGCTCCCGGAAACACTTGGGCAACGGTCCGATTTTCCGTGGCGGAAGGGCGCCCAAGCGCGACGGACCGAAAAAATCGTCGTTGGACTTTGCCTGACGCAGTTTCGACAACAGAACCCATATCGTCGGGTTAGGCCCATAGGCGACGAAAAATACCCCTTAGTGGACGATTTTGGGACGTTGTCTATCAGAACTTTTCTTGTAGTGGTATGAGTTGAGGCATATGGATCAAGAGTGGGATTTGTCCATCCCGATGACGGATATATATACTCTGGGCCCTCTCGATGGAATGTCATCTAATTAGCTTGCAAGTATGTGACTAGGTCACAAGAGATGACATACCATGGTACGAGTAAAGAGTCGGTAACGAGGTTGAACAAGGTATGGAGATACCGATGATCGAACCTCGGACAAGTAAATATCGACATTGTGACGGAAACCACCGTGCGGCGAGTCAACACCGTAGAGCGGGAACAACTAGGGCTGCGGGCTGGCCCATCCCTCGAGCGACGGCCCGCAAAGCCTCCTGCCGCCGATGCAAATTACAAGGGCGTGCCACCTGACCTATACCTGGTCGGGAAGGTGTGGATGATGCCTCGCTTAGTTTCCTGCAGGGCATACACGTACACGTTGAATACGAGCCTCGATCGGCTCTCGGGTTATCCTGTGAATCGGCTCATGGAGCCGATCCACCCATGATTCGTCCAAGGTGGCCGAATATATGGTGGTCCTGCTTGATCAAGATAAAGCATATGAGATCCACGACGATTTAGGGTTTTCACCGCATAATCGGATCATCCTACTCACGATTGGGCCTCGCGCTCGCGCACGGTGATCGTAAGCCAATCCTAGACAAGGCCTAAAAACCAACACGAGGTTGATCCTCGGAACGTCCTGTCTAGGGCCAGCAAACTACACCCTACGCGCCGCTGGATCCTCCAACCCTTTGTAAGGCCTAACTATTGCAGATGTTAAACTAATCCTTGATGAATCAAGGAGCAATCGTAACGGATCAGATCTACTAAATAACGATCAAGCGGGGTGCCGCCCCTGCACCCATGATGAGGTACAGGACGGCTAGATGCGCAAGGGTTGCACTACGACACATATGATACTAAGAACAATGCTAACCCTAACACATCTATGATAACTACGTTGCTCGCCATCAAAAAGGCTTCAGTACGAGCAACGCATGAACAACGTAGGCAGGCTCGTGCTGCCTAGATCGCAAGATGCGATCTAGGCAGCATGGTGCTTACCGGAGAAACCCTCGAGACGAAGGGGTTGGCGATGCGCCGAGATTGGTTTGTGGTGAACGTTGGTTGTTGTTTATTCCATAAACCCTAGATACATATTTATAGTCCAGCGGACTTCTAATCGTGGGCGTGCACCAAACCGTGCACGAGATAAATTCTAACTTCTACATAACCTACTATAAAGATACACGGGCTAACTAGCCCAAACTTGGTAAACAAGGCCGATTCACATATCTCTTCTATATGTATATCTTCAAATCCGTCTTGATCGCGGCCCACCTCTGGCTTGGTCAAATTCTGGTGATAACACATGCCCCCCTGGTTTTGGAAATGACATTTCCAAAATCATTACGCTTTTCCTTCGTCGGGTCATGTCGTGGCAGAGCAGAACCGTCGCAGAGTCCTTCATCATGACAACTTGCCTTCCCAACCCCTCTGCACGATTTGACAGTTTGGCACCACGTCCTCGGAAACTGTTTGAGCATTAAATCTCCAAGATATCCCCTTTATTTAACCGCATCAAACAGTTCTCTTCCTCATCCCCTTGCATTAGCCTTCAAAAAACCCTCCTCTGCCACCATGTCTTCGTCTTCTTCGTCTTCCTCCTCATCGGATCCTTCCTATGTGTCCTCTCCCATCCGAGAGTCGACGCCAGTGGGGTGCGGGGCGGCGTACGACATTCTTGCCCCAACGGCGTGGGACCAAGAGGACCACGACTTCTCTGTCTGGTCAGAGGATGACAAATCCCTGACGGGGAGAGTGACCCCCTCCTCCTTGCTGACGGGGACCCGGAGGAGGAGAGCGACGACGATCGCTTTCCTGGCGGACTTCACCACCTCAGGAGGAGGAGGAGGAGGAGAACAGCTCCTTCGACGAGCCCCCGGCCAAGCGATTTTGCCCCTGGCCGGGGAACCTTAGTGACTTCGACGGCCGACGGCGGCGACGGAGGATGAAGACAACGAAGGCCCCGCCGGCGGCCGCTGGAGCAGCGACGACGAGCAGCGGCAAGCCGTGATGACGGCGACGATGAGGGCAGCAATGGCCCATAGATGGAATCCTTAGACTAGGATCAGCAGTAGTAGATAGGGCACTGTATCCCCTAGCAACTCCTTTTGAGAGCAATTTTAGCTCTATATGTAAGAATCTGGCTATCAATGAAGAACTCTCCTTCGATCTTGCCGATTCCTTGTCGCTAATTTGGTTCTTCCTCATCTAGCTTTGCCGTGCTATCGACCCATGCTCCATGAGCCGATGGCAGCACCGGACTCTTATGAGAAATTTCGAGACAGATCAATTCAGACCCAAGATTCCCGTCGAACAGGACCAAAGTGAGTCGCGCAAACCTTAAACCTCATGAGACCCAAACCCCCGAGCTTAATGTTAGCTTAAATCGGCAAGACTCCGAGTCAACGCCTTCGGAGAATTTTAGGACCACTGCAAATCTTGACCGCTACGACTTTTCTTGCGACGCTCATTCTTTGCAACAACAAATGGTCCAAAGCCTGTTAATTATGACGGCTTTCTCTTCGAATTAGTGGTTCTATTCTGCAAGAATTCGCCACCTTTAACCAAACTATGTAGACCGATTCCAACAAGATTGGCTCCTCGGAACGAAAACCCTTCAGGCGAGCTGCCCCCGAGCCTCAGTCAAGGCGAGAATAGTAATGAACCAACCAGATACGTCGCATTGGTTTCCACGTTATACTGTAGAACCAGCCGATTCCAACGAAATCGGCTTCTCATGGTAGGGATATTCAGGGCAAGCTGCCCCGAGCTTCTTCAGCTTTCATCAATGTAGCGAAAAAAACTTCTATCCAAAGAGCCATGCAACCAAACAAGGCTTAGAAAGATCAACCTCCCCTTGAACTAAGAGGCCCCCAAATGTGGCGGCTCTCCAACTCTTTTGTGAGTCCCCAAGTTGTAATGCAGCAACCAACCGATTCTAACCAGATCGGCTTTCGAGCAGCGAACCTTCAGGGTGAGTTGCCCCCCGAGCTTCTTTGGTTCAATGCGGGAGCTTTTTGTGAGAGTGTTGCTGAAATTGTCGCCCTGATCATTGCCCCGATGAGAGTTCCGCAGCCAATTGGTTGATCATTGGCTGTTCTCATGATCCTAGCCTGATCTGCATGTTCACGTTGGCCTGCTGTCTTACTTTGCAAACTACTAGTGGCTAAAAGTGGCCCTGGATGCCCCCACGATGTTTCGCTCACCCTACCGAACCTGCCAACTAAAGTGGCCCTGGGCTTCCATTTGCAACAGTTGTATTCCTTGAGTCGATGGCTGCGCATTGGCTGTGCTCAAAAAAAATTTAAATTTTTAGGCCGATTTGTGTATCGGCCCCCATACTTGATAGTATTATCTCATATCCTCATGTTTTATCCACCTAGGTGCCCCCCGAGCCGATTCTGTCAAGAGAATTGATGGTATCGGCTCTTTAGGTAGTCCCTGTTGGGTCAAACGTCGATCCCAGGTAGAGTGGATGGTGAGGATACTTTTGGCCGATTGCTGGAATCGGCCTCCACGTTGCTTGCTCGGTGAAGGTTTTGTAATGTTCCTTCACAAATTTTCTGGGGCCGATCACAAGGATTAGCCTCGCCACATTCGTCCATCGATGGCGTTCTTGCTACACGGTCAGTCCGGTGGATAGAACCAGCCTTACCCCGTTCTTTGTCACATCGATGCGTTCGCAGTCGTCCAAATTGATGCCCGAGAGTGGTTCTTGACCTGATGTCTCCCAAATGCCCATGCCGGCTGTTGAAATCTCGGCTGAGTCATCGGCGTGGACGACTTCCACTTCATCTCCATCCCACTGTATTAGGCATTGGTGCATCGTGGATGGGATGCAACAGTTGGCGTGGATCCAATCCCTCCCTAACAGTACAGCATAGGTGCTTTTGCTGTCGACAATAAAGAACGTCGTAGGGACAGTCTTCCTTCCTACGGTCAGATCCACGTTCAGAACACCTTGTGCGTCAGATGCTTGGCCGTTGAAATCGCTCAGTGTTACATTGGTTTTGATCAAATCCGAGCTGGAGCGTCCCAACCGACGTAGCATGGAGTATGGCATAATGTTGACTGCCGCTCCGGTGTCCACCAACATCTTATTGACAAGCTGCCCATTGATGTAACCTCGCAAGTACAGGGCCTTCAGATGCCTGTAACTCCTTTCTCGTGGCTTCTCGAAGATGACCGGCCGTGGGCCGCAGTCCAATTGCGCCACAGGTGCTTCATATAACCTTGGAGCGCTAAATTCCGCTGGAAGGATGAAGACCATGTTTGTGCCAGCCGATGTTTCATCATCGGCTTTCCTTTGCTTAGGGCGCCACTCTTTTCTTTGTGGCCGACCTTCTTCATCCAGGGTTCGCTGAATTTTGGCGGCCAGGTCAGGCCGTGCCTTCCTCAACGCGTGCAGATATAACCTTTCGGCTTCTTCCAACGCACGTAGTCGCTGAACCCTTCGTTTTTGGGAGTGGCTGAGCCCATCAGGACACCATCTTGGCCGATGATACTTATCCTCTTCATCATCGTCCTCTAGTTCCTCGCGATCTTCCACGAACGGACTCAGCATGCTTGCCAAAGCGGGAGAGGCCCTAGACGCTCGAACACGGACACCTTAGCTGTACCCTTCTTCTTTTGTTTACATTCTGGGCAATTGCCGATCGTTGGTAATCGGCTCATTCCGGAATCCCAGCAGTGTCTGAAGAAGGGGCAGTCCCAGTGCCTATCCACGTTGTCCGGCTCCTTGACCCTCCTCTGGCGTGACGTTCGTACCGTCGTTGCCTCCCCACGCTGACGGTACCTCTTCTGCATTGGACCGATGACTTCTTTCATCGTCTTCGCGTAATCTTGACGTCGGTCATATTGCTCCTCATACTTGTTGAGGAGATGTACGGTGCGTGGGTGTTGATACCATATGCTTTTCACCTCCTCCTCGGTTAGGTACCGTCTATCGTCGCCTTGGGGCCGGTCGCGTGGAACGGCCTCCTCTTTCTCTTTGCCACGAGAGTGGCTGCTCTCTGCTTTGTCCGCGTCATGGCGAATCACGAACCCTGCCATATTGGCATCGAAAGAGAACCCTGGTTCTCTTATGGAGTGGCTGAGATCGACCGTGTTGACATCAGGCAACGGACGTGTGTCTCCGTCGAGCTTGATGCCGTGCGAACGGGTCTTCCCACAGGAGCCGACGAGTTCGGTTCCGAGGACCGCCTTGACCTTGTTATGCTTCTTCTTGAGCTTGTCAGCCAGGTCCTCGTACTTGACCGGAGTGCTTTCCGCCATCTCAGATGTAGATGGCGATGTGGTGGATGTCGAAGATTGTCCCACCGGGCGTGCCAGAATGTGTTGACGTCAGAAACCCACCGGCGGGCAGCGACTGGTCAACACCGTAGAGCCGGGAACAACTAGGGCTGCGGCTGGCCCTGGTCCCTCGGAGCGACGGCCCGCAAAGCCTCCTGGTCGCGCGCCGATGCAAATTGCAAGGGCGTGCCACCTGACCTATCAGGAAGGTGTGGATGATGCCTCGCTTAGTTTCCTGCGGGGCATACACGTACACGTTGAATACGAGCCTCGATCGGCTCTCAGGTTATCTGTGAATCGGCTCATGGAGCCGATCCACCCATGATTCGTCCAAGGTGGCCGAATATATGGTGGTCCTGCTTGATCAAGATAAAGCATATGAGATCCACGACGATTTAGGGTTTTCACCGCATAATCGGATCATCCTACTCACGATTGGGCCTCGCTCGCGCGGTGATCGTAAGCCAATCCTAGACAAGGCCTAAAAACCAACACGAGGTTGATCCTCGGAACGTCCTGTCTAGGGCCAGCAAACTACACCCTACGCGCCGCTGGATCCTCCAACCCTTTGTAAGGCCTAACTATTGCAGATGTTAAACTAATCCTTGATGAATCAAGGAGCAACCGTAACGGATCAGATCTACTAAATAACGATCAAGCGGGGTGCCGCCCCTGCACCCATGATGAGGTACAAGGACGGCTAGATGCGCAAGGGTTGCACTACGACAGCATATGATACTAAGAACAATGCTAACCCTAACACATCTATGATAACTACGTTGCTCGCCATCAAAAAGGCTTCAGTACGAGCAACGCATGAACAACGTAGGCAGGCTCGTGCTGCCTAGATCGCAAGATGCGATCTAGGCAGCATGGTGCTTACCGGAGAAACCCTCGAGACGAAGGGGTTGGCGATGCGCCGAGATTGGTTTGTGGTGAACGTTGGTTGTTGTTTATTCCATAAACCCTAGATACATATTTATAGTCCAGCGGACTTTCTAATGTGGGCGTGCACCAAACCGTGCACGAGATAAATTCTAACTTCTACATAACCTACTATAAAGATACACGGGCTAACTAGCCCAAACTTGGTAAACAAGGCCGATTCACATATCTCTTCTATATGTATATCTTCAAATCCGTCTTGATCGCGGCCCACCTCTGGCTTGGTCAAATTCTGGTGATAACAGTGACAAAGGGAATCGGTATCGTATGTAAATGGTTCAATCGATCACTAAGTTATCGTTGAATGTGTGGGAGCCATTATGGATCTCCAGATCCCGCTATTGGTTATCGAACCGTAGTGACACACTTAAGGTTTGATGTCATTTTAAGTAGATATGGAATATGGAATGGAGCTCGAATGTTGTTCGGAGTCTCGGATGGGATCCGAGACATCACGAGGAGGTTCGGAATGGTCCGGAGAATAAGATTCATATATGGGAAGTCATTTTCCGGGGTTCGGAAAAAGTCCGGTGTTTTGACCGGAGCTTCTAGAAGGTTTTGGAAGGACCGGAATAGTCCGGAATATTATGGAAGGTTCCGGAAGTGTCCGGGACGACCCGGGCTGTCTAAGGAAGTCCGGAGGGTTCCATAATAGGTGCAACCACGTTGCCTTAAGGGAAAATGAGTCTTTCCTTAATGCAATTTCGGAATTGGCAAAAGAGTCCGAGTAGGAGTAGGTTTTTGGAACCGGAAACCTGTCGGAACTCAGTCAAACTTGGGGGCAGGTTTATGGACGACCCAAGGGGCTTGGCCACCTATTTAAAGGGACCAAGGGGCACCCCAAGGGCACCTCAAGTCGCAGCCCTAGCTCCCCAAGTCGCAGCACCACCCTGCGCCCAAACCCTAGCTACTCCCTCCTCCTCCTTCTTCTCCCGCAGCGCTTGCGGCGAAGCCCTGCCGGAGATCTCCACCACCACCGTCACCACGCCGTCGTGCTGGCGGGATTCCGAGGAGGATCTACTACATCCGCTGCCCGCTGGAACGGGGAGAAGGACGTCGTCATCAACACCGAACGTGTGACCGAGTACGGAGGTGCTGCCCGATTGTGGCACCGTCAAGATCTTCTACGCGCTTTTGAAAGCGGCAAGTGATCGTCTACATCCACCACGAGATTTATCTCGTTAACGCTTAGCGATCTTCGAGGGTATGTTGATCTTCACCTCGTTGCTACCATCTACTAGATTAGATCTTGGCTTGTTGTTCGTTCTTGCGGTAGGAAATTTTTTGTTTTCTATGCTACGAATCCCAACAGTGGTATCAGAGCCGTGTCTATGCATAGATTGGTTGCACGAGTAGAACACAATGGTTTTGTGGGCATTGATGCTTTTGTTGTCTTTAGTTATGTGTACTTTGCATCTTGCGGGATGGTGGGATGAAGCGGCTGATGCGCGTAGATGTACACGTCCGTTGGGAACCCCAAGAGGAAGGTATGATGCGCACAGTGGCAAGTTTTCCCTCGAAAGAAACCAAGGTTTATCGAACCAGGGAGGAGCCAAGAAGCACGTTGAAGGTTGATGGTGGCGAAATGTGATGCGGCGCAACACCAGGGATTCGCGCCAACGTGGAACCTGCACAACACAACCAAAGTACTTTGCCCCAACGAAACAGTGAGGTTGTCAATCTCACCGGCTCTGTAACAAAGGATTAACCGTATTGTGTGGAAGATGATTGTTTGCAAGAAAACATAAAACAAGTATTGCAGTAGATTGTATGCGATGTAAAGAATAGGACCGGGTCCACAGTTCACTAGAGTGTCTCTCCCATAAGATAAAAGCATGTTGGGTGAACAAATTACAGTCGGGCAATTGACAAGGGCATAACAATGCACATACATGACATGATAAATATAGTGAGATTTAATTGGGCATTACGACAAAGTACATAGACCGCCATCCAACTGCATCTATGCCTAAAAAGTCCACCTTCAGGTTATCATCCGAACCCCTTCCAGTATTAAGTTGCAAGCAACAGACAATTGCATTAAGTATGGTGCGTAATGTAATCAACAACTACATCCTTAGACATAGCATCAATGTTTTATCCCTAGTGGCAACAACACAACACAACCTTAGAACTTTCTGTCACTGTCCCAGGTATCAATGAAGGCATGAACCCACTATCGAGCATAAATACTCCCTCTTGGAGTTAAGAGTAAAAACTTGGCCAGAGCCTCTACTAATAACGGAGAGCATGCAAGATCATAAACAACACATAGGTAATAGATTGATAATCACCATAACATAGTATTCTCTATCCATCGGATCCCGACAAACACAACATATAGAATTACAGATAGATGATCTTGATCATGTTAGGCAGCTCACAAGATCCAACAATGAAGCACATAAGGAGAAGACGACCATCTAGCTACTGCTATGGACCCATAGTCCAGGGGTGAACTACTCACTCATCACTCCGGAGGCGACCATGGCGGTGTAGAGTCCTCCGGGAGATGAATCCCCTCTCCGGCAGGGGGGCCGGAGCGATCTCTGAATCCCCGAGATGGGATTCGCGGCGGTCTCGGAAGGTTTTCCGTATCGTGGCTCTCGTGGGGGGTTTCGCGACGGAGGCTTTAAGTAGGCGGAAGGGCAGGTCAAGAGGCGGCACGGGGGGCCCACACACTAGGCGGCGCGGCAGGGGCTTGGGCCGCGCCGGTGTGTCCCCACCTCGTGGCCCCACTTCGTTCCTCTCACGCTGGAAGCTTCATGCAAAAATAGGACCCTGGGCGTTGATTTCGTCCAATTCCGAGAATATTTCCTTACTAGGATTTCTGAAACCAAAAACAGCAGAAACAACTGGCTCTTCGGCATCTTGTTAATAGGTTAGTTCCATAAAATGCGTAAATACGACATATAATGTGTATAAAACATGTAGATATCATCAATAATGTAGCATGGAACATAAGAAATTATCGATACGTTGGAGACGTATCAGCATCCCCAGTTCTGCTCGTCCCGAGCAGGTAAAACGATAACAAAGATAATTTCTGAAGTGACATGCTATCATAATCTTGATCATACTATTTGTAAACATATGTAATGAATGCAGCGATCAAAACAATGGTAATGACATGAGTAAACAAGTGAATCATAAAGCAAAGACTTTTCATGAATAGTACTTCAAGACAAGCATCAATAAGTCTTGCATAAGAGTTAACTCATAAAGCAATAAATCAAAGTAAAGGTGTTGAAGCAACACAAAGGAAGATTAAGTTTCAGCGGTTGCTTTCAACTTATAACATGTATATCTCATGGATATTGTCAACATAGAGTAATATAACAAGTGCAATATGCAAGTATGTAGGAATCAATGCACAGTTCACACAAGTGTTTGCTTCTTAAGGTGGAGAGAGATAGGTGAACTGACTCAACATAAAAGTAAAAGAAAGGTCCTTCAAAGAGGAAAGCATCGATTGCTGTATTTGTGCTAGAGCTTTTATTTTGAAAACATGAAACAATTTTGTCAACGGTAGTAATAAAGCATATGAGTTATGTAAATTATATCTTACAAGTTGCAAGCCTCATGCATAGTATACTAATAGTGCCCGCACCTTGTCCTACTTAGCTTGGACTACCGGATCATCGCAATACACATGTTTCAACCAAGTGTCACAAAGGGGTACCTCCATGCCGCCTGTACAAAGGTCTAAGGAGAAAGCTCGCATTTTGGATTTCTCGCTTTTGATTATTCTCAACTTAGACATCCATACCGGGACAACATGGACAACAGATAATGGACTCCTCTTTAATGCATAAGCATGTAGCAACAATTATTATTCTCATATGAGATTGAGGATATATGTCCAAAACTGAAACTTCCACCATGATTCATGGCTTTAGTTAGCGGCCCAATGTTCTTCTCTAACAATATGCATGCTCCAACCATTAAGGTGGTAGATCTCTCTTACTTCAGACAAGACGGACATGCATAGCAACTCACATGATATTCAACAAAGAGTAGTTGATGGCGTCCCCAGAAGCATGGTTATCGCACAACAAGCAACTTAATAAGAGATAAAATGCATAAGTACATATTCAATACTACGATAGTTTTTAAGGCTATTTTGTCCCATGAGCTATATATTGCAAAGGCGAATGATGGAATTTTAAAGGTAGCACTCAAGCAATTTACTTTGGAATGGCGGAGAAATACCATGTAGTAGGTAGGTATGGTGGACACAATTGGCATAGTGGTTGGCTCAAGGATTTTGGATGCATGAGAAGTATTCCCTCTCGATACAAGGTTTAGGCTAGCAAGGTTATTTGAAACAAACACAAGGATGAACCGGTGCAGCAAAACTCACATAAAAGACATATTGTAAACATTATAAGACTCTACACCGTCTTCCTTGTTGTTCAAAACTCAATACTAGAAATTATCTAGACCTTAGAGAGACCAAATATGCAAACCAAATTTTAGCAAGCTCTATGTATTTCTTCATTAATGGGTGCAAAGTATATGATGCAAGAGCTTAAACATGAGCACAACAATTGCCAAGTATCACATTATCCAAGACATTTTAGAATTACTACATGTAGCATTTTCCAATTCCAACCATATAACAATTTAACGAAGAAGAAACTTCGCCTTGAACATTATGAGTAAAGCCTAAGGACATATTTGTCCATATGCAACAGCGGAGCGTGTCTCTCTCCCACACAAAGAATGCTAGGATCCAACTTTATTCAAACAAAACAAAAACAAAAACAAACCGACGCTCCAAGCAAAGTACATAAGATGTGACGGAATAAAAATATAGTTTCAGGGGAGGAACCTGATGATGTTGTCGATGAAGAAGGGGATGCCTTGGGCATCCCCAAGCTTAGACGCTTGAGTCTTCTTAAAATATGCAGGGGTGAACCACGGGGCATCCCCAAGCTTAGAGCTTTCACTCCTCTTGATCATAGTATATCATACTCCTCTCTTGATCCTTGAAAACTTCCTTCACACCAAACTTCAAGCAAACTCATTAGAGGGTTAGTGCACAATAAAAGTTTACATGTTCAGAGGTGACACAATCATTCTTTACACTTCTGGACATTGCATAAAGCTACTGGACATTAATGGATCAAAGAAATTTATCCAACATAGCAAAAGAGGCAATGCGAAATAAAAGGCAGAATCTGTCAAAACAGAACAGTTCGTAAAGACGAATTTTAAAATGGCACCAGACTTGCTCAAATGGAAAAACTCAAAACTAATGAAAGTTGCGTACATATCTGAGGATCACTCACGTAAATTGGCATAATTTTCTGAGTTTCCTACAGAGAATTAGGCCCAGATTCGTGACAGCAAAGAAATCTGTCTCTGCGCAGTAATCCAAATCTACTATAGAGACTTTACTTGGCACAAAAACATGATAAGGAGAGGTTGCTACAGTAGTAAACAACTTCCAAGACTCAAATATAAAACAAAGTACTGTAGTAAAAACATGGGTTGTCTCCCATAAGCGCTTTTCTTTAACGCACAACTAGGCGCAGAGTGTATATCAGTATTATCAAGATCATAACATCATTATGGGGTGTTGGGAGTTTTATCAATTTTAGGCCTATAATAATTCTTTGGTTTAGGCACCTTAGAGACATACATGAATTTTTGCTCTTTGACCCACAAGTATAGGGGTTCTCGTAGTACTTAAGATAAGAAAAAGTTGAACCCAAGAGGAGCCAGAGGTTTTTCGATGAAGGATTCACTGTAAATGCTCACAGACAAGTATTCAGGGGGTTTTGATATTGCAGATAAATAAAGTACAAGTAAATAAAATACGAGAGAAATAATTGCAGCGAGTGGCCCAATCCTTTTTAGCACAAAGGACAAGCCGGTTTGTTTACTTATAATGACCAAACGTTCCTGAGGACACATGGGGATTTTAGTCTAGTGCTTTCGCTACATACAGCTGATTAATCTTCATTGTTTTGATAAGTGTTGTGTGGGTGAACCTATGCTAATGCACCGCCCTTCCTAGGACTAATACATACTTGTGATTATACCCCTTGCAAGCATCCGCAACTACAAGAAAGTAATTAAGATAAATCTAACCACAGCCTTAAACTCTGAGATCCTGCAATCCCTCCTGCATCGATATACTAACGGGGGCTTAGGTTTCTGTCACTCCGGCAACCCCGCAATTAGCAACCGAATACAAGATGCACTCCCCTAGGCCCATAAATGGTGAAGTGTCGTGTAGTCGACGTTCACACGACACCACTAGAAGAATGACACCACAACTTAAATATCATAACATTGAATATTACTCAACCATAATTCACTACTAGCATTTAGACTTCACCCATGTCCTCAAGAACTAAACGAACTACTCACGAGACATCATATGGAATACAATCAGAGGTGATATGATGATGAATAACAATCTGAACATAAACCTTGGTTCAATAGTTTCACTCAATAGCATCTACAACAAGTATAGAATAACACCGGGAGAGTTTCCCCTATCAAACAATCAAGATTTAACCCGAATTGCTACAGCGATGACGAGGTGCAGCGGTGGTGATGGCGGTGTAGATGGTGGAGATGATGATGATGATGATGGAGATGATGTCCCGCTCGATGACGATGGCGATGGCGTCGATTTCCCCCTCCGGGAGGGAATTTCCCCGGCGGATTCCTGCCCGCCGGAGAGCTCTTTTCTCTCTGGTGTTCTCCGCCCCGCAGAGGCGGCTGTAACCCTTCGTGAGGATCCCTCTGTGGCTTAGGTTTTCGGGACGAAGGAGTACGCGAAGAAAAGGAGGCGAAAAGGGTCGTGGGCCCCCCAGAGCATAGGGTGGCGCGGCCAGGCCTGGGCCGCGCCGCCCTATGGTCTGGGCCCACAGTGGCCCCTCTCTTCTTCCCCTTCTGGCTACCTCCGTCATTTGGAAAAATAGGAATTTACGTGAAATTCCCTTCCACAGTTGATCTTCCGAAATATTGTGTTCTGACGGTGCTTTTTCCAGCAGAATCCTGGCTCCGGTGCTTGATCCTCCAATGATGATGAAACATGCAAAATAGATGAAATAACATAAGTATTGTGCCCCAATATGAAATATATCAATGAATAACAGCAAATTATGATACAAAATAGTGATGCAAATTGGACGTATCAACTCCCCCCAAGCTTAGACCTCGCTTGTCCCCAAGCGAAACTGAGCTCGATAAACAAGACCACATGTTTATGGAGTGAAGAGTCGATAAATAAAATACGGACAAGAAGCATCATATTCATTCACACAAGACATTCTAGTAAACAACTTCCTCATATAACTCATCTTGAAATAAGTAAAGAGAAATCACAAGTAAAGGTGCATAAGAAATCATAATTGGTGATGGCAAACTTTGTTCTTGGTCAGAGAACTACTAACGGATTGTACTTCTAAGCAAAGCTTTCATATTAGAATTTATAGCTGAGCCTTCATATTTAAGCATAACAATCTCTTCATAATCATTGATAACTTCAAAGTCATATTCATTCAGATAAAATTGGTACTAAACAAGAAAGTATAAAAGACATGATCAACTGAATCATAGCATAAATGATTGGTTCACAACAACTCAATTGCTTGCTTGAGATAGAGGGAAATAGGTTTACTGACTCAACATAAAAGTAAAAGACAGGCCCTTCGCAGAGGGAAGCAGGGATTAAATCATGTGCTAGAGCTTTTCAAGTTTTGAAATCATATAAAGAGCATAAAAGTAAGATTTTGAGCGGTGTTTGTTGTTGTCAACGAATGGTAGCGGGTACTCTAACCCCCTTGCCAAACGAACCTTCAAAGAGCGGCTCCCATGAGGGACGGTATCTCTACCAGCAAGGTAGATCATCCCCCTTCTCTTTTGTTTACACATGTATTTTAGTTTTATTATGGGTGACACTCCCCCAACCTTGGCTTTCTCAATCCATGGCTAACCGAATCCTCGGGTGCCTTCCAACATTCACATACCATGGAGGAGTGTCTATTGCAAAATTAAGTTGCTTACTGATAAGTCAGAGCAAAACATGTGAAGAGAATTATTAATGAAAGTTATTAATTGGGGCTGGGAACCCCGTTGCCAGCTCTTATTGCAAAATTATTGGATAAGCGGATGTGCCGCTAGTCCATTGGTGAAAGTCCGCCCAACAAGATTGAAAGATAAAACACCACATACTTCCTCATGAGCTATAAAACATTGACACAAATAAGGAGTAGTATAGTTTGAATAATTTAAAGGTAGCACATGAAGTATTTACTTGGAATGGCAGAAAATACCATGTAGTAGGTAGGTATGGTGGACACAAATGGCATAGGTTTGGTCTAAAGTTATGGATGTATGAGAAGCATTCCCTCTCGATACAGGTCTTTGGCTAGCAAGGTTTGATAGCAAGCATAAAGGTTGAGGGAAACAAACAAATATACATATGATAGAAACAATCATGCATCTTTCTCATAAGCACAAGCAATTTTAACTCTAGAATACTAAGCATAGAGATAATAGAGTAATGTATCTAAGTGTATTTCTCTCTTTTATTAAACATCAGGGTGTTGTTGCTATTGACCAATGCTAAGTTTGCCAAAACCAAATAGATTTACTTGATGCTCCCAAAGTGATATCAATACTCATGTCAAGAGTAATCATATAATGGAGATTGCAAACTAAAATAAGGTGTGCAAAAAGTAAATGATAAGACTTCTCATTAATATTCCATAACGATAACTCACACCAACGGATACATAGATAACTAACTAAGAGAGATACTTCCACATTGCATACTATTCCATATGATAACTTCCCTATTCATGATATGACACTACTTGATAGTAAAAGATAAAGGTGGTGGTGATGTGATACCGCGGCACTCCCCCAAGCTTGGAACAAACCAAGGGGATGCCAATACCAATGATGAATTACTCCTTCGGCGATGGTGGTGATGGATTCTTCTCGCGCTTCATAAGGATCTCCTTCAGCTTCAGCTTCTCAATTTTGCAATTCTGCACCAAAACCTGAAAAGACTCATTGTTACCCGAGTGTGGCGGTGACGGCCTTGTGCTGGGATTTGAGTAATATTCCAGCATTCTGCGAAGTCGCTGGTTCTCCTCCTGAAGTATCTCCACTTCCCTCCTTAGAGCACGATATTGATCACAAAACTCATCAGCAACCCGTATTGCTTCCTCCACACAAGGGAAAGAATCGAGGTCCAGAGCAGGCGGAGAGCTCCCTGCAAGTTATGAGAAAAAGAGCGCCCAGTATTAACCGATCCCACCAAAATTGGCTTACTCCTCGTAGTTTCCCACTCTCCTTTTGCCGACGCTATCTTCTCCTTCTCCTTATTGATCCTTTCATCTATCTCTTCCCTCCAAGGCCCCTTGTCTTTGTTGTTGGAGACCATGGTGCTTCTAGATCAAAACAAATCTGGCAGAAAACAGCTCGAAACAAAACACGACGAGAAAACGATATTACGGACCTCCAGGGGTCCGGGGGATTATATAGCAAATATTTTTACGACAAAAGGAAGGTTCCAGGTCGAAAACGAGTCGGAAAGGGGCAACGAGGCGGCCAGACCATAGGTCGGCGCGGCCAGGGTGGGGCCCGCGCCGGCCTATGGTGGCACGCCCTCGCGCGTCTTTTCCACTCCGTTTCGATTCCGTAATTTTTCATATTTTCCAAAAACAGCAGAAATAATGTTCGGAAAGGTAAACGCGGACTTTTTATTACCTATACTGTTACCTATTCAAAGTCCAGTTCTGGCGGACTGTCAATTTGTCCTTTGATGAAAGCCTCCGGTGTTTCCACTTGAATAATATCAACATCCACATTATAAGAATCACCCGAGATATAATGCTTGAGTCTTTGTCCATTCACCACTTGTGTGGCATTGCCTTGGAGAGAGCTAATTTTAATTGCTCCTGAACGATACACCTCCTCAACAACATATGGTCCTTCCCACTTCGAGAGTAATTTCCCTGCAAAGAATCTGAGACGAGACCGATACAATAGAACTTGATCTCCAACATTAAATTCTCTTTTGATGATCCTTCTATCATGCCACTTCTTAACTTTTTCTTTAAAGAGTTTAGCATTCTCATAAGCTTCACTTCTCCATTCATCTAGAGAACTTAATTGCAACAACCTCTTATTACCGGCTAATTTAGGATCTTTATTTAATTCTCTAACAGCCCAATAAGCTTTGTGCTCTAGTTCTAAAGGTAAATGACAAGCTTTTCCATAAACCATTTTATAAGGTGACATTCCCATAGGATTTTTATAAGCAGTTCTATAAGCCCATAACGCTTCTTTCAATTTGCTAGGCCAATTCTTTCTAGATTTATTAACAGTCTTACCTAAAATAGCTTTAATCTCTCTATTTGATAATTCTACTTGACCGCTAGTTTGAGGGTGATAAGCAGAAGCAATTCTATGATTAATACCATACTTAGCAAGAGTTTTTCTAAAACCTCCATGAATGAAATGAGAACCTCCATCAGTCATAATATATCTAGGTACTCCAAATCTAGGAAATATAATATCTACAAGCATTTTTATAGAGGTCTCACCATCAGCACTCCTTGTAGGTATAGCTTCTACCCATTTAGTAACATAATCAACAGCGACAAGTATATGAGTGTTACCGTCTGAAGAAGGGAAAGGACCCATGAAGTCGAATCCCCAACAATCGAATGGTTCAATAACAAGAGTATAATTCATAGGCATTTCATTGCGTCTAGAGATATTACCAACTCTTTGACATTCATCACAAGATAAAATAAATTTCCTTGCATCTTTGAAGAGTGTTGGCCAATAAAAACCTGATTGTAGAACCTTTTGCGCGGTTCTATCTCCAGCATGATGTCCTCCATAAACACTTCCATGACATTTATTCAATATCTCCTGTTGTTCATATTCGGGAACACATCTTCGCATAATACCATCCACTCCTTCTTTATATAAGTGTGGGTCATCCCAAAAATAATGCCTCAAGTCATAAAAGAATTTCCTCCTTTGCTGAGCTGAAAAGGTTGGAGGCAAATACTTCGAAACAATAAAGTTAGCATAATCTGCATACCAAGGGCTCTCTCGCGAGCTCACCTTTATTACAGCCAATTGTTCATTTGGAAAACTATCATTAACAGGAACAGGATCATAAGCAATATTTTCCAATCTAGACAAATTATCAGCAACAGGATTATCAGCACCTTTCCTATCTATAATATGTAAATCAAATTCTTGCAACAGAAGTACCCATCTAATAAGCCTTGGCTTAGCATCTTTCTTTGTCATAAGGTATCTAATTGCAGCATGATCAGTATGAATTGTAACTTTTGAATCAACAATATAGGGTCTAAACTTATCACAAGCAAAGACTACAGCTAACAATTCTTTTTCAGTTGTAGCATAATTTCTTTGAGCAGCATCAAGAGTCTTACTAGCATAATGAATAACATTTAACTTTTTATCTACCCGCTGTCCAAGAACAGCGCCTACAGCAAAATCACTAGCATCACACATAATTTCAAAAGGCAAATTCCAATCAGGAGGTTCAACTACAGGAGCAGTTGTTAAGGCTTTCTTTAGAGTTTCAAAAGCTTCCTTACAATCATCATCAAAAACAAAAGGTACATCTTTTTGAAGAAGATTAGTAAGAGGCTTTGAAATTTTAGAGAAATCTTTAATAAATCTCCTATAAAACCCAGCATGACCAAGAACACTACGAATACCTTTAACATCCCTCGGATAGGGCATCTTCTCAATTGCTTCAACTTTAGCTCTATCAACTTCAATACCTCTCTCGGAAATTTTATGTCCCAATACAATTCCTTCATTAACCATAAAGTGGCATTTCTCCCAATTAAGAACAAGGTTAGTTTCTTCACATCTCTGCAAAACTTTATCGAGGTTTCGCAGGCAATTATCAAAAGAATTCCCATAGACAGAAAAATCATCCATGAACACCTCTACAATACTTTCGCAAAAACCATGAAAAATAGCAGACATGCATCTTTGAAAAGTAGCAGGAGCATTACATAAACCAAAAGGCATACGCCTATAAGCATAAGTTCCATAAGGACAAGTAAAAGTGGTTTTCTCTTGATCTTTAGCTTTAACAGCAATTTGTGAAAACCCAGAATAACCATCAAGAAAACAAAAATGAGTATTTTTAGACAACCTTTCTAACATTTGATCAATAAAGGGTAAAGGGTAATGATCTTTCTTAGTAACTTTATTAACTTTTCGAAAATCAATGCACATTCTATAACCTACAACTATTCTTTGAGGAATAAGCTCATCATTATCATTAGGCACAACAGTCATTCCTCCTTTCTTAGGAACACAATGAACAGGACTAACCCATCTACTATCAGCAATAGGATATATAATACCAGCTTCAAGGAGTTTTAATACCTCGTTCCTTACCACTTCCTTCATCTTCGGAATTAGACGACGTTGATGTTCAACAACAGGCTTTGCATCTTCTTCCATATTAATAGCATGTTGGCAAATAGAAGGAGAAATCCCTTTCAAATCATCAAGAGTATAGCCAATAGCTCCTCGGTGTTTCTTCAATATTTCCAATAACCTTTCTTCCTCAATTTCTGAAAGCTTAGAACTAATAATAACAGGATATATTTTCTTATCATCAATATGAGCATATTTAAGATTATCAGGTAAAGGCTTTAAATCAAAAACAGGATCTTCCTTTGGTGGCGGTGTTGTACCCAAATCTTCCACCGGTAAATCATGCTTGAGAATAGGTTGGCGACGAAAAATTTCCTCAAGCTCATCTCTTTCTTTCCTAAAAGCTTCACTTTCACTATTCTCCAAATGTTGCTGCAAAGGATTATTAGGAACAAGAACAATAGATGCACACTGCTCCATTTTAAAATCATTACTAGGCAAGTCAGCTTTATAAGGAGTTTTGGTAAATTTAGAAAAGTTAAATTCATAAGGTTCACCAGCAAATCTAGTCAAAATTTTCTCTTTCTTACAATCTATAATAGCTCCACAAGTATTTAGAAAAGGTCTACCAAAAATGATAGGACAATGATCACTAGCAGCAGAACCAAGTACCAAAAAGTCAGCAGGATATTTAATCTTACCACATAGAACTTCCACATCTCGAACAATACCAATTGGAGAAATAGTTTCTCTATTAGCCAGATGAATAACCACATCAATATCTTCAAGTTCACAAGAACCAATTTCGTGCATAATCTCCGTGTAAAGTTCATAAGGAATAGCACTAACACTTGCACCAATATCACATAAACCATAATAGCAATGATCACCAATTCTAACAGATAGCATAGGAACACTAACTTGTTTGGATTTATTAGGATGTGAAACAATATTAGAAGCATCTTCACAGAAAATAATATGACCATCCTCCACATTTTCAGTCACAAGATCTTTAACTATAGCAACAGCAGGTTCAATTTTAATTTGTTCTTCAGGTTCTTTAGGTTTCTTTTCACTTTTATTAACCGCACTAGATATGACAGAGTACTCCTTCATTTTAGCAGGGAAAGGAGTTTTTTCAATATAAGCTTCAGGAATAACATTATCAACAGTTTCAATCACTACACATTTGTTTACAGATGAATCAATTTTATCTTTATACGGTTCATGATACTTATCAAAATTCTTCTTAGGCAGTTCATAATGAGAGGCAAAAGCTCTATAAAGATTTGCAACAACTTGGGAATCAAGACCATATGTAGCACTCATATTACGAAATTTATCAGTATCCATAAAAGCTTCAATGCATTTATAATCATAAATTATACCTGATTCTCTATCTTTGTCGTTCTCCCATCCTTCAGTATTTTCTTGGATCCGATCAAGAAGGTCCCTTTTAAACTCTTCATTCTTGCGTGTAAATGATCCAGAACAAGAAGTATCCAACAAGGTCTTGTCTTGAAAAGAAAGTCTTGCATAGAAATTATCAATAATAACATTACCAGGAAGCTCATGAATGGGGCATTTGAGCATTAAAGACTTCAATCTCCCCCAAGCTTGGGCAATACTCTCTCCATCATGAGGCCAAAAATTATATATGCGGTTCCGATCTTTGTGAATTTCACTTGGAGGATAAAATTTGGAATAGAATAAAGGCACAATGTCCTCCCAATCAATAGAATCACCATTCTTCAGCAATTTATACCAGTGCGCCGCTTTACCAGACAGCGATATAGTGAATAGTTTCTTTCTAACTTCATTCATAGAAATACCTGCACATTTGAATAACCCGCATAATTCATGCAAAAACAGTAAATGATCACCAGGATGGACAGTTCCATCCCCTTCATAGCGGTTATCCATAACACGTTCAATAATTTTCATAGGTATTTTATATGGTACTACTTCCTCACCTGGCGCTTCATCCACTACCGTTGCAGTAGTAGTAGATTTCCCAAATAGAAATTGAAGAGAAGATCTCTCCATAATGATTTATAGCAGCAGGCAGAAATAAAATCAGCACAAACAGTAAATTTCCTTACCAATTCCGCTTACCAATAGCGCTTCACTCCCCGGCAACGGCGCCAGAAAATAGTCTTGATGACCCACAAGTATAGGGGGTGTATCGTAGTACTTTCGATAAATAAGAGTGTCGAACCCAACGAGGAGCAGAAGGTGTTGACAAGCAGTTTCGATGAAGGATTCACTGTAAATGCTCACAGACAAGTATTCAGGGGGTTTTGATATTGCAGATAAATAAAGTACAAGTAAATAAAATACGAGAGAAATAATTGCAGCGAGTGGCCCAATCCTTTTTAGCACAAAGGACAAGCCGGTTTGTTTACTTATAATGACCAAACGTTCCGAGGACACATGGGGATTTTAGTCTAGTGCTTTCGCTACATACAGCTGATTAATCTTCATTGTTTTGATAAGTGTTGTGTGGGTGAACCTATGCTAATGCACCGCCCTTCCTAGGACTAATACATACTTGTGATTATACCCCTTGCAAGCATCCGCAACTACAAGAAAGTAATTAAGATAAATCTAACCACAGCCTTAAACTCTGAGATCCTGCAATCCCTCCTGCATCGATATACTAACGGGGGCTTAGGTTTCTGTCACTCCGGCAACCCCGCAATTAGCAACCGAATACAAGATGCACTCCCCTAGGCCCATAAATGGTGAAGTGTCGTGTAGTCGACGTTCACACGACACCACTAGAAGAATGACACCACAACTTAAATATCATAACATTGAATATTACTCAACCATAATTCACTACTAGCATTTAGACTTCACCCATGTCCTCAAGAACTAAACGAACTACTCACGAGACATCATATGGAATACAATCAGAGGTGATATGATGATGAATAACAATCTGAACATAAACCTTGGTTCAATAGTTTCACTCAATAGCATCTACAACAAGTATAGAATAACACCGGGAGAGTTTCCCCTATCAAACAATCAAGATTTAACCCGAATTGCTACAGCGATGACGAGGTGCAGCGGTGGTGATGGCGGTGTAGATGGTGGAGATGATGATGATGATGATGGAGATGATGTCCCGCTCGATGACGATGGCGATGGCGTCGATTTCCCCCTCCGGGAGGGAATTTCCCCGGCGGATTCCTGCCCGCCGGAGAGCTCTTTTCTCTCTGGTGTTCTCCGCCCCGCAGAGGCGGCTGTAACCCTTCGTGAGGATCCCTCGTGGCTTAGGTTTTCGGGACGAAGGAGTACGCGAAGAAAAGGAGGCGAAAAGGGTCGTGGGCCCCCCAGAGCATAGGGTGGCGCGGCCAGGCCCTGGCCGCGCCGCCCTATGGTCTGGGCCCACAGTGGCCCCTCTCTTCTTCCCCTTCTGGCTACCTCCGTCATTTGGAAAAATAGGAATTTACGTGAAATTCCCTTCCACAGTTGATCTTCCGAAATATTGTGTTCTGACGGTGCTTTTTCCAGCAGAATCCTGGCTCCGGTGCTTGATCCTCCAATGATGATGAAACATGCAAAATAGATGAAATAACATAAGTATTGTGCCCCAATATGAAATATATCAATGAATAACAGCAAATTATGATACAAAATAGTGATGCAAATTGGACGTATCACTTACCCACATAAGCTTTCTCTTTAAATTTAAGAGAAGAAAAAGTTGAACCCAATTTTCCCATAGCTTCTTCAAGTTTACCAATTCTATGGGTTTGATTATCATGAATAGCACAAGTTTCTAAAGTAGCAATTCTTTCATTAATTCCTCCTAGGGTTTATCAAGTTTATCAGTATTATCAAGTAATATTTCCAATTTAGTTTCAACACTTGGAAATTTTTTCTCTATGGCTTCCAATTTTCTCATGACGTCCTCAAGAGAGATTTCACTTTTAGTTTCATTAACAGGTGGTATTCCAACTAGACTCTCAATGATGCAACTAGCTTCTAAAGCAGGAGTACCTAGGAAATTACCCCCCGAAAGAGTATCAAGAACATACCTATTCCAACTAGATATACCAACATAAAAATTCCTAAGTAGGATAATAGTGGAGTGTTTCTTAGTGCACCTATGATGAGCATCACTAATTCTGTACCAAGCATCTTTAAAACTTTCTCCACCTTGTTGCTTAAAAGAACGAACTTCAACTTCAGGATTACTCATTTTAGCAATAGTAAATAAAGCAAACTAGATAAAGTAAATGCAAGTAACTAATTTTTTTGTGTTTTTGATATAGAGAGCAAGACAAAAATAGTAAAACTAGCAACTAATTTTTGTGTGTTTTGTTTAGGTGCAGCAAACAAAGTAGTAAATAAAATAAAGCAAGACAAAAACAAAGTAAAGAGATTGAGAAGTGGAGACTCCCCTTGCAGCGTGTCTTGATCTCCCCAACGGCGCAGAAAAGTGCTTGATGCGCGTAGATGTACACGTCCGTTGGGAACCCCAAGAGGAAGGTATGATGCGCACAGTGGCAAGTTTTCCCTCGAAAGAAACCAAGGTTTATCAACCAGGAGGAGCCAAGAAGCACGTTGAAGGTTGATGGTGGCGAAATGTGATGCGGCGCAACACCAGGATTCCGGCGCCAACGTGGAACCTGCACAACACAACCAAAGTACTTTGCCCCAACGAAACAGTGAGGTTGTCAATCTCACCGGCTTGCAAACAAAGGATTAACCGTATTGTGTGGAAGATGATTGTTTGCAATAAAACAAACAACAAGTATTGCAGTAGATTGTATGCGATGTAAAGAATAGGACCGGGGTCCACAGTTCACTAGAGGTGTCTCTCCCATAAGATAAAAGCATGTTGGGTGAACAAATTACAGTCGGGCAATTGACAAATAGAAAAGGGCATAACAATGCACATACATGACATGATAAATATAGTGAGATTTAATTGGGCATTACGACAAAGTACATAGACCGCCATCCAACTGCATCTATGCCTAAAATCCACCTTCAGGTTATCATCTGAACCCCTTCCAGTATTAAGTTGCAAGCAACAATTGCATTAAGTATGGTGCGTAATGTAATCAACAACTACATCCTTAGACATAGCATCAATGTTTTATCCCTAGTGGCAACACACAACCTTAGAACTTTCTGTCACTGTCCCAGGTATCAATGAAGGCATGAACCCACTATCGAGCATAAATACTCCCTCTTGGAGTTAAGAGTAAAAACTTGGCCAGAGCCTCTACTAATAACGGAGAGCATGCAAGATCATAAACAACACATAGGTAATAGATTGATAATCACCATAACATAGTATTCTCTATCCATCGGATCCCGACAAACACAACATATAGAATTACAGATAGATGATCTTGATCATGTTAGGCAGCTCACAAGATCCAACAATGAAGCACATAAGGAGAAGACGACCATCTAGCTACTGCTATGGACCCATAGTCCAGGGGTGAACTACTCACTCATCACTCCGGAGGCGACCATGGCGGTGTAGAGTCCTCCGGAGATGAATCCCCTCTCGGCGGTGCCGGGCGATCTCCCGAATCCCGAGATGGGATTCGGCGGCGGCGTCTCGGAAGGTTTTCGTATCGTGGCTCTCGGTCGGGGTTTTGCGACGGAGGCTTTAAGTGGCGGAAGGGCAGGTCAAGAGGCGGCACGGGGGCCCCACACACCAGGCGCGCGCGGCAGGGCTTGGCCGCGCCGCCTTGGTGTCCCCACCTCGTGGCCCCACTTCCCCTCTTCACGCCGGAAGCTTGCAAAAATAGGACCAGGCGTTGATTTCGTCAATTCCGAGAATATTTCCTTACTAGCATTTCTGAAACCAAAAACAGCAGAAAACAGCGGCTCTTCGGCATCTTGTTAATAGGTTAGTTCCGGAAAATGCGTAAATACGACATATAATGTGTATAAAACATGTAGATATCATCAATAATGTAGCATGGAACATAAGAAATTATCGATACGTTGGAGACGTATCAGCGGCCCGGGGTAACTTTACATGACCGCGTCTCATGAGACTTGCTCCACGCTTGACATGCATTGCTAAGTGGGCTTTGCTGTTGTGGGTATACTTCATGGGTGTACCATCGACAGTGCCTAGATCCGGCAAGCCCGGGTGGCCCATAGACGGTGATGGTGGCATGTGGCCCATCGGGCGGCCCAGTTGTTGTTGATCATGAAGGATGAAGTCCGGCCCAGGATCAGATAGCCGGATCCGCACCGACCTTGGAGGAACCCGGATCCGTGGAGGCCCATGAGGAACCCGGATCCAGTACGACGTATATGGAAGGCGGATCCTTGACGTGCACGGCAAGATATTGTAACGTAGACTAGGCAATCTGTAATCCGGCTAGGACTCTCCATGTAAACCCTAGATCCGTGCGCCTTTATAAGCCGGATCCCGGGAGCCCTAGAGGCACAACCACAACCATTGTAACAACGCGCAAGCGCCCAGATAATTCCAGACAAGCAGCAGTAGGCCCTGTCATCGTGCAGGTGTTCCGAAGCTGGGTAACTCGCGTACTACCGTCCCGTGTGCACTCCGCCCTATGGCCCCTACTTCTTCTCCCCCTCGTGAGGATCCCTCCTCCGAGGTATCGTCGATTAGGCAACGACAGTTGGCGCCCACCGTGGGGCCTGAGGCGTCTGGAGGCCGGAACCGGGAGGGCTCCGCCATGGGAAGCTACGACGACTCGATCGCTGTGGGGCGCGTACTCTACGCCGGGAATTTTCCGATCGTCCCTCCGGACGAATTCTGGATTCCGGCTAGGTCAAACCCCGTCAAGCTCTCCATCGTCCCAATCGGCGGCATCCACATCTTCATCGGCGAGACCGTCGATTCCGACGGAAACGCACTGGTAAGTAACGCTGACGCGTCCGCCGCTGAGCTGGACGCCGTCGCGAAGATCCGATCTGAGTCGCAGGAGCTTCTTAAGGAAGGTTCCGCCTTAGATCAGGAAAAATCAAAGCCCACCCAATCCGCCCCTGAGCAGGAGAAAACGGTGGAAGACCAATGCAGATCCGCCTGGGTCTCCCAGGTGTTAGAGAAGCAAAGGTGTCACTTCGTGCACTTCTTGGCCCATACCGCAGGAGACGCCCTCCACCAGGACGAGGCCGATCCTTTGCAGGTTGAGGCACCCGGAAACAACGTCGCTCCGGATCTGCAAGAAGCAGTCGGAGACAGCGACGCTCCGGGACAAGAGGAAGCCGGAAACCCTGAGGAATCAATCCTCGGTAACTTGAGCCCAAATTCCGACGATGCCTCCTCAATAGGCACAGAAGAATACAATCGCTTGACGAAGGAGCTCGAGATCGGGGAAGAAGCTGACGGCGCCTCATCCATGAATACAGAAGAATTCAACCGCAAGCTCGAGGAACTCGGAGGCGGTGAGCAAGCTGAAGTAGAATCCGCCCAGCCGATGCAGGTTCTAGCAACCGTGGCACCGCTGGATCAGCAGGAAACGGAAGACGAAGACTCCACTTCCGACCCAGGACCATCCAATGTAAGGTCTCCCTTAGATCGGGCACGACCACAAAAGGATGTCCTGTCACCAGAAGAGATGGTCGAGCAAGCGCGCATGGATTTAGTCGCGCAGTCTGATATTCTCAACAAACCAATAACTCCCGAGGAGGCTGCAGACCCGGAGGCTTTAGAAGCCAAAAGGCAGGAGATGCTGGCAACAGCTCAGAAGTTCCAGGACCGCAGCCGCAATGCTGGAAGAAAGAACCTTAGCTGCAAACTTTGTGGACCACTCCCTAAAAAAGGATCGTGAAGTCGACGAAATGATGGCGACAGAAAGAGGCTCCGAAAGGAATGGGAGGAAAGGGTAGCCTGCTGCGCAGGCGGAGGCTGATAGGATCGCTCGAGAAGCCATCCCTCCCCGCAAGATTACCTTTGCAACACCCACAGAACAACAGCCGCTCGCAACTCCAAAGGATAACATGAAGAAGGCTGCGGAGCTCCTGAAAAAGAAGGACGAGGAGATTGACATCAACTACGTCCGGAAGCTCGTTGCCTCAGCAATGCAGCAGCAGAGCAAGGCAGACACTTCGCGCAGGTTAGAATCCAATCCGGAACATTGCATATCCACCGCGCAGAAGGACGCCATAGCAAGTCAACACCGTGATGGCGAATCGCGCACCGGATCCACGGAGCGCAGGAGGAAAGTCAGAGAACATCCGAATCCAATCCCGGTGCCCTCGGATTCAACCCCGAAAAACCCGGCAAAGGGAAAGGACCCGATGTATACTGGCAGAGACAAGTATCGTGTCCATCACCGCCACCCCGAGCTTCGCGTCCTCCGCTACCTCCTCGACGTCGCAGTCCCGCCGGAAACACCAGGCCCCATGGGCCAGGTGGAATCAACATCCGCGACAACATGCCGCCTCCTAGGGACAGGAGCAGGGAGCGTACGCCGGAACCACGCAGAAGCCGGAACCAAGACCGCGAGCCTGAGCCTCGTCGGAATCAGGAGTACGCACCTGAGCCACGCAGGAGCCGGAACGACGGAGGCGACCACCACCAAGAGGAAAGGAGCCACCGAAGCCGGAGCCAGCCGCGGGAGCCACGCCGAGAGTCCGAAGGCGGAAGATCATCTTACAGGCCCCCTCGCAGATCTCCCTCGCCACCACCCAGTGGAGGCGGAGGTGGAGGCGGAGGCAGAGGCCGGAGATCCCGTTCCCGCTCAAAATCACCCGGCGGTGCCCCCCGTGATGCCCGGGATCGCCTCAACGAGTACAGATCCGACTACATTGGTCCAAGGTGCTTTGGCCAGATGATCCGAGAGGAACCAAAGCCAAGAAGCTTGAACCTTAGCTACCAGGAAACACTGAAGCATTATGATGGTAGCGAGGCCGGATACCTGGATTGAGGATTACTACAATGCAGTAACCTTCGCCGGAGGAACCCCGAATATAGCCTGCCGCATGCTCCAGTTGTACCTTATTGGTCCAGCTCGTGTTTGGCTCAGTGACCTTGAGGAAAACACTATCTTTTGCTGGTTGGACCTGAAGAAGGCTTTCGAGAACCACTTCAGGGGCACCTACAAGAGACCGGCCACCACCAGCGATCTTCAAGCTTGCATCCAGAAGAAGGGTGAGACATCCAGAAGTTTCCTTACCCGATGGTTGGCGACCAGAAACGAGTGCGAGAACGTAGATAACCGCACAGCAATGCACGCCTTCATTGGTGGTTTGCAGCGCGGGGGGCTGCTGCGCCACAAGCTTACCTGCCTGGTGAACGCGAACAAGCTCACTCTTGACGAGATGATAAACATCGCCAGCGATCACACTGCCGCCGATGACGACGCAGGCGGAGATCTCGCAGCTACAGCCATACCCCTGCACCAACAAAAGAAAAACCGTGATAACGGCGTCAGCAACAGCAATAAGCGGAAGAACCCCCCTGAAGACCAGAAGGGCGGAGGATCCGACATGGTCGCCATGACGTTCCAACGCGGAGGTTCAGGAGGCGGAAGAGGCCGCGGACGTGGAGGCGGAGCAGGCAGGGGCCAGCAACGCGCTGACGAGGTCACCGCAGCCGGATCCCGCGCCCCCCAAACGTACGAAGAATACAGGGATATGCCGTGCCTGGCCCATCTGGATCCGGCTACGGGCAAATCCACCCATACCAATCGCAACTGCAAGTGGGTCAACGATCTGAAGAACGACCCGGAGGCAGGATACAAGCGAGCCCGGAAGCACCGCCCGCGTGGCAAAGGAGGCAAGGGCAAGAACAAGGACAAAGAGGAGGACAGTTCCGAGGCCATGGATGAGGATGACGCTTCGCCGGAACCCAAGGAGGGTACCGCAGCCAACAAGTCCAACCCCTTTGGTAAGAAGAGTGTCGGAACTTACCACACCTTCCTCGGAACCCCAACTGTCCGCGCGAAAAAATCGGCGCTCCGGATCTTGAACGCCACAGTTCCGGCTGTGCCGCAGTATGTCAAGTGGTCGGAGAAAGCCTGTACTTTGACAGGTCGGATCACCCGGCCGTCATCCCCAAAGAGTGCTACGCTCTGGTTGTAAGTCCCCGCATAGACGGGTATGACTTCTCCAAGTGCCTTATGGATGGAGGAGCTAGCCTGAACATCATGTACCTGGAGACCCTGGAGAAGATGAACCTCACCAAGGAACAGCTCAAACACAGCACCACTGAATTTCATGGTGTGGTTCCGGGTAAGAAGGCAAACTCTCTGGGCAGCATCAAACTTCCCGTGGCCTTCGGCAATGTGAACAACTACCGCGAAGAGATGATCACGTTTGAAGTAGTGCCCTTCAAAAGCTCCTACCACGTGATCTTCGGCAGGCCCACCTACCACAAGTTCCACGCCAGGGCATGCTACATCTACAACAAGCTCAAGATTCCGGGCCCTAACGGTATGATCACCGTGTCCGGAGACTACAAGAAAGCTAGGGACTGCGAGGAAGGCGAGGCCGCCTTTGCAGAATCCGTCATATCTGGAGAGGAGCTGCAAGGCTACAGAGCCGCGGTGGATCCGACTGAGATGCAGACCACCAAGAAGCAGATCTCCGAACAGAAGACCTCGTTCAAGGCCGCGATAGAAACCAAGAAGCATGACCTCGTTGAAGGTGACAACTCCAAGCAGGTTTCAGTCGGAGCCAACATGGACCCCAAATAGGAAAGCGCGCTCGTCGAGTTCCTCCGAGCTAACATGGATATCTTCGCATGGCAACCTTCTGACATGTCCGGAGTACCAAGGGAACTCGCCGAGCACTACCTCAATATAAATCCGGGTGCAAAACCGGTGAAGCAAGCTATGCGACGCTTTGGAGACAAGAAGCGCCGCGCCATAGGAATGGAATTAGCAAAGTTACTAGAGGCAGGTTTTGTAGTAGAAGTTATCCATACTGATTGGGTCGCAAACCCCGTCCTTGTACCCAAAAAGAATTCTGAAATACTAAGAATGTGCATCGATTACTCCGGCGTGAATAAGCATTGTCCGAAAGATCCGTTCCCTTTGCCGCGCATTGACCAAGTCATTGATTCGACGGCAGGGGCGGAACTTCTGTGTTTTCTTGACGCATATTCCGGGTATCATCAGATCCGGATGAAGGAGTCTGACCAAAAGGCGACCTCTTTCATCACACCCTTTGGCACATACTGCTATGTTACCATGCCTTTTGGCTTGAAAAACGCAGGTGCCACATACCAACGTACGATGCAGCGATGCGAAGGACCAAATTGGCCGGAACGTGCACGCCTACGTCGACGACATCGCGGTCATGACCCGAAAGGGATCCGACCTGCTCAGCGACCTTAAGGAAACCTTTGATAATCTCCGACGGTACAAGATGATGTTAAATCCGCTGAAGTGCGTCTTTGGCGTACCAGCAGGAAAACTCCTTGGCTTCATTGTTTCTCACAGGGGCATCGAAGTTAACCCGGAAAAAATCAAGGCTATCCTGAACATCAAAAGACCAACTTGTCTCAAAGATGTGCAACGATTAACTGGTTGCGTTGCGGCAATCAGTAGATTTGTTAGCCGTCTTGGCGAGAAAGCCTTACCTCTATACAAGCTGCTGAAGAAAACAGACAAATTTGTCTGGGATGAGGCAGCAGACGAAGCACTTCAGGAGTTGAAGAACATACTCTCCTCCCCACCTATACTGGCAGCTCCAGCTGAGTCAGAGCCTATGCTCCTCTACATGGCGGCTACCAACAAAGTTATCAGCCTCGTAATCGTGGTGGTGCGAAAGGAAGAAGGATATGAGCACGGAGTCCAAAGGCCTGTCTATTACATTAGCGAAGTCTTGACGGAATCCAAGCAGAGGTACCCTCACTTTCAGAAGCTGGCATACGGAGTTTTCCTAGGCAGCCGGAAGCTGAGACACTACTTCCAGGAGCACCCAATGACAGTGGTGAGCAAGGCTCCCCTGGCAACAATCATCAACAACTCCGACGCAACAGGACGCGTAGCAAAATGGGGCATTGAATTATCTGCCTTTGACATCAACTACGAAGCCCGAACTGCAATCAAGTCTCAAGTTCTAGCGGATTTCATCGCAGATTGGACTGAAGCACCGGAGGGCACACCTGTGCCGGAACCTGAAGCTTGGGTCATGCACTTTGACGGATCCAAGCAACATCAAGGCTCGGGGGCTGGAGTTACCCTGAAGTCACCTACCGGAGAAGAACTGCGTTCTGCAGATTCACTTCGAAGCTACCAACAATATGGCGGAATACGAGGCTCTACTACACGGTCTGCGCATCGCTAAGGAAATTGGGATCAAGCACATCATATGCTGCGGAGATTCCGACCTGGTGGCACAACAAGTAGCCGGAACCTGGAACGCCAGAAACTCCGTCATGGCGGCTTACAGAGACGAAGTGGACGAGATCGCCAAGTGCTTCCTCGGATACGAAGTCAAGTACGTCAGGAGAGACGATAACACAGCAGCAGACATGCTGTCCAAGCTCGGATCCGGCAGGAAGCCAATTCCGCCTGGAATTTTCCTTGAGCATCTACGAGTACCCTCGGTGAAGGGTGCAAACCCGGAAAATCCGATCTGGCAGTTTCTCCGGCTAAGGAAGTGATGGCAATCATTCCGGCCTGGACTCAGCCGTTTCTTGGATTACCTCATTGATCGAAAGTTGCCGGAGGACGAGGTCCACGCACGACAGATCATCAGACGAGCAAGATCCTACACAATTGTTGATGGACAGCTCTACAAACGAAGTGCAAACGGGGTATTTCTCAAATGCGTCTCTAGTCAAGATGGCATTGAAATCCTCAGAGAGATCCATGCAGGGGATTGCGGGCATCATGCCGCCCCCAGGTCCCTCGTTGCAAAAGCTTTTCGGTTAGGATTTTACTGGTTAACAGCTAAAGAAGATGCTGAGAAGCTGGTAAAAACTTGCCGAGGTTGTCAGTACTACGCTACTCAACCAAACGCTCCAGCCCAAGAGCTGAGGACCATCCCTATCACCTGGCCGTTCGCGGTCTGGGGGCTCGATATGGTTGGTAAGTTAAAGAAATCATCTCCTGGTGGTCATGAATACCTCCTGGTCGCTATTGACAAGTTCAGTAAGTGGATCGAGGCAAAGCCAGTGAGAAAAGCCGACGGTGCTACGGCACTAAAATTTGTATGCAGCCTCGTGACGAGATTCGGCATCCCACACAGCATAATCACAGATAATGGCACAAACTTTGCGCAAGGAGAACTCAAGGATTACTGCGATGAAGTTGGGATCCGGCTTGACCTTGCATCTGTGGCCCATCCACAATCTAACGGTCAGGTCGAACGAGCCAATGGCCTTATACTAGCCGGAATCAAACCTCGCCTTGAAGAACCGCTGCGCCGCGCAGCCGGAGCTTGGGCGATGAACTAGACTCGTTCCGTGGAGTTTAGAACTACCCCTAACAGGTCAACAGGTTTACTCCTTTCTTCCCGGTATACGGATCCGAAGCAGTGCTCCCCACTGACATCATCCACGATTCACCGCGAGTTTCCGCCTATAATGAAGAAACTGCTGACGAGGCTCGACGCTATCTGTGGACCTGATCGAAGAAGCTCGGAATTTAGCTGACCAACGCTCCACCATTTATCAGCAGAAGCGCCGACGCTACCATAGCCGTCGAGTTCGGAACCGCTCATTCATGGTCGGAGACTTAGTCCTCCGCCTTCGCCGGTGAAAGATCACAAGTTGCAATCTCCATGGGAAGGACCTTTTGTCATCAGCAAAGTACTACACAACGGATCCTACTATCTCGTTGATTTCCGGGAATTGAAGGATAGACCTGCCAACTGGCACCGGAAACGAAAACGAGAAGATCCGGGTGACATATATGATGAAACAGATCGTCCCTGGAACATAGCACAGCTACGTCCTTTCCACACTTAGCGCTTTACGCATTACATACCTTGTAATATCTATGATACATGATCAATGAAATAAAGCTTTTGGTTCACTCTTAGAGTCTTTTACCTCCTTTAATTTTTCATTTCTGGATCGTGTATGTTTTTTCCGACTAAAACCGCAGAGCTGGATCTTTCCGCCTAGGCGTGTATGAAAGTTGTGATTTTCAAAATCGTCCTTTAGGACGTAAGCTTAAGTTTTCTGGCGGAAATTTTTTCTGTTGCAAACCCATGGATTCCTGGTAGCGACTTCCGGCACTTGGGCTGGGGGCTTGTTTCCGCGGTTATTGCCATTGGGCTTCGTCGCCGCTGGCGAGCGTTTCCGGCACGGGTTTTCCGGCTCGTGGAAGGTCAAGTGGGCAAGCCGGAAATTATAAAACCAGCACTTGCTTTCAAGAAACAACACATGCAAATAATCTTAAAACGGATAGCAGGATAAGTATTTTCCGCCCACGCATGCATGCTTGTTTCGTCCCTAACTACTTAAGAATTTAAGTTATATTACAAACCCACTCCGGGTCAAAAGTGATGCATTGTTTCCCATTGTTTCACGGGTTCTCGGAGGACTGTTCTTCGTGAAGCCATACGTGGAGCCGTCGTCCGAGCCCCCACGAGCCGCCGTCATCGAAGTCGGAGTCTCCTTCGTCATGGTCGGCGCTTGACCCGGAGCCTCTCATGCATACCTCGCTGACTTCTTCCTCCTCGGGTCGGAAAAGCCTTCGGGAAGATCATAGCGTTTGTACCAAAACGAGTGGTTAACTCGTCCAGAAAAAGGCGATCAAATCCATGGCTTCCAGGAGGTTGTCTCATGGTGGTATCCTTGTGGACTCATTGCAACATACCAAATTTCATGGTGAAGGTGCGCCTCGCGGTGACACGAGGCAGCGACTCGCGAGAAGAAGACTCTTGCCAATCCTTGATAAGTTCCGCACGTTCGCATGAGCTTCGTCATACGGTCAATCACCGTGGTCTTGGCTTTCTTCAGGCTAAGGGACTTGGCGATTCGCGATGTACGAGATTGATGATCATGTAAGCGACCCAGTAGCACCCCTATTAGATTAGTTTGTTGTTTTTCTTTTGTGCATCATCATGCATCATGCATCATATCATCCACATGATTTTAACCAAATAAAATTATTTTAAATAAAAACTATTTTTGTTCCCCTTCTCATATGGTTTATTTAATAAACCTCCTCTATGTCTTTTCATTTAACAAAACCTTAAGACCAAGACTATAAAATAAATAACCTATTTTCCAAATTATTTTCTACTGCTTGGGTTTTATTTGAAAAGGTTTTGTAAACCAGTTTTGAAAAAGAAAAGAGAAAATATTTTTGAAATAAAATCAAACCCATCTCTTCCCTGGGCTGCTCTTCCTCTCTCTGGCCCTCTTCCTCTCTGGCCCGGCAGCCCAGCTGCCACCAGCTCCACCCGGCAGCCCACCTTCCTTCTCCTCCCCTTCTCTCCTTCTGGCCCAGCTCGGCCCAAGCCAACCCAGCATCGGTGGCCCATACCTTTTCAGCGGAAGACCTTTTCTTCCTCGTCGTTTTCCTTGGGCACAGACACGCTCCTCGCGCTCTCGTTCCGTGGACGAGTTCCCCTTCGCTGCGGCCACCTCCTCGCGTGAGCCCCTCTCACCTGCTCCTCCTTATCATCTACTGCAGACCGAGCCTCCCCACATCGCTCTCCCTTCACCACTTTTTCTTCCTCTGCACGAAAGAAGCAACGCGAACGAGTAGGGTATTCCCCGGCGACAAATCACCGCCGCCAGACCACCTCCGGCCTCCCCGCGCCAAGCCACCACCACCAACAGATGCGCCTTGAACTCCTCGTTCCTCTGGTACTCGCTAATCGAACCATGGCGCCCTAAATCGGCGCCGCTTTCGCCGTTCCTCTCCGTCCCCGGCGGGAGAAAATCTTCAATTCCGGCGAACGACGACCTCCTCCGGCGCCGGTGACCACACGTCGGGCTCCCAGGTAACAAGGCGCATCACCTGGACACCGTCGTTGGCCTTCTTGCTTCCTGATTTCTCCTCCTCACCTTGTACCGACGCCGCTCGCCCGCAGATATCCGACGACGGCCGCCTTCCGACGACCTTCCCCTGGCGGCGGCGCCCCCACCTGGTCCTCGTCGACGAGGCGCGTCGAACGCGCTCAGCCCCGCGCCCTGGAGTCCACGGAGTCGCCCGCGCCGCGCGACGTCTGCCGCGGTGACCGCCGCTCCCCTCGCCGCGCGTGGCATCCCCTTTCCGTCGAACGGTTGGAGCGCGTCTGCAGAGACGCGTCGCCACGTCAGCGCCAGCGTGGCCAGCGAGCCCCACCCGTCAGCTGCAGCGGCTCAGATCTCGCGCGGTGAGAAAAATCTCCTAGATCCAGATCTGAATCTTTTGCACTTTGACACCTGCTTGTTCTTTCTTCCTAACCCGGTCCCCTGCCTCGTCAGCAGCCTCTGTCCCAGTCAGCACCGCAGGGCCCGCGCGTCAGCCTCACGGGCTCGTTTCTCGCCCGGTGAGAAAAGTTCCTCTTTTCTCTGTTTTTCAGAAAATTCCAGAAAATGTTTTATTCTTGCAAAAATCATATCTCTCAAAATATAACTCGAAATTAAAAGTGTTGTATATGAAAATTGATCAGAAAAATGTGATGAACATGACTATGCCATCCATATGCTCGTTTGCATCTCGCATCATGTCGCGTTGATAGTTGAGCATTTCACCTCACATATACGCGGAGTATTTCGGATTTCCAACTAAGGTTTCCCCGCTCCGTTTAATATTGAAGTAGCCACCCCTGCCATGATATGCCATGCTAATCCACCCTTAATTTTGTCGGTAGAAAATGCAACTCCAACTGTAATTTGTTTGTCCGGAGTTCCGACTCCGCTTAATATGGATAAGTTGCATTGCACCATATCTGCCATGTCATGCATATCATCTTGAGCATGCTGGTTCTTTATCCGTAGTAGTAAGATTGCATCGTTGTGTGTTCCAGCATTTGCTTCTTCCGGATAGGATCACGAAGTGGTGTTGTGAAATACGACAAGTTCTTCACAACTTTTCACAGGCGAGCCCTCTCTCTTCGCCTACTCTCCCTGTTGCTATCCTTATGTTGCGCTTCTTTATCGAGTCACGTCTCCTATTTCACTTGTTTACCATAATAATCCTATATGTATCATTCCTTAACCATAGTCGTTGCTTGATGTTTGAGCCTTGCGAGTCGTAGGCGTGTTTAGGCTCTTGTTGTTTATCTAGATCTGTTATCGGGATATGTTGGGTTGTTGGGAGGTTATCACATGCTATATCTTCTGTTGGAGATAATCACACTTACTTTATTGTTAACAACTAAAATTGTAAACAGGGCATCTGTGAGCCCCTCTGCGAAAGCATCGGAACTTTGACTCGCTAATGTCACTGAGACTAGGGATTAACATTATACATTAGAGGATTGAGCGCTACTGCGTACGTGAGGCGTTTATTGGGACCACCCTCGCCGTTACCTTTTCTCAAGTACGGTGAAAAGGGCCACAACCTTGGTTTTATTTGGCGCGTGCATGTTTATATCTTGTTGCCTTGAGTGTTTACTTTCTGTTTGCCCTTGGGTGTTTTATATTATGCTCTTTACATCTTGCCATAATTGCTAGACGACTTATCTAGTGCTTGGCCGTTAGTGCCCGCCTGAGCGCTGCGCAACCTGCAGGTCCGTCTCGAATCTGGCGGACTTAGTCACGGGTAGCTTAGTTGGGTGGCCCCCTAGACTTTTTGTAGCATCGGGAACGGTCTTGTTGTGAGACATCGCATAAGAAGCGGGTCGAACATGCGTATGGTTACATTTGAGCAACCCTTGCAGGTGTACATCTTATCGATAAGCCGTGTCCTTGGTTATGGACGGATGGATGGTATAGCTCGGTCATAGAACAACTTACACCTTATTTCTGTTGCTAATAATTTGCTAATAAAACTTTTCAAAAGTGTGTGTGCCTTTGCAATACCTCTTGGCGAAGGGGGATCGCATCAGTTTGTGTTATGTTGCGAGTATATTTTATTTTTGTAATGGCCTCTCTTATCTTCTACGAGTGAGCCGGATCTTGCTTGCGTGTCTCTATTGGATAGTAGCTTTCTTAGCTAAACTCCACATATAAGCTAGGGTGAAGTTTATACCATGCATGAAAGCGAGCATCGTGGTCTTGTCTCGCAAGTACGTGCCAATGGTACTACCCTCGCCTTCTTTTCTTTTTGTCTCCTCCCCTTTTGTAGGCAACCGTGGCCCGACTTTGATAGGTTTGAGATGATGATGTTAGCAAGGTTACCCTTTCCGGCTTGGCACAGGCGAAGTTATGGGCATACTTGGTTATCTTCGAGGACTCTTAGTCAATTTGTATGTTATCCGTACTCGGACGTATTAATCTTCTGTATGATTTGGATCTTTGTATTGTATATTTGTATCTTGACTCGTTGGGGTCGTTGTTGTAATATTTGTATCTTGTGGGCTCTTGTAATCCTGTTGTAATGTTACAGCTCGTGTTAATTCCTCTGCATCACGTGTGTGATTCTTCGCGCACTGATACGGTGTCGGAGGGCGTGTCTGAATCGATATCGTGCGGTTCCGCGGGATCACTCTGGAATCCTCATGGTACCGGTTCCGGGGGCGTCACAAGTTGGTATCGGAGCTCAGGTTGACGATACCCCATAGTCATGTAGGATAACCTTGCCAACGGTCGTTGAGTTAGAGTGTCAAAACTATTTTCTAAATTCGTTGAATAGATCTGGTGATTAGCTGCGGTTTTTCTCATACCTGTTCTTTTTTTCTTATGACTGTGAGTTTTTTGAGTCTTCTCTTATCCGAGTTTCTGCGAGTCTTAGGTTCAGGCAGGTTGAACGATCTTTGTCCTACTTTATTAGGTCCGATCTTCGGAGGATCTCATCGGAAGTGCATCATCATCAGCGGAACAACGACTTCTTGTTAGTGGTGTCGCCCGATCATCATGGAGCAAAAATTCTTGTTAGTGGTGTCGAGGAGTTCGACACGTCGCCTGAAGATCCGATAGTTCACCTCTCTTCCCCCCGTACCAGGACGTGGGATCTCGGGGCGCGATCCCTTGTTAGTGGTGTCGATTGTAACGGCCCAGGGTAGCACCCCCTATTAGATTAGTTTGTTGTTTTTCTTTTGTGCATCATCATGCATCATGCATCATATCATCCACATGATTTTAACCAAATAAAATTATTTTGAATAAAAACTATTTTTGTTTCCCCTTCTCATATGGTTTATTTAATAAACCTTCTCTATGTCTTTTCATTTAACAAAACCTTAAGACCAAGACTATAAAATAAATAACCTATTTTCCAAATTATTTTCTACTGCTTGGGTTTTATTTGAAAAGGGTTTGTAAACCAGTTTTGAAAAAGAAAAGAGAAAATATTTTTGAAATAAAATCAAACCCATCTCTTCCCTGGGCTGCTCTTCCTCTCTCTGGCCCTCTTCCTCTCTGGCCCGGCAGCCCAGCTGCCACCAGCTCCACCCGGCAGCCCACCTTCCTTCTCCTCCCCTTCTCTCCTTCTGGCCCAGCTCGGCCCAAGCCAACCCAGCATCGGTGGCCCATACCTTTTCAGCGGAAGACCTTTTCTTCCTCGTCGTTTTCCTTGGGCACAGACACGCTCCTCGCGTGCTCGTTCCGTGGACGAGTTCCCCTTCGCTGCGGCCACCTCCTCGCGTGAGCCCCTCTCACCTGCTCCTCCTTATCATCTACTGCAGACCGAGCCTCCCCACATCGCTCTCCCTTCACCACTTTTTCTTCCTCTGCACGAAAGAAGCAACGCGAACGAGTAGGGTATTCCCCGGCGACAAATCACCGCCGCCAGACCACCTCCGGCCTCCCCGCGCCAAGCCACCACCACCAACAGATGCGCCTTGAACTCCTCGTTCCTCTGGTACTCGCTAATCGAACCATGGCGCCCTAAATCGGCGCCGCTTTCGCCGTTCCTCTCCGTCCCCGGCGGGAGAAAATCTTCAATTCCGGCGAACGACGACCTCCTCCGGCGCCGGTGACCACACGTCGGGCTCCCAGGTAACAAGGCGCATCACCTGGACACCGTCGTTGGCCTTCTTGCTTCCTGATTTCTCCTCCTCACCTTGTACCGACGCCGCTCGCCCGCAGATATCCGACGACGGCCGCCTTCCGACGACCTTCCCCTGGCGGCGGCGCCCCCACCTGGTCCTCGTCGACGAGGCGCGTCGAACGCGCTCAGCCCCGCGCCCTGGAGTCCACGGAGTCGCCCGCGCCGCGCGACGTCTGCCGCGGTGACCGCCGCTCCCCTCGCCGCGCGTGGCATCCCCTTTCCGTCGAACGGTTGGAGCGCGTCTGCAGAGACGCGTCGCCACGTCAGCGCCAGCGTGGCCAGCGAGCCCCACCCGTCAGCTGCAGCGGCTCAGATCTCGCGCGGTGAGAAAAATCTCCTAGATCCAGATCTGAATCTTTTGCACTTTGACACCTGCTTGTTCTTTCTTCCTAACCCGCGGTCCCCTGCCTCGTCAGCAGCCTCTGTCCCAGTCAGCACCGCAGGGCCCGCGCGTCAGCCTCACGGGCTCGTTTCTCGCCCGGTGAGAAAAGTTTCTCTTTTCTCTGTTTTTCCAGAAAATTCCAGAAAATGTTTTATTCTTGCAAAAATCATATCTCTCAAAATATAACTCGAAATTAAAAGTGTTGTATATGAAAATTGATCAGAAAAATGTGATGAACATGACTATGCCATCCATATGCTCGTTTGCATCTCGCATCATGTCGCGCGTTGATAGTTGAGCATTTCCACCTCACATATACGCGGAGTATTTCGGATTTCCAAATAGGGTTTCCCCGCTCCGTTTAATATTGAAGTAGCACACCCCTGCCATGATATGCCATGCTAATCCACCCTTAATTTTGTCGGTAGAAAATGCAACTCCAACTGTAATTTGTTTGTCCGGAGTTCCCGATCTCGCTTAATATGGATAAGTTGCATTGCACCATATCTGCTATGTCATGCATATCATCTTGAGCATCGTTGGTTCTTTATCCGTAGTAGTAAGATTGCATACGTTGTGTGTTTCAGCATTTCTTCCAGGATAGGATCACGAAGTGGTGTTGTGAGATACGACAAGTTCTTCTGCAGCTTTTCAGCGAGCCCTCTCTCTTCACCTACTCGCCCTCGCATTGCTATCCTTATGTTGCGCTTCTTTATCGAGTCACGTCTCCTATTCCAAATACTCCTATATGTACCATTCCTTAACCATAGCCGTTGCTTGATGTTTGAGCCTTGCGAGTCGTAGGCGTGTTTAGGCTTTGTTGTTTATCTAGATCTGTTATCGGGATATGTTGGGTTGTTGGGAGGTTATCACATGCTATATCTTCTGTTGGAGATAATCACACTTACTTTATTGTTAACAACTAAAATTGTAAGCAGAGGCATCTGTGAGCCCCTTTGCGAAAGCATCGGAACTTTGACTCGCTAATGTCCCCTAGGACCCGAGTTCTTGTTATCTGTTCCGAGATTGAGCGCTCTACCCGTACGTGGGGACGTTTATTGGGACCCCCCCGCACCCATTACCTTTTCTCAGAGTACGATGAAAGAGAGCGCAGCTTGCTTGGTTTTATTTGGCGCGTACATGTTTATATCTTGTTGCCTTCGGGTGTTTATTAAGCATTGCCTTCGGGTGTTTATATTCTGTACTGTACCTGCTAGACGACTTATCTAGTGCTTGGCCGTTAGTGCCCGCCTAAGACGCCTACGCAACCTCTGGTCAGTCTCGAATGCGGCGGACTTAGGTCACGGAGTAGCTTAGTTGGGTGGCCACTGAGAACTTTCTTGTTGAAGCTGGGAACGGTCTTGTTGTGGGACATCCACCTGTACACCAGGGTCGAGCGTGCGTATGGTTACATTTGGGCAACCCTGCGAGTGTACATCTTATCGATAAGCGGTGTCCGCGGTTATGACGACTTGGAAGTGTATAGCTCGATCATAGAACAACTTACATCTTTCCTATTGCTAATAATTTGCTAATAAAACTTTTTCAAAAGTGTGTGTGCCTTTGCAATACCTCTTGGTGAAGGGGGGCTGGGTTATGTTTGTGTAGTATTTAGCTGTTACCTTGTGCGCTCTCTTATCTTCTGTGAGTAGAAGACGGATTTTGTAGCGTGTCTCTATTGGATAGTAGCTTTGCACGCTAAAACTCACCTGCTTGGAGCAGAGTTTATACACTCCACTTTGACTGACATAAACTGGTCTTGTCTCGCAATGCGTGCCAATGGTACTTACCCTAGCCTTCTTTTCTTTTGTCTCCTCCACTTTTGTCGGCAATAGAGTAGCGACTTTGGCAGTGCGAGATGATGTTAGCAAGGTTAAGCAGACGCTTTGAGCGGGGTTATGGACGCCAATTTGGTTATCTTCGAGGACTCTTAGTCCAATTTGTATCTTATCCGTACTCGGACGTTTCGATCTTCTGTATGATTTGAATCTTTGTATTGTATATTTGTATCTTGACTCGTTGGAGTCGTTTTTTGTAATTTTGTATCTTGTGGGCTCTATTGTATCCTGTTGTAATGTTGTTACCAACTCGTGTTAATTCCTGCGGCATCCGTGTGTGATTAACCGCGCGCGTCTCGTGTCGGACGTCTCTGAATCGATATCGCATGCGGATTTCGGCGGGATCGTTTGATCCTCATGGTACCGGTTCCGGGGCGTCTGAGTTGGTATCGAGCTCGGGTTGGCCACTAGTCCAGCCTGTAGGATAGCCTTGCCAACGGTCGTTGAGTTAGAGTGTCAAAACTATTTTCTAAAATTCGTTGAATAGATCTGATTAGCTCTGATTTTTCTCCTTACCTCTATTCTTTCCCCTCTTACCTTTGCGAGTTTTGAGTCTTCTCTCTTATCCGAGTTTCTCTGAGTCTTAGGTTCCGACGCGGGTTGGACGATCTTTGTCCCTCACCTATTAGGTCCGATCTTCGGAGGATCTCATCGGAAGTGCATCATCATCAGCGGAACAACGACTTCTTGTTAGTGGTGTCGCCCGATCATCATGGAGCAAAAATTCTTGTTAGTGGTGTCGAGGAGTTCGACACGTCGCCTGAAGATCCGATAGTTCACCTCTCTTCCCCCCGTACCAGGACGTGGGATCTCGGGGCGCGATCCCTTGTTAGTGGTGTCGATTGTAACCAGGGTAGCACCCCCTATTAGATTAGTTTGTTGTTTTTCTTTTGTGCATCATCATGCATCATGCATCATATCATCCACATGATTTTAACCAAATAAAATTATTTTAAATAAAAACTATTTTTGTTTCCCCTTCTCATATGGTTTATTTAATAAACCTCCTCTATGTCTTTTCATTTAACAAAACCTTAAGACCAAGACTATAAAATAAATAACCTATTTTCCAAATTATTTTCTACTGCTTGGGTTTTATTTGAAAAGGGTTTGTAAACCAGTTTTGAAAAAGAAAAGAGAAAATATTTTTGAAATAAAATCAAACCCATCTCTTCCCTGGGCTGCTCTTCCTCTCTCTGGCCCTCTTCCTCTCTGGCCCGGCAGCCCAGCTGCCACCAGCTCCACCCGGCAGCCCACCTTCCTTCTCCTCCCCTTCTCTCCTTCTGGCCCAGCTCGGCCCAAGCCAACCCAGCATCGGTGGCCCATACCTTTTCAGCGGAAGACCTTTTCTTCCTCGTCGTTTTCCTTGGGCACAGACACGCTCCTCGCGTGCTCGTTCCGTGGACGAGTTCCCCTTCGCTGCGGCCACCTCCTCGCGTGAGCCCCTCTCACCTGCTCCTCCTTATCATCTACTGCAGACCGAGCCTCCCCACATCGCTCTCCCTTCACCACTTTTTCTTCCTCTGCACGAAAGAAGCAACGCGAACGAGTAGGGTATTCCCCGGCGACAAATCACCGCCGCCAGACCACCTCCGGCCTCCCCGCGCCAAGCCACCACCACCAACAGATGCGCCTTGAACTCCTCGTTCCTCTGGTACTCGCTAATCGAACCATGGCGCCCTAAATCGGCGCCGCTTTCGCCGTTCCTCTCCGTCCCCGGCGGGAGAAAATCTTCAATTCCGGCGAACGACGACCTCCTCCGGCGCCGGTGACCACACGTCGGGCTCCCAGGTAACAAGGCGCATCACCTGGACACCGTCGTTGGCCTTCTTGCTTCCTGATTTCTCCTCCTCACCTTGTACCGACGCCGCTCGCCCGCAGATATCCGACGACGGCCGCCTTCCGACGACCTTCCCCTGGCGGCGGCGCCCCCACCTGGTCCTCGTCGACGAGGCGCGTCGAACGCGCTCAGCCCCGCGCCCTGGAGTCCACGGAGTCGCCCGCGCCGCGCGACGTCTGCCGCGGTGACCGCCGCTCCCCTCGCCGCGCGTGGCATCCCCTTTCCGTCGAACGGTTGGAGCGCGTCTGCAGAGACGCGTCGCCACGTCAGCGCCAGCGTGGCCAGCGAGCCCCACCCGTCAGCTGCAGCGGCTCAGATCTCGCGCGGTGAGAAAAATCTCCTAGATCCAGATCTGAATCTTTTGCACTTTGACACCTGCTTGTTCTTTCTTCCTAACCCGCGGTCCCCTGCCTCGTCAGCAGCCTCTGTCCCAGTCAGCACCGCAGGGCCCGCGCGTCAGCCTCACGGGCTCGTTTCTCGCCCGGTGAGAAAAGTTCCTCTTTTCTCTGTTTTTCTGAAAATTCCAGAAAATGTTTTATTCTTGCAAAAATCATATCTCTCAAAATATAACTCGAAATTAAAAGTGTTGTATATGAAAATTGATCAGAAAAATGTGATGAACATGACTATGCCATCCATATGCTCGTTTGCATCTCGCATCATGTCGCGCGTTGATAGTTGAGCATTTCCACCTCACATATACGCGGAGTATTTTGGATTTCCAAATAGGGTTTCCCCGCTCCGTTTAATATTGAAGTAGCACACCGCCATGATATGCCATGCTAATCAACACTTAATTTTGTCGGTAGAAAATGCAACTCCAACCTAATTTGCTTGTCCGGGGTTCCGACTCCGCTTAATATGGATAAGTTGCATTGCATCATCTTGCCATGTCATGCATATCATCTTGAGCATGCTGGTTCTTTATCCGTAGTAGTAAGATTGCATACGTTGTGTGTTCCAGCATTTGCTTCTTCCGGATAGGATCACGAAGTGGTGTTGTGAATACGACAAGTTCTTCTGCTGCTTTTCACAGGCGAGCCCTCTCTCTTCACCTACTCTCCCTCGCATTGCTATCCTTATGTTGCGCTTCTTTATCGAGTCACGTCTCCTATTCCACTTGTTTACCATAATAATCCTATATGTATCATTCCTTAACCATAGCCGTTGCTTGATGTTTGAGCCTTGCGAGTCGTAGGCGTGTTTAGGCTCTGTTGTTTATCTCGATCTGTTATCGGGATATGTTGGGTTGTTGGGAGGTTATCACATGCTATATCTTACTGTTGGAGATAATCACACTTTACTTTATTGTTAACAACTAAAATTGTAAGAGAGGCATCGTGAGCCCCTTTGCGAAAGCATCGGAACTGACTCGCTAATGTCACCTAGGACCCGAGTTCTTGTTATCTGTTCCGAGATCTACCCGTACGTGGGGACGTTTATTGGGACCCCCTCACCCATTACCTTTTCTCAAGTCTGTTGAAAAGGGGGCCACAACCTTGGTTTTATTTGGCGCATGCATGTTTATATACTGTTGCCTTCGGGTGTTTACTTTCTGTTGCCTTCGGGTGTTTATATTATGTACTGTACTGCATAATTGCTAGACGACTTATCTAGTGCTTGGCCGTTAGTGCCCGCCTGACGCCTACGCAACCTCTGGTCCGTCTCGGAGTACGGCCGGACTTCGTCACGGGTAGCTTAGTTGGGTGGCCCCACTAGACTTTCTTGTTAACTGGGAGGACGGTCTTGTTGTGAGACATCGCCTGTATAGTGGCTGGAGCATACGTATGGTTACATTTGGGCAACCCCAGGGTGTACATCTTATCGATAAGCCGTGTCCGCGGTTATGGACGACTTGGAATTGTATAGCTCGATCATAGAACAACTTACACCTTATTTCCTGTTGCTAATAATTTGCTAATAAAACTTTTTCAAAAGTGTGTGTGCCTTTGCAATACCTCTTGGCGAAGGGGGATCGCATCGGCTGTGTTATGTTTGCAGAGTATAGAACTGTTACCTTGTGCGCTCTCTTATCTTCTCTGAGTAGACGGATGCTGTAGCGTGTCTCTATTGGATAGTAGCTTTGCTGCCGCTAAACTCCACATATAGCCGGGTGAAGTTTATACCGCCCACCAGCGAGCATAGCTGGTCTTGTCTCGCAAGTACGTGCCAATGGTACTTACCCTCGCCTTCTTTTCTTTTTGTCTCCTTCCCCTCCATGGCCCGACTTTGACAGGTACGAGATGATGATGTTAGCAAGGTTACCCTTCCTGGCACGGCGGGGTTATGGACGCCACTGGTTATCTTCGGGACTCTTAGTCCAATTTGTATCTTGTCCGTACTCGACGATTCGATCTTCCGATGATTTGGATCTTTGTATTGTATATTTGTATCTTGACTCGTTGGAGTCGTTGTTGTAATATTTGTATCTTGTGGGCTCTATTGTAATCCTTGTAATGTTACGGCTCGTGTTAATTCCTGAGCATCACGTGTGTGATTCGTCACGTCGTGTCGGAGGGCGTCTCTGAATCGATATCGTGCGGATTTCAGCGGGATCACTGGAATCCTCATGGTACCGGTTCCGGGGCGTCACACGCGCTTCATCATACGCCTCAGTTCTGGTGAGGGTCGAATCTTTGGTCCATTCAAAGCCTAGGCTTGCTGCAAAGTAAAAAGGATCAGTTTCTTCCTCGGACAGAGAAAATTCTGCGGAAGCCAGAATCAAAACAAATAACAAAAAAGATCCTTACGGAAGATCAACTTGTCAATAGCCTCCGCCTCTGCCTCCTGGCTCTTGTTCTTGGCCGCTAGGGTGGTCACCCTTTGATGGCTCTTCTTGAGTTTGTCAGCCAGTTCCGCCATCTCGTGGGCATGTTTCTCGGAGAGCTCCTTCTTTTCTTTAGTTTCCTTCTCGGAGGACTCTTTCAAGAAGTTCTTCAGAGATTCAGTCTCCGCCTCCAATACTTGGACCTTGGCGGATAAGGCATCGATGGTGGGGCGCTTGTCAGTTTCTTCTGAAGCATGGAACAACATACAAGTTATATATTATGGTTGCTCAATACAGTACAAGTTTAAGCAACGCGGAGATTTTACCCTTCAGTCGGGCCTCCAGGCGGAGCACAGCTTGACGACTACTTTCAGCATTCTGGCGCAGCCCTTCTATTTCCGTCATCTGCTCCAGCACATGGACGCGCAGATCTTCGTGCAGCTTACGCGTGCTCTACAAATGCAGAAAGGATTTAGGCGGAATTCAAAATTCTGGGGGCTGGCGAGGAACTTAAAAGTTCTGGATTGAGAAAATTTTAAATTTTCCGTCTAAGACTAATGTTGAGAGAAGCATCGGCTAACACATGTTACACGGAAAAATGTCTGAACCAATGCTTGGGGGCTAGTGTTACCTGGCGCACCTCCTTATGCTTAGCAAAAAAGGCCTTGAGTTCGCTCTCAAGGTCGGAAAGCTCTTTCATCTCCGTGTCCGCAGGCCCATACTTTCTCCATCATGGCGGAAATTTCCGCGTGACGTTGAGAAAGGGAGCTTCGATGATGGAGTTTTGGACGCGCCAGTGGCATGGATCAGCTGCACTTTCTGCTCGTACTGTTCGGTCGTTGGCTCGGCGGAAGTGCGGTGGGTTGTTCAGGCGGAGGAGCAGATGAGGAGGCACCCTTGCCGGAATCACCTTGCGCATTTCGCGGCCGGATCTTCAGGGATGTCGTCAACGTTGATGACGTCCTTAGGATCCGGCTTGGCTGCTGTAGCCTTGGGTGGAACTCCGACTTCTGGTGTGACTGGTATGGTAGCCGGAGATGGCTTGCTTTTCTTGGGGGCTTTAGGGGCCTTGGGGGGCTGGTTTTCGGAACTTCTGTTGTGAAAAGAGAAGAGCATTACGATAAAGTATGATTGATTCACGACAACGGAAGAATTATCCTTTGAAGACTTAGCACTTACCCGGAAGGCCTGAAGAACTGATGGATGTCTGATTGGGCTCGGTTGCTGGTATCAATGAGCTTGAGGCGCTTTTTCTCCGCCTCCGCCTTGCGAGTTGCCGCGATGCTGAGCACGTCGCGGGCACGTTTGGCCGAGGGGCTGGAGGGAGCAGCTCTTTTCCTCTTAGCAGGGCGTGGAGCATCGCGAGCTTCCGCCTCTGATGCAGCTTCCGGATCCGTGTTGCCGGTGGAAGGAACCCGGAGGAGAGTTCCGAGTTCACTTTCTTCAAGGGCTTCGAGCTAGAGCATAGAGTTAAAACGCTTGAGCAAAAGTTTGAATGCGAAAAGACACGATGGACTAATGTCAAGACGACGTACCGCGGTTCCGGAACCATTCATGTGGATGTCTTTATTACACACGTGAACATGAAGTTCACGCGGAGTTTTGATAAGGACCCGGATCCTTTTGTCGATGGCGTCGGCGGAAAGATTGTCCTTGGTGGCGCGCATTGGGTCGTCGCGCCCTGTGTACTGGAACATAAGCTGGTCCCTGTGTTGGAGCGGCTGGATCCGCTTGGTGAACCAGGAAAGGGTCAAGTCCTTCCTGTCTTCCGTTAGCTTGCAGATCCGCCTAACTGCGCGTGTGAGCTGAGGCGAGTCGGAGAGATGGGGGCAGTGTGACCATGCCGGAAGCTCGGTGGCGGGGCAGTTCTTGAACGGCGGCAAATTTCTTGTGCTCGCTGGGTCGGAGACGTCCTTTAGATAGAAGAAGCCCCCAGACCAGTACCGCGCGGATTCGTGGCGGTCGGTGTGGGGGTAGACGCGGCCTGGCCGGATCATGAAGGTGATGGATCCGCATGTAGCCAGCTCGGTGGATTGCCGGACTTTCTCCTTCTTGACGGAAAAGTAATATTGGAACAGGGAGAGCTCGGGAGGTACCCGGAGATGGCCCTCGCATAGGGTGACGTGGTTGCTGATCGCGAGCACGCTGTTTGGAGAAATGTTGTGGGGTTGGAGCCCGTAGACCTTCAGGATCTCCAGGAAGAAATCCGAAGGCGGAAATGAAAAGCCCCGCTCCACCAGTGCTTTCGTCAACACCATCTCGTTATCTCCGGAGCGGGCTAAGCGTTTGGAACGGACCTCCACTTAGGGTTGCGGAAGCCTTCCGCCTCGAGATTCTTCAGCTCATCTCGTAGTGGTACAGGGCCACCATTTTCCCCGGCTTCGAGTCACGTTGGCGAGCCTTTGACTTTTTGACAACTTCCTCTGCCTTGTGCTTCGTCGATCCGCCCCCGGGTTTTCTCCGGGTTGGCGGAAGTCCCTTCGGTTCCTTGCCGGAATCTTTGAAGGATCGGCTGATCGGGCGAAGGGTGGAGGGCGGAAAGAGAGTGGAATGGCCAGGATTGGTTCAGAGGTTGGAGGCGGAGTCGAAGAAGACATCTGAAGAAAAGACATAGGCGGAAACATTCCTTAGTCGGATCCAACGTCGTCAACCTAATGATCGTCACTACCAGCTACGGCGCGAAAGCAAAGCTCGAGAACTTACCGTAATGGAGTCCGCGGTGGCAGTCGCCGCGACGGGGTGCGTGATGGCTGTTCGAGTTAAGAACAGACGAACTCCGTGCGGTGGTGAAACAGCTCGGCGAAGCTCGGCGAGATCGGCACGGTGGAGAGAAGCTCGGGGCTTCACGGAGAGGTAGAAAGGGTGAATGGAGGTTCGGGCGTCGACGGTGGATATTTATAAGCCTGGGACGAGATCGTGCTCCGCATCCTGTGGTCGGAACGCAAGCGTCGCACCGTTGGATGCGCGACACGTGTCAAAACCCTAAATAAAAATGGCTAAGGATAAGTTACCGCTCAAATCGCGAAAATGGCGCGGAGGCGGAACCGTTTGAGTGCATTAAGATTCCGGTAAAAGCGTGAAGATGCGGTTCACATTCGCAGCGGGGAGTAACCCGGAGACATGTTTTAAAGCTGTCGATGGATGAAGTCCCGCAGAATGAGAGATCTTCCGACTTACGGTTGGGAAAAAAGAAGATATGAAGTTGAGTTCTTCAACTTTCTCCGCGCTACCATCAATGCCGGAGACCATGAGGTGCAAGCATGGCGGAAATTGCAGGAGAAACTCGGAGAACTCCGGGGGCCTCACTGTTGTGGGTACACTTCATGGGTGTACCATCGACGGTGCTAGATCCGGCACCCGGGTGGCCCATAGACGGTGATGGTGGCATGTGGCCCATCGGGCGGCTTCTTGTTGATCATGAAGGATAAAGTCGGCCCAGGATCGGATAGCCGGATCGCGCCGACCTTCGGAGGAACCCGGATCCGTGGAGGCCGTGAGGAACCGGATCCATGCGACGTATATGGAAGGCGGATCCTTGACGTGCACGACACGATATTGTAACGTAGACTAGGCAATCTGTAATCCGGCTAGGACTCTCCATGTAAACCCTAGATCCGTGCGCCTTTATAAGCCGGATCCTGGGAGCCCTAGAGGCACAACCACAACCATTGTAACAACGCGCCCGGATAATTCCAAACAAGCGGTAGGCCCTGCATCGTGCGGTGTTCCGAAGCTGGGTAACTCGCGTACTACCGTCCCGTGTGCACTCCGCCCTATGGCCCCTACTTCTTCTCCCCCTCGTGAGGATCCCTCCTCCGAGGTATCGTCGATTAGGCAACGACAGCGGGTGTCTGTCTCTCTCACCATAGTTAAGATTCAATTTACTCTTTCAATTGACAACATTAGTATCACCGTTGTGGTTCATGTTCGTAGGTAGATTGGATCTTACTCGAAAACCCTAAACCATGTAAAATATGCAAACCAAATTAGAGGCGTCTAACTTGTTTTTGCAGGGTTTGGTGATGTGATATGGCCATGATGTGATGATGAATATGTATGAGATGATCATTATTGTATTGTGGCAACCGGCAGGAGCCTTATGGTTGTCTTTATATTTCATGTTGTAGTATTATTTCAAAGTAGTTGTAATAGTTGCTACACATGGTGAACAACCATGAAGACGGCGCCATGGACCTTGACGCTACGCCGACGATGATGGAGATCATGCCCGTTGATGATGGAGATCATGTTCGTGCTTTGGAGATGATGATCAAAGGCGCAAAGACTAAAGGGTCATATCATATCACATATGAATTGCATGTGATGTTAATCCTTTATGCATCTTATTTTGCTTAGATCATAGCATTATAAGATGATCCCTCACATTAATATCAAGATAATAAAGTGTTCTCCCCTCGTATGCACCGTTGCTACAGTTCGTCGTTTTGAAGCATCTCGTGATGATCGGATGTGATAGATTCTACGTTCACATACAACGGGTGTAAGCCATATTGCACACGCGGAAATACTTGGGTTTGCTTGACGAGCCTAGCATGTACAGACATGGCCTCGGGACAACGGAAACCGAAAGGTTGAACACGAGTCATATGGATGATATGATCAACATGTTGATGTTCACCACTGAAGCTACATCATCTCACGTGATGATCGGTTTTGGTGTAGTGGATATGGATCGTGTACCACTAAACAACTATGAGGGATGTTGTATTAAGTGGGAGTTCACTAGTAACTAGATTAAAACTTGAACTAATTATCATGAACATAGTCTGAATAGTATTTTGAATTAAATTTGTAGAATTGGAATCCGTTATCTACCATGCGCTAGTCTTGTAATTGAGATAGAAATATTGTTAAGTCTGACAAGTAACTTTACGGACTGGTACCGTATTGTTAAAGAATCATGAAATGATTAAGTCCTATTGCAAACTTTTAGTAAATCTCACATTGCTGATTCAAAGAACAATGGTTTCAATTAGTACCTAAAATCATCTTGTCTCCGTGAAACTTGAAGTTCAAATCCGTTTTAAAAGTAAGGAGCTGGAAATTTTGTTTTCAGAAATAAGCGAGGTATGAGATATATGTGATATCTAAGACCTTAGTGCAAGATGATAGAATATAATTTAGTGAGACTACATAAACTCATAAGTTTTATGGGAATGTACGAAGGTTGAAGACGCAGGCGTCCCAATCCTCCAACTAGTTGGGCACTAACGATATTCACATATCCATGAAGTGATCGTCCTTAGTATGCACCGTTGCTAAGACTCGTCGTTTCGAAGCATCACGTGATGATCGGGTGTTATAGATTCTACGAGTGCATACAACGGGTGCAAACCAGATTTGCACATGCGAATACTAAGGTTAAACTTCACGAGCCTAGCATGTACAGACATGGTCTCGAAAAGTCGTCATGATTTGATGGATTAAAATTATGAGTGAAATTGTTCATCACATTAAAAGGTTACTAATAGTGAAATCTGGAACACTTGTCATGTGATGATCAACTTCAAAGTAAGAACCTCAAGGTTATTGGTATTTGACCAATGGACCTAGAAGTTATTGAAGGTGAAGTATTTTCTAAGAATGAGGAAAGCTAGAGAAACTACAAAAGATTTTTGGCAGAAATAAAGAAAAGACTAGAAAGTCTAGCTCAGGTGTATATTGATATACATGTTATGAATGTATTCTTTGTTTGATCACACAAGATGGGTATTTGTACCATATTGGTTGGTATGAGGTGTCATACGAAACAACGCAATACAAGAATACAATGGCCTAAGTGACTAACAAGGAATATGGTAGGAATGCACGTCTGGAACAAAATAAAGTGTTATTGTGTTCGTCGTTGGCATTCTACCTAGCCCTTCAGATTTATAATAAAGAACTTTATAATTGTTGTTTTTGTTCTGGTCAAATGAAAACAATAAGTTGTTCAAATTTTGACAATATTCCATGTACGATGGATAAGTTATTATAAGTATTTATGGTGAAGCACACATGCATAACACTGACGCTAAAATACCATAAGGCAAATGATGTGAAACCGCCTTTTAGGTCATGTTAGAAAGGAATGCATGAAGGAACTCCATGCAAATGGATTTTTGGAGTCATATGATTTTTGAATCGTTTGGCGCTTGCAAATCTCTTCTAAAGAGAATGACTGAAATACCGTTCATAGGCCAAGAGTTGAACGGGCAACTTAGTAGAAACATACATGATGATGTATGTGGTTCACTGGGCATAGTTGTGTGCGGGAGATTCTTCTACTTCATGAAAACTTCCAACAATGAATTGAGTATATATATGTGGATATATTCGATAAGGAAGAAGTTTGAAACATTTGAAAGGATTCAAATAAATTTCAGCATGAAGTGGAAATCATCGTAATAGAAAAGTCAAATATCTATGATTGGATCATGGTGGAAATATTTGAATTACGAGTTTTAGCAAACATCTAAGAGAGTTATGAAATTGTTCTACAACTCACGTTTCTTGGAGTATCATAGTGATGATGGAGTATCCGAGAGACGTATCCAAACCTTGTTGGATTAATGATGAGATAAAATAAAATGATGCCATTATATTTTTGTGGATTATGCTTTAGAGACTACCGCTTTTACACTAAATAGAGCGTCATCATAATCCGTTGAAATGACATCATACGAGTTATGGCATGGGTATAAACCCTAGTAGCCATTTCTTAAATTTTGGTATGCATAGCATAAGTAAATGAGTTTACAACCAAAATCGGATGAATGTCTTTGTTGGTTATCCCAGAATTGATTGGGAATTCTTTCCACTATGAAGTCAAAGACAAAAGTGTTTGTCGATGTTTCTTACTTATTTCCAAGAAATTGTTTCTAGCAAAGTATTTGAGTGGGAGGACAATGGAACTTGATAAGGTTCATGTACCTGAGCAAGATGCATGATCAGAGTAGCGCGGCATCGAAAATGGTTCCGGAAGCGGCCACGACGATCATGGCTCTTATGTCTACAAAGTGTTATAGTCATGGAGATCAAAGTACCTATTGAACCTTGTAGATGTGGTTTACTTTGTGATCAAATAAATGATTTGTGGACAAAGGATTGCTTTTGAACAATGATAAACCAACTACATACAAAGAAGTTATGATGGGCCCTGACTCCGTTAAAATGGCTATGCGCCATGAAATACTAGATACAACCAAGAGTTTTGCTGGTCCTTGGAATACTAGATAGGTATACAAACTTCAATTGTATGAAGTGAGTATCGCGGAGTTGGAATCTTCACCGGATGAAATAGTCAAAGATTTTTTGATTTCATCAAAAACGATGAAGATGCTTGCATTTGCAAGAAATTAAGTGGGAGCGCCGAGACATATTTATAATACTTTATGTAGATGACATATCGTTGATTATAAATGATGTAATTATATACTTGATGTGAATAAAAGGTTTCATTGAGAATTAACTTCAATGAAAGAATATGGACTGAAACATATTTAGTGTCAAGATCTATGAAGATAGATTGAAACACATAATAAGTTTAAGTCAAAGTACATAGAATGTATATTGAAGTAGTTCAATATAAAAATATTAAGAAGGTGTTCTTTTCCATGTGAAGGTTTAACAAGACTTGAGTGTATTTGACACTCAATGAGTAAAAACACATGAGTGATTATAAATCACGAATAATATGTACATAATCAGATGTCCTGTGCTCTAAAGTGTTATGAGCATATACCAGAATGATTCATGTGATGATCATTGGACGACAGTAAGAATATCCTTGAGTACTTTAGAAGAATCAAGGATATATATATATATAGTTTTGTATGGGGTAATGACAAACAAATCGTTGTAATGTGTTGCACCGATATTAGTTTGGTCACATATAAAAATAAATTTCAATCTCAATTAGGCTAAGTGTTATTTAAAAAGGTAGCACAATGAGCTAGAAGATGTCTATGCTAGATTTAGATGAGTTCTAAATATTGTGACGGATTCTACAAACGAAGGCAGAGTATGTCATTGTTTTGACAATGACTGAGGATGTTTAAGTCGAGGAGTTCTTTGAGAACTTGGTGTAGTTTCGATAGTGTCAGAACTTTGAAGCTATATTGTGTGTGACAATATTAGTGACATATTTCAGACCGCGGAATTAAGGTTACACCAGAAGACTAAACATATACGATAAATGCTGACTCGTTTGGAAAATGAGTGATGCGTGGAGGCGCAAATGAATTGAAAAATACATACGTTTCTGAGTATGTCAGATCGTTGGTAAACCTCTCCCGTGAGCAAAACATGATAAGCACGAAGGCCAAGGTGTTATATCTTTACAAATGTAAACTAGATTATTGACTCTAGTGCAAGTGGGAGACTGTTGGAGATATGCCCAAGAGGCAATAATAAATTAGTTATTGTTATATCTTAGTGTTCATGGTAAATGTTTACATCCCATGCTATAATTGTATTAACCGAAACATTGATACATGTGTGTTATGTAAACAACAAGGAGTCCCTAGTAAGCCTCTTGTATAACTAGCTTGTTGATTAATAGATGATCATGGTTTCGTGATCATGAACATTGGATGTTGTTAATAACAAGGTTATGTCATTGGGTGAATGATATAATGGACATACACCCAAAATAAGCGTAGCATGAGATCAAGTCATTAAGTTCAACTTGCTATAAGATTTCGATACATAGTTACCTAGTCCTTCGACCATGAGATCATGTAAATAACTTACACCGGAAGGGTACTTTTATTACATCAAATGCCATTGCGTAAATGGGTGGTTATAAAGATGGGATTAAGTATTCGAAAAGTATGAGTTGAGGCATATGGATCAAGAGTGGGATTTGTCCATCCCGATGACGGATAGATATACTCTGGGCCCTCTCGATGGAATGTCGTCTAATTAGCTTGCAAGTATGTGACTAGGTCACAAGAGATGACATACCATGGTACGAGTAAAGAGTACTTGTCGGTAACGAGGTTGAACAAGGTATGGAGATACCGATGATCGAACCTCGGACAAGTAAAGTATCGCGTGACAAAGGGAATCGGTATCGTATGTAAATGGTTCAATCGATCACTAAGTTATCGTTGAATGTGTGGGAGCTATTATGGATCTCCAGGTCCCGTTGTTAGTTATTGATCGCAGAGGAGTCTCGATCATGTCCGCATAGTTCTCGAACCGTAGGGTGACACACTTAAGGTTTGATGTCGTTTTAAGTAGATATGGAATATGGAATGGAGCTCGAATGTTGTTCGTTGTCTCGGATGGGATCCAAGACATCACGAGGATGTTCGGAATGGTCCGGAGAATAAGATTCATATATGGGAAGTCATTTTCCGGGGTTCGGAAAAAGTCCGGTGTTTTGACCGGAGCTTCTAGAAGGTTTTGGAAGGACCGGAATAGTCCGGAATATTATGGAAGGTTCCGGAAGTGTCCGGGACGACCCGGGCTGTCTAAGGAAGTCCGGAGGGTTCCATAATAGGTGCAACCACGTTGCCTTAAGGGAAAAAGAGTCTTTCCTTAATGCAATTTCGGAATTGGCAAAAGAGTCCGAGTAGGAGTAGGTTTTGGAACCGGAAACCTGTCGGAACTCAGTCAAACTTGGGGGCAGGTTTATGGACGACCCAAGGGGCTTGGCCACCTATTTAAAGGGACCAAGGGGCCAAGGGCACCACAAGTCGCAGCCCTAGCTCCCCAAGTCGGACCACCACCCTGCGCCCAAACCCTAGCTACTCCCTCCTCCTCCTTCTTCTCCTGCAATGCTTGCGGCGAAGCCCTGCCGGAGATCTCCACCACCACCGTCACCACGCCTTCGTGCTGGAGGGATTCCGAGGAGGATCTACTACATCTGCTGCCTGCTGGAACAGGGAGAAGGACGTCGTCATCAACACCGAACGTGTGACCGAGTACGGAGGTGCTGCCCGATTGTGGCACCGTCAAGATCTTCTACGCGCTTTTGAAAGCGGCAAGTGATCGTCTACATCCACCACGAGATTTATCTCGTTAACGCTTAGCGATCTTCGAGGGTATGTTGATCTTCACCTCGTTGCTACCATCTACTAGATTAGATCTTGGCTTGTTGTTCGTTCTTGCGGTAGGAAAATTTTTGTTTTCTATGCTACGAATCCCAACATGATAAGGTATGGCACCGCGAAGATATATCTTGGGCCCAAAACCAATACTCATCATTGAAGCTCACATATCATTAATGATATAAATAGAATGATTTTTCTTAATGTTGGCATTATGGGGGGAGGGATAGCTCAATAATTTAAACCGCACTCCCCCTATTTCCGCCTTTTCCTGTAGACAGTGTTGGGCCTCCAAGTGCGGAGGTTTGTAGAACAACAGCAAGTTTTCCCTTAAGTGGATCACCCAAGGTTTATCGAACTCGGGGAGGAAGAGGTCAAAGATATCCCTCTCATGCAACCCTGCAACCACAAAGCAAGAAGTCTCTTGTGTCCCCAACACACCAAATAGGTGCACTAGTTCGGCGAAGAGATAGTGAAATACAGGTGGTATGAATATATATGAACAGTAGCAATGGTGCCAGAAAAGTGCTTTTGGCGTGCGATTGATGGTAGCATATTGCAGCATAATAACACAGTAAAAAAGGTAAACAAGCGGTAGTAACTCAGCAGTATTTAGGAACAAGGCCTAGGGATTACACTTTCACTAGTGGACACTCTCAACATTGATCACATAACGGAATAGATAAATGCATACTCTACACTTTTGTTGGATGATGAACACATTGCGTAGGATTACACGAACCCTCATGCCGGAGTTAACAAGCTCCACAATAATGCTCATGTTTAAGTAACCTTAAGTGTAAGATAGACCAAAACGACTAAACCAAGTACTAGCATAGCATGCACACTGTCACCTTCATGCATATGTAGGAGGAATAGATCACATCAATATTATCATAGCAATAGTTAACTTCGCAATCTACAAGAGATCATGATCATAGCATAAACCAAGTACTAACACGGTGCACGCACTGTCACCTTTGCACACATGCAGGAGGAATAAAACTACTTTAATAACACATCACTAGAGTAGCACATAGATAAATTGTGATACGATGCACATTGCAATCATAAAGAGATATAAATAAGCACTTCACTACGCTCTTCAACAGTGAATAAGTACTTCGTGAAATATAGCCTAAGAGACCCACACGGTGCACACACTGTCACCTTTACACACGTGGGACAAGGAGTCTCCGAGATCACATAAGTAAAACCCACTTGACTAGCATAATGACATCTAGATTACAAGCATCATCATATGAATCTCAATCATGTAAGGCAGCTCATGAGATTATTGTATTGAACTACATAGGAGAGATGAACCACATAGCTACCGGTACCCCCGAGCCTCGATGGAGAACTACTCCCCCTCATGGGAGCAGCAGCGGTGATGAAGATGGCGGTGGAGATGGCGGTGTCGATGGAGAAGCCTTCCGGGGCACTTCCCCGCTCCGGCGGGGTGCCGGAACAGAGACTCCTGTCCCCCGATCTTGGCCGCGATGACGGCGGCTCGGAAGGTTTCGCGTACCGTGGCTTCCTCGTAAGGGTTTTCGATGCAGGGGCTTTATATAGGCGAAGAGGCGGCGCAGGAGGGTCAACGAGGCGACGAGACCATGGGTGGCGCGGCCAGGGGCGGGCCGCGCCACCATGTCATCTGGGCCACCGGCCCCCTCGCGGCTCGGGTGTTCGGGATGCTTCCGGGCAAAATAGGAACCAGGCGTTGATTTCGTCCAATTCGAGAATATTTCGTTACTAGGATTTCGAAACCAAAAACACTGGCACTTGCATCTTGTTAATAGGTTAGTTACAGAAATGCATAAATATGACATATAATGTGTATAAAACATGTAGGTATCATCAATAAAGTAGCATGGAACATAAGAAATTATCGATACGTTGGAGACGTATCAGCATCCCCAAGCTTAGTTCTGCTCGTCCCGAGCAGGTAAAACGATAACAAAGATAATTTCTTAAGTGACATGCCATCATAACCTTGATCATACTATTTGTAAACATATGAGATGAATGCAGCGATCAAAACAATGGTAATGACATGAGTAAACAACTGAATCATAAAGCAATGACTTTTCATGAATAGTACTTCAAGACAAGCATCAATAAGTCTTGCATAAGAGTTAACTCATAAAGCAATAAATCAAAGTAAAGGTATTGAAGCAACACAAAGGAAGATTAAGTTTCAGCGGTTGCTTTCAACTTGTAACATGTATATCTTATGGATAATTGTCAACATAGAGTAATATAACAAATGCAATAAGCAAGTATGTAAGAATCAATGCACTTCACACAAGTGTTTGCTTCTTAAGATGGAGAGAGATAGGTAAACTGACTCAACATAAAAGTAAAAGAATGGTCCTTCAAAGAGGAAAGCATCGATTGCTATATTTGTGCTAGAGCTTTGATTTTGAAAACATATAGAGAGCATAAAAGTAAAGTTTTGAGAGGTGTTTGTTGTTGTCAACGAATGGTAGTGGGCACTCTAACCCCTTGCCAGACAAACCTTCAAAGAGCGGCTCCCATTTTATTTTTATTTTTGGGTGGCACTCCTTCCAACCTTTCTTTCACAAACCATGGCTAACCGAATCCTCGGGTGCCGCCAACAATCTCATACCATGAAGGAGTGCCTTTTTATTTTAGTTTTATTATGATGACACTCCTCCCCACCTTTGCTTTCTCAAGCCATGGCTAACCGAATCCTTCGGGTGCCGTCCAACAATCACATACCATGGAGGAGTGTCTATTTTTGTTAATTAATTTGGGACTGGGAATCCCATTGCCAGCTCTTTTCGCAAAATTATTGGATAAGCGGATGAAGCCACTAGTCCATTGGTGAAAGTCGCCCAACAAGATTGAAAGATAAACACCACATACTTCCTCATGAGCTATAAAACATTGACACAAATCAGAGGTGATAAATTTTGAATGGTTTAAAGGTAGCACTCAAGCAATTTACTTTGGAATGGCGGAGAAATACCATGTAGTAGGTAGGTATGGTGGACACAAATGGCATAGTGGTTGGCTCAAGGATTTTGGATGCATGAGAAGTATTCCCTCTCGATACAAGGTTTAGGCTAGCAAGGTTTATTTGAAACAAACACAAGGATGAACCGGTGCAGCAAAACTCACATAAAAGACATATTGTAAACATTATAAGACTCTACACCGTCTTCCTTGTTGTTCAAAACTCAATACTAGAATTATCTAGACCTTAGAGAGACCAATTATGCAAACCAAATTTTAGCAAGCTCTATGTATTTCTTCATTAATAGGTGCAAAGTATATGATGCAAGAGCTTAAACATGAGCACAACAATTGCCAAGTATCAAATTATTCAAGACATTTTAGAATTACTACATGTAGCATTTTCCAATTCCAACCATATAACAATTTAACGAAGAGGAAACTTCGCCATGAATATTATGAGCTAAGAACACATGTGTTCATACGAACCAGCGGAGCGTGTCTCTCTCCCACACAAGGATGAACTTATTCAGAGAACTAAGATAACAAAACAAAAACAAAAATAAAAGCACACAGACGCTCCAAGTAAAGTACATAAGATATGACCGAATAAAAATATAGTTTCACTAGAAGAAACCTGATAAGTTGTCGACGAAGAAGGGGATGCCTTGGGAATCCCCAAGCTTAGACCTTTCACTCTTCTCGATCACATTATATCACCTTCTTCTATTGACCCTTGAAAACTTCCTTCACACCAAACTTCAAGCAAACTCATTAGAGGGTTAGTGCATAATCAAAAATTCACATGTTCAGAGGTGACACAAACATTCTTTTCACTTCTGGACATTGCATAAAGCTACTGGACATTAATGGATCAAAGAAATTCATCCAACATAGCAAAAGAGGCAATGCGAAATAAAAGGCAGAATCTGTCAAAAACAGAACAGTCCGTAAAGACGAATTTTAAGATGGCACCAGACTTGCTCAAATGGAAAAACTCAAAACTGATGAAAGTTGCGTACATATCGAGGATCACGCTCGTAAATTGGCAGATTTTTTTGAATTTTCTACAGAGAACTGTGCCCAGATTCGTGACAGACAGCAATGCTGTTTCTGCGCAGCGATCCCAAATATAACATCAACTTTGACATAGAAACTTTACTTGGCACAAAAACATGATAAGGAGAGGTTGCTACAGTAGTAAACAACTTCAAGACTCAACAAAACAAAAATTGCTGTAGTAAAATAAACACATGGGTTATCTCCCAAGAAGTTCTTTCTTTATAGCCATTAAGATGGGCTCAGCAGTTTTAATGATGCACTTGCAAGAAATAGAAGTTGAAGCAAAAGAGAGCATCAAGAGGCAAATTCAAAACACATTTAAGTCTAACATGCTTCCTATGCATAGGAATCTTGTAAATAAACAAGTTCATGAAGAGCAAAGTAACAAGCATAGGAAGATAAAACAAGTGTAGCTTCAAAAATTTCAGCACATAGAGAGGTGTTTTAGTAACATGAAAATTTTTACAACCATATTTTCCTCTCTCATAATAACTTTCAGTAGCAACATGAGCAAACTCAACAATATAACTATCACATAAAGCATTCTTATCATGAGTCTCATGCATAAAATAATTACTACTCCCAACATAAGCATAGTCATTCTTATTAATTGTAGTGGGAGCAAATTCAACAAAGTAGCTATCAAATATAGGAGGTATATTGTAATCATAATCAGATTTATCCTCCATAACAGGTGGTAACAAAAGACTACTATCATTATAATCATCATAAATGGGAGGCAAAGTATCATCAAAGTAAATTTTCTCCTCAATGCTTGGGGGACTAAAAATATCATGCTCATCAAAGCCAGCTTCCCCAAGCTTAGAATTTTCCATAGCATTAGCAACAATGGTGTTCAAAGCATTCATACTAATAACATTCCCATTATCATGCATATAAAGTTCCATGGGTTTTTTAATTCTTTCTTCAAACACATCATGTCCTAATTCAAGATAAAGTTCATAAAGATCTCTCATTTTATTGTTGTCTTCCATTAAGCCTAACTAGTGTAAACAAGAAACCAAATGTCGCAATTGCATAGTCTAAAGGAAATAGCTTCGAGTACTTACAACGGCGCCGGAGAATAGCTTAGTAGCCAAGATCCGGAGTGTGAGTACCTTTACCTTTCCTCCCGCAGCGGCGCCAGAAAATAGCTTGATGTCTACGTTCCCCCTCCTGTAGACGGTGTTGGGCCTCCAAGTGCAGAGGTTTGAACAGCAGCAAGTTTTCCCTTAAGTGGATCACCCAAGGTTTATCGAACTCGGGGAGGAAGAGGTCAAAGATATCCCTCTCATGCAACCCCGCACCACAAAGCAAGAAGTCTCTTGTGTCCCCAACACACCAAATAGGTGCACTAGTTCGGCGAAGAGATAGTGAAATACGGTGGTATGAATATATATGAACAGCAATGGTGCCAAAAGTGCTTGCTGGCGTGCGTTGATGGTAAGTATTGCAGCAGAAAACACAGTAAAACAGTAAACAAGCAGTAGTAACTCAGCAGTATTTAGGGACAAGGCCTAGGGATTACACTTTCACTAGTGGACACTCTCAACATTGATCACATAAGAATAGATAAATGCATACTCTACACTTTTGTTGGATGATGAACACATTGCGTAGGATTACACGAACCCTCAATGCCGGAGTTAACAAGCTCCACAATAATGCTCATGTTTAAGTAACCTTAAGTGTAAGATAGATCAAAACGACTAAACCAAGTACTAGCATAGCATGCACCTGTCACCTTCATGCATATGTAGGAGGAATAGATCACATCAATATTATCATAGCAATAGTTAACTTCGCAATCTACAAGAGATCATGATCATAGCATAAACCAAGTACTAACACGGTGCACGCACTGTCACCTTTGCACACATGCGGAGGAATAAAACTACTTTAATAACACATCACTAGAGTAGCACATAGATAAATTGTGATACGATGCACATTGCAATCATAAAGAGATATAAATAAGCACTTCACTACGCTCTTCAACAGTGAATAAGTACTTCGTGAAATATAGCCTAAGAGACCCACACGGTGCACACACTGTCACCTTTGCACACGTGGGACAAGGAGTCTCCGGAGATCACATAAGTAAAACCCACTTGACTAGCATAATGACATCTAGATTACAAGCATCATCATATGAATCTCAATCATGTAAGGCAGCTCATGAGATTATTGTATTGAACTACATAGGAGAGAGATGAACCACATAGCTACCGGTACAGCCCGAGCCTCGATGGAGAACTACTCCTCCTCATGGGAGCAGCGGTGATGAAGATGGCGGTGGAGATGGCAGCGGTGTCGATGGAGAAGCCTTCGGGGGCACTTCGCTCGGGCGGGGTGCCGGAACAGAGACTCCTGTCCCCGGATCTTGGCTTCGCGATGACGGCGGCTCTGGAAGGTTTCGCGTACCGTGGCTTCCTCCGTAAGGGTTTTCGATGCGGGGGCTTTATATAGGCGAAGAGGCGGCGCGGGAGGGTCAACGAGGCGACGAGACCATGGGTGGCGCGGCCAGGGGCCTGGGCCGCGCCACCATGTCATCTGCCCACCCAGGGCCCCCTCGCGCTCTCGGGTGTTCGGATGCTTCGGCAAAATAGGAACACGGGCGTTGATTTCGTCCAATTCCGAGAATATTTCGTTACTAGGATTTCAAACCAAAAAAGAAAAACTAAGGCATCTTGTTAATAGGTTAGTTACAGAAAATGCATAAATATGACATATAATGTGTATAAAACATGTAGGTATCATCAATAAAGTAGCATGGAACATAAGAAATTATCGATACGTTGGAGACGTATCACCGCACTCCCCCTATTTCCATGCCCACACCTAAACCAAATAGAAGTTGAAGAATAGGTATGTATGCAAAGTGTTCAAGCCAAGCTACTTGAATCTATGATATTTAGCTCATTCCTCAAGTAACAAAATCTTGCTTCATCAAGAGGCTTCGTGAATATATCCGCAAGTTGGTCATGGGTACCAATGAATGACAACTCAATATCACCCCGGGAGACATGATCTCGAATGAAGTGATTCCGAATCTCAATATGCTTCGTTCTTGTGTGTTGTACGGGGTTGTATGCAATCTTGATGGCACTTTGGTTGTCACATAAAAGAGGCACTTTGTCACAAGTGACACCGTAATCCTTTAAAGTTTGCCTCATCCATAAGAGTTGTGTGCATCCACTAGCGGCCGCCACGTACTCGGATTCGGCGGTAGAGAGAGCTATACAATTTTGCTTCTTAGAAGACCAACACACCAAGGACCTACCAAGAAATTGGCATGCCCCGGAGGTTGATTTCCTATCATCCTTATCTCCCGCCCAATCCGAGTCCGTATAGCCAACAAGTGAGAATCCATAACCCTTTGGGTACCATAATCCAAGTCTTGGGGAATGAACCAAATATCTAAAGATTCTTTTGACCGCCACTAAGTGGCTTTCTTTAGGAGCGGCTTGATACCTTGCACATACACCTACACTCAACACAATATCCGGTCTAGATGCGCAAAGGTAAAGCAAGGAGCCTATCATGGAGCAATATACCTTTGGATCCACGTCCTTACCACCGGGATCAAGTGCAAGATGGCAATTGGTAGCCATTGGGGTCTTTGCACCATTCAATTCCTTCACATTGAATCTCTTGAGCATGTCTTGAATGTACTTGGCTTGGCAAATGAATGTTCCTTCTCTCAATTTCTTGATCTCAAATCCAAGAAAGAACCTCAATTCACCCATCATGGACATCTCAAACTTGTTGGTCATAAGCTTTGAAAATTCTTCATTAAAAGCTTTATTAGTAGAGCCAAAGATAATATCATCAACATATATTTGGCAAATGAAAAGCTCCCCATCAACCCTCTTAGTAAAAAGAGTGGGGTCGATTAGCCCGAGTTGAAATCCACGGTCTAGTAACAACTCTTTAAGGTGCTCATACCACGCACGTGGGGCTTGTTTAAGGCCATAGAGTGCCTTGTCGAGTTGATACACATGGTTAGGGAACTCGGGATCCTCGAACCCGGGAGGTTGCTTAACAAAGACCAACTCTTTTAGAGGTCCATTAAGAAAGGCACTTTTAACATCCATTTGTTGCAATTTAAAGTTATGGTGAGAAGCATATGCAAGAAGGATACAGATGGACTCAAGGCGAGCCACGGGAGCATAGGTTTCACCGAAGTCAATGCCTTCCACTTGAGAGAAACCTTGAGCCACCAATCTTGCCTTGTTCCGAATGACAATGCCATGTTCATCTTGCTTGTTCTTGAATATCCACTTCGTGCCAATAACATTGCGACAATCCTTGGGCTTCTCTACTAATCTCCATACTTTGTTGCGCTTGAAGTTATTGAGTTCTTCATGCATAGCATCCAACCAATCCGGATCTTCAAGTGCATCAAAGACTTTCTTTGGTTCCACCATGGAGATGTAAGCTTGGTGATCACTAAAGTTGGCTAGTTGTCTCCGGGTGGTCATTTGCTTTCTTAAGTCACCAACAACTTTGTCAATAGTGTGACCTCGAAGTTCCAAAGTTCTTGCAACTCTTATTTTGCGACGGGCTTCAATGTCTTCAAAAGAGCTTTGAGACATCACTTGGTCTTCTTGACTATTTTGATCCCCGTCTTGACCATCAATTTGAGCTTGCTCAATTGCTTGAGTTTGCTCTTCATCATGAGGTTGATCTTGGACATCACTTGGGTTTGCACCATCATCATTGGGTTGTTCTTGATCAACACTTGGTGCTTCTCCATCAAACTCATTAGGTTGATCTTGTCCTTGATCTTGCTCATGAGAGGGAGGGTCTTGAGCTTGTTCTTCGGTTGGTGTAACATTGTCCACAAGATCCGGAGCTTGTTGAGCTTGTGAGGATGAGGGCTCCACTTGAGTAGAGCATAGTCCTTCCCGAGGCACCACACCGTGTCCCTCAATGGGGAGGTGAAATCCCGTCCCCATTCTTACTATGGCGTCTTGAGGTATTTCATCATCTGCACAAACATCAACTTGCCCCACTTGGGAGCCATCATTTTCTTCGAATGTCACACTACAAGATTCAATGACAATAGCCGAGACTTTGTCAAAGATTCTATAAGTGTGAGATTCGGCACCGTAACCAACAAAAATACCCTCCAAAGCTTTAGGTGCAAATTTAGACAAACGAACTCCTTTGATTTTATAGAAACACTTAAAACCAAATACTCGGAAGTAGGAGATATTGGGCTTGTTTCCGGTGAGGATTTCATAAGGAGTCCTGTTCAAGCCCTTGCGGAGATAAAGCCGGTTAGAAGAATGACATGCGGTGGAGATGGCTTCGGCCCAAAAGTCATATCGGGATTTATACTCCGCCAACATAGACCTTGCCGTATCCATGAGAGTCCGGTCCTTCCTCTCCGCAACACCATTTTGTTGAGGGGTGTATGCACGGAATATTGATGTCTTATCCCCTCATCACTAAGGAAGTCATTGAGTGTGTAGTTCTTGAACTCGGAGCCGTTGTCACTTCTAATTGCCAATATAGTGAGGTTGTGTTGACGTTGCACTTCGGTGACAAAGTCGATGAAGATTTGTTGAGTCTCATCCTTCTTCTTGAGAAAGAAAACCCAAGTATATCTTGAATAATCATCAACAATAACCAAACAATGTTTCTTCGCACCAAGACTTGCATGAGTAGTGGGACCAAAAAGGTCCACATGAAGGAGCTCCAATATCCTCTTGGAAGAGATGATGGTCTTGCTTGGATGCGGAGAATCATGCATTTTACCTTCAACACAAGCCCTACAAACACGATCTTTGGCAAAACAAACATTGTCCTTTAGTCCCACAATATGGTTTCCCTTGTGGAGACTTTGCAAAGTCCTCATGTTGACATGGGCCAAGCGGCGATGCCACAACCAACCCACGTCCGCCTTTCCGAATAAGCACATCACATTTGTAGTGGTTTTCCCCAAAAAAATCAACCACATACAAGTTGTTTTTGACGTACCCAACGAAAGCGACTTTTAGAGTCTTGCTCCACAAGAGAACCACAATATCAATATCAATGAAGACGGCGAAACCCATCTTTCCTAGGGCATAAATGGATAATAAATTGTAACCAAGAGTCTTGACAAGCATGACGTCCACAAGAGTAATGTTGTGTGCAACCACAACCTTGCCAAGACCCAATACCTCGGATTTGGAGTTGTCGCCGAATGTAACGGTCCACAAATCCAAGTTAAGCCTCAACTCCATAACGAGGTCCTTGCCGCCGGTCATATGACTTGTGCAACCACTATCAAGCACCCATTTTGATCCTCCGGCGGCATAGTCCTACATAAGATCAAGTATTTGTTTTAGGTCCCCATTTCGCAATGGGTACTCTTTTGTTAGTAACAAGGGTCTTAGGAACCCAAATAGACCACGCAACATAACCATCATATGGACCAACATATTTAGCATAGACATCCCCATAGTAATCACGGAATAGCACATAATGAGGGTTATATTTTCCCGCAAAATTATTATGAGTGGTATTGTCCCTAGTGACATCACCACCCACAACATTTTTCTCCTTTGCTTGTGCGGGCTTGGCCTTCTTGTTCTTGTTAGTGTTTAGCCCATATCCAATCCCCTCCTTCCCATTGTTTGATCTTTGATTGCTCAAAAGATCATCCAAATTTTTCTCACCTTGGGGAGGAAAGGACTTAGCAAACTTGGCCTTCAACCTAGTGTTCTCCTTAATAACATTCACATGATCACAAGAAGAAGTAGAAGAACTAGGCATATCATTTTTAGTTAATTGAATTTGAAGTTGCTCATGTGACTTGGTAAGGGTAGAGAATTCACTTTCCAAGGCCTTGTGAGTCTTTTCAAGTTTCTCTAACTCCTTAGTTAGTTTAGCATGACCAACACCAAATTCAACTTTTTCCTTTTTAAGCACATTAGATAAGGCAATAGCATGATCACGCTCTTTAGTGAGGTTGGATAAAGTTTCATTGTGAATTTCCTCAATGGAAGACAACTTTTCCTCTAAAGCTTCTCTAAGCTCTTGTTCTTCCCCAAGAGCTTGAGATAACGCACCAATCTCATCGGCATTTTCCCTCTCAAATCTCTCCTTGAGATCAAGGAGATCATTGGCATGTGCAAGCCTATCCAAGATAACTTGGACATGATTTTTGGGTTCACCTTGCAAGTTAGAGATAAATTCATCCAAGCTAACAATTTCTCTCTTTATCTTGAGACTCTCAAGATCACATTCCGAAACAATAGTCTTGGAGGTGGGTTTGGATGAAGTAGTTACCTCGGAGGTCTTGGCCATGAGGCACTTGTTGAGGTTGAATGAGAGGTCCTCATTGGGAGATTTGAAGAGAGATGTCATAGGGGTAGAGGCACTAGAGGCCTTTTCACTTAATGTGTCTTCATGAGCATCTTCTTCATCTCCGGAAGTGAGAGCATGAGAGGCCTTGACCATGAGACATCTTGCATTGTTGGAGGAGTCCTCATTGGGAGATTCAAAGAGAGATGATGAAGGTGTGGAGGTGATAGCAATAGCGGCCACTTCACTTCTTGAGTCATCTTTGTCATCGTCTTCTTCTTCTCCGGAAGAATACTCCTCACGGGCAATCAACACATACTTCGATGGCTTCTTGCAAATGTCATAGCCACTCTTCTTGACAAAGGGCTTCTTGCGTGGAGCCTTTGACTTGTCCTTGAGAATGAGCTTTCCACCATGATCTTCTCTATTCTCATATGGGCACTCGGCAATGAAGTGATCTTGATTGCCACAATTGTAGCAAGTTCTAGCTCTTGGGCCCTTAGCATCTCCTCTTTGGTTTCCCTTTAACTTGTACTTGGAAGGGTCTCTCCAAAAGGATTTAGTGAGAAGAGCAATGTGACCATGTAGATCACGTTTGAGTTCTTCGGAGTGCCCTTCATATTTAGTTTCCCTCAATTCTTCTTCATCCTCAACACACACATGTGCCTTCAATGCTAAGTTTTCACTTCTCTTCATCCCAATGGCCCGAGCACGACTATCAACGACAATCTTTGACTCAACTTTGAAAGCATCCATTTCTTGCATGACATCATTGGAGGTCATTTGCTCAAAGTTGTGCTTGTTCTTGAGAATCCTTAGATCGGCCGGTTCAAAGGGCAATAGAGCATTGATGTACTTCATCTTGATCCAATCATCATCAACATAGGTGGCACCAAGGTCTCGAAAGGATATAGCAAGAGCCTTGAGACGGCGGTACATATCCCGATGATGTTCACCATCTTCCATGTAGAAACCTTCGGCTTTATTGCTAACCTCTTGGAACTTATTTTGCCTCATGCTTGAGCTTCCAAGAAATACTTCGGCGAGAATATCCCAAGCATCCTTGGCGGTTGTTGCTTTCTCGATGTAGGGTCTATCATCCTCACTAACGGCTTGTTGAATCACATATATATAAGGCGGTGGAGTTGAGTTGGCAATCAACCACTTCCCTACGAGACAAGCCATTAGGATTGTGAGGCTTGTATCCTTCAACAACAATTCTCCATAGTTCAATAGATGAGGAATTTAAATAAGACTTCATCTTGGTTTGCCACAAATAAAAAGTATTAGGATTAAGTGACGGTGGATCTCCTCGTGGATTAATGCGAGGGTGAGGAATGGGAGGATCCGGAGAATACACGAGCGGAGGAGCAACCGTCGAGTACACTCCGGTGGCATTAGGATCTAACTTGGGAAGAGTCTCACTACTACCCTCTCCATCCTTGGTTTCGGCCTCCGTAGAGGCACCAAGGGAGGTTTTATCAACAACGGGGGTGACAACCTCGGTAGTGGTGGTAGGAGGGATAGGAGGTTTATTGGCTTGCATAAAGCTCATCATCATCTCCCTTAATTCACTTATAGAGTCATTCATCGAGGAGATTGACAATTTCAATTCCTTGATGTCTTCCATGGATGCGGGCTCCCCCTCATCGGCCATACTCTCTTAGGCGGTAAAGCCCGAAACAAGAGCCGAGGCTCTGATACCAATTGAAAGGATCGTATGACACCTAGAGGGGGTGAATAGGTGTAATCTCAAATTTTAATACTTTTTCAAATTAGGCTTGACACAAAGGTAAATTCTCTAGATATGCAACTAAGTGAATTCACCTATATGACAAGATAGCAAGCAACAATACAAGATACACGTAGTAAAGGCGGTGAGAGGATAGAGGTAACCGAGGTGGAGCACACGGAGAGACGGTGATATGATTCCCGTAGTTCCCTTCCTTTGCAAGAAGGTACGTCTACGTTCGGAGGGGTGTGGCGACACGAAGTCCAACCAACGCCACGAAGGCTCACCCTATTCTCCTGTGAGCAACACCACAAAGGCCTAGCCCATGCTCCACTAAGCGGTTGCCTTGAGGTCGCAACCGGCACCTTTACACGAAGCTTGGGGCACACATCCACAACCAAATTGGAGGCTCCCAAGATGTAACCACGAAGCTTTACACGAAGAGTAGCTTCAAGGTCACCTCACAAAGATCCACTAAGAATGTTGATGAAACACAAATTCCTTTGGTGGAAGAGTAGATCTAGGTCATCTCTACCAAATCCTCAAGTATGGTGAAGTTTGGGTGGAGGAGTAGAGAGATCTAGGAAAAGTGAAGCTCAACAATGGTGTGTCTCAGATTTTTGGAGAAGAGAGAGAGCTGAACCATTGGGGAAGAAGGGCTATAAATACCCCCGCAGAAAAACAGCCGTTGGAGGCTGACCGGTAGTACCGGCCAGGTTGGGCCGGTACTACCGGCCATGGTCGAGCAGCGCGGACGGGAGTGGGGCGGCCACGTGGCCAGGAGCAAGCCGGGCCGAAGGGGGGGTCGGAGCCTCCGGCCGGGGTACCGGCCGTGGTACCGCCGGGGCTCCAACCCCCCTGGATACTTCACTGCGGCACATAGCCGCTCCTCGGTACCGCAGACGGTACCTAGCCCGGAGGCTCCGGCCGCTGCGTGTCCGGTGGTACCGCCCGCCCCTCCGACGGCGGCCAACCCTCCTCCTCTTTTCTCTTTTCTTCCTTCTCTTCTTTCTTCTTCTTTTTCTCCATACTCTTCTTCTTTTCTTTTCTTTCTTTTCTTTTCCATTCTTTCTTCCAACAAACAACCATACACAAATCATTTGATATCTTGCACACTCTTCAACTTTTGGGCATTCCGAGCATGCAATAACCTATAAATCTTATAAAACAAAATGCTCATATATAATCATTGTCATCAACACCAAAACACCTTATAACAGAGGTATGTTCTTTCAAAGGGCCACATCCCAAGTACCAGGCAACACCAATTGAGTTGGCGCCAAGCCAAGGCAATGTGGTGTCAGATCCTGCCGAGCCTGCAACACAACAAACCTTCTTCACCGAGGATCAAACAACCAATCCAGCTGGTTTGAAGAAAAAGGGACGGAAAAGACTTAAAAGGATTATGCCTCTTGCCAGACGACCAGGCTTCTGGACAAGATCCCCATGCAAGAGCGGCAATATCATGTGGCGGGTGAACCTATGGTATCGTGGGAGAAGTACCTAACGCTTCCCGTTGATATGATGAGACTGGATGACATCATTCTAGCAGAAGAAAGGCGTCTTCTTAATATGGCATCTCCAACATATCCACCTTTTGTCGTGAGGGGTTCCTGAGTGCCCCGGCTTTGTCAATAAACACCCCGTGGACATGTCCTTTCTGAGATTTGAAGACATATTCTCCATGTTATAAATAGACTCCACCGAAACTTCGTCCACCTATTTGCGCTCGCTGAGGCCAACTAGGTCAGAAAGAGCAAGAGTTATCCTCGGTCAAGGCGATAGCGAACCCCTACTACATATATGAGAGCTACTTGGTTACCCATGAGAACACACTCAATGTGCTGCTTTACATCGAATATCTCTTCTTGGCGAATAAAGACAAACAAATGTTTTTCCTTCCTTATTTTCCTGAGTAAGTCACTCATTAGCGTCATAAGATACTTTTGTATATATTTCTATCATTCTGTTTGAATTGAGGATATATTGATGGTTTGTTTGAATTGTGTTGCACACATACCAATATTGCACCCTCATTGTTTTGCACCTCAAGCACTCGCATGTCGTGTATTTTGACTCGGAAAGGCGAAACCGAATGACTATTTCTCTTTACAAGTCGTTCACTTCAAGCCGTTTCACTTCAAGCCTTCAAGCCGTTTCCCTTCAAGCTGTTTCCCTTCAAGACGTTTCCCATAAAGTATTTTGACTCGTTGAAAGCTTGGACAACTCATTAGGAAGGATATCTGCAGTTCGAAGGGGTTGTTCTACTATGGCTCTGTAAACCAAGTCAGACGTGTATTTTGCACCTCAAGCACTCGCATGTCGTGTATTTTGACTCGGAAAGGCGAAACCGAATGACTATTTCTCTTTTCAAGTCGTTCACTTCAAGCCGTTTCACTTCAAGCCTTCAAGCCGTTTCCCTTCAAGTTGTTTCCCTTCAAGACGTTTCCCATAAAGTATTTTGACTCGTTGAAAGCTTGGACAACTCATTAGGAAGGATATCTGCAGTTCGAAGGGGTTGTTCTACTATGGCCCTGTAAACCAAGTCAGACGTAGATAGAAGAGTGATGTCATCTATAGGGCGACCATCGGGAGTTCATGATGTTTGATGGCCTCCACCCGTTCCCGCCGAGGTCGAGTCGAAAGTGACGATGTTGAATGATCTATAAGTCATGTGTTATAAATACTATTTCTAAAACCGCCTAGGTCTACTTTTCAGAAGATTAATTAAAGTCATGAACTTAATTAGCGTTATTACTGTCCTTGCACATTATTTGCGCATTCGACTTGATCTTATTGGTGAACCTCTTTTGTCATGTGTCTTTTTATATGAGTCTCATCTCTGGATACTTGAAGACTTTTATTCAAATGCACTTGTCGATGATTATGCTCTAGCACCGTCTAAATAAAAGAGGCAGCCAATAAAACCTTGTCCTATGTCCATACGCATTGCTTGCCCATTTGACTTGGTCTTATTGGTTGACCTCTATTGCCGTGTGTTCTTCTATGAAGCTCATCTCTGGGTATTTGACTTTTTTTCAAATGTTGTGGCACTACTTCGTATATTATCTACGAAGTTGCTTTACTGACGTATATTGCTTAATATTTCAACACCTTATAAAAATGTTTAAAAAATTAAATTATTCAAAAAAAATCTAATGATTTTCTTTTCAACTTTAGAATTTCATGTTTTGCATATGTAATACAATGAAAAACGATGCGGTATGGAGTTTTCCCTACTGCTTTTCCGTAAAAAAATCCGTATCAGTCGTGGAGAAATGTCGGAACAAAAATATTTTTAAATAAAAAACTCAGAAAGAAACAAGTCAAGAAGGAAAGAAACACGTACGCTGACGCAACTTGCCCTGTGGCCTGAAGATGTCCCACGGGTGGTGGGCCCCACCCGCACGGACACGTCCACCGTGCTCTCCAATCCACTTAAGTCGTATTCCCTCACTTGGCGTCCGCTGCTCAGCTCTGCTCTTGTCTTTTAAAACCTCCGTTCGAAAACATACCCCGAAAATGTCAAAATAAAATACAAGCTCAGTACTACTACTACTACTCATCCCCTCCACCTCCACCTCCCCCGCCTCGAATCCTTTGCGGTAATGGACGCGGGGTACAACCCCAGGACGGTGGAGGAGGTGTTCCGGGACTACAAGGGCCGCCGCGCGGGCCTCACGCGCGCGCTCACCACCGGTAGGCGCCGCAGATTCGCTCGCTCGCCAGATTGGGTTTTTTTTCATGGGGTGCCAAAGATTCGAGCTTACGAAATTTTGCTGCGGTTCATGGGATTTCTGCCTTCTCTGGATGGTCTCATGACTGTTTTTCTCTTATTTCTCGCTGCAGATGTGGAGGATTTCTTCCGGCAATGCGACCCGGGTCAGTGAATTCTCAGCCTCTGACTTCCCTGTTTTTCTTCGCTGCTGTTTCCGTGCAGATTCCGCGTGCTGTCCTTCCATAATTTCACGCATCATACCATATTTATATTTAGTGTAGATAGGTAGCAGAATTTCTGCAGGAACTAATTGATGTTCCTTTTCCAGGATGTTCCTTTCCAGCTAAACATGCTTAGCTGAGTGTTACTGTATATACTGAAGAATTAATAAATTAATCTCTATTTTATTTATTATTTTGAATCCATGAATCGAGAGCAGTAGCACACCATAGAATATGCGACGTGCCTGAATGAAACCTTCGAATTTCAAGCAGTGGGCCTTAATTGTTGGACTTAATAACGAGCCTCCTATGGAGATGGTGGGGAGAGTGTGAGGTACCGTCCAAAGCAGTCGGGTGACCAGAAACCGACGGCTCAGATCACTCCACATGCTTGGGCCCTACTGCCCGAGAGATCGAGTGGTCAGCGAATTAACCAATGTCGCTTCCTGTTGAAATCTTGTCCTACATATGCCTGCCCTTGGTAGCTTTCTTGGTAGTATAGAGAGGTGGCACTGGCCTGGAAGGAGCCACATATGTGGTAGGCTGCTACTTGGGTGGTGCATATTTGTTTTAGGCAAATAGACAATGGGGTGGTGCCTATGTGAGTTTGGGTTGTTGGGTTCAGCAGCATTACTGGGTCCTGTTTGGTAGGTGGGGTGTGATTCTTCTGCCCTAATAATTGTTGATGCAGTTCTTGACTTGCAAGGACTGGCAGATTACAATGATAGGAACTTGCCCTTGTCTGCTGCTTGGCGTGTACCATCGTGTGCAGTTCTACTGTTGCATAGAGCACAGAGCAGTGATGTTGGGATCCACTAGATGATGGTGCAATTTTATCACATGGTTTGGTCATGGGGTACTACCTAGCTTTCAATCCTTCTGAGATCTGGTAAATTTAGAACCCTAACTAACGCGGTCCTGTCCTCAGCCTCTTCTCCCTCTTTGTTCTTCAATACTGCTGCTGATGCTCTGCACAATATAGTGTGCTGGCTATAATTGCTCCATCGAGCCTGCAACCATTCGAATGCTTGAGTAACTTAAATGAGTAGGACTGTAGGGGGCCAAGAGAGCATCCTCAATTTTTGTTTGATCAAAAAACCAGTTTTCTTCCTAATGGCTGATATAAATGCATGCTGATTCTTTTGAGTCTTTGCTGCACATTAGTCAGAGTGAAATCTTGTTGCACAACGGAAACCTTGTTTATCCAATTGCCTGGTCGAATGATTTCTTTCTCATGTAGTGAATAGTTATAAAAGACTTGAGCTTTCATACTCTAACCATATATTTTGGGAAGAGGTGATAATTGGTGTTAGGCACTTTCTGTAGCTCTTTTTCATCTTGATTATTTCTGTGGTATGCTGCTTCTTTTGTTTGGAACATGATTTGCCTCATGTGAGGTTTAATTGAACACGTTTGTAGGAAATGCATCATTTTCTTATTTCAAATATAATATGATGATTTCATCTTTAGCAATGATTTCGAACACAAGCTCTGAGCATCTTCTTTTTATGTCAGTACTTACAGTACAGCTTAAATGCTGCGAGAAACTTATGAGATTCTTCTGAGTTATCATGATTTGATCAGTATAGTTGTCCATGCATACATAACCTAGTCTTCTCTTCTACAGAAAAAGAAAATCTGTGCCTTTATGGATTTCCCAATGAGCATTGGGAAGTAAATTTACCTGCTGAAGAAGTGCCACCTGAGCTTCCAGAGCCAGCATTGGGCATTAACTTTGCACGAGATGGAATGCAGGAAAAAGATTGGCTGTCCATGGTGGCAGTGCACAGCGACGCATGGTTACTTTCTGTTGCATTTTACTTTGGCGCTCGATTTGGATTTGATAAAAATGACAGGTAATTGTTCTACTCGTATTACTATTAATTTTACCTTTATCGTGTTCGGTTTCCCTTGCATCCATGTAGTTCCTTCTTGACTTTGTAGTTTTCACAACCACAACTAATTAGAAAACAAAGTTTACAAGATATCTACTACTTAAACATGATTGTTTAAATAAAGCCCAGAATGGCTCTATCCGGTGGGAGTTAGTTGGTTTACTTGTAACAAGCTATAGTAATGATGCATACATCCAAAATTGCACAAACTTGCAGTAGAATTTTCCATGAAACGCTCGGGAACCTTTCAACATGGTACTCTGGGTTCTTGTGTAGATGTGCATAGCTTCCTGTAATTTTGCCACTTTAGGCCATTTTTTGAAAGACATAATTATCAAATGAGACAGGCGTAGTTTCAAAACACTTCTCTAGTTGAAAAACTTCTGTAAGAATTCTGAGTTCAATTTTTACGGTGTATCTTATGAGAACCACCTGTTCTGAGATCTTGCTCTTTTTTTCACTGTTGACCTGATGTGTTGTTACTGATACTTGCCTGATGCTATTTTCAGGAAGCGCCTGTTTGGTATGATAAATGAGCTTCCCACGATTTTTGATGTTGTTAGTGGGAAGAGTAAAACCAAGACCACAAGCAACATTAACCACAGCAATAGCAAATCCAAGTCCAACCATAAAATGGTATGACTCATTTCCCCTTAGATTTGCTCATACCTTGAATTTTGGAGTATCTGAATGTTACTTCACTTATTATTGGTTCACTTTCGCCCTCCACTCTTAAAGCAGAAAACCTCTGAACCTCGGGCGAAGCAGCCCAAGCCCCAGATGAAGGACGAAGACCGCGAGGAGGAAGCCCTGGATGCCGGCGAGGATGGTGGTGCTGTCGCCGGCGGTGGCGTGGAAGAGCATGGGGAGACACGTTGTGGCGCGTGCGGTGACAACTATGGGCAGGATGAGTTCTGGATTGGCTGTGACATCTGCGAGAAGTGGTTCCACGGCAAGTGTGTCAAGATCACGCCTGCTAAGGCGGAGCACATCAAGCAGTACAAGTGCCCGTCATGCATGGGCACCAACGGCAGCAGCGGCAGCAACAAGCGGGCTCGCCCGTCTTCCTAAACCTGGCTGGCCTCCATTTGTCAGGTGGCGGCGAGGCGACTGGCCTCGCCATAGTAGGACTGAGCAGTACTCCAGTCGTTGTAACAAACTTGCAGGCGTTGCCCTTAGGAGGGCTAGCTTGTATAATGTAACTTAATTTCTCTTGGAGAGTAGATGGCTCTTATTTTAGCTGGGATAAACGTGGATTTGATATTTGTTGTATTATTAAATTAATAGTTCGATGATTGCCTTGCTGGTGTACCAATTTATTTTTCTCAATTGGTTGTCGACTTGTCTTACCGTTTGCTATTTCGTAGGTGATCACCAACGTAGTGCATAGCCTTTGACTAGTATTGCGACATAGTGTTTATATCCGCTTATTTGAGGTACTTAACCGAGAGTACTTCTAGAACATCATGGTAATATCCTTACTAGTACATCTAGATTTATCTTTATCTAGAAAAAGTAGCGACAGTCATTTTGAAAAGGTGGAAGTAGTTCACAAACAAGCATGAAACATACGCTTGCATATTCATCCATATGGCAAATCAAATATAGAATTGTCGAAATAATAGTTTGCATCCAGTTTTATATCTTCCATGAATCTAGGAACTTTTGTCTCAGACCGAAAATAATGATGTTATAGATTATGCAGCATCACGAATCCTTTTTTTTTTCCGCTCTTCAGCTGGTAGTAAAATTGGCTCAACGTTCAGCAAGACGACGCGCCCATTAAAAACATAGGTTAAGTCTAAATACCATGGATAACCTGTGCATGTCCTTATGTTCTTTATTACTACCTCTGTCTCAAAATATAACGCATATAAGTTTAGTTAAAAGTTAACATATTTTAAGTTTGATTAAGTTTATAAAAAATGAATATCCACTTCTTCCGGTTTAAAATAATTGTCAAAAATGAATATTATCTATACATGTTTTAGTGTCAATATATATATTCAGTTTTAGGCAATTATTTTGAACCGAGGAAGTAGAATATTAAATCAATATCAATAGACTTACCATAGAGTACATTTCCCCCATATATCTGTTAAAATTGTGGATGTTGATATTTTTTCCATAAATATATGATCGAACTTAATAGAGTTTTAACTTTAGACAAAACTTACACTTTATATTTTAGGACAGAGAAGTATTCTTTACCTCACCAAAAATCCGGTTGTTCACTGGCAGCTTTTATATTTCCATATCTTTGCAGGCAAGGCGAGGTCCTCCTACGAGTAAGCTACATCAGTGTGTACTCCCATCGAAGACCAAAGTAAGTAGATAAGGCTAGCTAGCTGTTGAACTGATTAGAATCTTATCACGTCCCTTAAACTTTTACAATATTTTCTTGCTGAAAATAGTTGTGAGTGTATAAAAAAAAGACACCATATATTTTTCTTCTGCTTCACATTTTGTGTTCTGTTTCGGAACCAATTTAGGATCAGCAATGTTGTTTTAGTTATTGACTCCCTTACACAAAGAAAGTGAAATCCTCCTGATTTTATTGTTCCTAGCTTGATAAACGATGTGACCTTATTTGAGAATCAATAAAGTTGCCATGATGGATTTTCCTCAAATAAAAGTGCCGCTAATTTATGGAAAGATGCACGATGAAAAATTGTCTCTCCAAGTAAGAGGGATGAAAATGTCAATGAATATGGAGGTATTTGCAACCTACATGCATAAGTTGTTGTGACTGTGACGCAAGATTGTAAATTACTTTTTTCATGATTTTTCTTCCCGTTGCATCACACAGCATTCAACTAGTATCTTCACAAATTTAGAGATGTGTCCAATCTGGAGAATATCATAAGGTAGCGCTGACAAACAAGGTTCGTGGGACGAACAAAGGATGTGTTCGGTTCCAGAATCCTGATGCATGGAACGGAATGGTTCCATTCTAATGTCAGTTCGGTTCGGGAAAAGCGAGGAATGGAATGGTTCTATGCCCGTGTTCGGTTCGGAAAAAAAAAACGCGAAACATAATGGCAGGATTTTGGTTCAGCTCACCTCTTTCATGCTTATGGTGAACATACCTCCCCCATGTAACAATATAGTAATAAAAAATTGGCAGCACTTTGTTTGTATTTTGAGAAGTTTGCAATAACAAATATATTCATATAAGCATAACACATATATAGCAGCAAATATAGTACACAATTAGATCCAAACGACCATAATAGGCATAGAAACAGTCCAAATTCATACAAGTCAAGTTTAATGTCATAGTAGTGATCCAAAAGCAACTAAATAGAGTTCATTACAGTCCATATTACATATTATGGTCCATGGAATAATAAAGTTCATTGAAGTCCATCAAGCCACTTGAAGTGAATATCATCACTTCAAATTATAGAGCACTCCAAAGGTCTTATGCACATAATCTACTCAACCAAACCAACTTGTTATCAAGTTTAAGCGTCATGAACGCTTTTGCAGTCTTCGGATTGTCAACAAGATGAGCATAGTAGTGAGCAATATGGTCCTCATCAAATCCTTGAGTGCAACCAAAGCATCCCACAAGTCATCAGGTACGGCATCATCATCCCCACCAGATTTTGCAATTGCATCAACCATCATTTTGAACCCATCTTTGAGAGTGGTGACTAGTGGATCCTCTTCAATGTGCACAAGCTTAGCCTTCTTTTTTGGTGGTGCTTTGGCAGAAGACTCACCTTCATTTGGTGAAGTTTGCATCTCACATTCATCTTCAACATCAATAGAGGATGGATCATTCCCTGACTTGGCGTATTTCCCCGAAGTCGTGGTAGACCCAAATTCCCTACAAGTATCCTCATCCCACAGGGTCCCACTCAAAATTTTCAATTGGACTAGCCTGCTCCAAATCTTCCTCCACTTCTTAAGATGGTTGGAGCATTGTTCTCCGGTTATAGATAGCTTGAAATGGTCATTCAAAAACTTGGCACATTGGTTGTAATGACAAGTCTTGAAGCCACTTAAAGTTCTTGCACCACAAGCCACAAGGTCAGCCAAAAATCCTAGATGCATGGTGGACATGGAGTTGGTCCATGCTACCACCCCTCCCTTGTTGCTCTTGCTTGCACCGGTCAAGGTTGTATCGGTGGTTTCAACGATGTCCATACCTGTCCAGCCAACAAAACCAAGGGTAAAAATGATTTTGAGCATCACAAACACGTGGTACCATTGGAATAAAAGAGTACATTCTGTCCAGCCACAAAAATATTGCCAAAACCTGATTTTGAGCATCACAAACATATGATTTTATTACAATAAAAGAGATAGCGGTACAAATACATGAAGAATGTCACACTCAATGACCATACAAGGCCTGCCAAATTTTACTATTGAGATATTCAATTTGTTGCCGATCCCGTTCGTGCATTGGCCCATAGCTTATACCTTGTCTTCTCTTCCTTTTTATAGCCCAAACTGCTACAACAATTGCAGCGCAAACAACAAAAACAGCGGCTCCCCTAATTATTGTTTTCCCTTCATCCATCATCTTGCTCATCTACAATGCATTTATTTTATCATGTATTACCAAAATGCACAAGCTGTAATGGACATTGATAAATCATATTGCACACATTTAACAATCAAGTTCAACATATTGCACATATTTTACAATCAAGTTGGACAAACATAAGCAAATCATAGCAAAAATTCAACCAAATTCCAGATTACACAGTACATGGGACAAAAGAGGGGAAAGTACAGGGACACATACCTGCAGGAAGCGCCTCCGCCTGGACCCCTCCACCACCGGCTCACCTACCGTCTCCACGCCGCCTTGACCGCCGGCACGCGGAAGAATCGCCGCCGCTCCCGCGCGAACCAAACAGAGAGAGAGGAACATCGACGGAGAGGAGAGGGAGAGGAGCTGCGCGTGGGGAAGAGGGAGCGGCGAGCGGGGGAGAGGTGCAGGGGCCAAGAGCAAGCGAGCAATGGCAAGGGTTGGGAGAGGAGACACGCGGGGAGAGAGATAGGGTTCGGTCGGGTGAGTGCAGATTTTTTTTTCACTCCGTGGCGGTGACAAATACGACTGGTTCCTCCCCATTCAACCAAATCGGTCGAACCACCCTGTTCCGCATGTTCAGGGTATATTCACTTCTGTGGAACCACTTTCCATTCGAACCACTTGGTTCCGTTCCTTCTCTTCAACCGAACACACACGTATGGGTGCTAGGTGCGTAACCGTCCTGTTCCATTCCACCAAATTCCAAAACCGAACACATCCAAAGTTCATGGGATAACATATGAAATTGCAACAAACAAAATGGACAGACAACAATACTGATTCCAATGTGAGCAGATGTGGCATTTGTACTCCCTCCTTTTCTAAAAAACCTGTCTATAGTTAAAACATGTCTATATACCTCTGTATCTGACAAAGTTGATAAGCTTTTTTAGGAATATGTTAACTTTGAACATTCAGGGCACACATTTTGCATTCCACGAGGACATCTTATCAAATATCAATAGAAGTTCCATCCTCCAGGAGATCACTTTTGTCGGACCACTTGCACAGTAAACAGATTGCTGCCGACACAAGATCATGCTGTTTCGCAAACAGAATGCATAGCACTACATATCTTGACTCGATAGATGATGTGAAGACAGTGCACCCAATCATTCTCGTCTCACATTTCATCTCAACACAGATTGCTGCCGACACAAAATCCTCTGCTGGTTGGCAATACTAATGCTCAGCAATACATATCTTGAAGTGAGAGATGATGCGAAGGCAGTGTGCCCAAGTAAAGCCGAGATCATCTTCCTTTACGTGGAGGTCCATCTTATTTGGCCGGGAACTGCTGCTGAAAGGGATCAGATGGGGAGTTGGGAATGGCGCAAGTATAAAGGTTCTCGAGGATAACTGGATCCCTGGGTTTTTACCTGGTTCTTTTGCTACCGTGGGTGACCTTCCTGTACAGACCACAGTCAGGTTCTTGATGAATTCTGCTGGCGACGATTGGGACATGGATATAGTCAAATCCCTCTTTCATGAGGAGGTGGCGAATGCTATCCAACAGATACCGATTAGCGTGTCGGTGCTTTAAAGGGTGCTCTGAACATCTACTGTGAAGCCTCAGGGCAGAAGATTAATTTAGAAAAGTCCTCAGTCTTCTTTGGTAAGAAGTGCCATGAAAATGTTAGGCAAATGGTGAAGACCACTCTTGGGGTGGAGAACGAAATTCTCCAAGATACCTACTTGGGCATGCCTACGGAAATTGCCAGGGCAGTTTCCTCTTCTTTCAATTTCCTCCATGATCGAGTATGGAAGGGGGTGAATAATTGGACAGACAGACCTCTCTCTAGGGCCGGCAAGGAAACATTCTTGAAGTCGGTAATTCAGTCTATTTCTAATTATGTGATGAGTTGTTTTCAAGTGCCCATTGGAGTTTGTCATAAAATGAAAACGATCATTGCCAATCACTGGTGGGGTTTTGAAGACGGACATAAGAAAATGCACTGGCGTTCATGGGAATGGATGTCGGCGCCAAAGTCCCTCGGTGGTATGGGCTTCAGAGACTTTGTCCTTTTTAATCAAGCGATGCTTGGGAGACAATCTTGGCGGCTGATAACCGAGCCAAATTCCTTGTGTGCAAGGGTTCTAAAAGGACGTTATTTTCCAAATTCTGATTTTTTGCATGCAGTAAAGCCGAGATCATCTTCCTTTACGTGGAGGTCCATCTTATTTGGCCGGGAACTGCTGCTGAAAGGGATCAGATGGGGAGTTGGGAATGGCGCAAGTATAAAGGTTCTCGAGGATAACTGGATCCCTGGGTTTTTACCTGGTTCTTTTGCTACCGTGGGTGACCTTCCTGTACAGACCACAGTCAGGTTCTTGATGAATTCTGCTGGCGACGATTGGGACATGGATATAGTCAAATCCCTCTTTCATGAGGAGGTGGCGAATGCTATCCAACAGATACCGATTAGCAAACATGGGGGAGCGGATTTTGTCTCCTGGCCATATGCGAAGTTCGGTATTTACACTGTCAGGTCTGCGTATAATCTGGCTCGAACTGATTCTTTCTTCACCTCCAGAGGCACATCGGGTGGTGGAAGTAGTTCAGCTATTGTTGATCAGACAAAGGAATGGAAGTCTCTCTGGGCGATTCAAGCCCCAGGTAAAATGAAAATTGTACTTTGGAGAATTGCTCACGATTGTCTGCCCACTGGGATGCAAATGCAGAGAAGACACATTCCTGTAAAGGATGAATGCATTTTCTGCAGTAGGTCCGAGAGCGTGGATCATCTTTTCCTCTTTTGTCCATTTGCTCGGGCAGTTTGGGATTCAGTGAAGGCGCACTATCCTGTCAAGCTAGAGCGGAAGTCACTGATGAATATGAAACAATGGCTTTTTCAGTTCTTGAACAGGGCTAGTGACAGTCAGAAAACAGTGTTGGCTGTTACGTGTTGGCAAATCTGGGAGGCACGCAACGACGCAAGAAATGATAAAGGGCTTTTGCATCCGGACCGTGTTGCAGGAAAAATCAAGGCGTATGTTGAGAACATATTTTTACATTGCTTCAAATCCAAGTCGGCAAACAGGTGTGTATCCTCTTCAGTAAGTCGTTGGATTCCACCGCCTGCTGGTTTGGTATGTGTTAATGTGGACGCTGCCTTGTTTCCTGGGAGCAATCGGATGGGCTGGGGAGCCGTGATACGAGATCACTATGGTGGTTTTAAGCTTTCATGTTCTGAGGGTATCGACGGTTTCTTTTCCCCTGAGCTGGCTGAAGCCATGGCTATTAGACGTGCGATGCACATCACTGCTGACAATGGTTTCCAGGATATTGTATTGGCTTCTGATTGTCTGTCTGTGTTGCAACGTATTTGGTCACCGATGGTGGATCGCTCTGGTGTTGGCGCTGTGGTGTCGGACATCAAGACTTTGGCGGCTGGTTTCCAAACCTGTCTCTTCAAGCATTATGGGCGCAAGATCAATGTTGCAGCTCATATTTTAGCTCACAATTCTGAGCCTTCGGTTTGTAATTTATCTTTAAATGTTATTCCGGATTGTATCCGGGAAGTACTATGTTCTGATGTTGAGTAATCAATAAAATACCGAAGTTCTCTCAAAAAAAAAATCATTGTACTCTCACATTTCATCTCAACTCAGGTGCCAACACCAGCCACACGCACCTTCCAACGTATGATGAGTAAACTGAACTCTCGGTTATGTGCTTCAATGTTCAAAGAAGCACAGTATTTACCTCGATTAAAGAAAAAACTGATTTAAACAGACAAAAGAGCAATCTGCTGCCTAAGCATACACAACTAAGCAGTAATAAAAGCAGTGACGAAACAAGAGGTTAAACTCACGATACAGCATATGAGAAAAATGATTGTTGAGAAAACCATGTACCATTAGAAAACTCAACTGCCCATTTCTCCCAAATTAGTCTAGCAGGAAACATATCCAGGTCAGTACACACAATTAGAAGTGCAATACCAATTATGATAGTCCTGCATCTAGAGTTGACAAGATGCAAAAACCTGAAAGGGACAGAAGTTCACCACGCACCAATATTCCACAAACAAATCAAGAATCATGAGCTTATGGACAAAGATCCAAAGGCATAAAGAAAATAATATATATGAAGACTAATGAGAGGAAAATGATTGTTGGAGAAAGCAAATTATCAAGCTAAATCCAACTGCCCACTTTTCTCAAACTGATATAGCAGAAAGCACTTTCGGCAAAAACGCATAGCATAAGGCACTAAGCCGATACACACTTATCCTGCAGGGGCACAAGGGCCAAAATAAACTAAATTCCTATGAAATGCAGACCAAATAATAATCATATCAGATAAAATGCACTAACAAAAGCATTCATCAAGAATAAAGAAAAGATCAACAGAGCAAATTGTTTTGCCATCATGGAAGGCAACATCAATGGTGTAAAAATACAAAAAAGTTTCATGATAGATGAGAGGAAAATGATTGTTGGAGAAAGCATATAAGCTTAACCCAACTGCCCACTTACCCCATTTTGGTATAGCAGGAAAAACTTTCAGCACGTGATGCATATAAAGCATCAAGCTGATACACACAATCCTGCAGGATGATGAACAAAACAAACCCATTTTGTTGGCATCAAGATACTAATTTATTACCAACAGAACATGAATAAAAACAAGGTAGACAAAGCACATTGTAGCACTTCAGTTGACTTATCATGATCTAGCAGCAATATACATCAGAGCACCAAGAATTTCAACAACACAATAGTAAGGACAAAATCTTAAAGGCTTATATTAAGTTGCTGATATTTGCAACTTTATAGAAGGTAAAGGACTTACTTCTCTAGCAATAATGTTAACTGACACTTAAATGATGCAGAAATATAATAACTACAAAATCTCAACTCTAAACATCAGTTCACCTAATCTTCCTAAGCAGCTGCGGTTTTTTACTTTTAAGCAACTGCTATTTCTGCTGCAAGGGGCCTCAAAAACTCATCCTCGTCCTTGGGAGGATGGATGGTAACAAGGTCAGGTAAAGGTGTAGATGGTCCCTGTTTACCCTTAGGATCCCAGTCAAGCATAATCTTAACCTTGATACCCAGAACACCCTGAAAGCAAGTAAGAAATCGATCATCAAGTTAGTTATGTGGATAAACAGTACCATACTTTTATATCAACTAATTTCAGGTCAAGTAGCTAGCCCCAAACCTGTCTGAGAAGAACATGCCTCACAGCTCCATCGATATACTGGTTGACTGGGTGGCCAGAAGAGATCATATACCCGTCCTTGAACTTCATGGATTTAGCACGCTGTGCCCTAAGCTTCCCACTAACAATGACCTGGAAAAAAATAGAATGGACTATCAGCAGATGAGCTACAGCCACCCAATCAAAACTAAACAAACATTAGTTAACAGGGCAGGTACCTCACAGCCCTTTGCACCACTTTCCATGACAAACCTGAGTACACCATAGCATGCCCTGCATATACATGTACTTATTTAGTCACAGAGCAACCAAATAACAATTGATAAGACTTGAACAGCAATAACAAATAAGCCAACACTAAGATAAGAAAAAAGACATTGTGAAAGCAAATACAGATAATGAGGCCAACCAATTAACACATTAGAAGCCTATAGACAAAGCTTCCAACAAATGAAGTCTGGTTGGCACAGGTAATCTAGTCATCTTCCGACACAAAGTTGGCATAATGTGAACCTATTTGCTTTATAGATGACATAACAGTATAGCTAGCAGCAGCACAAGAACCATAGCTCATATTCCCTCCAAAGCAGTAAGCAATGGAGCAATAGCAAACCCCACTGCCTACAAAATGCAACGGAGGGCGTGGATTGATTTATGTCACCATCGAACACAGGCCTGGCGGGCAGTGTGCCAAGCCTGTTGTGAAGATGACATTGTACTATGCTACGCAATAACATAAGCTCGAGTGCGTGTGGGTTCAAGAACAACCTTCGGACAGCGAGGCCCCCGAGAAGCTTGTAGCGGAGGGACTCGGCCTGAGCGACGGCGCAGAGGCCGCGGTTCATGACCTTCTCGGCGTAGAGCTCCACGCTTCCGTCGGGAAAGTTGAAGCGCTTCTGCACCACCGACGTCAGCTCCCGGATCCTCCGACCCTTCTCGCCTGAGATCAGGCCAACAAATCAATGAAATCTGAGATTCGGCATAAAAGGAACACGGGGTAATTGCTGATTGGATCGGAATGGGTGTCCAGAAATGCACGTACCGAGGACGTTCTGCGTGCGGGTGGCGCGGACGATGATCTCGGTGCGCATGGGGGTGACCCGGATCTCGACGCCGGCGAAGCCGTCCTCCCCGAGCTCGCGGGTCAGCATCTCGTTCAGCTCCGCCAGGAACACGCCATCGGCGACGAACTGCGTGCGAGCGAGCAACGGCGCGTCAGATCAACACGCCATGGAAATCGAACTGGGGATCAAGACGGGAGAGGGGTCCGGCTCGTACCTTCCGCTTCTTGCTGATCTGCTGAGCCATGTCCGAGAACCGAGGGGGACGTAGGAGGCGGCGGGAGAGGATAAACCCTAGATTTCTAGGGGAACCGCAGGGGAGCGAATGGGACTATATAGATTGGAGGTGGATTGGGTCATCGGGATTTAGCTCCAAATGTTTAGCCCGGCCCGGGCGCGCGGCGGTAGGGTTTAGCTCAAAATGTTTAGCCCGGCCCGGGCGACTGGCGGCGCGCTTGCATCGCACCGTGTGGGCTGCTCCGTGCCATCACCGAGGATTGCAGTGAGATTTTTCTGGAAACAACCTTTTGTTCTCTTTTATAAACAGAACCACATGACTAAATCGATACAATTTATTTCTCTCAAAAAGATTTCAAAAAATATATATTTCTCTCAAAAAAATCGATGCAATTTATGAAAGAAACTCTTATAAAACAGACTGAAGATAAAAGAAGAAAAATAGGAGGAGCCACAACAAACAAAAGGTTAAACTCCTGTTTTTAAAAAAAAAAACAAAAGGTTTAAACTGTGCACATTGAAGTCGCTGGATATCGTCGCACTTGACCCACCAAGTTACCGCCGAATGGCCTCCTGCCCTCTCGCTCTAGGCCATGGAGCGTCAATCATGCAAGCAATAAGAGCATCTCCACCGATAGTTCTCATTTGGGGACGCTGGCACTGCATCCTCTATTTAGGGGAGCCGTTTCCACAACGGCGCCCCCAAAAATCGGCTCCGATAGACGTTTTCTTTTACACAAACTACATATTATGCTTAGAGTTTCATTTTAATGTCATTCAGGATCGAGGAATAAATAATATTTTCGGGCAAATCCGAGTAAAACATTATTCACTCCTCAGCTCCGGATGACATTTGAAACCTATTAGCCTACTGCCTACTGGCCACTCGGCTCTGTGGAGGTGGACGATCGACCGGAGCTCTCTCCCATGCTTTCTACCCTGCTCCTTCGTCGTTGATCCCCCGCTGATCTGTCCGCCACAAACGTCAAGTAGGCGGCTCTATCAGCGGTCGCCGCCTCCTGCTGCAGCTGCCGCTCTAGCTCCTCCCGCCGCCGACGGTGATCCAACTCATGCCTCTGTAGCCGGAGCTGCATCTCCGCCAAACGACACGCCTCGCAGACTTCATCATGACGCTGCGTCTCCTCCCGCTCCCGCCGCTCCGCCTCCTCGCGCTGCCGCTCGCCCGCGTCGTAGGCATCTACGGTCGCCACTAGCGCCGCCTCCTCCCACGCCTCGTACTCTGCGAGCTGCGGGTCCTCCTCCACCACTTCTACGGCCGCCTCTAGCGCCGCCTAGTCCCACGAATCCCACATTGTGCTTCTTTCTAGGGTTTTTGCAGCAACGGCGGGGGAGGAGGGATAATATAGACCGCCAGCGAGGCGGGAAACATCCCGCGCGGCACCGTGGTGGGAGAGTTTCCGGCCAGGCGTCGTGGCGGTAAAATATCCCGCGCGGCGCCCTGGCGTCAATGACATGTGGTGCCCACGCCCAAAATTTTCATCCTCGCGAGGCGCCGGCGTGCCCGATTCGCGCCCTTGGCGAAGGGGCCGGCACGGGGTTGCCGGCGATTCTATTGGGCTCCAAAATTGGCCAACGCCGTTTGGTACGCGCCAGTGTGAGCCTATTTTCGCTCCCGACCCCAAAAAAAGCTATCAGGGCCACTATCGGGGGCGCCGGTGGAGACGCTCTAACAAGTATCGAGATAAAAAAAAACAACTAAGTCTTGTGTATTGCAGTGATTTTTTTGTGAGTGCGGCCTTTTGGTTCCGTGCATATGCTCCAATGTAACCAATAAAATAGTTAAATATGCAAAAATAAAATGAAATGCATGTATTTATTGGCTGTATAAGTTCGTGGTCACATGCTTGCAAAGTTTTATGAAAAAAAAGAAGTGTGCTATGTGTAGAAGTAATAAAATATTGTGCTCTAAAGTATTTTTTGAAACACCCTGTTTTTATACAGTCTACAATTTTTTTTATTTTGAATGAATTTATCCGTAAGCACATAGGCATGAGCATTTAGGTGTGTCACATTTTTTAGAATTTTGAATTACAAGATTTGCAACAAAATATATTAAGAGGCACAAATTGTGTACAACCTAAGTACGTAACAGAGATTGCAAAACTATAATAAACAGACTTGCACAATGTATGCAACATCAAAATCAAACGAAATGTCAAGTAAAAAAAATCACACTTAAACTACCCAAACCCACATGACATCTTCCGCGTTATGTCACTCCCTCAATTTTTTAGTCCAACTTTGACTTAACTAAGAAAATATAATTTATGTGACACAAAAAACGTACAGTTGCATTCGTATTTGAAAGGTTCCAATGGTACATTTTTGTGGCATATAACACATGTTTTGTTACTCAAAAAATCATGGCCAAAGTTTGGCACAAAAGTGGGGACTTATATATACCCAAATAGAGGGTACTGATGAGGGAGAGTAGAAAAATAAATCTCTACTACTTATAAAGGCACGAAGTGCTGTTGGAAAATTGAATCTCGACCCTTGATCACTGGTATCACACGGCGCATAACGATCTATTCTCCCCGCCCACGAATTCTGTTTCCAAGGTCGAAGAAGAATCCCGTTGCCGCGTCCCATCCGCATCCGCCGCCTCCCAAGTCCCAACCACCTTCATTCTCACCTGCCCACAGGCCTCCTCTGAGCCGCCGCATGTGCCTCTTCCGCGGAGGCGGAGACTTACTTGTGCCGCCACCAGCCACCTCTCGGGAGGGAGGACTGGGGGACCGAACTCGCGTCGGATGTGCCTCACGGGTGAGCAGCAGATTGGTCGATTCTGCCTAAATTTCTCGCCTTCTAGACCAGTAAATCCTCTGGCTGCACAAGGCACTCATGTTCAACGACCAGATATGTGAGTTCCTTCCTGGCTTCCTCCTCTCGCTTTCTTTTCTCTTTCTCCTTGTGCTGCAGCAACCGGAGTTGAGATGCAAACATGTAAGGGTATTTTACCCTTATCCATTATTTTGGTAACAATGACACCGTGCTAGAGTATTTGGCCTAATATGTTTATAAGGATAATCTCAGGTATTAGGCAAAGAGACATAAATGGTGTATCAAAGGAACAAGAAGGCTAAAGGAGACCCCACTTCAACAACAATCGAAAAGGGGTCTACAGCGAAATCCGGTCTGCAGCCAGTTGGACCGGCCGACGACCGGCGTGCGCCCGGTCGGCGTCGCCAGCCGGCGCCAACCGGCTCTGGTCGACGCAATGCTGGTTCCGCCTACCGCCGGTCGCCGGCCTCTGAGACCGCGGGTCCGGCGCACGATCCGTCGGCGGTCGCCAACCGGCCGCCAACCGGCGCCAACCGGAGAAGCCTCGGGACGACAGCAGCTCCGGTCCCTGGTCCGGTCCGACCGCCTCCACCGGCATCCGGTCCCTGGTCCGGTTGACCGGGTTGTCGAAGAAAAGCCGAGGTGGCAAGTGGCCAACGGCCATATTTCGAAACACTATTCTACCCTACTCAGTGTCAGGCACTACACTACAAGCTGTTCTTGAGCTCCTTCTCTCATACTCCATTGTTAGAAACACCAAAAGCCTCAGATCTCCCTCCTCCTCCACCCAAACTCAAATCCCTCCGGGAAATGATAGAGGAGGACCCGATCTACCGTTCTACCAAGGCAAATCTCATTCCCCCTTGTATTCATCAAGAAGCTTGCTTCCTAGGGTTCGCAAGAGGAGTCCGGAAGCATCCGGGCTGTGGATCTGCTCCGGGCAAGATTGTGAAGGTTTGGAGGCTACCTCAAAGTCTACCACAAGTGAGAGAGCTATTCCTTCGTGGGATAGGCTCCGGAGAATAGGGTGAGCCTTCGTGGCGCGGGAATCCTTCGTGGGACCTCCACTCCTCCAAACGTGACGTACCTTGTTGCAAAGCAAGGGAACACGGGAATACATCCTCGTCTCCGCGTGCTATCGGTTATCTCTAACCGAACTCCTTACTTGTGATTTAACTGCTGTGAGAGCCTTCGTGCTCGAGTTAGTTGTATCCTCATATAGGTTGCTTCACCTAGTTTGCATTAGGCTCACCTTTATATTCCGCAAAGCCTAATATTGCAAAGAAAGAATTAAAATCTGTAGAAACCTATTCACCCCCCCCTCTAGGTTTACCATCTCTATACTTTCAATTGGTATCAGAGCCTGAACTCTTTATAAGGGCTTCACCGCCTTAAGAGTGAGATGGAAAAACTATTCGAGGGTCTAGATGATAAGGGGTGGCCCGATCTTTTCAGTAAGCAACGATGGTGATGATGATCATGGATGATAGCAGCGGAGATACACGACGATGAAGTGGATGATAACTTGTATGACGCAACGAGATCTCTCGATTGGTCCCTGTCGCCAATGCAACAGCTCTCAACCCTGCAAGATATTCGCAACTCCACACACTTGCGCACGTAGCCGCCGACCACGAAGCGGTAAGTTGCAACCGTCTAATTCCCAATGGAACAACAGATCACACAAGACTTAAACAGGATCTACACAATATCCAAGCAATATGGTGTAGGGAATTCAATAGTTTTGCGAGCAAACAACTAAGAACTAGGGTTTATCTTAAACATGGTCTAAAGCAGCTAGGGGTCGTCCAAGGCACTTATATAGGCGTCCGGGACGAGTTCTGGTCGAAAAATACAAGTAAAACCGACCCAGAATAGATGCTGTCGAGACAGACTCGGACATCCGGGTGCGGGATCCGTCAAGGGCTGGTGACCGGACGGGCGGTCGTGGTCCGGTCGACCGGTCTTCAACCGACGTCAGCAAATCGTCCGGTTGGCGCCGGTCTGGCGGCGTCAACCGGACCAGGGACCGGGTGGGCGGTCGGGGCCCCGATCGTGGGTGCGTAGGGCGGCCGGCGTGGGGGCGGTCGACCGGGTCTTGGACCGGCTGATCTTCTTCTTCTCCTCTCGCGCATTCCTCCCGCTCCTCCCTCGCGCGTCCATGAGATATCTTCATGTCCAGCTCCATGTCCGGCTTCACGTCCATCTTCACGTCCAGCTGCTCCTCTCCTCCTCGTGCGATGCCCGTCTCCTCTTGATACCTGATGATACACAAGTAATAGGACTTAGGCGGTATAAAGTTCTCATCAATCAAAGTATCGTTTAGAAACAAGTTCACTGTTGTTTAAGTAGCTTCGCACGAGCTCGTGTCATTGGTCCAATCGACTTCATTGGACTTGAGCTTCACAGCAGTTCATCTTCGATTGGTAATGACGGAGGTAGTAGTGAGGTAGGGATGTCCTCATCATCTCCCCCCTTCAAAAGGCGTCGACCCCGACGCTCCAAGGTCTTCTCCGTCATATGGTGTCAAATCACAATATTGAAAGAATTACTGACACCAAACTCATCCTGGAAGATCTATCGAGTATGCATTATCATTGATCTTGGCAAGCACTTTGTAAGGACCATCACCACGAGGCTTCAACTTAGACTTTCTCAGCTTCGGGAATCTATCCTTGCGAAAATGTACCCAGACCAAATCACCAGGCTTGAACAACATCTCTTTGCGCTTTTTATTCATCCTTGCAGCATTGCTCTTGCCTTTCTTCTCAATCAACTCTTTAGTCTTCTCATGAATCTTCTTCACATAATCTGCCCTCTTTGATGCCTCCATATTAACTCTCTCATGTATGGGCAAAGGCAACAAGTCAAGTGGAGTAATGGGTTTGAAACCATACACCACCTCAAAAGGACATAGCTCCGTGGTAGAATGTACCGCCCTGTTGTAGGCAAACTCCACATGCGGCAAACACTCTTCCCACTCCTTCAGGTTCTTCTTGATCATGGATCTCAACAGTTGTGACAATGTTCTATTCACCACTTCAGTTTGACCATCAGTTTGGGGATGACAAGTAGTGTGAACAGCAGCTTCGTCCCAGCTTTCTCCAAAGCGTCTTCCAGAAGTAGCTCATAAACTTCACGTCACGATCGAAACAATAGTCTTCGGGACTCCATGTAGACGTACAATCTCCCTGAAAAACAGGTTAGCAATATGCGACGCATCGTCGCTCTTGTGGCAGGCAATAAAGTGGGACATCTTAGAGAATCTATCCACTACCACAAATAATCATGGCCTCTTTTACTACGCGGCAAACCCAACACAAAATCCATACTAATATCTTCCCATGGTGTAGTAGGTGCCGGTAAAGGAGTATACAAACCGTGAGGCTTCAGCTTGGACTTGGACTTATTGCAAGTAATGCATCTCCTCACATATCTATCCACGTCCCGCCTCATCTTTGGCCAATAAAAGTGGTCAGCTAGCATGAGTAGCGTCTTCTCACGCCCAAAGTGACCCATCAAACCTCCAGCATGTGATTCCTGCAATAAGAGCAAACGCACAGACGATTCTGGAACACATAGTTTGTTAGCCCTAAACAAGAACCCATCATGTATGTGATATTTTTCCCATGCTTTACCAAGAGCACATAAGCGATATGGTTCAGCAAAATCATGATCAGTGGCATACAAATCACATAGTATCTCTAAACCAGGAATTTTAACATCAAGTTGAGTTAATAACATATTCTTCCTAGATAGAGCATCAGCAACAATATTATCTTTTCCCTTCTTATGCTTAATAATGTATGGAAAAGACTCAATGAACTCAACCCACTTAGCTAAACGCTTATGCAAAGTAGATTGGGCTTTCAGGTATTTTAAAGCTTCATGATCAGAATGTATGATAAATTCTTTTGGCCACAAGTAATGTTGCCAAACCTCAAGAACTCTAATTAAAGCATACAATTCTTTATCATAGATAGGATAGTTCAACTTAGCACCAGAAAAAATATGCAATTGGGCGACCCTCTTGCATCAACACACCACCAATTCCAATACCACTAGCATCACATTCAATCTCAAATTGCTTATTGAAATCAGGAAGTGCAAGCAACGGTGCAGAAGTTAACAATCTCTTAAGTTCATCAAAAGCATGATCTTGGGCTGCGCCCCACTCAAAAACAACACCCTTTTTAGTCAAATCATTCAAAGGTGCAGCAATAGTACTAAAGTTGGGCACAAATCTGCGATAAAACCCAGCTAGACCATGGAAACTTCTTACTTGACTCACATTCATGGGAGTAGGCCAATTTTGAATAGCTTCAATTTTAGACACATCTACTTCTACTCCATGCTTAGAGACAACATAACCCAGAAATATGACCTTATCTTTGCAAAATGTGCACTTCTCAAGATTACCATAGAGTTGATTATCACGCAACACTTGCAAAACATGTCGAATATGTATAGTATGATCAGATTCATTGCGGCTGTAGATTAATATGTCATCAAAATACACAACCACAAATTTGCCAATAAATTCACGCAAAACATGGTTCATCAGTCTCATGAAAGTGCTAGGTGCATTAGTTAACCCAAAGGGCATTACTAACCACTCATATAAACCAAATTTTGTTTTAAAGGTTGTTTTCCACTCATCCCCTTCTTTCATCCTAATTTGATGATAACCACTACGCAAATCAATTTTAGAGAACACAGCAGCACCACTCAATTCATCTAGCATATCCTCTAAACGGGGAATAGGATGACGATATCGAATAGTAATGTTGTTTATAGCTCTACAATCTACGCACATACGCCAAGTACCATCTTTCTTAGGAACTAGAATAACAGGAACAGCACAAGGACTAAGGCTTATGCGGATATAACCTTTGTCGAGTAGCGCTTGTACTTGTTTTGTTCGTCTCTTCGGGATTAGTGTGATATGGCGCCCTATTGGGCAGCGATGCTCCAGGAATCAAGTCAATTTGATGCTCAATACCTCGCAATGGTGGTAGTCCTGCGGGTACCTCCTCCGGAAACACGTCGCCAAATTCCTGCAAAACATTAGAAACACCAAGAGGAAGAGGGGTCATGTCGTTAGAAACCAAAATCGTACCCCTATACAAAAGCACAAGAGGCATGGCCGTAGGATCCTCACTAAATTCTCTCATGTCTTCTTTGGTGGCTAATGAGACTAAGGAATTCACTCTCTCACTTTTCGTTATATCACTCACGACATTACAATTCTCTCGCCTATCTAGAGGTGCATCCTCCAAATTCACTTCGATCTTCTGAGACTCATTGACAATTTGTTGTGGCGACATAGGCTGTAAGTTAATTTTCTTGCCCTTGTACTCCAAGTGATATGTATTGGCACGGCCATTGTGTTGCACAGAACGGTCATAGAGTCAAGGCCGACCCAATAAGGGGTGACAAACCGTCATAGGAACCACATCAAAGTCAATGCAATCCTTATACGGTCCAATCGCAAACTCAACACGCACCATGTGGTTTACCTTCATCTCACCATTGTCGCTCAACCACCGAATATAATATGGATGCGGGTGCGGTAGATACTTCAACTTCAGCTTGGTACATAACTCCTTGCTTGCTAAATTGCGGCAACTCCCGCCATCAATAATGACTTTGCAAGCCTTGTCAGGACCAACTAAAGCTTTGGTTTGGAACAAATTGCAGCGCTGAGTAGATGCACTAGGCAACACATTAAGAGCACGCTGCGACACAACAATGGTGCGAGCATCGGAAGGATATGCATCCTCACCATCAGTGTCATAGTCATCATTGTCTGGAGCATTTGGATCAACATCATCTCCAGTCTCATACTCATTGTCCTCATTGATAAACATGACTTTGCGGTTAGGACAATCTCTCTTGAAGTGACCCTTGCCACCACATGTATGGCAAAGCATATCGCGGTTGCCGTTGTAGACACACCAGAACCACTCGTACTTGCAGCGATTCGGACTTCTTTGCATTAGATACATTGGAGACCGGTTTGCTAGGCGGAGTAGAGTAAGGAGCGGAGCGTCGAAGGCGCCGTATAGAGGCGCGCGGGGTGTAAAACGCCCAGCTCCCGTAGCACGTCCCTTAACCTTTGCTTCTTCAGCCAACTGTGATTCAGCTTCTCTTGCATGATGTAACAATTGATTCATATTGGTGTAGGTGTAATGACGAATGCCTTTAACATCATACTTCAGTCCATTCAGAAAACGCTGCATTGTCATCTCTAGAGACTCACGGACACGACCACGCTGCATAAGCATCTCCATCTCCATGTAGTACTCATCAACAGTTTTCACACCTTGCCTCAATAGTGTTAGCTTATCAAATATATTCCATGTAATTTGTAGGCACAAAACGAGAAGTCATTGCCTCTTTCATAGCACGCCATGTACGGATAGGTTGTGCACCATCTTCATCGAGGTTACGAACCAAAGAATCCCACCAACGCAATGCATAACCATCAAATTCAGAAGACGCAAGCTTGATCTTCCTATCTTCAGAGTAGTGTGGATGTAGGCTCCATAATTTCTCAATCTTGAGCTCCCAAGTGAGGTATTCTTCAACATCAGCTCCTCCTTCAAACTTGGGTATGGAAAACTTAGGCTTACCCAATCCATCTTCTTCATCTTATCCACGACCATTGCGGCCAAGTGGAACCCAGCCACGAGGACGATGACCACGAGGCGCACCACGAGCATTGTGTGCGTCATCTTCAAGCTCAGGATCTTCATCATCTTGTTGTTGTTGTTGTTGTGCAGTCAAGTTCTCAATAGCGAGACGCATATCCGCAATATTGCGTTGTATATCCGTCATTTGATCAGACAATCCCGTGACGGTGACATTAGTAGCATCCAGCGTTTGTTTGATCTCGTCAACTGTACTCTTAAGCTCATCATCCTTAGTGCGGAATTCACGTCGCATCTCATTACGATGAGCTTCATACTCCCTCCATGTGATGATATCTGCCGAATTCTTGTTTTCCTGGTTAACAATCTTATTATCACTAGCAAACATGATTAGTAGGTTAGTGCACTAAATCAAAAATATATGGTGGTACTCTCACAACTCACTCAAAACTGATAAGAAAAGGAAATCTTACCGTTCCAAAGTAAATTAGTGTTGCTTACCACTTGTAGTAACAACTAGTGCACGGATGTAGCGAAGCGAATATCAAGGGTATAAGAACAATCACACGACAAAGCAGGGTATATGTGGGGCTGTAGGTAGGCTACCTATTTGCACCAATAACAAGCTCTAGCGCTGACCGTAGACAACCAAAGATACTCACACAAGGCGATATAATGGGGCAATGCAACTATATGGAGGAAAGGTTGCAATGCACAAGAGAGACGCTAGCAAATCTCAATGAGACAGGCACAAGATTGCTCAACTACGGATGCAGTAAAGAAAACTTAGGCCTTTCACTTGATTTCAACTAGCACACACTTTTCTTTTTGTATTTTCTTTTTGTAACACACGCAGCTATGTAGCTCTTTTTGCTTCTTTTCAATTTTCTCTTTTTTTTATGACTCAACTCCTTGATAACACGGCCAACAAGATATGCAAAGCACCAAAACCCTAATGAGCAGCCTGTCGAGCGGTAAAACTAGTCTCTTCTGGGGAAGTTCCTAGTCACGTATATCGAAAGGCTGTGTCTATGGTTGGGAACAAGCACACTGTACGCTTTGTGGACTCGGAGTAACAAAACTGATACTAGAAGATAAACTAGATGATAGAGAAAACACAAACCCTAACAATTCTACTAGAAGAAAGATAAAGGTACGCAAAAACAACTACGAAAAGCAACTAAAACTCGAAATTAGTGCAATCTATGGCTATGGCAAACCCTAACCCTAATTTTTTTTGGCTTTTTCTGGATAGGAAAACACTCACAACTCAACTATGGGGTGGATTGTGGATGGCTTACCGAGGAAAACTGGAAATCTGATACCAAGATGATAAGGGGTGGCCCGATCTTCTCAGTAAGCAACGGTGGTGATGATGATCACGGATGATAGCAGCGGAGATACACGACGATGAAGTGGATGATAACTTGTATGACGCAACGAGATCTCTCGATTGGTCCTGCGCCAATGCAACACTCTCAACCCTGCAAGATATTCGCAACTCCACACACTTGCGCACGTAGCCGACCACGAGCGGTAAGTTGCAACCGTCTAATTCCCAATGGAACAGCAGATCACACAAGACTTAACAGGATCTACACAATATCCAAGCAATATGGTGTAGGGAATTCAATAGTTTTGCAGAGCAAACAACTAAGAACTAGGGTTTATCTTAAACGTGGTCTAAAGCAGCTAGGGGGTCGTCCAAGGCACTTATATAGGCGTCCGGGACGAGTTTTGGTCGAAAAATACAAGTAAAACCGACCCAGATCGAATAGATCTGGTCGAGACAGACTCGGACATGTCCGGTCTGGGATCCGTCAACGGGCTGGTGACCGGACGGGCGGTCAATGGTCGGTCGACCGGTGCTTGGAAACGTCGCAGAAATCGTCCGGTTGGCGCCGGTCCAGGCGTCAACCGGACCAACCGGGTGGGCAGTCGAGCGATCGGGGTCTTGCTGGCGGCCGGCGTGGGGCAGTGGCCGGGTCTTGGACCGGGCTGATCTTCTTCTTCTCCTCTCGCGCATTCCTCCCGCTCCTCCCTCGCGCGTCCATGAGATATCTTCATGTCCGGCTCCATGTCCACTTCACGTCCATCTTCACGTCCACTTGCTCCTCTCCTCCTCGTGCGATGCTCGTCTCCTCTTGATACCTGATGATACACAAGTAATAGGACTTAGGCAGTATAAAGTTCTCACCAATCAAAGTATCGTTTAGAAACAAGTTCACCGTTGCTTAAGTAGCTTTGCACGAGCTCGTGTCATTGGTCCAATCCTGACTTCATTGGACTTGAGCTTCACAGCAGGTTCATCTTCAGTTGGTAATGACGGAGGTAGTAGTGAGGTAGGGATGTCCTCATCACTAGATGATGACTCTAACCTTTCGGTTAAAGAAATGAAATCTAGATTCTTGGCATATGATGCCGAGAAGAAGAAAAAGGAGGATGAACTACAAAGCCAAATGGCAGAAATGTCTGTCATGCTTAAGAACCTAACTGCTAGTGGAGCTCCTAGTGGGACTTCGGGCTCTAAGGAAACTTACAATGAAGTTAACCATGACTATCCCAGAAACACTTCACCCATGCCTCATATAAACCATAGTGGGACGTTCCCCATTTTGATGGAACTCACTTTCCACATTGGAAATCTTCTATGGAATCTCATATTCGCAGCTGCAGTGTGGAGCTATGGGAGATCATTCTTCATGGATACCGGGAGCCACAAGATCCCATTCGATTGACCTCCACCGAGTTCTACAACCGTCAACTCAATGCCTCCGCACGTGACAAGATTAGAAGTGGCATCAATCGCAAGCTCCTTGATCAAGTCAATGACATCGGCTCCGCTAAAGAGTTGTGGGATCGAATCGTAGTACTCCAAGAGGGAACCGATTTGATCCAATCATCTCTTTATGAGACCACAAAGCAAGAAGCTCACCGGTTCATGATTCGAGAAGGAGAATCCGTGGCCGATGCCTATGCAAGGCTTGGTGCTCTTAGAGTAAGGATCAAGGGACTTGGTGTTGAGAAGTATGATGACGACTTTGAGATGAATGAAGGATTCATAAAGTCCAAGGTCATTGCTATGATTGCTGTCAAGCAAGAAGATACCAACCTTGCACTCAACTTGCAAATCATGACCAAGAGTGCCGATCAACTCCGATGATCTAGTCTCCTATGTGGCCGCCAATGAAAACATGGCCAAGGCAGGAAAAATGCTCATGGCAATGAACCGTGTTGATGAAGCCTCACACAACCATGAAGCGTCACACAACCTTGCTCTCAAGGCTAGAGCTGACCATGGAGGAGAAGAAGAATATGAAATTGAAGAAGATGAGGAGATGACTTCAACTAGTGACATCGCCACCGACTTTGCCTTCTTTGCCAAGAAGTACAAGGGAAAGTTGCCTATGCTCCTCAATGACAAGAAGAAGAAGAGAACTTGCTACAATTGTGACGAAGAGAGCCACTTTGCAAATGAGTGCCCTTATGAGAAAAGGGTTGACAAGCCAAAGTTCATCAAAGGGGTCAAGCCAAGATTGAAGCCAAACCCAATCAACGACCGATACAAGAGGAACAAGGGAAGAGCCTTTGTTGGGGCCGAGTACTTGTCCGATGAAGAAGAGGAAGATGAGGAGAAGGAGGCCGGAGTGGCCGGTTTGGCTTTCTCTAAGCCCGGGTCACTCTTCACATATGACTACTCCAAGGATTACTCCACGGAGAATGATGTTGGTTCTTCCTTCATGGCAAGAATAACTCAAGATGATGACTCGACGACTCTTCCTCATCTACAATCGTTGGCTCTTGTCTTATGGCAAGAGAAACCAAGGTAATGGATCCCCCACCTTCTTTGTCTAGTGTCCTTGATAATGAAGCTGAAAATCAAGAAGAATTAACTGTGCTTAAGGAACTTTACAATGTTAGATGCACCCTTCGTGGTGAAGCTCTTGTCAAATTTGATTTCTTGATGGACTCTCTCAAAGAAAAGGATGAGTCCATTGAGGAATTAAAATATCATTTGAATGATAAGGAAAGGAGATTCAATCTCCTAAGACAAGAGCTAAAAACCGAAAGGTGCATATCTCAAGGTCTTAAGCAACAAATTGAAACTTATGAACTAGATAAAGTTAAGGATCTTGAAACTATTGAAAGGGCTCAATCATTGACCCAAGAGCATAATGCCTTGATACGTCTCAAACGTATCTATAATTTCTGATGTTCCATGCTTGTTTTATGACAATACCTACATGTTTTGTTCACACTTTATATCGTTTTGATGCGTTTTCCGGAACTAAACTATTGACGAGATGCCGAAGTGCCAGTTCCTGTTTTCTGCTGTTTTTGGTTTCAGAAATCCTAGTAAGGAAATATTCTCGGAATCGGACGAAATCAACGCCAGTACCCTATTTTCACGGAAGCTTCCGGACATCCGAGACGGACCGAGAGGGGGCCATAGGACACACTAAGGCGGCGCGGCGAGGGGCGCGCCGGCGTTGTGTGGGCCCCCATAGCCCTTCCGACTCCGCCTCTTCGCCTATAAGAAGCCCCCGACCTAAAACCTCGAGAAGAATAAGCCACGGTGCGCGAAAGTTCCGAGCGCGCCGCCATCGCGAAGCCAAGATCGGGGGACAGAGTCTCTGTTCGCACGCCGCCGGGACGGGGAAGTGCCCGGAAGGCTCCTCCATCGACACCACCGCCATCTTCATCACCGCTGCTGTCTCCCATGAGGAGGGAGTAGTTCTCCATCGAGGCTCGGGGCTCCGGTAGCTATGTGGTTCATCTCTCTCCTATGTACTTCAATACAATAATCTCATGAGCTGCCTTACATGATTGAGATTCATATGATGATGCTTGTAATCTAGATGTCATTATGCTAGTCAAGTGGGTTTTACTTATGTGATCTCCGGAGACTCCTTGTCCCACGTGTGTAAAGGTGACAGTGTGTGCACCGTGTGGGTCTCTTAGGCTATATTTCACAGAACTTATTCACTGTTATGAATGGCATAGTGAAGTGCTTATTTATATCCCTTTATGATTGCAATGTGGTTTGTATCGCTACTAGTCTATGTGCTACTCATGTGATGTTATTAAAGTAGTATATTCCTCCATGATGTAATGGTGACAGTGTGTGCATCGTGTAGTTCTTGTCGTAGATTATGATCATAATCTCTTGTAGGTTATGGAGTTGATTATCGCTATGATAGTATTGATGTGATCTATGCCTCCTTCATAGTGTGATGGTGACAGTGTGCATGCTATGTTAGTACTTGGTCTATTTTGCAAAGATCTATTATGCTCTAAGGTTACTTAAATATGAATATCGAATGTTGTGGCGCTTGTTAACTCCGGCTTGAGGGAGCTCTTGTAGCCCTACACAATTAGTGGTGTTCATCATCCAACAAGAGTATATGTAGCACAAGGAAGAGAACTTATTTATTATGTGATCAATGTTGAGAGTGTCCACTAGTGAAAGTATGATCCCTAGGCCTTGTTTCCACCAAAAGAATTGCTTTCCACGCCAGCAAGCTATTTTTGGCGCCGCTTGTTTACTGTTTTACTGCATCTTTACTTTCTGCAATATTACCACCATCTATACCACCTGTGTTTTACTATCTCTTCGCCGAACTAGTGCACCTATACATCGACAAGTGTATTAGGTGTGTTGGGGACACAAGAGACTTCTTGCATTGTGATCGCAGGTTGCTTGAGAGGGATATCTTTGACCTCTTCCTCCCCGAGTTCGATAAACCTTGGGTGATCCACTTAAGGGAAAACTTGCTGTTCTACAAACCTCTGCTCTTGGAGGCCCAACACTGTCTACAAGAATAGAAGCACCCGTAGACATCAAGCTATTTTATGGCGCCGTTGGGGGAGGAAAGGTAAAAGGTACTCACACTCGGATCGCGGCTACTAAGCTATTTTCGGCGCCAGTGTAAGAGCCCGTTGTAAGTACTCGAAGCTATTTCCTTTAGATCCCAAATTGCATCTTTTGGTTTCTTGTTTACACTAGTTAGGCATAATGGAAAGCAACGGTGAGATTTTATTTCTATTTCCTGAGTTAAGACATGGATTGTTTGCTGCGAAAATTAAAAAACCTATGGAATCTTATTTGCATGCTGGTAACAATGATATTAGTATGAACGCTTTGAACACCATTGTTGTTAATGATATGGAAAATTCTAAGCTTGGGGAAGCTGGTTTTGATGAGCATGATATTTTTAGTCCCCCAAGCATTGAGGAGAAAATTTTCTTTGATGATACTTTGCCTCCTATATTTGATGATGAGAATAATAATGATAGCTACTTTGTTGAATTTGCTCCCACTACAACTAATAAAATTGATTATGCTTATGTGGAGAGTAATAATTTTATGCATGAGACTCATGATAAGAATGCTTTATGTGATAGTTATATTGTTGAGTTTGCTCATGATGCTACTGAAAGTTATTATGAGAGAGGAAAATATGGTTGTAGAAATTTTCATGTTACTAAAACACCTCTCTATGTGCTGAAATTTTTGAAGCTACACTTGTTTTGTCTTCCTATGCTTGCCACTATACTCTTCATGAACTTGTTTATTTACAAGATTCCTATGCATAGAAAGCATGTTAGACTTAAATGTGTTTTGAATTTGCCTCTTGATGCTCTCTTTTGCTTCAAATACTATTTCTTGCGAGTGCATCATTAAAACTGCTGAGCCCATCTTAATGGCTCTAAAGAAAGAACTTCTTGGGAGATAACCCATGTGTTTATTTTACTACAGCACTTTTGTTTTATATTTGAGTCTTGGAAGTTGTTTACTACTGTAGCAACCTCTCCTTATCATGTTTTTGTGCCAAGTAAAGTCTCTATGGTAAAGTTGATGCTAGATTTGGATTGCTGCGCGAAACAGATTTGCTGTCTGTCACGAATTTGAGCATAAGTCTCTGTAAAAAAATCAAAAAATCTGCAAATTTACGTGTGTGATCCTCAGATATGTACGCAACTTTCATTAGTTTTGAGTTTTTCTGTTTGAGCAAGTTAAGTGCCCCTTCCAGGTTCGTCTTTACGGTGTTCTGTTTTTGACAGATTCTGCCTTTTATTTTGCATTGCCGCTTTTGTTAAGTTGAATGAGTTTCTTTGTTCCATTAACTTTCGAAGTTTTGTGCAATGTCCAGAAGTGTTAAGAATGATTGTGTCACCTCTGAACATGTGAATTTTTGATTGTGCACTAACCCTCTAATGAGTTTGCTCGAAGTTTGGTGGGAAGTTTTCAAGGGTCAATAGAAGAGGGTGATATAATGTGATCGAGAAGAGTGAAAGGTCTAAGCTTAGGGATGCCCCGGTGGTTCATCCCTGCATATTTTAAGAAGACTCAAGCATCTAAGCTTGGGGATGCCCAAGGCATCCCCTTCTTCATCGACAACTTATCGGTTCTTCTAGTGAAACTATATTTTTATTCAGTCACATCTTATGTATTTTACTTGGAGCGTCTGTGTGTTTTGTTATTTTCATTCTCTGAATAAATTCATCCTTGTGTGGGAGAGAGACACGCTCCGCTGGTTCATATGAACACATGTGTTCTTAGCTTTTAATGTTCAAGGGCGAAAGTTGATCGCTTCACTTGTTGCTATTTGGTTGGAATAAGAAAATGCTTCATATGGTCTTGAATAATTGGATACTTGGCAATTGTTTTGAGCTCTCATAGATCATGTTTAAGCTCTTGCATCATGTAGTTTAAATCTAGTAATGAAGAACTACTGTAAAGCTTGTTGAAATTTGGTTTGCATGATTGGTCTCTCTAAGGTCTAGATATTTTCTGGTAAAAGTGTTTGAGCAACAAGGAAGACGGTGTAGAGTCTTATAATGCTTGCAATATGTTCTCATGTAAGTTTTGCTTGTACATACTTGTGTTTGCTTCAAACAACCTTGCTAGCCTAAGCCTTGTACTGAGAGGAAATGCTTCTCGTGCATCCAAACACCTTGAGCCAAAACCCATGCCATTTGTGTCCACCATATCTACCTACTATGTGGTATTTTTCTGCCATTCCAAGTAAATACTTCATGTGCTACCTTTAAACAATTCAAAAGCTATTATCTCTTATTTGTGTCAATGTTTTATAGCTCATGAGGAAGTATGTGGTGTTTTATCTTTCGATCTTGTCATTTACTTTTGACAGACTTTCACTATGGACTAGTGGCTTCATCTGCTTATCCAATAATTTTGCAAAAAGAGCTGGCAATGAGGTTCCCAGCCTCAATTAATTAACTTGCATTAATAATTCTCTTCACATGTTTTGCTCTGATCTATCGGTAAGCAACTTAAATTTGCAAATAGACACTCCTCCATGGTATGTGAATGTTGGAAGGCACACGAGGTTAGCCATGGCTTGTGTAAGCAAAAGGTTGGGGGAGTGTCATCTAATAAATAAAACTAAAGTACATGTGTAAACAAAAGAGAAGAGGGATGATCTACCTTGCTGGTAGAGATAACGTCCTTCATGGGAGCCGCTCTTGAAAGTCTGGTTGATAAGGTAGTTAGAGTACCCATTACCATTCGTTGACAACAACAAACACCTCTCAAAATTTTACTTTTATGCTCTCTATATGATTTCAAAACTTGAAAAGCTCTAGCACATGATTTAATCCCTGCTTCCCTCTGCGAAGGGCCTATCTTTTACTTTATTGTTGAGTCAGTTTACCCATTTCCTTCCATCTTAGAAGCAAACACTTGTGTCAACTGTGCATTGATTCTTACATACTTGCTTATTTGCATTCATCATATTACTCTATGTTGACAATTATCCATGAGATATGCATGTTGAAAGTTGAAAGCAACTGCTGAAACTTATATCTTCCTTTGTGTTGCTTCATTGCCTTTACTTTGAATTTATTGCTTTATGAGTTAACTCTTATGCAAGACTTTTTGATGCTTGTCTTGAAAGTACTATTCATGAAAGGTTTTGCTATATGTTATCTATTTGTTAGCAACCTATAGATATTGCTTTGAATCACTCCATTCATGTCATATGCTTTACAATAATGTTGATCAAGATTATGATGATAGCATGTCACCTCAGAAATTATTTGCGTTATCGTTTACCTACTCGAGGACGAGTAGGAACTAAGCTTGGGGATGCCGATACGTCTCAAACGTATCTATAATTTCGATGTTCCATGCTTGTTTTATGACAATACCTACATGTTTTGTTCACACTTTATATCGTTTTATGCGTTTTCCGGAACTAACCTATTGACGAGATGCCGAAGTGTCAGTTCTGTTTCTGTTTTTGGTTTCGAAATCCTAGTAAGGAAATATTCTCGAATCGGACGAAATCAACGCCCATACCCTATTTTCACGGAAGCTTCGGAACATCCGAGAGGACAGAGGGGGCCACGGGGCCCCACACACTAAGGCGGTGCGGCCAGAGGGGGGGCGCGCCGGCCTGTTGTGTGGGCCCCCCATAGCCCTTCCGACTCCGCCTCTTCGCCTATAAGAAGGCCCCTGACCTAAAACCTCGAGAAGAATAAGCCACGGTACGCGAAAAGTTCCAGCCGCGCCATCGCAAGCCAAGATGCGGGGACAGGAGTCTGTTCGGCATGCCGCCGGGACGGGGAAGTGCCCCGAAGGCTCCTCCATCGACACCACCGCCATCTTCATCACCACTGCTTGTCTCCCATGAGGAGGGAGTAGTTCTCCATCGAGGCTCGGGGCTGCCGGTAGCTATGTGGTTCATCTCTCTCCTATGTACTTCAATACAATAATCTCATGAGCTGCCTTACATGATTGAGATTCATATGATGATGCTTGTAATCTAGATGTCATTATGCTAGTCAAGTGGGTTTTACTTATGTGATCTCCGGAGACTCCTTGTCCCACGTGTGTAAAGGTGACAGTGTGTGCACCGTGTGGGTCTCTTAGGCTATATTTCACAGAATATTATTCACTGTTAATGGCATAGTGAAGTGCTTATTTATATCCCTTTATGATTGCAATGTGCTTTGTATCGCTACTAGTCTATGTGCTACTCATGTGATGTTATTAAAGTAGTCTATTCCTCCTGCATGATGTAATGGTGACAGTGTGTGCATCGTGTAGTTCTTGTCGTAGATTATGATCATAATCTCTTATAGGTTATGGAGTTGATTATCGCTATGATAGTATTGATGTGATCTATGCCTCCTTCATAGTGTGATGGTGACAGTGTGCATGCTATGTTAGTACTTGGTCTATTTTGCAAAGATCTATTATGCTCTAAGGTTACTTAAATATGAATATCGAATGTTGTGGCGCTTGTTAACTCAGGCTTGAGGGCTCTTGTAGCCCTACACAATTAGTGGTGTTCATCATCCAACAAGAGTATATGTAGCACAAGGAAGAGAACTTATTTATTATGTGATCAATGTTGAGTGTCCACTAGTGAAAGTATGATCCCTAGGCCTTGTTTCCACCACAAAGAATTGCTTTCCACGCCAGCAAGCTATTTTCACCGCTTGTTTACTGTTTTACTGCATCTTTACTTCTGCAATATTACCACCATCTATACCACCTGTGTTTTACTATCTCTTCACCGAACTAGTGCACCTATACATCGACAAGTGTATTAGGTGTGTTGGGGACATTCTTGTATCCTGTTGCAGGGATGCTTGATCTGTGCCTTAACCTCCACTTAAGAGATTATGTGGTGGATCTTGACCTATCAGAACCACCCTTACAAGATACAAGAATAGAAGCACCCGTAGACATCATGCCTCAAAGGAGGAACTTGAAGTTGCTCATGCTTCTCTCACTAGGGATCTTGACCACCTTGAAAGAGCTAACAAGCTTGTCAAGGATGAGCTCAGAAACTTGGAAAGAACCATGACCTACTCCAAGAAACCTACTCTAAAGCTCTTGAATCAATGAATGATTCTATTGTTGATAAAAATGTTGCTAGTTCCTTCACCACCTTTACTAGTGAGCATGCTAAGCTTGTTGCGGAACATGTTCGTTTACAAGAGGAATTATCTTTGCATGTTGAGACCAATACATATCTTGAATCTTTGGTAACCAAATATGGTCTCAACTATTATCCTAATGAATCGGCTTGTGAGCAAGCAACTACTCTTGAGGAAAATGTTAGGTTGAAGAAAGAACTTGCCAAGTTCACCACAACCAAGAGTAAGATGGGATTGGATGACCTCTTGAGTAAGCAAAGGTCAAACAATCAAAAGTATGGACTTGGATATGTTCCCAATCCCTACAAGAAGAACAACTACAAGAAAGAGAATCCCGCTCAAGAAAAGAACAAGAAGGTCACTAATGATGGCAAAGCCCCAAAGGGAAAAGCCACTAGTGGTGACCGCACGGGGCCAAACAATCACTATGCTTTATTTGTTGATTATTATGGTGATTTTTATGCTAACTATGTTGGTCCTCGTAATGGCTATGCTTATAGAGGGTACTCGATTTGGGTACCAAAAGATCTTGTTGCCATGACTAGGGAACCCATTAATCAATGGGTTCCTAAATCCTCTACTTAATTTTGTAGGGGTATTCCTCCGGTGGTCCAAAATGGGTGTTTGATAGTGGATGCACCAATCATATGACCGGAGGAAGAGGTGTGCTTGACCAATTCATTGAAGATATTAACAATAAGTCAAGCATCACCTTTGGTTACAACTCAAAGGGAAAGGTACTTGGGTATGGCAAGTTGGCAATCTCTAAGGACTTGTGCCTTGAGACGGTCATGCTTGTTGAACACCTTGGTTATAACTTGCTTTCTATATACCATCTTGCCGATGCCGGTTATAATTCATATTTTACTAAGTATTATGTGCAAGTCTTTAGGAGTGACAATCTCAAATTGGTCCTTGTTGGATATGTGGAGAACAACCTTTACGTGGTTGACCTCTCGAAAGAGAGCCCCTCTCCCTCCACATGTCTAATGGCGGCCAAGCATGACGAAGGTTGGTTGTGGCATCGTCGCCTTGGTCATGTTAACATGAGTAATCTTAAACAACTCCTAAAGGGTGAGCACATTGTTGGACTAACCGGCATTTCTTTTGAGAAAGATCGTGTATGCGGTGCATGTGTAGCCGGAAAACAACTCAAGAAGAAACATCCTATCAAGAGTATCGTCACCACATCTAGGCCTTTGGAGCTCCTTCATTTGGATCTCTTTGGGCCATCACATTATGATACTCTTGGTGGGAGCAAGTATGGACTTGTCATTGTTGATGATTACTCAAGATACTCTTGGGTCTTTCTCCTTAAGTCTAAGGATGAGACCCATAGAGAGTTCATCACCTTCGCCAAGAAAGCTCAACGTACATATGAATCCGAGATCAAGGCGATTAGGACCGACAATGGCACCGAGTTCAAGAACTACACTATGCAAGAGTTTGTTGATGATGAGGGCATCAAGCATGAGTTTTCAGCTCCATATACCCCTCAACAAAATGGTGTTGTTGAAAGGAAGAACCGGACTATCATTGAGATGGCAAGAACCATGTTGAGTGAATTCAACTCACCCCACAACTTTTGGGGAGAAGCCATCTCTACAGTTGTCCACTACTCCAACCGGCTCTTCCTCCGCCCCCTCCACAACAAAAATCCATATGAGCTTCTCACAGGTAACAAGCCTAATGTCATGTACATTCGTGTCTTTGGATGCAAATGTCTTGTTAAGAACAATAAAGGGAAGCTTGGTAAATTTGAAACTAGAACTATAGAGGGCATTTTTGTTGGATATGCGGAGAACTCCCACGCCTATAGATACTACAACCGGTCCACTTGGGACTATTGAAGTATCTTGTGACGTGGTGTTCTTGGAGGATAATGGCTCCCAAGTGGAGCAAGTTGTTCCATGTGTTGCAGTAATGATGATGATCCATCTAGTGCCATCAAGCATATGGGCATTGGACACATTCGGCCCATGGAAGTTCATAGTGATGATTAAGGTGATGGAATAGAAGTATCAAGCTCACCTCAAGTTGAGCCTAGCTCAACTCAAGTTGAACTATCAAGTGCAACCCAAGATGTATCCTCCACTCAAGATGAGCCACATCCCGAAGAACAAGAAGAAAGCCCTCAACCCACTGAGCAAGACCATGATGATGATCAAGAAACATCTTCAACTCATGTTCAAGCTCAAGTTATCCCTCATGATCAAGTATTAGCAAGAGATGAATTCATTGATCATGAAGGAACCATTCGGAAGATCAAGGCAGCTACAAGGGCAAGTGACATGAAAGTAGATCTTGTCCTTGGTAGCATCTCAAAAGGAGTGGTAACTCGTAGACACCATGCATTACTTATCACTTATTGTCAACATCATGCTTTTGTGTCTAGTTTTGAGCCACTCAAGGTACATGAAGCCTTGGTTGATCCGGATTGGGTCATCGCCATGCAAGAAGAATTGGAGTGTTTCACTCGCAATGAAGTATGGTCTCTAGTTGAGAGACCCAAGGATCATCGCATCAATGTTATTGGGACCAAATGGGTATTCAAGAACAAGCAAGATGAGGATGGTATTGTCATTAGAAATAAAGCAAGGTTAGTGGCGCAAGGGTTTGTCCAAATAGAAGGTATGGATTTTGAGGATACCTTTGCGCCGGTAGCCCGTCTTGAAGCTATTCGTCTTTTGCTTGCATTTGCATCTTTCCACAATTTCAAACTATACCAAATGGATGTGAAAAGTGCATTTTTGAATGGTCCTCTAAAAGAAACCGCATGTAGCTCAACCCCCGGTTTCGAAGACCCATGCCGACCAACCATGTGTATTTACTCCATAAGGCACTCTACGGTCTCAAGCAAGCTCCACGTGCTTGGTATGAGTTCTTTAGGGATTTCTACTACAAGATGGGTTTTGCATGGGTACGGTCGATTCCACCCTTTTCACCAAGCGGGTTAAAGGGGGTGGCTTGTTTATATGTCAAATATATGTTGATGATACTATATTTGGTGGAACTAACCCCAATCATAACAAAGCTTTTGAGCTATTGATGACTAGGAAATTTGAGATGTCCATGATGGGGGAGTTGAAGTTTTTCCTAGGCTTCCAAGTGAGGCAACTTGCAAAAGGCACCTTCATCTCTCAAGAAAAGTATGTGAAGGACATGCTCAAGAAATTCAACATGACCAATGCAAGCCCAATGAAGACACCCATGCCCGTAAAGGGGCAACTTGGCTCATGTGACGGTGAGAAGGATGTGGATATAAAGGTATACCGTTCCATGATAGGATCCTTGCTCTACCTTTGTGCCTCTAGGCCGGATATCATGCTAAGTGTAGGGATGTGTGCTCGTTTTCAATCCGCTCCTAAGGAGAGCCATTTGATGGCGGTCAAACGGATTCTAAGATACCTTGTTCTCACTCCTACTCTCGGGCTATGGTATCCAAAGGGGTCAACCTTTGAACTCATTGGCTACTCGGACTCTGATTGGGCCGGTGATAAGGTTGACCGGAAGTCTACCTCCGGGGCTTGCCAATTTATTGGCCGGTCATTGGTGAGTTGGTCATCCAAGAAACAAAATCCACCGCTTTATCCACCGAAGCCGAATACATATCCGCGGCATCTTGTTGCACTCAATTGTTATGGATGAAGCAAACCTTGAAAGACTATGGTGTGTCTCTTGGTACGGTACCTCTTCTATGTGACAATGAAAGTGCAATAAAGATCGCCAATAACCCGGTTCAACATTGTCGCACCAAACATATTGACATTCGCCATCACTTCCTACGTGACCATGTTGCCAATAAGGATATTGATCTCACTCATGTGGGAACAACCTACCAATTGGCGGATATTTTCACTAAGCCTTTGGATGAAGCCCGGTTTGTAAACTTGAGAGGAGAACTTGGTATTCTTGATCCTAAAAACTTGGATTGATTAACTTCTTGCACTATATTCTTGCATTTATCTAACTATCTAGCTTAGAGGCATAGCACATATGGGGATAGTCATCTTACCATGTCTTGGTATGATGCATACCCATGTGTGCAACATAAATAGACCCAATGTCATTATATGGACCCAAGCACGTCTCTTCGAGGTCACATGACATTTGCGCTTTCACATAGGGGGAGTAATCCCCCGCCCCTCTTTAAGCCTCAATTGCAAATTTATTCGATTCTACAAGGCTAAATGATCTTATTGTAAAAACTATGATAAAAAGATTTATGATTCTTGATATTCTTCGAATCATGCCCATTGTTGCTATTTATATCTTGTTTGGATTTCATTCCAATGGGTATGCCTAGAGAACTTTGTGTTTCCAACCCCATGTCTATGCTCATCTCATCATCATCTATCTATCTATATGTACATGTCATCATCTGAGCATTCACACACATTTACACAAAATATAGGGGCAAAACGAGGCAAAACGAGACAAACTGGGCGGTTGTCCCTGGCCGGTCTCTGGCCCGGTTGGACCGGCCTCTGGCCGGGCCAGCCGGCGCCAGGTCCGGTCGACCGGGCGCCCGACCGGCCGTGCGGCCTGTTATGTGCTGGGAGAGGATACCCCCTGGGGTCTTCTTCCTCATTACCCCCCATCTCCCAAACCTCCATGGCCACCGCCTCCACTACCTCCACCATGCTCTAGGCCCTTCCCACCACAAGAACCCTCCCAAACTCCACCAAACCATAGATCGGGCCCCTTGGAACAACTCCACCAAAGGATTTGGGTCCCCTCAAGCTATTTTGGGAAATTTTGGAGTTCTTGGGTTTCAAGCCCTACCTAGTGTTTTTCTTGCTCTCTTGATCAAGAAGGACCATGTCTTCGGGTAATGTGCTCCCCTTTCTCCCTATTCTCTAGTCCTCCTCACACATTGCAATGTCTTGACAAGATTTGAGGAAAATTTTAGGGTTAGGGTTAGGGTTTGTAAGTCCTCATGCCTTTAGAGTGTCTCACAACACAATGCACATACTCCCCTCTATTGCTATAGTCTATATTCAAGTTTATGAGTGTTTGCATGATTTTGTGGTAGAATTTCTGGGCAACTTCTTACAACTCGACAGATCCGGTCACCAGCCCGGTCAACCGGCCCCTCAACCGGCCGGCCGGCGTGCGGCCCGGTCAGCCGTCGGCAGCCGGCTGGTTCTGTCACCGTTGGACCGGCCTATCGGGATCTTTCACCCCCAACCGTCAAACCACTTGAATATATACTATGCTTTTTGGCTTCCCTCTTATTGATGACATGTACACTTACCCCCTGCTATCCTCGCTCTCCTTGCTTATTCACAGGTGGTTCGAGTGACGATGATCGTGGTGGCCTTGCCAAGCGAGGTAGGACTGCGCCAAGGCCTCCTGGCTGTCGTACTAGCAACCGAAAGCCTACTAAAGCACCTCAGCCTACTGACATTGGCAGCTCAGCTAGGGGAAGAAACAAGTCAACTGGAAATAAAAGGAAAGACAAACAAGCAGCCAAAGAAGATGATGAAATTGTACCGGATTTCAATGTTGCGGATGCAAATCGTCTTGATTGGCAGGACTTGAGGACAGTGAATCCTTATCGCTATGAGCAACGGACTTACACTGGTGGGGACAGTTTCTTCTGGACCAAGACACAAGCAGCCCTATGGGTTGGTTACTATGATAACACTCACGAGTGTATGAAGAATGGTGCTGTTGTGAAGCCCAAGGCCATCAATCTGAAGAGCTTGCCTTGCATGAAGCCACAAAGTACCGCTTTGTGGTTCAAACCTTGAAGGGTATGGGACTATATGACCTTGTGTGCCTAAAGCCCGATGATGACCAAGAAGATCCCACCTATTGTCCCCTTCTAGTCCGTCAGTTCCATTGTTTTGTCTTCTTCCATGATGATGCGAACCGCACTATGACTTGGATGTCCAGGCACTTACACTCAGTTCTGTGAGGCCATGGGTTATGATGGTGGCCGTTCTACAGGGTACAAAATTCATACTCGGCCTAAGCTCACTAGTGGTGACATCTCCTTTTGCTATCCCACTGGCTGGGACCTCCCACTATCTCTGGGATGTACTACTCATATCTTGTCCTCGCCAAGATGTTCCGTGAGAGTCTCATCAGCAAGTCAGGCGACTCTAGTGAAGTCAGGGAACTATCACCTGAATCTGATGTACTATTGCCACCCTGCCAGGATAAGGAAAATTGATGGCTGTGATCTTATTTACTGTGAACTGAAGCGTGCAATTATGGACCGCATGACTCCCAACTATACTCAGTATGTTCAGCGGCTCATCAACCACATTGTCCCTGCTCCTCTCAACACTCGTGATGAAAGAGTTATCATGGCACCATTCAAGTTCCCTGCTCCGGAAGGTCGCCCGGAAGTCCCTTCCATGATGCCCGCCAATGAGCGTCGTTCCAAGGAACACCATGATCCTGCAGCTAGCTCTAGCTTCCTGCGCCCCAAGCACGGTGCCGCTCGCTTCTTCTCCAGCATGTGGCAAATGTGCAAGAACACAAATGATGTTGCACATCAGAGTCTTGCTTTGAACCAGAGACAGGAGGCGACAGAACGAGTTCATGGCTATAGGAATGTCCCTGTTCCTCCTCCTGGACCTGAGTTGGCGCCTGTGGTTGCACCTCAGTGGGAGATGCCTCTCCTCACCGATGAGATGATCCAGAACTTTGACTTCTCCATGTATGCTCATGGTGGCCTTCCTCCTAGGACTGCTCGTACTCCTACTCCTCCTGCTGATGATGGTGATGGTGATGGTGATGAGGATGAAAGTGATGCGGCTGCGCGTGATGATGACGAGGGCTCCTACTCCACCGGGCATGAGTTCTATTGATGGGTGCGATAGCATCTCTCCTCTTTCCTTCGCCTTTTTGGTGTTCCGATGCCAAAGGGGGAGAAGAGAGTAGAGTCTAGGACCACGGGGTACTTTGGTTATCACAAGCCATGGGTGTTGCTTTATTTGATTCTTATATGGCTTGTGCTTATTTGCTTTGATTTCTCAAGAACCATTTGGATTTGCCACTTCGAATAATTCGTGTATGGACGAATATTATGTGTGCTACTCTATGTTAGGATGATTATGTGTGCTATGCTTACATATATGCTTATATATCTTGACATGCACATCTCCATACCATGCTTGTTTCCTAAAGATATTGGGGGAGCTTCTCATGTTCCACAAATGGTGCACTTTGCATTCAAATGCAAATTCTCCAAGTGCATACATTATGGGGGAGCTGTCGTAATATCTTATATGGAATCAAGGTTTAAAGCTTATCATAATATCTCTATACGACTCTAGCTCGGTTTGTCATCGTATACCAAAAAGGGGGAGATTGTAAGGGTATTTTACTCTTATCCATTATTTTGGTAACAATGACACCGTGCTAGAGTATTTGGCCTAATATGTTTATAAGGATAATCTCAGGTATTAGGCAAAGAGGCATAAATGGTGTATCAAAGGAACAAGAAGGCTAAAGGAGACCCCCACTTCAACAACAATCGAAAAGGTCTACGAGAAATCCGTCTGCGGCCGGTTGGACCGGCCACGAGCCGGCGACACCGGCGTCTGCATGGTCGGCGGTCGCCAATGTCGTAGCCAGGGCCAACCGGCTCTGAGTCGAGCAATGTTGGTCCGGCCTACGCCGGTCAGCCGGCCTATAGACCGGCGGTCCGGCGCACAGTCCGGTCGACGATCGCAAGCCGCCATGTGGGCGCCAGGAGAAGCCTACAGACGACAACGACTCAGGTCCCTGTCGTCCGCCAAGCCTCTGCAAAGCGATCGGTCCACTGGTCCGGTTGGCCGGGTTTGTCAAAAAAAAGCTGAGGTGGCAAGTGGCCAACGGCCATATTTCGAAGAACACTATAAATAGCCCTTCTCCTACCTCTAGACGGTTAGGCACTACACTACAAGCTGTTCTTGAGCTCCTTCTCTCATACTCCATTGTTAGAAACACCAAAAGCCTCAGATCTCCCTCCTCCTCCACCCAAACTCAAATCCCTTGGGGAAACGATAGAGGAGGACCCGATCTACCGTTCTACCAAGCCAAATCTCATTCCCCATTGTATTCATCAGAAGCTTGCTTCCTAGGGTTCCTTGGAAACCCTAGGTGGGCAAGAGGAGTCCGGAAGCATCCGGGCTGTGGATCTGCTCCGGGCAAGATTGTGAAGGTTTGGAGGCTACCTCAAAGTCTACCACAAGTGAGAGAGTTATTCCTTCGTGGGATAGGCTCCGGAGAATAGGGTGAGCCTTCGTGGCGCGGGAATCCTTCGTGGGACCTCCACTCCTCAAACGTGACGTACCTTGTTGCAAAGCAAGGGAACACGGGAATACATCCTCGTCTCCGCGTGCTATCGGTTATCTCTAACCGAACTCCTTACTTGTGATTTAGCTGCCTGTGAGAGCCTTCGTGCTCGAGTTAGTTGTATCCTCATATAGGTTGCTTCACCTAGTTTGCATTAGGCTCACCTTTATATTCCGCAAAGCCTAATATTGCAAAGAAAGAATTAAAATCTGTAGAAACCTATTCACCCCCCCCCCCTCTAGGTTTACCATCTATATACTTTCAAAAGAATTTCTTCCTTTTGTTCCAGGCTTGTGCACACAACCTGTTTGATGAAATGACTGAAGAAATAAATAAAAATTGCAGACCAACCTTATGTTCGTTGGAGACGAAACGTGGTAGAATTGGGAAGTACATGTGATTGATTGGCTAGCAGTGACGACTAAGAAGAAGTGGTGGTGTATCACCTTCACAGGTCAATTTTTCTCTGCTCCAAGGCTACGTCTGTGAGGGAGTTGATACTCGATAGAGGGGTTCATCGCCCATGGTAAGGAAGAGCTCTGGAGTGGGTTGATTTTGATTATGGGTACGTGTTCCTCCATTCCCTAATGTGTTTGTGTCCCTATTTATTTTGTAATCTTGAGCCAGTGGAGCTATTGTAGGACGTACCGCTAAGATTATTCCACAAAGATTAGTCTAGGCGTGTGCTTCAATGAAAATCTGCAGCCTGATATGCTTCTCAACTCATTCCCTTTTCTTCACCCATTCGAACTTTTAAACTGGTAATTTCTTAGTACTGTTTGACCTTGAAAAGTTGCAGCTTGATATGCTTCCATGAAAATCTCCTGCTTCATTCAATCATGTTTCTGCTTGTAGTACTGTTTGGAACAATGAGTGCCGGAGGTGGCTGTTGCGGTCCTACAAGCGGGCAGGTATCGGAGAGTATGAATGTGTACCTTTGAATCGGAGATGGCAAGCACGGTTGTATGAAATTTCTTAGCCTATGATGCTGTCTTTGGTACAAGTCTGATGATATTTATTTTTGTAAATGACAAACTCAGATTATGCAAGTTGATGATATGAGATAGACGATGTTAGTGGTTACCTTAACAGTGCAGAGTTATCCCATGCAACTGATATCTGGAGATTTTCATTTAGTAATGCTCACTTCAGAGATTGGTAGATTCTTCTTTTATACACTCAGGCATTATGTTTCCCATGACAAGTGTGATCCAACTACAGATTTAAGTCTCGGTGAATGTATATATTGTATGGTTAATCTGTGATTGTTCCTTTTAAAATCATAATTTGCAGTCTGGTTTCTATTGTCAACTGACTAGGTAGAATATCCTAAGAAATTTCACATTATCAGGGAATTGCGAGTGACAAGGATAAGCTTGGATTACACCTACATGTTACAGGTAATTATGTCATGTGTTTTTGTTTTCAGTTCCTCTTCCATGTGCACCACCTGAGAAATTAAAATCCGCCCAACCTCCACAATTAGCGGATTGGAGAGCTTTGTTGTTGCCTAAATTTTGCCTGCAGTACATACCATTCGGTTTTGACTAACATTTTAAATCATTATTTGCTTCATATATTCTACCAGCTTTTTATGCATGAAGACAATAACGGATGTTGAAGAAAAGTTGGCTCTTAGATTACGTGGAAGAGTACCACCAGAGAAATAGCACCCCCTTTGGATAACTTTCTCGATTACTACTGCATTTCTTAGACTAACGATCTCACCAACTGATTTCGTTTATTTGGACACATCTTCATGTTCTTTTTAGCTTTCGTGCATTGTAGTGGAGAGTAGAAGAGATGAGGGGAGCGTAGTAGACGTCTATATATTGATTCAGGTTTGGGACTTACAGTATCATTCTGTTTGAAGCATAAATTCAGGTCCAAGGTTTTTATATAATAGTTATGCCTTATTTCTCTATTTCAGTTAGTCACTTCAACTTCAACTTTGATAGTATGGGATATGCAGTGAACACAAAGTATCTCACCTGATTTTATATAGTCACTTCAACTTCAACTTTGATAGTATGGGATATGCAGTGAACACAAAGTATCTCACCTGATTTTATATGTGCCATTGAGGTTTGAAAAGTGCTTACTGATATCATCTACTGTGCATGATTAATTGTCGTAGGTTTGTTCTCTTACGTTTCAACGCTTAGTCCAGGAAGTTGTTTGTTTTTCGATGCCCTGAGATTTTATATGTTCATTTACCATGAATCTCATCTCTTGCAAACACAGGATAGTGGTAATAATTTACACAAGATACATAAACAAAGTGATAGTGAAATGATAGTAAATTTTTGATGTTTTTATGCCACTTGTGACCTCCTGTTCAGCTTAATGGATATGGTAACAAATGTTGGAGTATGCCACCCCTGTTCTCCAAACTTTGTACTCAAATCAGTGCACAATTATTTTACTCAAAAGCATTACATAAGCAAGTGTTCAAACCAGCGCAAGACCAATCATGTCTTGTGTGACCAATTTGAATAAGAATTGTCCATATAGGCTTATCATGTGTTTCTCGGAAGCATTAAAAACATGTGATCAATTACTGTAAACAAATATGATAGGTCAGTTAAAAAACTGTATGTGAATGATATGCGAGTAAATATACGAGATATATATTTGCAGATTCTAGATAGCATTGTTTGTGTTCAGATATTTTGTTTGTTCATTGTGAACATAGATATTGGAGTTCTTGGAAAGTAATTGGCAGTCATAAAATGGATGTGTGCATCATGCATGTTGTGGTAATTCATAAAAGGATAATTTAATGATTAACATCAACGGTTGCTACATGGATATGCATTTCTATATGAAACAATTGGTCATAACTTCAAGATATCCATTATATATATCTAAGATTTTATTTGCTGCGATGCAAGAAATTACAATGATGTCATTTACTGGAAAATCACAAATCAAACCTATATTGGCGTATATCATGATTTGAATACGAACCGCCTTTTTCTAGCCATTCATAAAGATTGTTGCATGTTACAATGGAGTGGCATACATGTAACCTTCTTATTTAGAGCATCATCGAGCAAACGGCCTGTTAATTTCTTTATCAATAATCTACAAACAAGAATCTCTTTTTTTAGACTTGACACCCGCCTTAAAAACACACACATGAAAATCAAAGAAATGGATAGCACGAGCCACTGTTTCAGATCAAGATTGTCATGTGTGATGAACGCATATTATGTAGACGTGCGTTGCACGTGCAAACTTACTAGTTAAAATAAAACAGAAGTAAGGTTCAGTACTAGCTTCTACACGCTTCTACTATATTCTAGGAAATAGAATCCTTCAGTCACATGTGGTGTAGTAGTTTCTAGCATGTTCTAGCTATATGTTGTGACTAAAATATTTGTACCTCTTTTCCTAGCTTATGTAGTATTCTCTAGAACACTCTAGTTGTGAGTAGAGCTGAGGAGTGAAGACTCATGCAGCCTATAAATAGATGTCCAGCCTCTACATATGTAACAAGACTATGTACCATCTACCTATCAATAAAGATAACTTTATGTTCTTGTTTTAAGATCTTGGATTAGATCTTGTGTTGAGAGTTTGGATTGAACTCTTGACAGCCCCCGCCCCTAGAGCGATATCTAGCTTACGCCCCTAGAGCGATATCTAGCGCAGCACGTTGAAGCGGTTCCTTCAACATTTGTGCTGTCCACATTGTAGCAACACGGTGGAGCTGTTCCTCCACAACCTTGTGCTGCTTCAGGTGGTATCAGAGCCTTGCTGATCCGATCCAGTTGTTGGTCTCCTCATTGAGAGCTGTACCAAGCAATGGAGGAATTGGGGAAAAGAATGGATGTTGTAGATCTGTTATCACCAGAATCTGACCAAGCCAGAGGTGGGCCGCGATCAAGATGGACTTGAAGATATATCATCAAGAAATAGGTGAATCGGCCTTTATGCGCAGAGTTTGGGCTAGTTAGCCCGTGTATATTAATATAGTAGGCTACGTAGAAGTTAGAGTTTATCTCGTGCACGGTTTGGTGCACGCCCACATTAGAAAGTCCCCTGGACTATAAATATGTATCTAGGGTTTATGGAATAAACAACAACCAACGTTCAACACAAACCAATCTCGGCATCGCCAACCCCTTCGTCTCGAGGTTTCTCAGGTAAGCCCATCTTTGCCTAGATCGCATCTTGCGATCTAGGCAGCACGAGCCTACGTTGTTCATGCGTTGCTCGTGCTGAAGCCTTTTTGATGGCGAGCAACGTAGTTATCATAGATGTGTTAGGGTTAGCATTGTTCTTAGTATCATATCCTGTCGTAGTGCAACCCTTGCGCATCTGCCGTCCTGTACCTCATCACGGGTGCGGGCGGCACCCCGCTTGATCGTTATTTAGTAGATCGATCCGTTGTTGCTCCTTGATTCATCAAGGATTAGTTTAACATCTGCAATAGTTAGGCCTTACAAAGGGTTGGAGGATCCAGCGGCGTGTAGGGTGTAGTTTGCTGGCCCTAGACAGACGTTAGAGGATCAACCTCGTGTTGGTTTTAGGCCTTGTCTAGGTTTGGCTTACGATCACCGTGCGCGGCGCAGGCCCAATCGTGAGTAGGATGATCCGATTATGCGGTGAAAACCCTAAATCGTCGTGGATCTCATATGCTTTATCTTGATCCAGCAGGACCACCATATATTCGGCCACCTTGGACGAATCATGGGTGGATCGGCTCCATGAGCGATTCACGGGACAGACCAATCGAGGCTCGTATTCGATGTACGTGTGTGCCACGGGAAACTAAGGAGCATCATCCACACCTTCGACCGGGTATAGGTCGGGTGGCACGCCCTTGCAATTTGCATCGGCGCGCGACCGGGAGGCTTTGCGGGCCGTCGCTGCGAGGGACGGGGCCAGCCGCAGCCCTAGTTGTTCCCCGGCTCTACGGTGTTGACCGGTCGTTGCCCGTGGGTGGGTTTACGACGTCAACACATTCGCACGAGTGGGACAATCCTCAACATCAACCACATCGCCGTCTACATCGGAGATGGCGGAAGCACTCCGGTCAAGTACGAGGACCGGCTGACAAACTCAAGAAGAGGCATAACAAGATCAAGGAGTCCTCGAAACCGAACTCGTCGGCTCCTGTGAGGAGACCCGTTCGCACGGCATCAAGCTCAACGGAGACACGCGCCCGCGGCCTGGTGTCAACATGGTGGATCTTAGCCACCGCGGAGGGAACTAGAGTTCTCCTTTGGCATCAACACGGCGGGGCTCACATGCCGCCATGACAAAGACAAGGACAAGATCTACCCGACGAGCTCGAAAAGGTGGCGTACTAAACAATGATACCAAGAAGGCCGATGCCACAGCTCCGGCATTATGTATGGGCAAACACAGTTATACCGGTCTGTGGGATCGGCCCCAACGGCCTGTGAAATAGCATCACCAGACTCTCGTGGACCTACGAACGTAGGAGCCGATTCTAGGAGTCGGCCAAAATCGTCCTCACCAGGCTTCCGGTCTGGGCTCAACGTCGATCTAATGAGCAATGGGATGCGTCGTCTGATGCGCTGGAAGGAATCCATGTTGTTCCTAATGAAGCCGACGTTCACACCATAATACCTTGGCTAAACATAGAGCCGATTTCAGCGATCCTGGCGGAATCGGCTCAGGAGCACCTAATCATGGAGCGCGCGCGACGCCGTTGAGCATGCGGAGAAATTTTAGTAGCCGAATAATAAAAAAAATCGGATGCCGGAGCCGATGCATGGCGATCGACTTTGACAAGAACAGACGAGTTTACAGTATCGGTTCACACACGAAGCAAAGAGGCCCTGCGAAGAAATGCATTAAGGCGTGAAGAGCATCGGCACGGTTCGATCCACCTCAGCGATCTCGACCTCATCATCTTCGTCTCTCCCCATCACCAGCTGGCTGCTTAGGGCACGAATTTCAGCTAGGTCGGTCTTCAGATCAGCGGTGAGACCTTGTGCTTCCTCTTGGGAGCGAGCAATGAGGGATTCCTCGTCTTGGATGAGTCGTTTGGTCTCCCTGGCCCTCTTTTCGAGGTCCTCCAGCTCCTTGCGTAAGGTCTCGAGTCTGACACTATGAGTGGAAGTGGCGGTCTTCGCATCTAAAGCAGCCTTCTTCTCGTTGAGCCGTTGGCATTTTTCTGCAATATCGGCTCTCAACGGGAGTTGGGCGGCGGAGAGTAATCCTTTGACGGGCCGACTGCACCCTTGACTTGAAAACGACAAAGTCACTGTCGGCCAGAGTTTAGCTTCCAGCGCCACTGGGAGACGGGGCTGGATGTCCACGAGGATGCCCTGATCGCCTCAGGGTCCTCAACCAGGGTATCAACTGGGAGGAGAGCAGAGCTTTGAGACGCTGGAGTGGACCGTCAACTGTACCAAGGTTTGGCTCTTCACCTATTTTGGGAGCGGCTGGCTCGATAGAATCGGGGTCGAATGTCGCAAGCTTGAAGGATCACACCCCGACAAACGAACAAGAACGGCATGGGCATGCGGCAGAGGAAAAGAGTAGGCCCGAGAGAGAAAAGAGAGGAAGAGAGTGTACCTCTCCCAAGAAGGGAAGCCGAGGTGGTAACAATCGGCTTTGCGGTACGCTGGTCAGACACTTGGTCCGTCACGCGTGGCGAGTTGGATGGGCCAGGGGCAGTAGATGGCATCGGCACCTCTTCAACGACCCCGCTAGAAGTCTCATTAATCTGCAAGGGGAATGGTAAAGCAATCCAGTTAGTGACAAGACAACGGGGAACACGAGATGTCAAGAGGGTTACCTTTGAAACTTCCTGGCTAGGCGAGGAGGCTTGTGGGCCCGTGCGAGCCCTTTGGACACATCGACGCTTTATGCGCGACCTCGTTTGGACTGAAGGCTGAAGAGCGGCAGGCTCGGGAGTCGACCTTTTTCTAGAAGCCGATGTTGGCGAGTCCGTCTGGCTCTGCGTGGTGGATCTTTCCGTACCGCGTGGGTAGGAGTCCCTGGGACTGGACTGTTCTCCCTCGCTGGAGTGCTCTTCGGTGGAAGTCTGAAGGAAGAGGTACGACCACCTTACAAAGGTTGGGAGGACAAGTGCGGTCGATCGAAATATGGTACAACTTACCTGCGAATTCGCTTGGGCAGGAGCTCTGCGCGTCAGGGTTTTCCTGACAGCCACCTTCCTCACCGCCGTCCTCGCCCGGGTCGAGGCTCGGGGGCAACCGGCCCCAAAGATGCTTTGCTCTTGGGAGCCGATTTCGAGAAATCGGTGGCCTTGCATTATGACTTTCTTCGAGGTGGCGAACTCGGCGAGGGACCACTGGGGCCGGAGGAAGGAATACGAAGGGAGAACCATCGGCTTGCATGGGAGCTGGGCCGTCTTGTTCCTGCCAAGAGGTGAAGTCAGTTCACAGGCAAATCACCATAAGTGGTTACGGGAAATATTTTGAGGAATGGTACCTGGTCAGCGGAGATGTCATGCGCGGCGTCGAGTTGTTTCAATAGCGGTCCCAACGCCCTCCTAAAAACATGGGTCTTCCACATGGACCACCAGGTCTCGAAGCATCGGTAGTGAAGGAAAAACGGAGGTTGTGAGGGATTGGAAGGGCCAAAGCATCAAAGAAGGTGTAGCACCTTTGGCCAGTAAGGATGTCAGGCAGTTCGGCTCTGCTTGCGGTCAGGTGGTGTAAGAAGTCGGGGCACTTGCCGAGACCAGTGACGGGCTACCACTACCGGTTGATAACACTCATAACCAGGCTTGATGATCCGGTTTGAGGTACTCATGCCAACTGGGAGAAAGCAAGGACGAATCATGATGGAATACAGATGCCGGGTGCTATCGTCATCGGCAAAGCTACCCAATCGAAAGGAGACTGGATTTTCAAAATCCTCCGTTTCAGTATAAGGAAAGAACAGGGGGTTGTCCAAACCTTGGAAGAAGATCTTGAACCACCACATGCTTCCTTAGGGATCATCCTGCTGCCTGGGAGACCATACGAGCTTGACCATAGCGGGTGCATCGAATATCCTTCCCGTTAACATCGGGAAGGTGCGGGAGGTCAAGGTGGGAAGTCGGGATCGATCCCGAAAGTATAACTGCGCCCATAGCTGAATAAACCACCAGGGACCGCCAGTTTTAACTGTCTTTCGAGAGAACAGCTTGACGGACATCGATTGAAGAGATCGATATACCTCTCCAAGGAACGGTTTGCCGATGCGCGAGATGGGTGCCTTTGGCAGTTCATAGGCTAGGGAAAGGTAATTCTTGGTAGGGGCAAGTGATGGGCCACGGAATATGAAGTGTTCCAACCAAAAGTTCAGGAAGGCTGTGTGTCTCGCTCTGTCACGGGGCCTTTGGTTTTCATATAACGATTGAGGTGGGCGCCCCGCTGGTACACTCCTTTTTAGAAGAAAGGGTGAAAGTGACTTTCGGCGGTTTGAAAGCGAAAGGGCTTGGAGGCAATGTCCGGGCACGTAATCATGGCTACATCCAGCGAGGTTGGTGTCATCGGGCCATGGCCAAACATGAAGCGATTCAGCGCGTCGGACCAGAAGTAGCCGATGGTTTTAGGAGAATATTTTCATTCTTCTCAAGAGGAGACAATGATAATGATAAGGCATCGGCTATCCCTATGTTCCCAGGTGGCGTAATGGGTTTTGGATACTCTATTGTACCATGGCACCCAACCTTGAGGGGATTAGGCCAGGCTCGAGGGTCGGCCAGGAGGTCGAGATCTAAGTTCTGATTCACGAAGGGGATTCTGTTAGCTTCACAGGAGATTAAATGAGCAGGACTCTCGGAAGAGCGGGGCCGAGACACATGGAATTTGGGAGAGAAGGATGCGGCAATAGGATGTCGGAGACCTAAAATTAATGACGGAGTAGAACATTAAGTCAGGTGTTCTTCTGTTCAATCCTGATATTGGCCCTAATGGCGGAGAAGCGGTGGAGTATTACCTTCAAGCCGGAGACCATGGCGTCGGCGTTGGACGGTTCCGCCATTTGATGCGCTGCGGAGGTTGGGGCGGTGCGGTTGAGATCGAAGCTCGCGAGATCGCGTAGGTGGCGGATTTTGGGGATCTGAGTTTGCTTTCTCAGACGGAGGTTGCAGGTTACCGTTTGGAGGGGTAACCAGGTTCGCCCTTGCTTGTTATATGGTAGGGATCGGTGCGACGCCATCGGCTCTTTTGGGGTTTGTTTGACTTTGACTATCGGCTAAGTTAACTAGAAGCCGATCACGTGAAAGAAAAGAGCCGATTGCTCAGAGACTGCCGAAATTGTCAAGTCATGCAGAGGAGATGATAATAAACAGTACTGCGGTTCTGCTGCCACGACATGACCCGACGAAAGAAAGCATAATGATTTTGGAAATATCATTTCCAAAACCGGGGGCATGTGTTATCACCAGAATCTGACCAAGCCAGAGGTGGGCCGCGATCAAGATGGACTTGAAGATATATCATCAAGAAATAGGTGAATCGGCCTTTATGCGCAGAGTTTGGGCTAGTTAGCCCGTGTATATTAATACAGTAGGCTACGTAGAAGTTAGGGTTATCTCGTGCACGGTTTGGTGCACGCCCACATTAGAAAGTCCCTGGACTATAAATATGTATCTAGGGTTTATGGAATAAACAACAACAACGTTCAACACAAACCAATCTCGGCGCATCGCCAGCCCTTCGTCTCGAGAGTTTCTCCGGTAAGCACCATGCTGCCTAGATCGCATCTTGCGATCTAGGCAGCTACCTACGTTGTTCATGCGTTGCTCGTACTGAAGCCTTTTGATGGCGAGCAACGTAGTTATCATAGATGTGTTAGGGTTAGCATTGTTCTTAGTATCATATCCTGTCGTAGTGCAACCCTTGCGCATCTAGCCGTCCTGTACCTCATCACGGGTGCGGGCGGCACCCCGCTTGATCGTTATTTAGTAGATCTGATCCGTTACGGTTGCTCCTTGATTCATCAAGGATTAGTTTAATCCTCAATAGTTAGGCCTTACAAAGGGTTGGAGGATCCAGCGGCGTGTAGGGTGTAGTTTGCTGCCCTAGAGGACGTTCCGAGGATCAACCTCGTGTTGGTTTTTAGGCCTTGTCTAGGTTTGGCTTACGATCACCGTGCGCGGCGCGAGGCCCAATCGTGAGTAGGATGATCCGATTATGCGGTGAAAACCCTAAATCGTCGTGGATCTCATATGCTTTATCTTGATCAAGCGGGACCACCATATATTCGGCCACCTTGGACGAATCATGGGTGGATCGGCTCCATGAGCCGATTCACGGATAACCGAGCCGATCGAGGCTCGTATTTAACGTGTACGTGTGTGCCTGCAGGAAACTAAGCGAGGCATCATCCACACCTTCGACCGGTATAGTCAGGTGGCACGCCCTGCAATTGCATCGGCGCGCGACCGGGGAGGCTTTGCGGGCGTCGCTATCAGAGGGGCTGACCGCAGCCCCTAGTTGTTCCCTCTACAGAGCTGACCGCAATGCCCGCGGTGGGTTTCTGACGTCAACAAGATCAACAAATCCAAGCGCTCCGTGAAGACCTTAACCGCAGATTTGATCAGCTAGTTGAGATGGTAAGAAAGGGTGTTCCTCCTGTTGCCAATGAAGAATCATCAAAGGAGGCAGATGATAGGCGTCGAAGAATGGGAGGTCGTATTGAAGCAAAAACACCTCATTCACGTGTTGTTCAGCGTACTTCAAGGAGGCCAATGTATGCTGAAGCTTCAGAAGGTGACGAATATGACGAGGGCCTTAAAGAACCTGATCTCTATACATATTCGAGAGTACACAACTCTACATATGCGAGGGATACATACAAGGTGAGAGCTGAGATCCCCACTTTTAATGGAAATGTTGATATTGAGGGGTGCCTTGATTGGATGTATGAGGTGGAGACTTTCTTTGAGGTCATGAATATTCCAGAAGATCGTAGAGTTCCTTTGGTTGCATACAAGCTAAAAGGAGGAGCTAGTGCTTGGTGGCATCGTCTTCAAGAAGATCGCAGACTAAGAGGAGAACCTTGTGTGAGATCTTGGCGGCAGATGAAGAATCTTTTGAAAGGGAGATTTTTGCCTGCAGATTACGATCAAATCCTATTTATTCAGTTTCAGAATTGTGCTCAAGGAAATAGGACCGTTTCAGAATACACAGAGGAGTTCCTAAGGCTACAAGTGAGGTGCCACCTTGGTGAAACTGAAGATCAACAGGTTGCAAGGTTCATCAATGGTCTCAATGATGCTATCCAGGATCGTTTGATGATGCAGCAAATTTGGTCCCTTGATCAAGCACAAGTTCTAGCATTAAAGGCAGAGAGATTGGTAAAGGCAAGAAAGGCACGTAAGGCTCCATATTCTCATATGGAAGACTCATCTAGGAGTCACTCCCACGGAATGGAAGAAGAGACCACTCAACCCGATGCAAAAGAAACTGTCCCAAAGCAAGCCGGAGGTAAGAGTAGGGCAAAGCCTGTGATAAAATGCTATAAATGTGGTGAAGAGGGACATGTATCTAGCAATTGCCCATTGAGGAAATTTGTCAACACAACAATCCATGATGGCAAAGATGGCGAAGAATATGAATCTGAATATGTAGAAGGACAAGATATTTGTGAAGAAGAGGGAGAAGAGGTGGTATGCGTGATTCAGCGCCCCTTGTGCTCAACACCGCAGCCCGACAACACACAACAAAAGAAAATATTTGAGAGCAAATGCACGGTGAATGGCAAGGTATGCAAATTAGTGATTGATGGTTGCAGCTGTGAAAACCTTATCTCTCAGAATTTGGTGAACCATTTAAAGCTTGAGACACATGATCATCCAAACCCCTACACTATTGGGTGGATCAAGAAAGGAGTGAATATGAGGGTCACCAAACAATGCAACTTGCCACTCTCTTTGGGCAAGCACTATCACGCAAATGTGTTATGTGATGTTGTTGATATGGATTCCAGCCATGTTCTTCTTGGGAGACCTTGGCAATATGATGTGAATACAACACACAAAGGGAAGGAAAATTCTTACTCTTTCACTTGGAACAAGCGGAAGATCATCATTCTACCAAATCAATCAAATCGTAATAGCTCCAAGGAGAAGGAGAAACGTGACCGCAAACGGGGCTAAAATCATTCCAGGTTGGTGATAAGGTGATGGTATACCTCCGGAAAGGACCGCCATTAGACATCAAAGAGAAACTTAGATTGTGGAAATACAGACCCTTCTCTGTTCTAAGGAAGATAAATGATAATGCCTACATGATTGATCTTCCGGCTGAGATGGGAATATCCAACATATTCAACGTGGCAGACTTAGCTCTTTATCATCCAGAACAAGCACTCTATGAAGATAACTCGAGGTCGAGTTCTAAACAACCAGGGGAGAATGATGAGGGACAGTATATAACATAAAATAAAAATAAAGCATAAGTAATATCCAGTACTGGCTTCTACACACTTCCACTATATTCTAGGTAATATGGTCCTCTAGTTATGTGTGTTGTAGTGGTTTCCATAGTATTCTAGTATAAGTTGTAACTAGGATATTTGTAGTTCTTTCCCTAGCTTATGTAGTGTTCTATAGAACACTCTAGTTGTAAGTAGAGCTGAGTAGTGAAGGCACATGCAGCCTATAAATAGAGGTCCAACCTCTACCTATGTAATCGGACTATGTACCCTACCTATCAAATACTAGTTAAGGGTACATGCTTCGCATGTTGGGTAGAAACATATAATATGTTTGAGTGCCATGATGAGTGCGGTGATGCAGATTTGATCAAGTTTATATTGTGTTGGAAAAATTGTGATAACACATTTTCCAAACATGGGAGTCTCTTTGCCACAATAAACCGAAAATTGGCACTGATGCGCCACTACTTTAATTAGCTATTGCATTAAGCTTAGAGGTGCTACCCTCGATCACCGGGATTATGTCCAAACATACAAGAATTTGAGGTAGCATTGATCGTTTTCTCTTCAAATTGTTGTTTTCGCTGAAAGTAGTCCACTACTCTCCAAAGATTGGAAAAAAAAGTTTTAAATCAAAAGTGAGGAGCCTCACCTGATCCTCCGGCCCAATGCCCATCATGCCCCAGCCCACCAACCAAACCCAAGCTTCCTCGCAGAGGCACGTGAACCATCCCAGTGTGGCCCAGCCAGACGACACCTCCGCGCCTCCTCTAGCGAGCCGCCGCCTGTCTCTGTACCGCCGCAGCCGCTTTCACCTCTGCCTTGCCAGCCCCATCTCCCTCACCCCGAGCTCAGTTCTCTCTTTCGCGCGAGCCCCACGCCGCGCCGGTCGGCCCCTGGCTTCGCCGCCATTTGCCCTGCTCGACCGCTTCCCCATGCGCCACTTCCTCGCGTGCCGCCGACCTCGTACTGGCCACACGCGCCTCACCAGCCGCCCTCCTTCTCGATCTCGCCTTGCACAGCTCCGCGTCCGGGAGCCCGACGTCCTCGCCTCCACCTGCGGCCGACCTTGCCCAGTCCAGGCAGCGGCCACGCCTTGCGCCGCTTCCACATGGTACTCAGGCAATTGGCAAACGTTCCCAGCCAGCGCTCTGCTCGCCTCCTTGCTCCGCCTCCCTCACGTGCTCTCTCCTCCCCTGGTTCCATTCCCGAGCGCCCGCAGGTCCGCCTTGCACGCGTGCCTGGTCCTGCCTGCTCGGCTCTGGAGATAGGAGGCGGGCTCATTTGGAGTTTGGACGGACGAACCATCCAGAGAAAACCACAAACTACCGCTACTGGGTCCCAGGTAGTCAGTACGGGGTGCAGCCAAGTCAAATCAAAGAAGTGGCGAATCCTTGCATTCATGGCCGTAGGATACACATGATCCGACGGTTTCAGCTATTCCTATCTAACATCTTTGAATTGTGAACCATCCGATTGAAATGATCCAACGACTGTCATGCTTCCTTATTGGTACACTATATAGGAGTATAGAAATGGAACCTTGTGTTCTGTCTTAAATCTTGGACTAGATCTTGTGTGTTGAGAGTTTTGGATTGAACTCTTGACAGCCCCGCCCCTAGAGCGATATCTAGGTTACGCCCCTAGAGTGATATCTAGCGCAGCACGTTGAAGCAACAACATTTGTGCTGTTCACTTGTAACAACACGGTGGAGCTGTTCTCCACAACAGATCGTAATAGCTCTAAAGAGGAGGGGAAAAGTATGTTAACTATTTCTCACACCTCTAATGAGTTTATGGGAGACTTGAAGGAGGCAAATTTGTGTGCTGCACTTGTTGTGAAAGGAGAAGTGCAACCGGAGGTTGAAATTCCAGCAAAGGTACATGACCTACTAGCTGAATTTCAGAGCATACTTGGAGAGCCACAAGGCCTACCACCAATGAGAGAAATTCAACATCGAATTGACTTCATTCCGGGAGCAAGTCTTCCTAATCTGCCACTCTACCGAATGAGCCCAAAAGAGCATGATATACTCAAGGAAAAGGTGGAGGAGTTGCTGCATAAAGGGCACATTCGAGAGAGTATTAGTCCATGCGCCGTACCAGCTTTGATCACACCAAAGAAAGATGGATCTATGCGCATGTGTACAGATAGTAGAGCTATCAACAAGATCACCATAAGGTACAGATTTCCTATTCCCCGTTTGGATGATATGCTAGATCAACTTAGTGGTGCAAGAGTGTTCACAAAGCTTGATTTAAAGAGCGGATATCATCAAATTCGCATTAGACCCGGGGACGAATGGAAAACAGCTTTTAAGACAAAGGAAGGGTTGTTTGAGTGGATGGTGATGCCATTTGGACTTTCTAATGCACCAAGTACCTTTATGCACTTGATGAACCTGGTACTTTGACCCTTCTTATCCCACTTTGTTGTGGTTTATTTTGATGACATCTTGATATATAGCAAGATGAAGATGAACACTTGCATCACATCCATAAGGTACTATGTGTACTAAAGGAGAACGAACCCTATGTCAACTTGAGGAAGTGTGTTTTCACTAAAAGAAAAGTTGCCATGGCCGACGAAGTTGAAGTCGCGCCGTGGTTGCTGGTGCACCATGGCCGACAATTTTTGGTCCCTCCGTGGTTCATGTCAAAACTTTTTTTCTCGTTTTTGAGGCCACCTAGCGAAAAGCGGCCAAAACGTCGCGTATGGTGGCCGGGACGTGGTGCATCACGAATTATCGGGTTCGCCGGCCGAGTCAACGCAAATCGCACCGCCGAGGATGTAGGGCCCAGATAGCGCCTCCTAGCATTGTTTTTCTCGATCGCGCCATCTCGTTCACGCTCTCCGATCGAGCCGTTTACGATGCATGATCATGGGTCCCGCATGTCATCCTCTTAGAACCAAATTTCTTTCTTTTCTTGGATTTTTTGACCCCCTGATTTCTGGCTACTTCCTTTTTCTTTTGATCCCTTGCCGCCTTGGAAACGTTGAGACCGCTGAAGCTAAATGGGACCCGCATGTCATCCTCTATGAGCAATCAACTTTCTTTTCTTGGAGTTATTTTTGGCACCTCATATTTGGTCACTTGCCTTTTTTCGATCCCCTGCCGCCTCTCAAACGGTGATACCGCTGCTGCTAAATGGGACCCGCATGTCATCCTCTATGTACTATAAAACTTTCTTTTCTTGGATTTTTTTTCGCACCTCATATTTCGTCACTTGCCGTTTTCTTTCGATCCCTTGCCTCTCAAACGGTCGCTGCTAAATGGGACCGTATGTCATCCTCTATGTACTATAAAACTTTCTTTTCTTGGATTTTTTGGCACCTCATATTTGGTCACTTGACTTTTTCTTGCGATCCCCCGCCTCTCAAACGGTGATCCCCTTGCTGCTAAATGGGACCCGCATGTCATCCTCTACGTACTATAAAACTTTCTTTTCTTGGATTATTTTTGGCTCGATATTTCGTTACTTGCATTTTTCTTTCGATCCCTAGGCTCTCAAACGGTGATACGCTATGCTAAATGGGACCCATGTCATCCTCTATGAGCAATCAACTTTCTTTTCTTAGAGTTATTTTGGCACCTCATATTTGGTCACTTGCCTTTTTCTTTCGATCCCCTGCCGCCTCTCAAATGGTGATACCGCTGCTGCTAAATGGGACCCGCATGTCATCCTCTATGTACTATAAAACTTTCTTTTCTTGGATTATTTTTGGCACCTCATATTTGGTCACTTGACTTTTTCTTTCGATCCCCTTGCCTCTCAAATAGTGATACCGCTGCTAAATGGGACCCGTATGTCATCCTCTATGTACTATAAAACTTTCTTTTTGGATTATTTTTGGCACCTCATATTTGGTCACTTGACTTTTTCTTTCGATCCTCGCCTCAAACGGTGATACCGCTGCTAAATGGGACCGCATGTGTCTCTATGTACTATAAAACTTTCTTTTCTTGGATTATTTTTGGCTCGATATTTGGTCACTTGCGTTTTTTTCTTTCGATCTCATGCCACGTTTGAAACGTTGAGGAACCTGCTGGCTCATGGGACCTGCATGTCATCCTCTATGTGCCTGCCGCATTTTCGACAACAGAACCCATATCGTCGGGTTAGGCCCATAGGCGACGAAAAATACCCCTTAGTGGACGATTTTGGGACGTTGTCTATCAGAACTTTTCTTGTAGTGTTTCCTTCAAACAAAACTTATTTTCTTGGGCTTTGTCATAACAAGTGAGGGCATTCACGTTGATGACTCTAAAGTTAAAGCAATCAGAGAATGGCCAACTCCAAAGACTATTTCTGAGGTGAGAAGTTTCCATGGCCTTGCAACTTTCTATAGGCGGTTTGTGAAAAATTTCAGTACCATCATGGCACCAATTACTGAATGCCTAAAGAAAGGAAAGTTCCAATGGAACGAATCTGCTGAAACTAGTTTCAAGGAGATAAAGGAAAAACTCTCACAAGCTCCCGTCTTAGTACTACCCGATTTCACTAAAACTTTTGAGCTAGAGTGCGATGCAAGCGGAGTAGGCATTGGGGCTGTTCTATCTCAAGAACGAAAACCCATTGCATTCTTTAGTGAGAAGCTAAGCGAAGCAAGACAGAAGTGGAGTACCTATCAGCAAGAATTGTATGCTGTTTTCCGGGCTTTAAAGACCTGGGAAGTCTATTTGTTGCCTAAGGAGTTCATTGTTTACAGTGATCATCAATCCTTGAAGCATTTTAGAAATCAAAAGCATGTGGATCGCATGCTAGCAAGACGGGCAACATATTTGGAGAGGTTTAACTACCTTATTGTGCATAAATCTGGAACAACCAACAGAGTCGCCGATGCTTTGAGTCGTCGTGCATGCCTCTTGACTTCTTTCGAGGCTGAACTTCCGGGCATGGATCAAATAAAAGAGTTGTATGAAGAGGACGAAGACTTTGGCCATGTTTGGGTAAAGCACCTAAGAGACCAACCATTAGGCGGCGACTATTTAGTGCAAGATGGTTATCTCTTCAAGGGTGATCGGTTATGCATCCCAAGAAGTTCTCTACGTGACAAGTTGATTAGAGGGCTCCATTCAAGTGATCTTAGTGGCCATGTGGGACGTGACAAGACTATCGTTAATCTAGAGGCTTGTTACTATTGGCCACAATTGAAGAGAGATGCTGGAAAGTTTGTTCAGTGATGCCCCATATGTCAAACATGCAAAGGCCAGGTCCAAAACTCAGGGTTATACATGCCTTTGCCTATTCCTGATGCTCCATGGGAGGATATCTCTATGGACTTTGTCTTGGGTTTGCCAAGAATAAGACGCAGGAATGATGTTGTGTTTGTGGTGGTGGACAGATTCTCCAAGATGGCTCATTTCATCCCATGCCGCAAGACAACAGATGCTCGTCATGTTGCAAATTTATTCGTCCAAGAAGTGGTCAGACTTCATGGGGTTCCACGGTCCATTGTTTCAGACCGTGATAGCAAGTTCCTTGCTGCATTTTGGTTGACTTTGTGGAAGCAATTCAACACCGAGTTAAAATTTTCTACTACAGCTCATCCACAAACAGATGGCCAAACAGAAGTGGTGAACAAGTCTTTGGGTAATCTGATCCGGTGCATTTGCGGTGATAAAAAGGGACAATGGGATTTAGCTTTATCTCTTGCTGAATTCTCCTACAACAACTCCAACCATAGATCAACAGGAAGGAGTCCTTTCTCTATTGTCTACACTAAATTTCCAACACATGTGGTGGATCTGCTAAAGCTACCATCAAAAGGAAGCTCAAAAGCAGCCTTGTCCTTTGCTGAGAACTACACAAAACTATTTGAAGAAATTCACGGTATCTTGGAGGCACAAAATCAGAAGTATAAACAGTTGGCTGATTGCAAACGGAGGCTGAAATCATTTCAAGTTGGTGATAAAGTGATGGTATACCTCCAAAAAGAAAGACTTCCTTTAGGCGTTAAAGGAAAGCTTAGGCAACGGAAATATGGACCCTTCTCTATTCTAAGGAAGATAAATGATAACGCATATGTGATAGATCTTCCCCCGGAGATGGGAATATCTCACACATTCAATGTGGCAGACTTGGCCCTTTATCATCCAGAACAAGCACTTTATGAAGATAACTCGAGGTCGAGTTCTAAACAACCAGGGGAGGATGATGAGGGATAGTAGAAAAATAAATTAAAATAAAACAGAAGTAAGGTCCAGTACTAGCTTCTACACACTTCTACTATATTCTAGGAAATAGAATCCTTCAGTCACATGTGGTGTAGTAGTTTCTAGCATGTTCTAGCTATATGTTGTGACTAGAATATTTGTATCTCTTTTCCTAGCTTATGTAGTGTTCTCTAGAACACTCTAATTGTGAGTAGAGCTGAGGAGTGAAGACTCATGCAGCCTATAAATAGATGTCCAGCCTCTACATATGTAACCAGACTATGTACCATCTACCTATCAATAAAGAGAACTTTATGTTCTTGTTTTAAGATCTTGGATTAGATCTTGTGTTGAGAGTTTGGATTGAACTCTTGACAGCCCCCGCCCCTAGAGTGATATCTAGCTTACGCCCCTAGAGCGATATCTAGCGCAGCACGTTGAAGCGGTTCCTTCAACATTTGTGATGTCCACATTGTAGCAACACGGTGGAGCTGTTCCTCCACAACCTTGTGCTGCTTCAGGTACTATCAAGTTCAAGTATGTTTGGATTGTGACCTATGCCTTACATATTTATTGGGTATTATGGCCAAAAAGTTGTGTGTTTTGATGGTTGCTAATTTCTAACATGTCAATGCCTCACTATTTTTTGAAACTATATATATTAGCAAGCAAGCCGCCTCATTAAAAACCTTCCAGTCCCCTTAGGTACCCTGGTAAGAAAAGGAGCGCGTAAAAAACTTGATGCTCACGGATCAAAACTGTAGTTCATGTAAAAAAATCTCTAGTTCATTCTCCCAGTCAATGTTGACCAATTTATGGGCAAGCAAAGCATGAACGAAAAAAACTCTTAAACAAAACATACCCTTAACACAAATTTGGTGGCCATTGCCACACGCTTTATGATCAGAACACGTTCAGAGGTGGCTGATCCAGTTGAAGATGCACGTGAGCAAGTAGATTGTGACAAGCTAAGGGCATGTTTGATTCAAAGGAATCATATAGGAATTATGTAGGATTTTCATCCTTAGGAACTTTTCCTATGTATACCATTTGATTTGTAGAATTGAATCTTTAGGCATGCATATGAAATTTTCCTATAGGATTGCATTGCACTGTGTTTTGGAGGAAAGTTTCCATCCACTCAAACCTCATGCTACAATTCCTTTGACTTTTTCCTGTGAAAGTGTGAATCAAACGCTACCTTTAAGAAAATCCTATAGATTCCAAATCCTGTAGGATTCCACTGGAACATTCTAATCCTGCGGTTTTCCTATTCCTGTGTTCTAAGAAGCCTATGAATCAAACAGGGCCTAAAACTTGAAAAATGCATGAAAGATGTAAGTTACAGTGTCACAATCACAATCAATCTGTAGACATTATTGTCAGTTCAGTGTACACTACTTACGTTTCTCTCGATGCTAAAAGAGATTCAAAAGATAAAGAGTAGTCCGTGCAAATTCTTGCAATAAGAAAGAGATCTGATCGCACAGCTGCACACTGACGTTAAGCTTCAGTGACAGTTCATATATAGTACCAGAATAACATGGAGTCTCAGCAATATTAACTTTGATCAAGTATCAGAAGACAGTCCAAACTATACAAATGTGCTAAATTTCACACATTAACATAGTAGGATAGAAGTCGCTGGTAGAGGCATAGTGGGCAATCCAGTAAGCACGGTCGCGGCGCTTGGCAGTCTTTTTCCGGGACCGTGTCAGTGAGAGCATTCCCGCACATGTTGTGCAGGGCGTCCAAGTCCAGTTCCTCATACCATGAGCAAGCGAACCAGAGCGCTGCATCAGCACCAGCACGCGCGGCAGAATGACGCCACTCGCTGAGCCTCCTCCCGGCATCTTGGAGCTTCTGGGAGAGCAGAGTGAGGTTATCCGGCACGGGCTCCCTGGGCCAGAGGCGCTTGAAGATTTTGAGGGCGGCTACCGGCAACTTGCTAAGATGCCGGTCGACGACCCTCATGTGCGTGATCAGGGAGTGCAGCGCAGCGAGGTGGTCGTATGCATTCCAGTGAGCGTCGGGGTCGGGAACAGCGTTCTCAGCCCGGAGCTTGGTGACTCTCGCATGCGCACGTGCCTGGGATTCCGGAAACAGCCCTGGGAAAAAATCAAAAGAGAACGGTATAAGAATATACCGGTAAAAATCATTTGATCCAGCGAAGTTTGATTCGCCACAAGCTCAGCGTTCCGGTTCTGCTCCTGATGCAGCAGCCTGGTTTCCTCCTCAAGCTCTGCCCGCAGCTGCCCCTCGGCCTCAGCGAATTGCTTCCAGGCCTCCTCCACCTTGGCGTCGCTGGCAGCAATGGCCTCCTTCAGCGCCCTCACGTGCTGCAGCCCAGCTTGGACCAGTTGGTCCTTGAGTTTAGCGGCTTCATCCCGCTGGGCTTGCAGCTCGCTTTGGTGCTGGAGAATCAGCTCATCCTTTTCAGCTGCAATCCGGAATGGAAAATATTTAGTAAAAAGAAGCCGGTGGGCTCAAATAAAGGGAAAAGCAAACCGACAGATGTGGCTTACCCTTGAGCGCGGCAATCTGGCCGGTAAGGTCGTCGAAGGAGGATTCCGGCAGGGCGGCTGCGCAAGAGAAACCTGTTAGAAATATTTGTCAAGAAAAAGGCTGGTATAAAAGAATCCGGTAGGCTGGAACAAACCTTGGCACTTGCTGTGGGTAAGCTTGAGGGCGGCGAAGGCCTCGGCGAGGTCCCGATGCTCCCACAACAGCTCCTCGAACATCTATTTCCGGGAGTCCAGCGTGCCCTGCACAAGTCAAAAGAAGCAATGAGTTATGCCGGTTTCTTGCAGTTTCGCGCTAAGTACTGCGTACTTAACTCGAAACTCGGGGACTAGCTATGCCGTTTTTCGAAGTTTCGCGCTAAGTACTACGTTCTTAACCCGAAACTCGGGGACTAGCTATGTCGGTTTTTTGAAGTTTCGCGCTAAGTACTGCGTGCTTAACCCGAAACTCGGGGACTAGCTATGCCGGTTTTTCGAAGTTTTGCGCTAAGTACTACATTCTTAACCCGAAACTCGGGGACTAGCTATGCCGATTTTTCGAAGTTTCGCGCTAAGTACTACGTTCTTAACCCGAAACTCGGGGACTAGCTATGCCGGTTTTTTGACGTTTCGCGCTAAGTACTGCGTGTTTAACCCGAAACTCGGGACTAGCTATGCCGGCTTTTCGAAGTTTCGCGCTAAGTACTACGTTCTTAAACCGAAACTCGGGGACTAGCTATGCCGGTTTTAGCAATTTCGCGCTAAGTATTGCGTTCTTAACCCGAAACTCGGGGACTATGAGGATATATCTATAAATTGTGAAGTTTAAAACCGGCATCGGTATAAAAAAAGAGTTAAAGTTCAAGTGAGAAGCTTACCAGCACATTGTGTTGGCATGTAACATCTCAAGTTTTCAACAATAAATAAAGAAAGGGAAATTTCAAATACTCAATTTTTGCAACAAACAAAAACTTTATTTACTCATATAGTGCTACATATAGTCTCATGCACAGTATGTGCTTTTTGGTGTGCAATTGCCATGATGAGTGTAGTAGTGTTGATCATTTGTACTTAAACCCTAAACCATGATCATAACATCTCAACTTGAAAGAAAAATAAGAAATGCAAAGATAGCCATAAACCCTCACATACACATTAAGCCCATTTTTCAAATCCTCAACAAAGGCCACCAAGGCTTGATCCAATGATTGTAAAACTCTTATATAACAAAAACAAACATAAATGCATAGAAGAAACTAGATTCAAATCAAGGGAAAATTCAAAATTTACATACATATGATAATGGTCATATGACCACTTTATAAAATGTTGCCCTCTTAACACCTCTGGTTTGGAAGAATCTTAAACTAAACAACCCTAACTTTCTTCACCTCATCCAAGACCAAGTCAAGGTGAACACTTTTCATGTTGACCACCACTGCTAAAGTTGACCAGGTTGACCAGTATATGTTTGACAAGAGGAGACTTTGAAACAAAGTGAAGATGACCCCCATTTTGGAATGTTGCCAAATTTCATCAAAATAAACTCCACCACCACCATTCCATCACTAACAATATATAAATGAACTCCACCAAAAAGAATTTCAAATTTCCAAAATAAGTTTCTTGCGGCCATATTGTCGAACACCTGGCAGGCATAAAACAGAATTGATCAATTTTGGAAATACCCAACAGTTTATAAGGTGAACCCTTGGTGAATATTGTTGATCATTGCACCTTTGGTACTCCTCCATCATGGCAAGTCATTGTTTGAGCAAGTGGAGGGATGGAGGAACCCTAAACCACCCCATGTCGAACCCATGCCGGCCACCATGCCCCTCCTCTCTCTGGTTCGATTCTCTCACCCACACCATGTCCTGAAGCTAGCCAAGTACACGACGATCATGACCTAGCACGGCCGGAGCTCGCCAAGCCTCGGCATTGGCCGCACCAAGCGCGCCCATGCACGCCCAGTACATGCCACGGCATGCCAGTGCACGCGGTGAGCGCGCCGGGCGCGCGAGCACAGCACTGCATAGCCATCGTCCATGCCTATCGCCCATCCACACGCCAGCATCGCCACCGGTACCTGCTACGCGCTAGCCACACTCGAGCATCGCCGGAGGACTGTCGCCGTCGCCACTGGCCGAAGCCATGCCACCAGTGCTGCGGCATGATCTGCGCCGAGCCTCCCATCTGGACCTTCGGCTGCCAAGCATCGCCATGCCGTCGCCAATCGAGTGCGGTACCTCACTTGCCCTTTCGCACGCCGGAGCGGCCACGTCGACAACCAACCACGGCACCCACAACACCCCTCCCTCTATAAATAGAGACTTCCCGCGGCCTTCTCCTTCACACCACGGCCGCTCACTCACGGTTCGCCTCAACCAAACACACCTCGAATCGTCGCGGACGACTCAATTTGAAGCGGAGCTCGCCGGGCCCGCAGATCACCGTCGTCGATTCACGCGCCAGAGCCTCGTACTGCCACGGGCGCTTCCTCCGTCGACAGCGCCTCGCACCCACCGAACCCCGCGGGAGCGCGTCGCCCTCCGGCCCTAGGCTCGCGCGTCGGCCTCTCGTGGGAAGACGACGATCGTGCCGCACGATCGCGTTGATCAACGACTCGCGTAGCTGTCTACTGCGCGTTTAGAGCCAGCTGGTGGAGCCCGCATGTCAGACGGCACAGCGTCACGAAGCTCTTCAGGCGGCCCACCTCTTTTCTTAGTGTAGCCCATTTTCCCTTCCACCAAGCCCAGTTAATTCAAATTCGGTTTTCATGTTTAATTCAAATATGCTTGCAGATGCTTTTCAAATTCAAATACAACAAAATACACTGAACCAAATTTAGTAAATTTTATATATTGAAAGCCCATGAAATTATCTAAACAATGCCACTAGCCTCACTTGCAAATTATTTGTAGAATTTAAATACTAAAAATAACAAGGCTTGGTCCAATTGAAAATAAATATTTAAAATTATCTATAAATGATTTTAAGTTGATTCCAACTCTCATAAATCACATTTGATACACTCTGATTGTTTATGCAAAAATATAGTAGAGTTTTTTTGCATAATCATGGACTAGAACTAAATAATGGCTATGGAGCCATTTCTAGTCCATTTAACTCATATAAATAAATTGTTTAAATAGTATGAGAACTATTCTCTCATTTAAATTGTGATCTTAAGTAACTCAAATAGAGGTACTGACTTTGGTCTAATGAACCTCATGCTTGATTACTTAAAGATATTAAATCATGAGCATGCTAATATTAAAATGCATGAGGTGTAGCATCTCATTTAAATTCCACTCTCAAATAATAGATATGAGGTGTTGACCTTGGTCAATTAACACTCATACCTTATTATTATGGGATTTCTATTTTCGTGCCCCTGCTTCGTTAGTTGTACTCAGTTTTCCCCAGCTCCTTAGTTTTTCTCAGTTTTACCCAAACGTTTGTGCAGGCGCGAAGGAGCTCGGACGGAGGAATCCGTTAAGTTGACTTCCCGTCTTGACGAGTGGGGTCGTATCGTTTGTGGGGTCGCGTCGTGTGGGACCGCGTCGTGTGGGGTAGGAAAGGACGGGTGTGGGACGGAGACGGGCCGTGTTTGTGGGCGTAGCGTGTAGGGCCGTAGCGTGTGGAACGATGGGTCGGGACGGGGAGCACGAGTGGTTTGTCTCTTTCGCCCAGTTAGCATTTTTCGTATGCACCTTTTTTCATACACTCGTCTGATTCATATTTGATAGCCAAATTGGTAGCAAATCTAGAAGCTTCTCCTTACGTTTTTAACGCCATTCATTTCTTTATGCCTTCGTTTTTACCCAATCGGGTAGGAAATCTGGGGCACAAATCCGAGAGAAAATATAGGATAAGCTGCATACAGCAACCAACATAGCATATATATTCAGGACAGATCCAAATGTAGTGCCGATAGATCCAACATAAGCTACATTTTACATGAATTTAAGCTGCTCTACAGATAGAGCAGTCACATACAGAGAGTGCAGTAGGCACGTTCAACGCCTCCAGGTAGCGCGTGTGACTCGCTTGGAGGTTGCGCGGGTGAATCCCAAGTGCTTTGTGTTTGGCCATGTACGCATGCACGTTCACGCGGTCCTTCAACTCTAGCGCCATATCGCAATGGATTCGACGCATGGTTCGGCGAAGTGTTGAAGTCGGTGTATCGCGGAGCCTCTGTTGCGCGAGAAGGGGCACTTGTAAATGCCTCGAGAAAAGGGGCCATCGTGCCGGACTGCAGCCTTCTGAGGACGTGACGAGTCTTAGTGTGGAAGGACTCGTCGTCATTGTCGACGTTGCTCATCTACGCGCATCACGTAGCACCAAAGATCGTGCAAAAAACACGGAGTCAATTGCAACGATGATTGAACGGTGAACAAAAAATCATGCATGATATTATGGGGCTCGAAAAAAGAGGTAGCCTCGGTTACATTGGACACACTTATATCCGAGTTGAGTAAGTAAACCAAAGATCATGCACAACAAATTTGTACACACCAATTGTTTACTGACCAAACCCTGAATCAATTTATGCCCAAATATTCGTCATCATCGGCACAAATCTTAAACAAAAGCAAATCACAAACACTAATAACGCAGATCTAACACAAAATGATCGAACTAGGAACAGACGACATTAATAGCATGAGATCTAACACAAAAAGGATTGAAATGGGATAAGAACAATGAACGAAAGATCTAACAAAAAAGGGTTGAACTAGGAAGAGACGAACATTAATAACGCAAGATCTAACACAAAAGGATTGAACTGAGCAGACGAGAGACAGTAATAACGCTAGATCTAACACAAAATGATTGAAATGAGATAAGAACAAGGGAACAAAGGGTTACCTCCGGCGCGTCGATGATGGTAGTGTCGTAGGGGTTCTCGGCGCGTCCTGCACCGGTTCGTACGGGTCCCAATCGAGCGGGGCCCCAGATGGGGCGGCCGTGCGACGGTACGTTAGCGACGGGGGGCTTGGACGAAGCGGCGGCCGTGCGCCGGCTCCCCCGTTAAACGGCCGGGAGGCTGGAGCGGGCGGCCGCTTGCCGCTTTGCCTACGTTGGAGGCGACAGGGGGCCGGAGGGGCGGCGGCCGATGCGCCAGCAATGGCATCTCATTCTTCTCCATCGCCGTCGGTTTTTCTTCGGGTTTTTCTTCGTTTGTGGAGAAGATGATGGGACAGGAGAGGCGGTTGCAGTGAGCCGGTGAGAACGTGCATCGAGGGAAAGAAAGCTCTATAAAGACGAAGGTGGCGTGTCAACACGCGTCCGCTATGCACGGCTGCAGCGTGCACCGCTACACGAGTCTAACCCTGGGACGTTTGGTGTACTCGATTATAACCTCAGGCCTTATACAGAAATTTTATCGTACTCGGTTTTCCCTTCGAGGACTTAGACCGGCAAGTGCAATATACTCGGTTTACCCTCAAGTAGCTGGTCAACGAGAGAGTCAACAAATGAGATTAACATAGCTAATTGAGTCATTTCATGCGCAAAAAAATCCAAAAAATAAAAACATAGTGGCAACTACTCATGGAGTCTTCCTACGCAACCTGCCACCTAGAACAAACATATATAAATCAAGTTTTACCACAAATTGCCACTTCTCGGAATCACTAGTGTAGCTATGAAGATGCATGGTTTTCCACCCAAACCCCTTTGCAAAACATCTTTCCCAAAACATAGTTTGTCTAAATGATGCCATAATTGTCACACTCATGTATATTTGAATTGCAAATAATTTGAGTAGCCAATATGAATTATATTGTACAAAACACATTTTTCATTTTGTAATTCTTTTGTTTGAATCCCTAGTCTATTTACTATTTATGTGCCCTTGGATTCTTAGTACTACTCAGTTTTGCCCTCAAGTACTGTCACAAATGCTCTGAGAAGCCCAAACTTATCCTGATTGGTTGAGCCGTTGTCACACGGATCGACTCCACGAACCGTTGATCCACTGATCCACCTACAATAGCTGCAATTTCTAAAAACGCTTACGTTTCGGATCAACAATGGGAACAAAAATACAAAACCATATCTACTATCATATACAAAGAATATTCCATGCTCGCTTATACCATAAAAATGAAGAACATGCATGACTATTAGCAGATATGTAGAGAGAAGTTATCTAAAATTACCCTTAAGCCTGGTCCCCATATTTGATAAAATAAAATACAGTCATAGTATAACAATAAAAGTGATCATGACAATTCATATTAAGCTTATTTTCTAGTATAAATTTAGCCTTGAATGCTCTGCCACAAATGGACATGAACTTATTTTAAATAAATCCATATCACATAAATTGGTTTCGTTATACTCCCTCCATTCCTATTTAATCAACGGGAGGGAGACCAGACTAATAAACAAATAACGTTTTGATTGAAGTGAACTAAATCCGAACAGAGGGAGTACCTGCAGTGTAGACACCTTCGAATGGATAATATTTAAACCAGTATTCAGATCCAAAAAATTTCTGGAACTGCAATGATTCAAGCCAAACCATGAATACGCCGATCGATGTCCACACGAAGACAGCATTGTTGTCCTCAGCATACCCAAGGATGACTGGGATCTGTTCATATTCTGAATTAATGGGAAGTAGCTTGTCCAGCGCAATAGTTCTTCCCAGCACCCAGGAAGCTACACCGTCACAATTCGTCTGTCTCTTCCATAACTGGAGGCTGAATCCATACAGTACCAAAAAACCAAGGCCACCACCCTCTGCCCTTATAAGCCACCTATCGGGAATTTCCTCGGCGTTGTTATCCTCTGGCATAGGTATTATACATGGTCTCCCCACACCCAAATCAAACTCAAGGATTCCAAAGGGCCTCCCAATAACAACCCAGTAAAGTGAATCCCCAACCATCACAGCGGGCATGCCCGGATAAACACAGGGTGCTGTGGTGAGATTGCCCCATAAGCCGGTCTCGGATGAGTAAACAGAAGCGCACCCCATGTGCATGCCGTTGGTGCCTATCAAGACCACCTGGAAGTAGCGGCCATCTCCGGCAGGGCGAAGCACCGCCGCGCTGACCGTGTCTCCGGACCCTGGAGGAATGTCCAGGCGGTACTGGTCGCCGGTAACGGGTTCCCACACCAGGAGCTGGTTCCGCGATGAGTGGAGGATGAGCACGAGGCCATGGCGGCATCCGAGGGGCCTGAAGTTGTCATCCTGGTCGATGGGTAAGGCGAAGCGGCATGGCGGGATGCGATTGGGGGCCTCGAGGGCGGGCTGGAAGAGGACGTTGCGAAAATCGTTGACGAAGCAGCCGAGGTGGGGTGGGTTGCGGCGGTGCTGTGCCCGGAAGCGGCGGGAGAAGCGGGGATCGGAGGCGAGGCTACGCCAGCGCCTGGAGACGGCGGAAGCGCGGGGGAGGGAGGACGGCAGCGGGGGGAGGCGGAGGAGGATCTCGGCGAGCAAGTTGTCGTCTTCCAGAGGCGGCACCGCCGGCGAGCAAGAAAGGCGGCGGAGGGTCATACTGGAAGTGGTGGATCTCGACTGGAACTAGGGCATGTGCCACGATGTGGAGTGAGGTGCTGCCGTGCTGGTGACAAGAGGAGAATGCCGGATACACCTTCAGAGGAGGAAGTATCTAGTGCTACAAGCCTACAATAGCTTTGTGTACTACAAGTTACCGCAGCAATCTGCACCATCCATTACACTTCAACAGACAAGATCAAACCTAAGAGCAGGTCTGACACCTACATGAATTATGTAGCCCAATATGAATTATATTGTACAAAACACACATTTTTCATTTTGTAATTCTTTTGTTTGAATCCCTTAGTCTATTTACTATTTATGTGCCCTTGGATTCTTAGTACTACTCAGTTTTGCCCTCAAGTGCTGTCACAAATGCTCAGAAGCCCAAACTTATCCAATTGGTTGAGCCGTTGTCACACGGATCGACTCCACGAACCGTTGGTCCACTGATCTAACGGGCGAGTATACCCCTATCCGTCTCTTCGTGGCAACCTCTCTCTCTCTCTCTCTCTCTCTCTCTCTCTCTCTCTCTCTCTCTCTTGGCCACCCACATCTCTCTCTCTGTGAGAATAAACATGAGGCATACATATTTGCGGATTTCGGTGATTGCATTATTTGTCACCCTCTAACAATTATCAACTATCTTGAGCTGTCCTTTTCTTTTAGGGAATATAGTTTGGGATATAGTATTGGTATTTTGAAACGGCCTAAAGTGGTATAATTTTATTATAAACATGAGGCATACATTTTTGATTTCGGCGATTGCATTATTTGTCACCCTCTAACAATTATCAACTATCTTTAGCTTTCCTTTTCTTTTAGGGAATATAGTTTGGGATATGGTATTGGTATTTTGGAAAGGCCTAAAAGTGGTATAATTTTGGTATAAACATGAGGCATACATATTTGCGGATTTCGGGGATTGCATTATTTGTCACCCCTCTAACAATTATCAACTATCTTTAGCTTTCCTTTTCTTTTTAGGGAATATAGTTTGGGATATAGTATTGGTATTTTGAAACGGCCTAAAAGTGGTATAATTTTGTTATAAACATGAGGCATACATTTGCTGATTTCGGTGATTGCATTATTTGTCACCCCTCTAACAATTATCAACTATCTTTAGCTGTCCTTTTCTTTTAGGGAATATAGTTTGGGATATGGTATTGGTATTTTGGAAAGGCCTAAAAGTGGTATAATTTTGGTAAACATGAGGCATACATATTTGGGATTTCGGGGATTGCATTATTTGTCACCCCTCTAACAATTATCAACTATCTTTAGCTGTCCTTTTCTTTTAGGGAATATAGTTTGGGATATGGTATTGGTATTTTGGAAAGGCCTAAAAGTGGTATAATTTTGGTATAAACATAGGCATACATATTTGCGGATTTTGGGATTGCATTATTTGTCACCCCTCTAACAATTATCAACTATCTTTAGCTTTCCTTTTATTTTAGGGAATATAGTTGGTAATTCGGTGAATGCACACACTAACTTTGAAAACAACTACAAGTACATGTAATTGAATAATGGATTTGTAACAAGGTATCCCTTGTAACAACTTATAGCGTTCAGTGAGCAATGATAAGAATCCGATCGTAATTATACAACAAAAAAAACAACCAGCCATCGGATTAGCTTGCTTCTTCAACTCGATCGGCTGCCTTAACTTCATTTTTTCAGTTCTCCCTTCACTTCCACCCGTTCCGTTGGGAGCATTAGGCATAATCGGAAGGTCCCTAATCGAACGGCTCCTCTCTCCGCCGCATTCTCTACAGAAGTCCCCCTCCCAAATCGCCCCCAATAGCGCCAATTGATTCCTGCAACTGAAGCCTCTGAACGTACACATCGATCCACTCGAAATGCATGCATTTCTTCAAGATCCGAAAACAACAACGTGAACCCTAAATCCCAAATTCGAGGGAATAACAAGAAAATCGAGAAAAAATAGTGGGGCGAGATCTAACCTTATCCCCCTCTCTATGCAAGCTCTCGCATGCAACGAACTCACGTCCACGGTTGCCGTTCTCGTCCGTCTTACGGATCGACGGCTTGAGAGGCTCTGGCGTGGGCGGTCAGGGCATCTTGTCAAGGCACGGTCCATCTGCGGCCATGAAGAACGGGAGGTCGAAGAGAAAGTAGACATCACCCGCGTGCCGGAGAAGGGCTGCGGCGGCGAAGAAGAAACGATGGGCGCGGAGAAAGAAAGGGGAAGCAATGGCACGGACGCAGGGGCGCGGGCTAGCTCGGGCTCCCATTTTGCAATGGTCACCTGGGTAAGCTGTGGGTCCGGCGCGCTAACGTGGACAAGTTGTGGGTCCCATGATGATCTGGATAAGTGGAGACGTGTCCACTGCGGGGCACCAACAGCGGCCCCACTTGCCAGCACCAACCAACGTCAACTAACGGGATTCCTTCCGTCCGAGCTCTTTCTGCGGGTTATAGACAAGGGGGGGGAAAACTGAGGAAAAACTAAGGATCTGGGGAAAACTGAGTACAACTAAGGAGCCGAGGGCACGAAAATAGAAATCCCTATTATTATTTGAAGAGATTAAATCTTAATAAAATTCAATGAGAGGAAATTATTCTTCTTTAACATAATGAATTAAATCCCCATGCTAATAAGGTGTGATGCTAGCCTAGGCTTGTGTGCAACTTTGGTGTGCTTAGCACTTATTTTGGTGTAGTGATCGTTATACCTTGTATTCGTATATAGACGCTAGTCTCGAGGAATACCCGGAGGAGGAAGGCTACAACCAGGAAGAGGAGGAAAACTTTGACTCCTATCCCAACCAAGGCAAGCTAATACTCTTGCAAGCCACTTTAATGCAAAGCTCTTCATGAGCAAGGCACCATTACATATCACTTTATGCTTAAGGATCCTATCCCATGTTTTACTTTGTATTTTGTCAAGTATTGGGTTTCAAAGTATTTTTGATTCATGATTCACTTGGTTTAGAGTAGAACAAAAGTTTCAAGGTTAGCATAAGCAAATCAAGCTAGATAGCACCCCCTCATGACTAGATGCTATTGCTAAATAAATAAAAATGACTACTCTAGATGGGAACAAGGTGAAATGAAATGACTTTGAAAGATTTTGAAAATGAAAGAGAAGTGAATGACTTGGTGAAGGTTTGTGAAAACTGATGATTGGGTTAGGATGCGATACCCTTCCAATTATACAAGTACCCCCACAATACCGATTATGGGTAGGGCTTAACTAGAAGCTTATGTAGTTTAGTATGGGTTCCCTCTAAACAAGCATCATAGGAGTTATGCGAAGGTGCCTCCGTCAAAGTGAAATGATGAATATGAGGTGTGAATGTATGACCCAAGCCCTGTGGTTCCGGGTTGCGGTTTGTCTTCACCGGGAGGCCAAGCTCATGGGGAGAGGTGCCTATACTAGGTTATCTAAGTGGAAGGTTATGGTTGATGATCCGCGTACTGAGTTACGATATTCAGGGTTATCCCTGATGTAATCAAAAGTTGTGGCACAAGAGTACAACCTGCCGAGTGTTAAACCTATTCGAATAGCCGTGTCCACGGTTACGGACGATTGGAAAGGCCATACTGTTCCGTTGTCAGAACTTGTCTTAAAGAATGATGATTTTGAACGGTGACATGAATTGTTGAAAAACACCACTGAGGTGGTGGGAATGACACTAATGTTCCCACTTGAGTTAGTCTAGAGATTCAAGCATCTTTACTAGATACTTACAAAATAAACTTGGTTTTATGCAAATAAACCTAGAGTTTAGCAACCGTTACTATTGATAATTACTTACATTAGTGTTAGTTTGCGAGTACTTAAGTACTCATGGCTGTGTCCCTGGCTATTCCAATGCCAGACTTTGAAGAGGAGCAACGAGTACGAGGATGACGGTCAACAAGACGTACCAGAACTAGGATGCTTCTAACGTCAAGTGTTGGCTGTGGATAGATAGTTCCACCTACTACGACGCTTCCGCTAGTTATCTATGTTCGTTGATCGTTTAGATCAACTATTTGTGTAATTTTGAATAATGTAATATATGGTGTAAGACAATATGTGTTGTAATAAATGATGACTCTATGGTATTCAAAGTTTATGTCTCGCAACAACACTATTCATGGGATTACGATGTATGACATAATAGGCATGCGGCTTAAAAATCCGGGTGTTGACAAGTTGGTATCGAGCCATTGTTTGACCTTAGAAGCCCTAGTTTAGAATGGACGTTTGAAACACTTAGATTCAAAACTAATGAAAGAAATAGTTATGAAAACATACTCACACTCTTACCTTTGAGATCCTTTGCAAAATAACAAAGTTCATGTTTCTTTCTTACAATTAAATTAAAATTTTGAACACTTGCACTTCTCTAACTTACTCATCCATGTCTCTACAGATGGAGCAATTTGCTCAGACGGAGTTTTACCGGCTAGGCAACGCTGGAGGCCTAGTCTTCGAGCAGGACCTGACTGAGCTCTCCGTGTTCCTCGGACGCCCCTTCCCGGAGTTCTTCGGGGGACAGGTCACCGACCAGCTCGGAGGACAGATGCAGTGGATCATCTGCGCTGACCTCCGCTCGAGTCACCCCCGACCAGCAGGATCCAGTTCTCCTTCCGAGAGAACAGCTGGGTGGACGGCCTTGCTCGGGCCATGAAGGAAGCACTAGCCCGTCTGTGCGGGCTGGAGCTGCCCCGAATCCGGGGAACCCGCTACTTCCACATGGCAAGGCACGACTCCATGGGGGCACCGATGGACCTTTCGCCCCACCCCGAGTTGAAGTACCACGTGGACCACACCGACTACATGCTGTGCGAGACCTCGTCCAGCTCGACAACGCGCGCCCGCTAACTTCGCCTACCACCAGATGGCTCAGAAAGACGAGATCACCAAGATCATCGCCGCAGAGCGCCGGACCCTTCGCCGTGAGAACGCGAAGAAAGACTACACTATCTCCGCCTCCGCGACAAGATCGCCAACCTCAAGGAGACCATCAAGACTCGGGAGGACCAGCTCAAGGCCCTCGAGAGGAAGGAGAGAGGGAAGACATCCAAGGGGATGGCTACTCCTATGTGAGCAACGACAACGACTATGAAGAGGATGATGATGACCTGGCCTTCTATCCTTATGAGGATGGCCATGAGCACCTGACAGCCGGGATGGATGACACCGTCCCGATCCATGTCGATGAAGCTTAGTTTCACTTGTGCACCTTGCGTAGGTGTGAGTTGTATCGATCCCACTGTATCGTAGTTTGTTGGAAGGGTTCTTCAAACCCTCTTATGTGTAAGCTTGTAATGTTTGCATCATGAATAAAATAAAAGTGTGTTTAAATTTCAATATATCAAAGAACTCAAGTTTTCAAATTTAGCCCAAAAATAAGCCATAGAAATTTCCTCTCGTCTCATGATCTATCTCTCTTGAGATGGCCCCTCCCTCGGCGCCAATCAAGATGCAACGATGCGCTTGCAAATCCTGATGGCGGACCCGAGAGGCTGAACGTGCGAGCCAAAGCCAACATCACTGCCCTACAACGACTTGTTGAAACAACCAGGGCCACGGAAACCACGAGCATCCGGGCTCAAAGTTGAAGAACTTCGAACACCAACCCACCGTGTTTAGCAAGACGGAGGAACCTCTTGATGCGAGCCGATTGGCTCCGGACAATGGAGAACAATCTGGAAGTGGCGAGTGGAGAGCCAACGACAAGGTCTGTTCCTACACACTATACAGCAGGGACTGCACGTGCACAGTGACGAGTGCCCGCGCATTGAACGCGGGGCAAATGATGACTTGGGCTGACTTCAGGCTCAAGTTCGAGAAGTACCATGTGCCCCAGGGCTGATCAAGAAGATGCGGGATGAGTTCGCGAGAAAGCAAGGCATATGACGTGGTGGAGTACCGTGACAAGTTCCTCACCTTGTCAAGGTACGCACCTGATGAGCCGGACACCACCGACAAGAGGAAGGAGAGGCTCCTGAACGGACTGCATGATGAGATGCGGACCGTGGGTCAACATTTCATTCTTGTGACCTTGAAGCCCTTGTCGACTCCGCCATCCGGATGGAGGGCAAGCTGAACAGGGCCAACAGAACCGCAGCGCAGGATGATGCACCGAGAGTGGGCCCGACAATACCTCAAGGTATCGCTCAAATCAAGCGGAGGATTCCCTCCCAAGCAACAAGCCACCGACCCCGATGTCACGCCCCGGTTTTCAACACGGACGGAGGAAACTCGGGCCGGAGGCCACCACAACAACAACCACGGCAACAACAACTACATCCACCACAACAACTTCAACCGCGCTCCGATGGGCCCCGCCAACAACAACAACACCAACAGCACCAAGGACGGGAGCAACGGTATTGGTTACCCTCAGAGACAAGTCCACCATCACCTGCTACGAGTGTGGTGTAGTGGGACACTTTTCCAATGAGTGCCCCAAGAGACTCGCCAAGATCGCCGCCAACACAGCTGCACCTGCCCAGCAAGCGCCATGTCTCCACCGGCAAAAAGTTCACCCCCAACAACCCCAACAACGGCAACGCTTTCCCATGAGTGCGGAAGAAGCTCGGGAAGCACCGGATGTTGTCTTGGGTATGTTCTACGTTAACTCAAAAAATGTAGCAAGAGTGTTGTTTTGTTCAGACATCGCATTCATTGTCCATAGAAGATTTTGCATACTGTTGTTAGTAATTCAACCCATCGATTTGAAGCATGTCATGATAGTTCAAATACCGGGTTAACCAACAAAGCTAGAAAAATTTGCAAAGATGTACCCATCATAATTCATTTTTTTTGAATTTTATGCAAATTTGATTGTTAGAACAAAGGGTTTGGAAGTAATCTTGGGTATGGAGCCCTAAGATGTCAAAGCATCAAGGAGTGATTGATTGTGCAGACATCACCATGACTAGTAGCAGGAGTACTAGTGGAGCACATATCAGAACGACTACCCAGAAAATTTCACTTGTAACCAGAGTCAAGCCAAACCCACCTTGGATCGGGTCCGGGGGTCGTCTGTAGATACTGATGTGTTCCTGATAGTTTACCGGTATGCCCAGAGATCGGGATATCGAGTTCTATCATTACGCAGGTTAATCCACAGGAGCAGGGACCCTGGCCAGACTTACATCATGAACCCGAGTTAGTGGGCCCGAAGAAGCAGCTGGACGAACTCTTGGCCAAAGGTCTGATGTCGACCAAGTGCGTCACCTTGGAGGTCCCCAGTTTTGTTCGTGGATAAGAAAGACGGTGCCAGTCGTTTATGTACGGACTATCGTAAGCTTAACGATGTCACCATCAAGAACAAGTACCCATTACCGAAGATAGAAGATCTGTTTGACCAGTTGACAGGTGCCACCGTGTTCTCCAAGATTGACCTCAGGACAGGTTACCATCAGCTGAAGATTCGTGCAGGATATCCCATTGCCTTCACCACGAGATATGGGTTGTATGAGTACAACGTCATGTCGTTTGGTCTAACCAATGCCCCCATGTGATGAACCTCATGAACAAAATCATCATGAACTTTTTGGACAAGTTTGTCGTTGTTTTCATCGACGACATCCTAATCTACTCCAAGACCGAAGAGGAACATGAGCAACACCTGGAAATCATCCTAGAAACTCTTAGACAGCACAAGTTGTACGCCAAGTTCAGCAAGTGCGAGTTCTGGTTGAAAGAAGTCGGATTCCTGGGACACATCTTGTCTGCAGGAGGAATTGCCGTGGACCCCGCAAAGATCAAGACCGTTGCAGAATGGAAAGTCCCAACCACTCAGCCGAAGTCCGCGCTTTTCTTGGATTGGCGGGCTACTACCACCGATTCGTTGAAGGATTCTCGAGCATAGCAAGACCCATGACCCAACTGCGAAGAAGGACAAGAAGTTTGATTGGGTGACAAATGTGAAGAGAGCTTCGAGAAGCTCAAGCAAGACTGGCGACAGCCCCAATACTAATCATGGGACATCCGCAAGCCTTTTGATGTGTACTGTGAAGCCTCCAAGATTGGTCTTGGATGTGTGTTGATGCAAGGAGGAAAGTGATATTGTGTCTGTCCAAAGAACCGTGACGACATAGCAGAATTACCCAACTCACGACTTAGAACTCGCAGCTGTTGTGTTAGCTTTGAAGGTTTGGCGTCATTACCTCATGGGTAATCGATGCAAGATTATCCGGATCACAAGAGTTTGAAGTATATCTTCACTCGGAAGGAGCTGAACATGAGGCAAAGGAGATGGATCGAGTTGATCAAGGATTACGACCTGAAGATTCACTATCACCGGAAAGGCCAATGTAGTGGCAGTGCTTTGAGTAGGCAAGCCATGTCGGTAAACTCATGACCCGCGGAAGAGCAACCTGCTTTGTATCCAAGATTTTGAACGGTTTGAAGCGGGTACAGTTACTTGAAGGTTATCTGTGACCTTAGGTTACAACCTACCTTGGTTAGTCAAATCAAGGAAGCACAGAAAGGGAATGCTAGCATCGACGGAATCAAGAACCAGATAGCTGTAGGAAAGGCAATGGGATTCACCGTAGATGAAGAAGGAGTACTGTGGTACAACGGACGCTTGTCTCCAGTCGGATTACGAGCTAAAGCAAGTTATTCTGAAGGAAGGCCATGACACCCTTTATTCCATTCATCCCGGAGGTACCAAGATCTCAGGACTTGAAGGAACAGTTTCGGTGGCATGGAATGAAGCGAGAAATCGGGAGCTACATCGCCAAGTGTGACATTTGTCAGCAAGGCCGAGCATCAACGACCCGCGGGACTACTACAGCCTGCCGATTCCCGAATGGAAGTGGGATTCGGTAGGAATGGACTTCATCCCTGGACTGCCCAAGTCTAGTAAAGGAAACGATTCTATCCCAGGTAGTGGTCGACGAGGTTGACCAAGGTAGCCCATTTCATCACTGTCAAGACCACCTACCAAGGACCCAAGCTAGCAGAGTACATATCCCGGATAGTCACCCTGCACGGAACCCAGAAGTCAATAATTGTATCGGATAGAGGATCTCAATTCACCTCGAGATTATGACGGTACATGAAGGGCTAGGCACCACTTTGAATTTCAGCACGACATACCACCGCAGACGGATGGGCCAATTGGTGATCAATCAAATCCTTGAAGGTCTGTTGAGAGCATGTGTGCCGATGTGGATCAAGTGGGAAGGCGCCACGCCCTACGCCAGAATTTTCGCCACAACAACGGCTATCGGGCCGAGCACAGATGGCCCCAGCTGAAAGCATTGTACGGAAGAAATCGTACCCCTACGAATGGTCGGAAGTCGGAGAGAGCCAAGTGTTTGGACCGGAACATTCTCCAGCCAGAAGAAGGTACACAAGATCCCGGGAGTACCTTAAGACGGCCCGATCGACGGAAGAGCTACGTGACAAAGGCTAGGAAGCCCTTCGAGATTGGAGACTTTGTGTATCTCAAGGTATCCCCTCTTAAAGGAATGCAGAGATTCCAACTTAGAGGAAAGCTTGCACCCCTCTATGTTGGACCCTTCAAAGTTCTTAGTCACCGGGGAGAGGTATCTTATCAACATTCTGGGAAGAAATGGCGGCGCTACAATGTGTTTCACATCTCTCTACTTCGCAAATGCTTGGAAATGCAGAGGAAAAGACCGAGTTCAAGAACATTGATCACAGGTCTGTGGACATCAACTCAGATACGACATACCGAGAAGTACAGTCCGCATCCTGGAGGGGCTTTCAAGACTACTCGCACCGAATTATCAAATTTGAAGGTCCAATGGAGTAATCACAGAAGAAGAAGCTACAGGAGAGGAAGACTTTATGAAGGCCCAGGAGTACCCCAATATCTTTAGTACCTAGTTTCTTTGAGATCTCGGGACGAGATCTTTTGCATAATGGGGAAGGGTTTGTAACATCTCAAGTTTTCAACAATAAATAAAGGAAATTTCAAATACTCAATTTTGACAACAAACAAAAACTTTATTTACTCATATAGTGCTACATATAGTCTCATGCATAGTATGTGCTTTTTGGTGTGCAATTGCCATGATGAGTGTAGTAGTGTTGATCATTTGTACTTAAACCCTAAACCATGATCATAACATCTCAACTTGAAAGAAAAATAAGAAATGCAAAGATAGCCATAAACCCTCACATACACATTAAGCCCATTTTTCAAATCCTCAACAAAGGCCACCAAGGCTTGATCCAATGATTGTAAAACTCTTATATAACAAAAACAAACATAAATGCATAGAAGAAACTAGATTCAAATCAAAGGAAAATTCAAAATTCACATACATATGATAATGGTCATATGACCACTTTATAAAATGTTGCCCTCTTAACACCTCTGGTTTGGAAGAATCTTAAACTAAACAACCCTAACTTTCTTCACCTCATCCAAGACCAAGTCAAGGTGAACACTTTTCATGTTGACCACCACCTGCTAAAGTTGACCAGGTTGACCAGTATATGCTTGACAAGAGGAGACTTTGAAACAAAGTGAAGATGACCCCCATTTTGGAATGTTGCCAAATTTCATCAAAATAAACTCCACCACCACCATTCCATCACTAACAATATATAAATGAACTCCACCAAAAAGAATTTCAAATTTCCAAAATAAGTTTCTTGCGGCCATATTGTCGAACACCTGGCAGGCATAAAACAGAATTGATCAATTTTGGAAATACCCAACAGTTTATAAGGTGAACCCTTGGTGAATATTGTTGATCATTGCACCTTTGGTACTCCTCCATCATGGCAAGTCATTCTTTGAGCAAGTGGAGGGATGGAGGAACCCTAAACCACCCCATGTCGAACCCATGCCGGCCACCATGCCCTCCTCTCTCTGGTTCGATTCTCTCACCCACACCATGTCTGAAGGCCCCAGCCAAGTACGGCAGTCATGACTAACACGACGTTGTCAAGCCTGAAAGCATTAGCTGCATAAAGCGCGTGCCCATGCCGTCGAGTACATGCCGCTGCAGGTGCCCCACTTGTGATGGCCTTGCTCTTAGACAGCCGCCGAGCTGACACGATCTCGTCATCATCGTCCATGCCATCCTTGTCCACAGGAGCATGCACCACCGGTACCTCTACGCGCTGCCACACTCGAAACATCGCCGGAGGACATCTGTCGTCCATGCAGTCGAAGCCATGCGCAGTGCTGCGGCATGATCTCCAGCGCTGAGCCCTCCCGCCGATCCACTGGGCCACTTGCATTGTGCAAAAGGCATCGCCATGCGCGTCATGATCAGTGCGGTGCCTCATAGCCTTCATGTGTAGGAGCATGCCAAGTCGACGACCAACCACGTGTTATCACCGATTTTAGCCAAATCGGAACAGGCGTAAGTGAAGATAGGCAGAAGGACATACATGAAGCATCTTTGAAGCGGCCTCGCGGCGAGAGTTTGGGCTAGAAGTGGCCCATGTATACGCAATATATTAGATCGCGTTGTAATTTAGATTAAATAGATAGAGTTTAAGCCGTGCACGGTTAGGTGCACGCTGCAATTAGAAAGTCCCTTGGACTATAAATATGTCTAGGGTTATCGAGAAAGGAGGACAATCATCGTTCAACCAACGCAAAATACGGCGCATCGCCACCACAGCCACAGTCGAGGTTTCTCCGGGTAAGCACCATCTTTGCCTAGATCGCATCTGCGATCTGGGCAGCGTCATTATTCGTCAACCTTGTCTTGCTCGTGCTGAAGCCTTGTTGATGGCGAACAGTACTATTTATCCTTAGGGTGTTTAGGGAGCTCGCATTGGTGCTTTCACGTGCATATCTGCGTGGCAATGCCGTCCCTAGACACCTAGCTACCCTTACGTCGATGACGTAAGGGCAACATCTTGCTTGATCATGCTTAGTGGATCAGATCCGTTATAGTTGCTCCTTGCTACACCTAGTTAGTTTAATATCTGCATAGTTAGGCCTTATCCTGGGGTCGGACGAGATCCGGTAGTGCTTTAGGCGTTGTTTATCGTCCCTGCGAGGAGATCAACGGCATGTTGGTTTTTAGGCCTCGTATAGGGATAGTTTTCATCTCTCGTAGCTGCTAGGGCCGATCGCACGTAGGACGTTACGATTATGCCCTAAACTGTTGTGGATCGCTTTAGCTTTGTCATGATCAAAGCAAGATCCCCATGCCATTGCTAATCCATCAAGGACTATGGGGTGATCGGCTCTTTGGGCCGATTCACGGAAACCTGAGAGCCGGTAAGGCTCGTATTTAATGTTTACGTATGTGCCCTGCAGGTTCGAAGCACTCTAACACCTTCTGATCGGGTCTAGGTGGGGTGGCACGCCCTAACTTAGCAGCCGGGACGCGCGCCGGGAAGAAAGATTGCGGAATAGCGCAGTGCCGAGGATCACTAAGCGGCCTGGGAGCAAATACCGTGTTGCTTAACCAAAACCCGTCGGGGGTTTTGGGAGGTAACACATTCGCCACGCTTAGGTGGGACCTCTTATGACATCCACGTCAGCATCCATGTCGGCATCGACATCCGAGGTGGCGGAGAAACCGATCACGTACGAGGGTCTCCCCACGGAACACAAGAAGAAGTACGATGACCTGAAGGTCATCCTCGAGGCCGAACTCATCGGCTCCTTTGAGAAGACCCGGTCGCACGGCGCCAGGTTCAAAGGATTCGCACCACAAGGCATCCTCGATGGGTTGGATCTGTCTCTCATCGAGACGTGCCGAGCCACTGCGTCGGAGATCAACTACATGAGTGGCCCATTCTTTGCATCGGCACTACGAGCACAGTGAACACTTTGGAGCGCGGTGCGCTCCGGGTGGTACAAGAGACATGGAGCGTCGTTACTCCCCTTCGGGACTGTTCTAAGGGACTCACAGGAAGATGCAACTCCGCACAGGCGCCCTGCCGTGCGCAGCGGCGGCTCCACCAGTGACGAGCTCAAGCATCGTGTCTACAAAGTTAGGGGGCGACCGACGACTATCAATTCTTACATGACCGCCCAAGGAAATCCCACGAGATGCGTGTGCACGTTTTGTCTTTGTTTAACAGCCAGGCCATGAGCGATCAGGCTCCACCGGGAGGATTGCGGGCCAGGAGCAGTGTTCGAGCGGGAAGAGCCAGCTGCGTGACCCGGGGAGTCTAGGAGCCGAAAGGCGAGAAACAAGCGTGGCCCGCCAGTATGCTGCTTTGCACCGAGTCCATGGCTCGGCACACTACTACACTCCACGTGGTCCGGATCGGCGCGGTCTTGAGAGACCAATTCGGCATCTTGCCGAAGAAGAAGATAATCGGCTACTCCAAGCCGTACCCCAATGAGTTCGACTGATCCCACTACCACCCAAATCTCGTTCAGGACTTCAACAAATTCAGTGGATCAGAGGATCTTGCTCCATCGAGCACGTGAGCGATACTTGGCGGTGAGCCTGTGGCCGGCATCGGATCGATTACGGGTGAGGTGCTTCTGTAATCCCTCAGGTCCCGACACCGGGTGGTACACCTCGTTGCGACCAAATTCGGTGCAATCATGGAAGCCATTTGGAGAAGGCCATTCCACACCAGCCTGTCGGGAACTCTGAAGGCTGGTATTGCCGAACTATGAGGTTCGGCAAGCGAGAGAGGCAGTGGCTGAGTACATTCGTGATTGGAAGCATCCAAGAGCAGATGCTGTTCGGTTCATATCATTTGAAAAGAGAGCGGTCGAGTGGCGTGTGAGGCTCTTTAGCGGCGTGTTCAGAGTACGACGTTCCAAGTTAGTGTGTATTTGTGCTGGTCAATGGTACCGGCCTTATATGGCGCCATCCGGAGAGCTGTGCAAGACAAGTTCAAGCGCGCGATCGGCCTGGTCAATGCCGATGAAGATGAAGATTCGCGGAAGATCGGGAAATTGCGGTAGCCAGTGGACTCGGACGCCGATACCTGTGTCCCCAATGGGTGAATCCACCGGGGCCTCCAAGAGGTTGGACTTTGACGTGACCAAGGCGAACGGATGCCGATGCATTCAAGAGAAACAGTTGAAGCTACCAGAAGGCCACAAGATCCCTACGGCACGAGAGATGAACAAAAGGCCATACTGGAAGTGGCATCATACGTTCACGCACACCACCAACGGCTAACAGAGAGTGCACGCGCACAGAATTCAGATGGCGATAGAATCAGGACGATTAACTTTCGGACAGTTTGCCATGAAGGTAGACGGGCGTCCGTTTCCGGGTCAACATGGTGAACCTAAGCCACTCCATAAGAGAACCAGGGATTCCGATGTCAATATGGCAGGGTTCGTGATTCACCATGGCGCGGACAAACGAGCAGCCACTCTCGTGGCAAGGATAAGAAGGAGGCCGTTCCACGCGACCGGCCCCAAGGCAGCGCCTCCCGGTACCTGGCCAGGGAGGAGGTGAGAAGTATACGGTATCAGCGCCCATTATTCGTGCATCTCCTCAGCAAATCTGAACAGCAGTACGACCAGGCGCTACGACGAAGGCGATGAGAAACATCGTCGGTCCGATGCGGAAAGCAGGGGTATCGTCAGCATGACGGGAACGACGACGGGTACGAACGTCGGTTGGAAGGAGGTCAAGGGAGCGAGACAACGTGGACAAACACTAGGACTGTCCCTTCTTCAAACATTGCGGGACTCGGAATGGTAGATTGCCAACAATCGAGCGCCCCGAGTACAAACGACAAAGAGAAGGAGGGCAAGTGAAGTTCCAGCGGTGTTCGAGCGTCTAGGACCTCTCCAACCTCGGGAGATAAACGAGCTGAGTCATCTCAAGAAGAAGACTTAGAGGTCAGAGGATGAAGAAGATAGGTATCACCGACCCCGAGCTGTGCACGATGGACTTCGACCACGCCTTCAGTCCATCGTGGTCTGCGACGCCTTGCCCATGGTCAATGCCTCGGAGGAGCAATCTTTCCAACGTTGAGAAGACGCGGCTTTGATGCGGCGCGAAAATCAGCGAACGGTGGAACGAAGGCGCGCCGTCAAAGAAAGTATGGCGCCCCAAACGGTAGCCGATGCACGGGCATCGGCCGATCTTGGGTGCGGAGCGCATCGAGGCGACACAAACATGGTGTCGTGGTCTTGACGAATGGCCGTCCAAGACATTGGACATACGTGGCAAGCCATTCCTGCGATCGGCCCTCAAAAAATGAAAAGTAAAGGATCTTATCTCAACATGCCACGTAGCTACGGTGGAAATCCAAGATTGCAAACCATCGTCAAGCCTTGCAACAAAAAAGGAGGCCGATTACGGCAATCGGCGAAATTATCCTCAACATACCTTAAATCATGTTGACCATTGATCAACGAGATGCACAATGCGACCATCAATTACTTGACGGAGAATCGGCTCGGGGGCACATAGATAGATGAGATACGAGGATACGGAGGGGGGATGTCAAATTTCCAGCAGAGCAGCTCAAGTATGGGCGATACGTAAACAAATCGACCGCAAAAATCGAAAATACGAAATTTTTGAGCACACCGATGCGCAGGCATCGACTTAAGAGTTCAGCCGATGCACGGCCATCGACTCAAGGATACGACTGCTGCAAGCAGAAGCCTAATGGAGCAGTCGTCAAGTAGCGAGGCTAGGCTCTACTGAAGGAGTCCCTCGGTGGAATGGGTGGTGGCTCCAGATTAGCAAATCTCCAGAATCGAGCGGCCCTGGCGAGCAAGAGCAGCGAGGAATATACGGATCGAGGCTAGAATCATGAGAACAGCGAAGCGCACATGCAGCTGGGAAGAAGTTCATGGCTCTTATGTTGGTTGACATGAAATAAATTGTGGCAGCATAAAAGGTTGCATTGCAAATTAACTTGTTAGGTTGGTCGCGTGGGGTTGGAGGTTGGAATTTTTCTCTGAATAGAACATATCACTTCTCCAGCATTTGGTTTGAAAGCTTACCACGTGAACTGGATTAACTTATTCAGAAAGCTGGCATAATTTTAAATAAATTCTTTTGTAGCATGTATTTGTGTGTGACGCTTGGAAAAACTACCGGGGTTGACGAAGGAGCCATCATGAAGAGCTGACCGAGTTCGTTCTGCGAAGGAGTATAACATCGCAAGGAAAGCTGTGAGCAAACCTGTTTTGCAGGTATCGGCTTCAACATCAAGTTTGTCGCAACGGGCTAAGGAGTTTTCTGGAAGCATTAATCCAGGAGTTTTGCTATCAGGACGAACATCACGATCGGATGATTTTAAAAGTCTAAAGATCTAAGGGTCTCAAAGCTGTGGACCCGTTCGATCGGAAGTTTGGGTTTGAATTTCATGGATTGCAAGTTGACATCTGAGAAGGCAATTAGATTGATCTGTCTTGCAATTTATTGGAAAAGCTGATGCATTACCATCGGCTCGTGGAGCACCGACCGAATCAATAATCGGCAAAATCAAAACAAGGGAGGATCGGCTAAATTAATTTGCAAGGAATCGGTGTCAAATTGGAGAACTTTCTTCATTGATAATCAGATTTCTTACATAAAAGAAGTGATTGCTCTCAGGAAGGCCTAAGGGGGTGCTTTGCCCCTCCTACTACCTACGATCCTATTTAGGGATCCTATCTAGGGCCATTGCCACTCGTCATCGTCGCCACCGCTTGTTGTCTGGATGCCCCGCGTGGAGCTCGTGTGTGTGCCGCGACCACCGGAGGACCCTCATTGTCCTGGTGTCTTGTGGCATCGTCTTCGTCGCCATCGAAGTCACTGGTTGCTCGGCCAAGGCAAGGGCGGGCCGGCGGCTCGTCGGAGGAGGTGCTATCCTCCTCCTCTTCTTCTTCCTTCACCTCCTCGAGGAGGTGAAATCGTCCCAGGAGAAACGATCGTCGTCGCTCTCTTCCTCCGGTTTCTCGCCCGCAAGGAAGCGGAGGTTGCTCTCCCCGTCGGTCAAGGACTTGTCGTCCTCCGACCAGACGGAGAAGTCGTGGCTCGACTCATCCCCGTCAGCGATGGCGCGGCGGATATTGGCCGCATGGGCCTCTTGCGGATCCCACGCTGGCGTCGGCTCTCGGAGGGGGGAGGATTGTACAGAAGGGCTTGATGCAGCAGAGGAGGAAGTAGAGGAAGTCATGGTGGCCGAGGAGGGTTTTTTGGAAGTACTGGTGCGAAAGGGGTGAAGAGGGGAACTGTTCGATGCGGTTGAATAAAAGGGAGATGAAGATTTAATTGTCGCGCAGTTTCCGAGAACGTGGTGCCAGAGCCGTCAAATCGTGCAGAGAAGTTGAGAGGGCAAGACGTCATCATGGAGAATATCCCACCGGGCGCTGCCACATGACCCCTCGAGGAAAAACAGGATGGTTTTGATATTATCATTACCAAAACCGGGGGGCATGTGTTAGATTTTGGCCAAATCAGGAGATGGGCCGTAAGTGAAGATGGGCTTGAAGGACATACACATGAAGCATCTTTGAAGCGGCCTCGCTGAGAGTTTGGGCTAAGTGGCCCATGTATCTGTAATATATTAGATCGCGTTGTAATTTAGATTAAAGAGATAGAGTCGGCCCGTGCACGGTTAGGTGCCTCAATTAGAAAGTCCCTGGGACTATAAATATGTATCTAGGGTTATCAGAAAAGGAGGACAATCATCGTTCAACCAACACAAAATACGGCGCATCGCCACCCCTTCTCTTCGAGGGTTTCTCCCGGGTAAGCACCATGTTGCCCTGATCGCATCGCGATCTAGAAGCGTTGTTCGTCAACCTTGTCTTGCTCGTCTTGAAGCCTTGTTGATGGCGAGCAGTACTATTTATCCTTAGGTGTTTAGGGGCTCGCATTGGTGCTTTCACGTGCATATCTGCGTGGCAATGCCGTCCCTAGATGCCTAGCTGCCCTTACGTCGATCTAGACGTAAGGGCAGCTCTCTTGATCATGCTTAGTAGATCGATCCGTTATAGTTGCTCCTTGCTACGCATTAGTTTAATATCATAGTTAGGCCTTATGGGGTCGGACGATCCATGGTCGTTAGGCGTTGTTTATCGTCCTGCGAATGTTCCAGGAATCAACACATGTTGGTTTAGGCCTCTCGTAGGGATGGTTTGCATCACCTCTCGTAGCTGCTAGGCCCGATCGCACGTAGGACGTTCAGATTATGCGGTGAAAACCCTAAACGTCGTGGATCGCTTAGCTTTTTCCTGATAAGCAGGATCCCCATGCCATTGCTAATCCATCAAGGACTATGGGGCGATCGGCTCTTTGAGCCGATCCAGGGGAAACCTGAGAGCCGTGGGCTCGTATTTAATGTTTACGTGTCGCCATGCAGGAACAATCGAGGCACTAACACCTTCCTGATCGGGTCTAGGTCAGGTGGCACGCCCTAGCAACCGCGGGACGTGCGCAGAATTTGCGGGACGACGCGAGGTGCCGGGGATCCACTAAGCGCAGGGCTTCCGGCTCTTCGTGTTGCTTAACCAAAACCCGTCGGGGGGTTTTGGAGGGTAACACCACGGCACCCACAGCACCCCCTCCCCTCTATAAATAGAGACCTCCCACGGCCTTCTCCTTCACACCACCACGACCGCCTCACTCCACTGGTTCGCCTTGACCAAACCACACCTTTAATCGTCGCCGGAGCAACTCCAATTTGAAGCCGGAGCTCGCCGGAGCCCGCAGATCACCGTCCGGCGCCAGCTCGCACCGCTAGACCTTCTCATCTGGGGCGCCACCTGCGTGGTCGGGACGCCGCTCTGCGTCGTGCTCCCTGCGGTCGCCAGCTTCGCCGGGAGGCTGCCGGTGCAGGTTAGCTAACTTGCTAATCGCTAGACAGAAACTTAATACTTCGCCCTTGATTTTAACCACTGACTGATGTCACACAACACGCACGTCTGCGACACGCTGCAGGGCCGCTTTTGTTTTCTTTTTGGTTCCCGACAATCCCAGTTAATTCAAATTCAGTTTTCCTGTTTAATTCAAATATGCTTGCAGATGCTTTTTCAAATTCAAATACAACAAAATACACTGAACCAAATTTAGTAAATTTTACATATTCAGAAAGCCCATGAAATTATCTAAACAATGCCACTAGCCTCACTTGCAAATTATTTGTAGAATTTAAATACTAAAAATAACAAGGCAGAGCCTTTTTCAACTTCAAATAAATATTAAAAATTATCTATAAATGATTTTAAGTTGATTCCAACTCTCATAAATCACATTTGATACACTCTAATTGTTTATGCAAAAATATAGTAGAGTTGTTTTGCATAATCATGGACTAGAACTAAATAATGGCTATGGAGCCATTTCTAGTCCATTTAACTCATATAAATAAATTGTTTAAATAGTATGAGAACTATTCTCTCATTTAAATTGTGATCTTAAGTAACTCAAATAGAGGTACTGACTTTGGTCTAATGAACCTCATGCTTGATTACTTAAAGATATTAAATCATGAGCATGCTAATATTAAAATGCATGAGGTGTAGCATCTCATTTAAATTCCACTCTCAAATAATAGATATGAGGTGTTGACCTTGGTCAATTAACACTCATACCTTATTATTATTTGAAGAGATTAAATCTTAATAAAATTCAATGAGAGGAAATTATTCTTCTTTAACATAATGAATTAAATCCCCATGCTAATAAGGTGTGATGCTAGCCTAGGCTTGTGTGCAACTTTGGTGTGCTTAGCACTTATTTTGGTGTAGTGATCGTTATACCTTGTATTCGTATATAGACGCTAGTCTCGAGGAATACCCGGAGGAGGAAGGCTAAACCTTGAAGCCAACCTAACCAAGGCAAGCTAATACTCTTGCAAGCCACTTTAATGCAAAGCTCTTCATGAGCAAGGCACCATTACATATCACTTTATGCTTAAGGATCCTATCCCATGTTTTACTTTGTATTTTGTCAAGTATTGGGTTTCAAAGTATTTTTGATTCATGATTCACTTGGTTTAGAGTAGAACAAAAGTTTCAAGGTTAGCATAAGCAAATCAAGCTAGATAGCACCCCCTCATGACTAGATGCTATTGCTAAATAAATAAAATTGACTACTCTAGATGGGAACAAGGTGAAATGAAATGACTTTGAAAGATTTTGAAAGTGAAAGAGAAGTGAATGACTTGGTGAAGGTTTGTGAAAACTGATGATTGGGGATGCGATACCCTTCCAATTATACAAGTACCCCCACAATACCTGATTATGGGTAGGGCTTAACTAGAAGCTTATGTAGTTTAGTATGGGTTCCCTCTAAACAAGCATCATAGGGGTTATGCCGAGGCTGCCTCCGTCGAAAGTGAAATGATGTGAATATGAGGTGAATGTATGACCCAAGCCCTGTGCAGTTTCCGGGTTGACGGTTTGTCTTCACCGGGAGGCCAAGCTCATAGGGAGAGGTGCCTATACTAGGTTATCTAAGTGGAAGGTTATGGTTGATGATCCGCGTACTGAGTTACGATGATTCGGGGTTATCCCGACGGATGTAATCAAAAGTTGTGGCACAAGAGTACAACCTCTGCAGTGTTAAACCTATTCGAATAGCGGTGTCCACGGACACGACGATTGAAATGCCATGCTGTTCCGTTGTCGAATTGTCTTAAAAAGGAATGATGATTTTGAACGGTGACATGAATTGTTGAAAAACACCACTGAGGTGGTGGGAATGACACTAATGTTCCCACTTGAGTTAGTCTAGAGATTCAAGCATCTTTACTAGATACTTACAAAATAAACTTGGCTTTATGCAAATAAACCTAGAGCTTAGCAACCGTTACTATTGATAATTACTTACATTAGTGTTAGTTTGCGAGTACTTAAGTACTCATGGCTGTGTCCCTGGCTATTCCGATGCCAGACTTTGAAGAGGAGCAACAATACGAGGATGACGGTCAACAAGACGTCTACCAGAACTAGGATGCTTCTAACGTCAAGCGTTGGCCTGTGGATAGATAGTTCCACCTACTACGACGCTTCCGCTAGTTATCTATGTTCGTTGATCGTTTAGATCAACTATTTGTGTAATTTTGAATAATGTAATATATGGTGTAAGACAATATGTGTTGTAATAAATGATGACTCTATGGTATTCAACTGTTATGTCTCGCAACAACACTATTCCTGGGATTGCGATGTATGACATAATAGGCATCTGGACTTAAAAATCCGGGTGTTGACATGGCATCATGCCAAGCATTATCGAACTCCCTCACAGCATGTTTAAGCTGCCCCAAGTGATGCACCGTGCTCCGCGGCCCGCGAGTGTCAACCACCATCTTCTTGTCCTTGCCGACGGCGAGGGTGCCATCGGAAAGGTCCGCCAGACTCCACTTATCAACATACCGCTGGGGCGAGCCCAAGTTGGTCTCGCTGCAGTTTAGCTCAATAATCCGGCCCAGCTGGGCTGAGACCTTCTCGCTGGCGGTGACGGTGGCGCGCCCGACATGTAAGATGAGAGCTTGGGCCTGAGAGCTGCTGGCTGGAGCCGCCGCGGCAGCGACAGCGCTGGAGAGCTGCTCGGCGGTAACTTATGTGCCCTTCCGGGAGCCCTTCCCCGGAGCAGGAGGAGTCTTGGGGGCAGAGGCCGGCGGGGGCGTATGAGCCTCCTTGGCCGGTGAAGAGACTAGCAGTGGTGCAGAGGATGAGGTCTTGGAGGGGGAAGCGGCGGATGTTGGTTTGGTCTTCTCAAGGACGGGTGGAACCTGAGGTTCCGGCCGCCCGGTTTCTTCTAAGTCGGCGCCAATGTTGTTGGCGCCGATATCTTCGTAGTCTGGAGGGGAAGAATTGTCCTCCTCCGTGCGGGGGTGTTTCTATTTTGGGGCCGCGCGCCCCGAACTTGTTTTACCTCCCCGAGGGGAGGATGGAGCTTTGCCGGCACCGGACGGTGCCGAACATTTGTTGAGGAGGAGGCGTGGCCCTTTCGGCGTCCTGGTTGGTCTCCGGCCTCATACCGGACGCGCTCCTGGTAAGTTGCAGGGGCGGTCTATGAAAAGAAAGAAAAATAGTTAGCCGCGAAGACAAATAAGTACAAAGGTAAACCTGAAAGATATGATGTTAGAGTTTACCCAGAGGCGACCGAAATGTCGTGCTTGCGCTTCCTCCCGGTAGGCCCGGTGCTCCCTTTCTTCTGGCGCTTGGGCGCGCGCTCGGCGCTGGGACCGCATCAGAAGCCGGGGTCTTATGGACTCTAGGAGCCGGAGGATCGCCCACCTCCGCAACGAGGGGAGTCACGTGCTCCATCACCTGGGGGTTCTGGCCAGCTGGAACTGGTGTCACAAAGAAAAAATATGAGATAAGGAAAGCAGATAAAGTACCTCAAGGACAACAACATTGTCGTGAGTGTCATAAGCATTTGTCGGATTCTGGGCAGAAAAGCTACCGGGGCGCCGGGAGTGCGTCGAACCCATCTTATGCACGTTCCCAATAACGTAAGGATCCGGATCCACGTCGTCCCGGAATAAGCGTTTGGGCTCAAAGGACACCGGTACCTCAGCAAGGATGCGAGGGAAGCGTCGCAGTGCCTGAGAAAAAGAAACAAGTTAGATTACAATTTCTAGCATACCGGAAACAGTATTCCGGATTCCCCAAGGTCTTACTTGGGACGAAGGGGGGCGCTTGCGGCTGAAGGGTTGCAGGCCCCACTTCCAGTTCACCGGCATCTCAGTCTTGCAAATCTGCTTGGCCTTGAGGACCACATCAGATTTGCACAAACCAAAAGTTGTGATCCTCGTAGGATCCCGGCGGCCGCCCATTTGGCTTATCTTGTGCGCGCGGCGCTGCAAGGGCAGAACCCGGCGCGAGACGAACGCCCGCACAATATCATCGGAGCTGATATCAGTGTTCTCGTTGAGCTCCTTCATGAACCGGACTATCCGATTAGTTTCCACGTGTCCCTCCTTCGGATTGAATTTCCAGTTGGCTCTAGAGGGGGCGCCGGGAGCGTATGCCAGCAAGTTGATGAAGTCGGCGGCGCCGGAATTCCTAACGTAAAAGAAGGTTTGCTGCCAAGCTCGGCAGGATTCTAAGCCGGGGAACTTATAAAAGGTGCTCCCCTGGCGGGGCGTAAGTATGCACGCCCCGCACTGAACAATTGGCCTGGGGAGCGGAAGCTTCTTGTCCTGGATCAACTTGATCCGGAGGTTGTAGAAACAAGCGAAGGTGTCGACGGTAGGAAGAAGACCGACGAAACCTTCCATGAAAGCGACATAGGAGGAAAGGTAAAAGATGGCGTTGCCAGGAAGATGGTGGGGTTGGAGCTCGTAGAAGTCGAGAAACCGGCGGAAAAAATCCGATGCCGGAAGGCCGAAACCGCGCTCAAAATGGGCGGCGAAGACCACGATTTCGCCTGGCTCGGGCGCAGGCTCCAGTTCTTTGCCGGGGATCCGGCAGAATACCTCTTCCGGTATCCTTCTGGACCGGTACAGCCAGTCGATTTCGGCTTGTTTCACATCTGAGCCCTTCCAAGCCCCGCGGGTATAAGCCGTAAGGTTCACACCGGAAGCTTGGCCAGAGCTACTGGCTTCTTGGCCCCGCCCACCGGTTTCTTCATCCGGCGCACCGAATTCTTCATCCATCCGGGCGAGCTCTTCCTCGAGCCCGTCGGATTCTTGAGCCATGGATTGCTCCTCCCCCAAGGAGATCTCAGGGGATTCGTTGAATTGGGTGCTTCCGGAAAGCTGCCCACCGGTTTCTTCGGATGACATATTTTAGTAAGTGTTGAAACTACCTATAAACAGTTTTCCCCGGATCTACTTCTTCGCGAGGATCTAGCCAAGAGAAAAAACGCAAAGGAAAAGGAAGTAAATACCCCTACCGCGCCTGTGAAGAACAGACAGAAGAGGAGAGAACCAGATCTAGAAGTACTAACCAGAGATCGACGGCGGAAGTCATTCGGACCGTCGAAGTCGAGGGTTCGTCGAAGTTCGTCGGAGAGGAGGACGACGGCGGCGAATGGAGGTGCAAATCAAGAAAGATGATGCGTCTCTGGGCAGAGGGAGAATGGCGGAGCGCGAGCTTGGCGAAGAAGAGGGCCCGGGCGCCGCAGTGCGGCTCTGCGGAACTTCGCCGGAGAACTTGGGCAGGGCGACGAACGGCGGCGCGAAGAGCTCAAGGGGCAAAGGACGCAGGAGGTTGGCGAAGGGCGAAGTGAGTGCGTGAGGAGGATGAGGAACCGTCGCTCCCTTAAATATGTTAGAAATAGGATTAGCTTAAGCCTTAAGCTAACTAGGCAGTTACTTTTTTGTCCAACAGCCACGTCTCTTCGAAGGGACACAACCTTGTAAACCGCCTTTATTGGTGCATGTTCGCTGGGTATATATACCCCTCAATCATCAATGAAATCAATAGTTCATCTCTCAATACTTTTACTTCAAACACGGTTATCACGGGCACTTTATCTCTACCAAGAGCATAAGGCCAGAAGAATAACAGAGAGAACAAAAGCAGAACCAAACGATGACCGGCGGCACAGATTCGCTCGCCCGGCAGCTCCGGACATGGCCACAACACCTCCGGGCGGCTCCTCCCTGCAGCGTAGGAAACCAGTGAGGGAGGCAAAAACGCGCCCCGACGATTGGGCTATGAGCACCGAGCGCAGCCGTCGGCGGTGGCGATGACGGAACACGGCCGGCACGCAGCAGCGCCCTCCGATGCGCGGTGCGCTTGGCCCAACGACGCGGCCGCCGGAAGCGACGACACACGGCGGCGCTTGCGACCTTCCGGCGCGGCGCAACTGCCTAAGTCGCTCAGCGGAACGGCAGTCCATCGTCGACGCGGAGGCACCCTCCAACAGCCCGCGGTGTAGACAGCGTCTTTCACGGCGCTGCGGCACGACTGGTACATGGCGACGCCCTCTGGCAACGCGCGACGCGCTCGTCCTCCAGGCGGCGCCACAAATCAACGCGACTGAGTCCGCCCTTTCCACTCCTTCAGTCGGCACCACGACAGGTATCCCTTTGGTGGCCGCTGCGAACGGCCCGGTTGCCACCGCACGGTGAAGCTGCGTACAAGCGGAACGAATCGATTGATTCACATACACACACAGGAAGATAGCAAACCTTATCTATTTGATGTATTTGCAATTTATCCCCATCTTTGCTACATTTTATAAATGAGCCAGCAGACTCAGTAGACTTAGCAGTCTAGTCCTCAGACTTGACTTTCTAAGCGTTTTAATCTTTGGTTATTATTATCTGCACTTTATGCGTGTTTTCGCTAAGGAAAATATTCATGATAATTGAATTTTAAATAATAATTATGCACCATTTTACATCATGTGAAATTACCATATAATTGCCTTTAGCATTCTCTATAACGTCAAGTTTTGGTGCAAGGTTGATTTGCATTTGAAATTTATTTTCTTGCAAATTTCTCATTTTAAAAATGAGATAAAATTGCCAATAAAATATCTGACTATCTTAAATTTTATTTGCGAATCACAAGGTAATGGCATGGAATGCGGAAACTGGAGACTTCCTCTATTACCGAGAGATGTACTCCATAAATATGGAGAATATCTAAAATGTGTTAACTTGCAATTTAAGATCACACACACATATGGCAGAAAAGCATCAGCTTAATATTCAAATTGTTCCTCTAGAGCAATTTTTGTTTACCAAATATATTTCGCAATCACAGTAAAAAAGAATTCATGCATGATCATTTCATGCTTCTATTCCATTGGTGCTACATAAAATTACGGAGCCTACATCATGAAATACTATTGTAGTGTCTTATATCTATCAAGACAAGATCCATCATACATGACACTAATTGAGTTTTCTCACAAAACTACTATAGGTTCTCCATTATATGGTGATAATTATATTCACCATAAATAACCAATGTGAAAATACATATCTATGCTTTGGCAATTAATTTAACATCTCCCATCAGTTTGGGTAAGAACTCCAAAGCATTGATAGAAGTATCATTTAATATCTCAATATTGAATGTCTACTCCATGGTCATTAAGGAATTACCTCGACCATAAATATGCTCAATCGAAGCATTTTTATAAACTTATTTACTATCATAATAAATGAGTTGCATGATCATCTCATGTGGGGCTAGAATCTCCATCAAAGGAATTCACTTAACTCAATTAGATGAGAGAAATTGGATAAATATCTGTTCCTCTTTAAATCTCCACCAACAAGATATTTGTTGTATAAACACAATGCCAATAGGTTCTCATTCACTTTTGAGGATTTCTAATCCACTGTAGTTATTCATTTCTGTTGTCTATAAAATCAGCTCCAAGTTTATATTTTGTGATTAGGTAGTTTCAAATATAAGCCTGATTCAAATACCTCAATGAACTTTACATCCTACTTTGATGGTAATGTAAAAACATTATCGTCTTTATTTTAGGCTATATGATGTCTTCTTATATAGAATCATTAGATACACCCTACGGGTGATATATAGCACTACCTGAAATTCAACTATTACTCATAATACTAAGAATCTCAATGGTATTGAAAAGAACTACAAGAAATCAATGTAAAGTGGAGGTAAAATGACAAGCAGAAACATAGTGGATCTATCAAAGGGATAAGATAACTCTCAAGTTTATCAAAAATGTTATTGTATGAATCATTACACATATGAAATCCCAATTCCCAAGCTTTTTGGTAGGGTTATTCCACAATTTGATCATCTACGAGTTAAACGGGGTAATTTTGAAGCTCACTTCAAGAAACACCGTACTATAATCTTGTTAGGGATTGTACTTATAATCTTCATCATGAAGAAAACATAAGCCTAGTCCGGTTGGAGATACACTCCTTTGCAATAATAGTTTTCTTGTGGAATGAAATTCCCAAGACATTTTGGAGACCTTGTTTAGTCTCATACCTATCCCCATAAGCCCATCTTTATGCTACCATATGTGGTATGTTGTCAATTAATATCATGTTTCTCATACATGACATTTCAATGTATGAACTAAATTCATACTAAACTTTGTTGTGTAGAAACTAATATTTTGGATCTTCATGAATTTAAGATTTGTCATAATCGCCTTGGTCACCCATTATAGGGGTAATGCAGAAAAACAAATTAGTTAAAATTTCATTGTTCACAACTTAAAAGTTGCAAAATTCTGAAATCATCAGATGTTATAAGCACCTAATGTGTCGTGAGAACTTTTTTTTATAAGTCTCTCACACTCCGCTCAAATTTCTTGAACTTATTCAAGAAGATACATGTGGACTATTCACAACTATCTGGGTTATATAATTATTTCATGGTATTCATAGACACTTTAATGGATGGTCTTGTGTGGGTCTCTAATCTCCACAAACCCATGATTTTACTAAATTAATTGCTCAAATTATCAAATTAAGAGCAAAATATCAATAACATATTGGTTAAACCAATACAATTATTATTTTCACAAGCATTTGTGATTTTACTAAGTACTTCTTGTACATACCCAGAATGGTGTATCTAAATTCTTTATCAAAAGAATCAAACTAACTAAATGACCACTTTGACAAATTTTTAACATGCCAACATATTATTGGACACATGCGGTTTTACACGCCGTAGATCTGATCCAGATCGCAACAACTGCTTATCATACTGCTTCCCCTAGCAGTAAGTACGTGGAAATAAAACAAGTATTTCCCATCTGCGATAATACGGTTATATACCGTTATCACCACCCCAACGTACATCATGGGCACTCACATCAATTTGGGATCTATGTGATAAATAACTAAGGTATAATCGTTTATCCGTCAAATACCTTAAGACCCTAACAAGGGAGTTATTGATAGCCCGTACGTTGATTGCGTTTGCAATAACAACATTTTTCGGTATTAGGGGGAGATTAGTACCACAAAGAATGCCGATAAAAAAAATGTCATAGACTTTCAGTCCTTATATTCACGTACTTGAAAATCTGAACGATAAGTTCAGTCATAAATTTGCAACACATTGCAAATCTGCCACATACATTTACTCGTGACAAATATGTCACAAAATCATATTATGCATGCAACAATGTGCCAAAAGAGTGAAGGTACCTGATATAACCACTTTCCTCCGAAATGAGAGCAAAAGGGGGAGAAAATTGGCCACATGAGATATAAATTCTCACATGCTTCCGCGGAACAGAGGAAATTATATCCTCAACAAGTAAATGTAGTTCAACCTCAAGTTGAATAACACATAGTGGATGCTCATCATCCAAACCCAACACAAATGTGCACATAATTTTAAGTGTTGGGACATCGAAACACCTTGACTCCATTGTTATGGGAAATCATGAGGAGTTCAAATATTTTAATCACATTTTCACAAATCTTATCGATTCAACAGAATCATACAACAAAGACTACATTTTGTCGACAAATATTTATTCTTAAATTGCTAAAACCTTTAGGGCCCTGAACCAAAGTCCATGGCAGAGTGCCTAATGCACTCATATATTGGTTCAACTAGAAGGATGCAATTGAATAAGAATAGCACTCACTCAACAAGGGAGGTATTTACCATCGTAATTGTTGGAGATATGCCCAAGAGGCAATAATAAAGTGGTTATTATAATATCTTTGTGTTTATGATAAATGTTTATATACCATGCTATAATTGTATTAACCGAAACATTGATACATGTGTGTTATGTAAACAACAAGGAGTCCCTAGTAAGCCTCTTGTATAACTAGCTTGTTGATTAATAGATGATCATGGTTTCGTGATCATGAACATTGGATGTTATTAATAACAAGGTTATGTCATTGGTTGAATGATATAATGGACACACACCCAAATGAGCGTAGCATAAGATCAAGTCATTAAGTTCATTTGCTATAAGCTTTCGATACATAGTTGTCATAATCCTTCGACCATGAGATCATGTAAATCACTTACACCGAAAGGTACTTTGATTACATCAAACGTCATTGCGTAAATGGGTGACAATAAAGGTGGGATTAAGTATTTGGAAAGTGTGAGTTGAGGCATATGGATCAACAGTGGGATTTGTCCATCCTGATGACGGATAGATATACTCAAGGCCCTCTCGGTGGAATGTCATCTGATTAGCTTGCAAGCATATGAATAGTTCATAAGAGATCACATACCACGGTACGAGTAAAGAGTACTTGTCGGTAACGAGGTTGAACAAGGTATGGAGATACCGATGATCAAACCTCGGACAAGTAAAATATCGCGAGACAAAGAGAATTGACATCGTATGTAAATGGTTCAATCGATCACTAAGTCATCGTTGAATATGTGGGAGCCATTATGGATCTCCAGATCCCGCTATTGGTTATTGCTCGGAGAGGAGTCTCGACCATGTCTACATAGTTCACGAACCGTAGGGTGACGCGCTTAAGGTTCGATGTCGCATAAGTAGATTCGGAATATGAGATGGAGACCGAATGTTGTTCGGAGTCTCGGATAGATCCGAGACATCACGAGGAGAGCCGGAATTGTTCGGAAGAATTCTGCTGTTTTGTATTTCAAGAAAAGTTGTTCTGGAAACATTCTCGAATTGGACGAAATAAAAACAGAGTTCTTATTTTTCGTCGCGAGACGGAGTCCAAAGGGGAGACGGAGAAAGGCCAGGAGTGGGCCACACCACACGGCGGCGCGGGCCCCCCTTGGCGCGCCAGGGTGTGGTGTGGGCCCACTGCGCGCCACTTGATCGGTTTCGTGAAACCCTAACCCTACCTTCCGACTATATATAGTGGGGTAGTTTGGCCGGCCATTGCTGCTCCGTACGAAACCCTAAAGTGCCACCTCTCCTCCCTCCCGGTTTCTTGCTCCTTAGGCGAAGCCCTGCAGAAATTCTTCTCCACCACCACCACCACGCCGTCGTGCTGCTGGGATTCCGTGGAGATCTACCACACCTCCGCTGCCCGCTGGAACGGGATAGGAAGGAGCTTCATTGACACCGTACGCGCGACCGAGTACGGAAGCTGCCGGATTGCAGCACCGGGACGATCGTCTACACCAACAACGAGATTAATCTCGTAGGCTTTGGAATCTTCGAGGTTAGTCTCATCTCCATCTCGTTGCTTAGATCTAGTAGATTGGATCTTGGGTGTTCCATAGATTAGATCTGTTGGTTTTATTCGCTTTGCGGTAGGAAAATTTTGTTTTCTATGCAACGAACCCCATCAGTGGTATCAGAGCCACGTCTATGCATAGATCTGTTGCACGAGTAGAACACAATGGTTTGTGGGCGGTGATGCTTTTGTTGCTTTAGTTCGTGTACTTTGCGCGGGATGGTGGGATGAAGCGGCCGGGCTAACTTTACATGACCGCGTTTCATGAGACTTGCTCCACGCTTGACATGCAACTTGTATTGCATAAGTGGCTTTGCGGGTGTCTGTCTCTCCCACCATAGTGAAGATTGTAATTTGCACTTCTATTGTCAACACTAGTATCACCGTTGTGGTTCATGTTCGTAGGTAGATTGGATCTTGCTCGAAAACCCTAAACCACGTAAAAGATGCAAACCAAATTAGAGGCGTCTAACTTGTTTTTGCAGGGTTTGGTGATGTGATATGGCCATGATGTGATGATGACTATATTTGATGTATGAGATGTTCATTATTGTATTATGGCAACCGGCAGGAGCCTAATGGTTGTCTTTAATTTTTGTTAAAGACCTGCGTGTCTATTCATCATGTAATAGCTTTATTTCAAGTAGTTGTTATAGTAGCTATAAGTGATGGACAACCATGAAGCGGCGCCACTGACCTTGACGCCATGCTGGTGATGATGGAGATCATGTCCGTGCTTTGGAGATGGAGATCAAAAGCACAAGAAGAAAGGCCATATCATATCACACATTATGAATTGCATGTGATGTTAATCCTTTTATGCATCTTATTTTGCTTAGATCGCGATGGTAGCATTATAAGATGATCCTCTCACTAAATATCAAGATAATAAAGTGTTCATCCTTAGTATGCACCGTTGCTAAGACTTGTCATTTCGAAGCATCTCGTGATGATCGGGTGTGATAGACTCTACATGTGCATACAATGGGTGCAAGCCAGATTTGCACACGCGGATACTAAGGTTGCCTTGACGAGCCTAGCATGTACAGACATGGTCTTGGAACACGGGATACCGAAAGGTAGAGCATGAGTCATATGAATGATATGATGAACACTTTGAGTGTTCGCCTTTGAAACTACATCTTTTCTCGTGAAGATCGGACTTGGTGTAGTGGATTTGGTTCGTGTAATCACTAAGACAATGCGAGGGATGTTGTTTTGAGTGGGAGTTCACCTAGTTAATTTAAGAATTAAAACTGAACTCATTTTATCATAAACTTAGTCTAAACTCTTTGCAAATATGTTGTAGATCATGGCGCCCCCTCCATCAATTTTAACCAGTTCCTAGAGAAAGAAAAGCTTAAGGGCAATGGTAGCAACTTCACTTGGTCCGTCATGTGAGGATTTTCCTCACTGGCGTGAGCATGCAATATGTGCTCGAAGCACCGCTAGGTCCCCCACCACCTCTGCGGTGTCCGAGGACATAAAGAATGTTTATGAGACTCGGGTAACTCGGTACTCCGAAATTCAATGTGCCATCTTGTGCAGTTTAGAGGCAGAGCTCAAAAGCGTTTTGAGCACCACGACCCATGTGAGATGATGCGTGAGCTCAAACTTATCTTTGAGACTCATGCGGCAGTGGAGAGCTATGAGGCCTCGAAACAGTTCTTTAACCGCATGATGGAAGAGGGCAGCTCCGTTAGTGAGCACATGTTCGCCATGTCCGGACATGCGAAGAAGCTCAGTGACTTGGGGATTGTGATCCCTAACAAGCTGGGTATTCATCGTGTCCTCCAATCACCGCCACCAAGTTACAAGAACTTCGTGATGAACTACAACATGCGAACATGAACAAAGAGTTACCTGAACTCTTCTCCATGCTGAAGTCTGCTGAAGTAGAAATAAAGAAGGAGAACCAAGTGTTGATGGTCAACAAGACCACCAGTTCAAGAAACAGGGCAAGCCGAACAAGGGCAACTTCAAGGGCGGCAAGAAAGTTGCGGCGCCTCCGAAGCCTAAGGCTGGTCCTAAGCCAGACTGTGTGCTACTACTGCCGGGGAAGGGGCACTGAACGGGCACCAAATACTTGGCCGATCGAAGAGCGGCCATGCCAAGAAGAAAGGTATATTTGATATACATGTTATAGATGTCTATCTTAATGGTTCTCGTAGTAGTGCCTGGGTATTTGATACTGGTTCGGTTGCTCACATTTGTAACTCGAAACAGGAACTGCGGAATAAACGAAGCCTGGCAAGGGACGAGGTGACGATGCGCGTTGGAAATGGATCCAAGGTCGATGTGATCGCCGTCGGCACGCTCCCCTACATCTACCTTCGGGATTAGTTTTAAACCTCAATAATTGTTATTTGGTACCTGCGTTGAGCATGAACATTATATTTGGATCTTGTTTGATGCAAGACGGTTATTCGTTTAAGTCTGAGAATAATGGTTGTTCGATTTATATGAGTAATGTCTTTTATGGCCATGCACCTGAGATGAATGGTTTATTCTTGTTAAATCTCGATAGTAGTGATACACATGTTCATAACATTGATGCTAAGCGAATTAAATTGAATGATAATTCTACTTATATGTGGCACTGTCGTCTTGGTCATATTGGAGTGAAGCGCATGAAGAAACTCCATTCCGATGGACTTCTTGAGTCACTTGACTTTGAGTCACTTGACAGATGCGAAGCATGTCTAATGGGAAAAATGACTAAGACTCCATTTTCTGGTACAATGGAGCGAGCTACAGACTTGTTGGAAATCATACATACCGATGTGTGCGGACCAATGAGCGTGGCATCGCGGTGGTTATCGTTATGTTCTAACCTTCACGGATGATCTGAGTAGATATGGGTATATTTACTTTATGAAACACAAGTCCGAGACTTTTGAGAAGTTCAAGGAATTCCAAAGTGAAGTAGAAAATCAACGTAACAAGAAGATTAAGTTTCTGCGATTCTGATCGGAGGCGAATATCTGAGTTATGAGTTTGGCATGCATTTAAAGAAATGCGGAATACTTTCACAGTTGACACCGCCGGGAACACCACAACGCAATGGTGTGTCGAACGTCGTAATCGAACTCTCTTAGATATGGTTCGTTCTATGATGTCTCTTACCGATTTGCCACTATCGTTTTGGGGTTATGCTTTAGAGACAGCCGCATTCACTTTAAATAGGGCACCATCTAAATCCGTTGAAACGACACCGTATGAATTATGGTTTGGGAAGAAACCTAAGTTGTCGTTCCTTAAAGTTTGGGGTTGCGATGCTTATGTAAAGAAGTTACAACCGACAAGCTAGAACCCAAAGCGGAGAAATGCGTCTTCATAGGATACCCTAAAGAAACAATTGGGTATACTTTCTATCACAGATCCGAAGGCAAAATCTTTGTTGCCAAGAACGGATCCTTTCTTGAGAAGGAGTTTCTCACTAAAGAAGTGACTGGAAGAAAAGTAGAACTCGACGAGGTTGATGAACCTTCTCTCATAGATCAGAGTAGCGCAGTGCCGGAAGAAGTTCTTGTGCACCGATAGGAGAGGAAGCAAATGATGATGATCATGAAACTTCGAACGAGGAAGCTACTGAACCTCGAGATCGACGAGGAACGTACCACTCCTGATTGGTATGATCCTGTCTAAATGTCATGATTGTGGACAACAATGATGAGGACCCTGCGACGTATGAAGAAGCGATGATGAGCCCAGATTCCAACAAATGGCAAGAAGCCATGAAATCCGAAATGGGATCCATGTATGATAACAAAGTATGGACTTTGGTAGACTTACCTGATAGCCAAGGCTGTCGAGAATAAATGGATCTTCAAGAGAAAAACAGATGCTGATGGTAATATTACTGTCTATAAAGCTCGACTTGTCGCAAAGGGTTTCCGACAAATTCAAGGAGTTGACTACGATGAGACTTTCTCACCTGTAGCGAAGCTAAAGTCTGTGAGGATTTTGTTAGCAATAGCTGCATTTTTCGATTATGAGATTTGGATGGATGTCAAAACGGCGTTCCTTAATGGTGACATTGAGGAAGAGTTGTATATGGTACAACCCAAAGGTTTTGTCGATCCTAAAATGCTGACAAGGTGTGCAAACTTCAGCGTTCCATTTATGGACTGAAGCAAGCATCCCGGAGTTGGAACCTACGCTTTGATAGAGTGATCAAAGATTTTGGTTTTATACGGACTCATGGTGAGGCCTGTATTTACAAGAAAGTGAGTGGGAGCTCTGTAGCGTTCCCGATATTATATGTAGATGACATATTATTGATTGGGAATGATATAGAACTATTAAGCGCGTTAAAGGTTATTTGAATAAGTCTTTTTCAATGAAAGACCTTGGTGAAGCAGCATACATTTTAGGCATCAAGATTTATAGAGATAGATCAAGACGCCTAATAGGCCTTTCACAAAGTACATACTGGACAAGATTCTAAAGAAGTTTAGAATGGATGAAAGCAAGAAAGGGTTCTTGCCTATGTTGCCAGGTAAGGTCTTGAGTAAGACTCAAGGGCACGATGAAAGAGAAAGGATGAGCAAGATCCCCTATGCTTCGGCAGTAGGCTCTATCATGTACGCCATGCTGTGTACTAGACCGGATATCGCACATCTTTGTTAGTTTGACCAAAGATATCAAAGTGATCCAGGATGGAACACTGGACAGCGGTCAAGAATATCTGAAGTACTTGAAAAGGACTAAGGATATGTTTCTTTGTTATGGCGGTGACCAAGAGCTCGTTGTAACCATTACACCGATGCAAGTTGGAACACCGACCCTGATGACTCTAAGTCTCAGTCTGGGTACGTGTTTATATTGAATGGTGCGGCAGTAAGCTGGAGCAGTTCCAAGCAATGCACGGTGGCGAAATCTTCAACAGAATCTGAATATATAGCGGCTTCGGAGGCTTCATCGGAAGCGGTATGGATGAAGAGGTTCATTGTTGAGCTTGGTGTGGTTCCTAGTGCATTGGACCCACTAGTCATTTTGTGACAACACGGGTGCCATCGCCAATGCAAAGGAACCAAGGTCACACAAGAAGCTGAAGCATATCAAGCTGCGTTTTCATTCGATTCGCGAGTACATCGAAGATGGTGAAGTAGAGATTTGCAAAGTACACACGGATCTGAATGTTGCAGATCCGTTGACTAAAGCTCTCCCAAGGGCAAAGCATGACCAACACCAAAATGCCATGGGTGTTAGGTACCTTACAATGTAATCTAGATTATTGACTCTAGTGCAAGTGGGAGACTGTTGGAGATATGCCCAAGAGGCAATAATAAAGTGGTTATTATAATATCTTTGTGTTTATGATAAATGTTTATATACCATGCTATAATTTTATTAACCGAAACATTGATACATGTGTGTTATGTAAACAACAAGGAGTCCCTAGTAAGCCTCTTGTATAACTAGCTTGTTGATTAATAGATGATCATGGTTTCGTGATCATGAACATTGGATGTTATTAATAACAAGGTTATGTCATTGGTTGAATGATATAATGGACACACACCCAAATGAGCGTAGCATAAGATCAAGTCATTAAGTTCATTTGCTATAAGCTTTCGATACATAGTTGTCATAATCCTTCGACCATGAGATCATGTAAATCACTTACACCGAAAGGGTACTTTGATTACATCAAACGTCATTGCGTAAATGGGTGACAATAAAGGTGGGATTAAGTATTTGGAAAGTGTGAGTTGAGGCATATGGATCAACAGTGGGATTTGTCCATCCCGATGACGGATTGATATACTCTGGGCCCTCTCGGTGGAATGTCATCGATTAGCTTGCAAGCATATGAATAGTTCATAAGAGATCACATACCACGGCACGAGTAAAGAGTACTTGTCGGTAACGAGGTTGAACAAGGTATGGAGATACCGATGATCAAACCTCGGACAAGTAAAATATCGCGAGACAAAGAGAATTGACATCGTATGTAAATGGTTCAATCGATCACTAAGTCATCGTTGAATATGGAGGAGCCATATGGATCTCCAGATCCCGCTATTGGTTATTGCTCGGAGAGGAGTCTCGACCATGTCTACATAGTTCACGAACCGTAGGGTGACGCGCTTAAGGTTCGATGTCGCATAAGTAGATTCGAATATGAGATGGAGACCGAATGTTGTTGTCTCGGATAGGATCCGAGACATCACGAGGAGAGCGAATTGTTCTGGAAGAATTCTGCTGTTTTGTATTTCAAGAAAAGTTGTTCGAAACATTCTCGGAATTGGACGAAATAAAACAGAAGTTCTTATTTTTCGTCGCGCGGACGGAGTCCAAAGGGGAGACGGAGAAGGGCCAGGAGTGGGCCACACCACACGGCGGCGCGGGCCCCCCTTGGCCGCGCCAGGGTGTGGTGGGCCCTGGCGCCGCCACTTGATCGGTTTCGTGAAACCTAACCCTACCTTCCGACTATATATAGTGGGGTAGTTTGACCAGCCATTGCCTCCGTACGAAACCCTAAAGTGCCACCTCTCCTCCTCCCGTTTCTTCCTGCTCGAAGGCCTGCAGGAATTCTTCTCCACCACCACCACCACGCCGTCGTGCTGCTGGGATTCCGTGGAGATCTACCACACCTCCGCTGCCCGCTGGAACGGTGAAAGGATCGTATGCCGCACCTAGAGGGGGGGGTGAATAGGTGCTAACCAATTTTTAGTTCTTTTTCAATTTAGGTTTGACACAAAGGTAAATTCTCTAGATATGCAACTAAGTGAATTCACCTATATGACAAGGTTATCAACTAAGCAAGATATAGCTACGCAATATATAGGAGATAGAGTGGGATAGAGGTAACCGAGAGTGTAGCACGCGTTGACACGGAGATGATTCCCGTAGTTCCCTTCCTTTGCAAGAAGGTACTCTACGTTTGGAGGAGTGTGGTTGCTACGCAAGCCAAACCAACAGCCACGAAGGCCTAGCCCACTTCCACTAAGGGATTTCCTCGAGGCGGAAACCGGGCCTTTACAAGGTTCTTGGGGCACACATCCACAACTGAATTGGAGGCTCCCAAATCTGTAACAATACAACAATCAACAACAACACATCATCAACAAATCAACTAGGGAACCAAATAGGAACACTAGCATGAGATCCCTCGAACAAGTGAGGGGGAAATGAAGAACGCTTCGGTGAGGATGTAGATCGGTGGCTTCTCCTTCGAATCCCCAAAGATCAAGAGCTTTGGTTGGGGGAGGAAGGAGATCTTGCAAATCTTGACTTTCTTGAGGTGGCTCTAATGGAGGTGGCTTGGCAGAATTCTTGTGTAATGATTGAGCAAGCAACCAAGGTAGAAGAAGGGGGTATTTATACCCCCTCCCAAAATAGAGCCGTTCTTTCCGGGGGCCGGATAATCCGGTCCAAGTAGGGGCGGGATAATCCGCCCCACGGGATAATCCGGCCCTAGGTACAAAACCGTGACATTGTCCGCCAAATATCCGGCCCTATGCCAGAGCCACATTTCTTCCAGTCCTTAGCCAAAATTGGGGGGGCCGGATATTTCCAAAATATCCGGCCCGGATATTCCGGCCCGTACAATCCGGGACAATATCCGGGCAAATGTCCGGCCCCTATCGAGCTGTTTTTCCTCGACGACTTAGCCAAAATCGGGGGGCCGGATATTTCAACAATATCCGGCCGGATTATCCGCCTGAAACTTTTCCTTTGCCTTTTGACAGATCGACCAAATCCAACACACGCAAATATGAAACTATGTAATCCCTGTACCACTTAATTAAACATTAGTGTATCACATATATTGACATCAAACATACAAAATCATAATGTGAGAGATGTTCTTTCAATCTCCCCCTTTTTGGTGTTTGATGACAATATACGGATTTGCAAAGGAATCACTATAGAGACAAGCATGATGGCAAAACATAGAGGCACTCCCCCTACATGTGTGCATATAAGTAGTTTGCATTTGAATACAAATACACAACACATAGGAGTATGGTGCCTCAACACAAGAGATATCCAACATGAGCTCTAACAAAAAACATTGACACATATGAAGTTGAGATAGGATGCAAGAAGTCATACCCATGTGTAGATATAAGATACGGAGATATAACATCACACATAATATATCATCCTTGATCTCAACATATAGAATTCCGAAAACCATAACAATGTCTCACACTTAACAATGTTTCATACCACAAAGCACATAGTTTTAAACGACACAACCAAAGCAAATAGTGCAAATACGAGGGAGCACAAGCAATAAAGGAATGGTAAACGCAAATGCTTGTGCCCAAACCATGCAAATCCCCGAGATAGTTCCTAATAGAACACTTCTCCCCCTTTGGCATCGAAACGCCAAAAAGGGGACAAGCGCGATGCTACTCGTCCCATGGGAATCACTCGGAGGCATAATCATCATCGGACTCGTCTGCCGCTACCTCTTCATCCTCATCCTCATCTGTCAGGACATCCGGGGAGCGGCGAGAGGTGTTGGACCTTTGAAGGCAGTCATCAAGTTCACTCCATGGAACCTGTTCGAGTGCCATCTGTAACCCTGGTGAGCTGGAGGCCGAGGCGGGGTCCTTGATCACCACTGAGCTTGTGAAGAATAACCGCCTCGAGTGTGCTTAATCTCGAACGCTCTCGGCTAGCAGCATAGTTTTCCTTGTGTATCTCAATGTTCATGCACAAGATGTGACGCTGAAACCAACTAAGCCGACTCACTTGCTTCCTCATGGCCGGGACATCAGGGTGACGTGCAGGAGCAAAGCCACTGGAGCGAGCATCACGCATGAAAGTGTCAGGAGCAGGTACGGCTGAGGAGACTGGCTTGAGCTTGTAGGGCTTCTTGACATGGTGCTTCACCAAAGGGTACCCACTAATGTCTTCACCAACCTTAGCAACACAGAGAAGCTGAATGTAGGGAGCATAGGGTATGGTGGTCCGAGAGACCATGGCATCATGGATCTCATGGAAGATAAAGTCCATGATATCAAGAGTGTAGTCATGTTCTTCATTCTCATCACGAGCACTCTTATAGGTGCATAAGGTCCACAAGGGTTCCCCGAAGAGCATCATTGTTGCCACCACTTGGGCAAATGGTGGCCCGAAAGAACCGAAGCAGTGATGTATATGAGCAGCCCCTTAGCTTGACCAATCTTTCCCTGAGGTGTAGAGATGCACAAGAGCATTCTTATCTGTCTGTGTGGTCCATGAAGTCGACGACCCCCATCAGAACTCCAAGAACACCAAACAAGCGACGCAGAGTGGCACTGCGGTGGAGTGGAGCCGGTCATCCACTCCATGGTGTGTTCCTCATCTTTCTGATTGCCAAAGTGGCAAAGAATCGCTTCACCAAATCTGGGCTATAGTCACCTGAATCTTCATGATATCATGCAAACCCATCCTTCCAGCTACCCAGATAGCATCTTCAAAGTGATTGTTGATTGTCAGAATCTCCACATCAATAGCTTGCATGGGTCTCAGATTCTTCATGGGCTCATAGATGTCCTTGAAGATGAACTCCTGCTCAGTGCACCAATATCTCCTGCCCGCTATGTCTTCATCCCTTGGGACATCATCATACCAGTTCTTCTGACGGATAGCGGAGTAAGAAACTGGTCCATGGTCTTGTAGTTCTCCCTCACTTCCTTGTTCTTCCGCCTTGCAGTGACGGACTTGCGAGGAGCAGTGGGAGCAAACTCATCACTAGAGCGATCATGCCTTTGGCGTCTCCGACCACCCCGAGAAGCACCACCTGTGAGAAGCAAAGGCGGGTAGCAAAGGAAAGGTAATGCTCATAAGTCATGTAAGATACGGTAATATACTCGAGAAGCATGCAAACAAGTCGGTACACATCTAGACATGATAGATTGAAGCAAACTGCGGCGATGAAGCTCCGGCCGGATAATCCGGGGTCCCCAGGGCGGATAATCCGGCCGGGCCGGATAATCCGGTCGGCTCGAGGGGCGGAAAATCCGGCCCTTCGAGATGTGCAGTTTCCAATCAAAAACATATCTAAAACTAGATCGGCCTCATAGCATGCAAGAGGGTACACTACACAAGATTTGGAACAACTAGACACCAATTCCACCAAGAAAATAGCACATATAAAACACAACATCTAGGGTTAGAGATTGTGAATCATACCCACATCCATTGTGGAAACCGCTTAAGGTAGCTAGGGAGATCCACCTCCACCCAAGAAGAGAGGGGGCGGACGGAGCGGCTCCGGCGAGGAGGAGGAACTCCGGCGGCTTGAGGAGGAAGAAGAGGGGCGTGGGGGAGGGATTGGGGAGCCAACCGTTCACCCCGCCTCCCTTAGTCCTCCCGCAAAACGCCGCCGGATAATCCGGCCCAAAGTGAGGGCGGATAATCCAGGCCCGGCCTAATCCGGGTGCCAGGGCGGATTTCTGAAAATTCCAGAATACCGTAAATCCAGCTTATCTTTAGTTGGATATTTGCGAACCCATATGTGATGCAATATACTTATCACGTCATATATGAGATGCATATTTACCAATAAGATGGGGCAACCTAGATCATCCGAGAAACCTCAAACTCCAAGTTTTTACCAAACATGACAAATGAGCAAGATGGAAGTGGTTTGTTGGAGAGGTAGGCTTAGGTTTAGAGAGTTCAAACTGTTAATGGTACATGATCACTTAAGTTTGCAAGATATGAGCAAATAAAGCCAAACTTGAGTGATTTCCCATAAGAACATGGAGTTGTCAAATAAGAGGCAATAAGATCCAAATAACTCCAACTCTTCACAAGAAGAGTGTGGTGGCCTAGGCCACCATATATGAGTGTTATGGCATGGCACCGTGAAGATGTATCTTGGGCCCAAAACCACTACTCATCATTGAAGCTCACATATCATTATATGATATAAAGAGAATGATTTCTTTTAATGTTGGCATTATGGGAGGGATAGCTCAATAGTTTAAACCGCACTCCCCTATTTCCATGCCCACATCTAAACCAAATAAAGTTTTGAGACAAAGGTGTGTTTGCAAGATGGTCAAGCTATACTCCTTGAATCAATGATATTTAGCTCATTCCTCAAATAAGAGAACCTTGCTTCATCAAGAGGCTTCGTGAATATATCGGCAAGTTGATCTTTGGTAGGAACATAGATGAGCTCAATATCACCACGGGCAACATGATCCCTAATGAAATGATTCCGGATCTCAATATGCTTCGTTCTTGAATGTTGCCGGATTATAGGCAATCTTGATGGCACTTTCATTGTCACATAATAGAGGCACTTTGTCACAAATGACACCGTATTCCTTTAAAGTTTGCCTCATCCATAACAATTGAGTGCATCCACTTGCGGCGGCAACATATTCGGCTTCGGCGGTGGAGAGAGATATACAATTTTGCTTCTTAGAAGACCAACACACCAAGGACCTACCAAGGAATTGGCAACCCCGGAAGTTGATTTCCTATCATCCTTGTCACCCGCCCAATCCGCATCGTATAACCATTGAGAATAAAACTTGAGCCCTTGGGGTACCAAATACCATATCTTGGGGTATCAACCAAATATCGAAAGATTCTTTTGAGAGCCATCATGTGGCTCTCCTATGCACACACACCAACACTCAACACTATGTCCGGTCTAGATGCACAAAGGTAAAGCAAGGATCCAATCATGGAGCGGTATACCTTTTGATCCACCTCTTTACCATTGGGATCAAGTGCAAGATGACATTTGGTGACCATAGGAGTGGCCACACCCTTCAACTCGGTCATCTTGAACCTCTTGAGCATGTCTTGGAGATATTTTGCTTGATTGATGAAGGTTCCCTCTCTCAATTGCTTGATCTCAAAACCAAGGAAGAACTTCATCTCTCCCATCATAGACATCTCAAACCTATCGGTCATAAGCTTTGAAAATTCATCATTAAAAGCTTTGTTAGTAGAGCCAAAGATGATATCATCAACATATAATTGGCAAACGAAAAGCTCCCCATTAACCCTCTTAGTAAAAAGAGTGGGATCGATTAGCCCAACATCAAACCCACGGTCTACCAACAATTCTTTAAGGTGCTCGTACCAAGCTCTAGGAGCTTGTTTGAGACCATAAAGTGCTTTATCAAGCTTGTAGACATGGTTAGGAAAGTTGAGATCCTCAAACCCCGGGGTTGCTTAACATAAACCTCTTCATGCAAAGGACCATTAAGAAATGCACTTTTAACATCCATTTGTTGTAACTTAAAGTTATGATGCGATGCATAAGCAAGAAGGATACGGATGGACTCAAGACGAGCCACGGGAGCATAGGTCTCTCCAAAGTCAATCCCTTCAACTTGAGAGAAACCTTGAGCCACCAATCTTGCCTTGTTCCTCACAATATTCCCAAACTCATCTTGCTTGTTCTTGAATATCCACTTAGTGCCTATAACATTGCGGCACTCCTTTGGCTTCTCTACTAAGGTCCACACTTTGTTGCGCTTGAAGTTGTTGAGTTCCTCATGCATGGCATCCACCCAATCCGAATCTTCAAGGGCTTCAAATACTTTCTTGGGTTCCACAACGGAGATATAAGCATGATGATTGCTAAAGTTAGCCAATTGCCTTCTTGTAGAGACCTTTGCTCGAACATCACCAAGGACCTTGTCATGAGTGTGTCCACGAATTTCAAGGATCCTATCTCTTCTTGCTAGACGACGGGCCTCGATCTCCTCCTTGGTCTTTCTAGGCCTTGGAGGTGTCACTTGATCAACTTGATCATTTGGGTCCCCGTCTTGACCTTCAATTTGAGCTTCCTCAATTTCTTGAGAATGCTCAACCTCATGTGCTTGATCTTGGACAATGTTTGGTGAAGTGCAAATATCAAATGGTTGATCTTGAATGCTTGGTTGATCTTGTCCTTGATCTTGTACATGAGAGGGAGGGTTTTCTTCTTGTTCTTGGGTTGGTGCATCATTAGCTTCACTTGATGGGGTTTGTTGATGTTGAGAGGATGAGGGCTCCACCGTGGTAGAGCATAGTCCTTCCCGAGACGCCACACCGTGTCCCTCAATGGGGCGGAAAAATCCCACACCCATTCTTACTATGGCATCTTGAGGTATTTCATCACCTGCACATACATCAACTTGCCCCACTTGGGAGCCATCATTTTCTTCGAACTTCACACTACAAGATTCAATGATAATCCCGGAGGATACATCAAAGACTCTATAAGTGTGAGATTCGGCACCGTAACCAACAAATATACCCTCCAAAGCTTTAGGAGCAAATTTAGACAAACGAACTCCTTTGATTTGGTAGAAACACTTACAACCGAACACCTTGAAGTATGAGATGTTAGGCTTGTTGCCGGTGAGTATTTCATATGGAGTCTTGTTCAATCCCTTGCGGAGATAGAGCCGGTTAGAAGAATGGCAAGCGGTGGAGATGGCCTCGGCCCAAAAGTTATAGCGGGATTTATACTCCGCCATCATAGACCTTGCCATATCCAAGAGAGTCCGGTTCTTCCTCTCCGCAACACCATTTTGTTGAGGGTGTAAGCAGCGGAATATTGATGACGAATCCCCTCATCACTAAGAAAATCATTGAGTGTGTAGTTCTTGAACTCGGAGCCGTTGTCACTTCTTATTGCCTTAATGAGGAGGTTGTGTTGGCGTTGCACCTCGGTGGCAAAGTCAATGAATATTTGTTGAGTCTCATCTTTCGTCTTGAGAAAGTAGACCCAAGTGTATCTTGAGTAATCATCAACAATCACCAAGCAATGTTTCTTCGCACCAAGACTTGCATGAGTAACGGGACCAAAGAGATCCACATGAAGGAGCTCCAAGATCCTCTTGGAAGAGATGATAGTCTTGCTTGGATGCGGAGAGTCATGCATTTTGCCTTCAACACAAGCCCTACAAACACGATCTTTGGCAAAAGAAACACTTTCCATTAGTCCCACAATATGGTTCCCCTTGTGAAGACTTTGCAAAGTTCTCATGTTGACATGGGCTAGGCGGCGATGCCACAACCAACCCACATCCGCCTTTCGAATAGGCACATCGCACTTGAAGTGGTGGTCCCCGAAAAGTCCACCACATACAAGTTATGTTCGCGATACCCAACGAAAGCGACAGTCTTGCTCCACAAGAGGACCACAATATCATTATCAATAAAGACGGCGAAACCCATCTTGCCAAGGGCGGAAACGGAAAGTAAATTGTAACCAAGGGTTTTGACAAGCATGACATCCACAAGTGTTATGTTGTGTGCAACCACAACCTTGCCAAAACCCAATACCTCGGATGTAGAATTATCGCCAAAGGAGACGGTGATATTGTTTATGTTGGGCCTCAACTCCTTGACGAGGTTCTTGCCGCCGGTCATATGACTTGTACATCCACTATCAAGTACCCATTTTGAACCTCCGGCGGCATAGTCCTACATGAGATCAATTCTTGGATTTAGGTACCCATTTCACAATGGGTCCTCTTTTGTTAGCAACAAGGGTCTTTGGGACCCAAATAGACCAAGCAACATAACCATCATATGGGCCAACATATTTAGCATAAACATCACCATAATAATCTTTAAATAAAACATAGTGAGGGTTAACATTTCCCGCATTATCATCATTAGTGGTGTTGCCCTTAGGGGCTTCACCATTGGTGATATCTTTCTTCTTCTCTTGTGCGGGCTTGGCCTTTTGCTTGTTTGACTTCTTCGCCTTGGCATTGTAACCAAGGCCCTCCTTCCCATTGTTTGATCTTTGCTTACTCAAAAGATCATCCAAAGAAAGTTTACTTTGGGGAGAGGAGGCCTTAGCAAGTTCATCCTTCAACCTAGCATTTTCCTCAACAATATTTGCATGATCACAAGAAGGAGTAGAGGAACTAGGCACATCATATGAAGCAAGCCTAATTTGAAGTTGCTCATTTGACTTGGATAGGAGAGAGTATTCACTCTTCAAAGCTTTGTGAGCTTTGTCTAGTTCATCTAGATCCTTCACAAGTTTCTCATGATCAACACCAAATTGGGCCTTTTCCTTTTTAAGCAATTTAGTCTTAGCCCTAGCATGATCTCTAGCTTTAGTGAGCTTGTTAATTTCATCTTGAGGCTCTTCAAGATTTTCTAGCCTCTCCTCAAGAGAGGCTATAGTTTCTTGACTTTCCTCAAGGGCATTTTTAAGAGCATGGATTTCAAGAGAGTCTTCTCTCTCTATTTGACCCTTTTTCTCAAGCATATCATTTTGTTGAGCTAAACGAGACATGAGATTTGAAACATGCTTTTTGTTGATACCTTGTAGGTTAAGCAAGAATTCATCAAATTCTAGCAATTCTTGTTTTACTTTTAGACTAGCATCATCAACCCCTAGATCACTTGATATGTTAGGCATAGAGGGGCTAGGAGATGATACCTCGGAGGATTTAGCCATGAGGCAACTTTCTTCCTCCACATGAATGACTTCATTGGGGGATTCACTTGGTGATGAAGAGTTAGTGGAGAGGGAGGCAAGAGCGACCAATCCATTAGAGGTTGCATCTTCTTCATCATCAACATCATCATCTCCGGAGGTATACTCTTCTTGAGTTGATAGCACAATAGATGTGTCCAAGGAGGACCTTGCCATGAAGCAATGTGCATTCTTGTTATGGGGATTCTCATTGGGAGAGTCAAAGAGAGATGAAGAGGGAATGTTGGTGGTGACGATGGCGGCCAATTCCTTTGAGCTTTCTTCACTTTCCTCACTACAAGAACTTCCAACTTCATCGGAAGAATATTCTTCCCTAGTCACTAGCATAACTTTTGGATGCCTCTTGCCCTTCTTGGTCTTGTTGTTGTAGAATTTCTTGTTGGGGGCTTTTGAATATTTGCCCTTTGATTCTTTGCTCTTGTCCTTGGGGATGAGCCTTCCATTATGAAGCTCTCTATTCTCATAGGGGCATTCGGCAATGAAGTGGCGCTTGTCATCACAATTGTAGCAAGATCTTGTTTTTGGACCAAAGCTAGTGAACCCACTCTTGTGGTTTCTCTTGATGTTGTCTTCCTTGGCCTTGGAGGGATCAACCCAAAAAGACTTAGCATGAAAGGCCATGTGATCATGGTAGTGGCATTGCAAATCTTCCGGATAGGACATACTCCAAGATGCCCTATATTGCTCTTGAGGGTGCACTTCATCTAAGGGGTTGACCACCAAGGCAAGATTGTTCCCTTTTGACATACCAATGGCACGATTGAGAGAATCATGAGAGTTTTGCTCGAGCACCTTGAGGGCTTGCATCTCGTGCACGGCATCTTGAGAAGAGAGAGAGGAATAGCATTCTCTCCCAACAAGGGTCTTGACATCAATGGGTACATATGGCATCATGCATTCAATGTACTTCTCCTTGATCCAAGAGTCATTGATGTGGGTGGCACCAATAAGACGGAAGTCATCGGCAACAATGAGGAGTCTTGAATACATGTCTTGATGATCTTCATCCGGTAGCCTCATGAATCCTTCGGCTTTATTCTTAAGAGCATTATACTTGTTCCTTCTCGTGCTCTCACTTCCAATGCAACTAGCGGCCAACCCATCCCAAGCTTCCTTGGCGGTGGTGTAGTTCCGAACACGAGGCAAATCCTTTGTCCCCACACTAGTTTGAATCATGTGCAAGGCGGTGTTGTTGAGTTGACTATCAACCGCTTCTCTTCTAGTCAACTTGTCGGGGTTGTAAGGTTTGAAGCCTTCTTGGATGATTCTCCAAAGTTCATTGGAGGCACTGCAAACATGAGAACGAAACTCAAATCGCCAAGTGTTGTAATTTTCAATGGAAAACTTAGGTGGGTCGCCCCGAATGTTCAAATGAGGATGGGGAACCGGTATATCGGGAGATTGAAAAGGTGGAGCTACTCGATTGTAGCTCTCACCTCCACTAGTATCCCTAGGAGATGCAATGGGAGATTTGTTAGTGTTTAAGTTATCACCTTCCACGGGTTTGGTAGAAGGGGGTGGTGCCGAAGCACCTCCCTCTTCTGACACACCCGCGTCCTTTACCTCTAGACTAGGAGCCTTGGGAAGGGCCGGAGCCAAAAGCTCGGCAATCATCTTTTCATGCTTTCCATTTGGGCTTCCATTTTGGCTTCCATGAAGGACTTCAACGAATTGAATTCTTCCATGGAGACCGTATTGGCGGCCCCTTCCGAGGGCTCCTCGTCCGGCATACTCTTAGGCGGTTAAGCCCGAAATAAGAGCGAGGCTCGATACCAATTGAAAGGATCGTATGCCGCACCTAGAGGGGGTGAATAGGTGCTAACCAATTTTTAGTTCTTTTTCAATTTAGGTTTGACACAAAGGTAAATTCTCTAGATATGCAACTAAGTGAATTCACCTATATGACAAGGTTATCAACTAAGCAAGATATAGCTACGCAATATATAGGAGATAGAGTGGGATAGAGGTAACCGAGAGTGTAGCACGCGTTGACACGGAGATGATTCCCGTAGTTCCCTTCCTTTGCAAGAAGGTACTCTACGTTTGGAGGAGTGTGGTTGCTACGCAAGCCAAACCAACAGCCACGAAGGCTTCACTCAGATCTCCTGTGAGCAACGCCAGCCCCCTTCCACTAAGGGATTTCCTCGAGGCGGAAACCGGGCCTTTACAAGGTTCTTGGGGCACACATCCACAACTGAATTGGAGGCTCCCAAATCTGTAACAATACAACAATCAACAACAACACATCATCAACAAATCAACTAGGGAACCAAATAGGAACACTAGCATGAGATCCCTCGAACAAGTGAGGGGGAAATGAAGAACGCTTCGGTGAGGATGTAGATCGGTGGCTTCTCCTTCGAATCCCCAAAGATCAAGAGCTTTGGTTGGGGGAGGAAGGAGATCTTGCAAATCTTGACTTTCTTGAGGTGGCTCTAATGGAGGTGGCTTGGCAGAATTCTTGTGTAATGATTGAGCAAGCAACCAAGGTAGAAGAAGGGGGTATTTATACCCTCCCAAAATAGAGCCGTTGCGGGGGCGGGATAATCCGGTCCAAGTAGGGGCCGGATAATCCTCCCCCACCGGATAATCCGGCCCTAGGTACAAAACCGTGACATTGTCCGGCCAAATATCCGGCCCTATGCCGAGCCACATTTCTTCCAGTCCTTAGCCAAAATGGGGCGGATATTTCCAAAATATCCGGCCCGGATATTCCGGCCCTGGTACAATACCGGGACAATATCCGGGCAAATGTCCGGCCCCCATAGCTGTTTTTCCTCGACGACTTAGCCAAAATCGGGGGCCGGATATTTCAACAATATCCGCCCCGGATATTTCAAACTTTTCTGTTGCCTTTTGACAGATCGACCAAATCCAACACACGCAAATATGAAACTATGTAATCCCTGTACCACTTAATTAAACATTAGTGTATCACATATATTGACATCAAACATACAAAATCATAATGTGAGAGATGTTCTTTCAAGCGGGGAGAGGAAGGAGCTTCATCGACACCATACGCGCGACCGAGTACGGAAGTGCTGCCGGATTGCAGCACCGGGGACGATCGTCTACACCAACAACGAGATTAATCTCGTAGGCTTTGGAATCTTCGAGGGTTAGTCTCATCTCCATCTCGTTGCTTAGATCTAGTAGATTGGATCTTGGGTGTTCCATAGATTAGATCTGTTGGTTTTATTCGCTTTGCGGTAGGAAAATTTTTGTTTTCTATGCAACGAACCCCATCAGTGGTATTCATAAGCACCTTCCCTCTGGAAGAGAAATGAATTTTTGTTAACAACAACAAAAAATGAGGTGGTGATAAAGTGAGGCTTGTAGCGCAAGGGTTCACGCAGAGACCCGACATCAATTATATATTATGTAACATACCCTATTGGTATAAGTGGAATTACGTTTCGATACTAATATTATTGGCAGTTATAAATAAACTATCCATGTAGTTGATGGATGTAGTGATTACATAATCATATGGGTCACTCAATTTGGATATCTATATTAAAGTCCATAAGACTTATAAATCCAAATCCAAAATAAATAGCAACATATGTGTAATAATACAAAAGTCACTCTATGACTTAAAATAGTCAAACACAAATTGTGTGGTACAATTGACTATAAGAGCTCCTTCTTATAAAGGATTACTCGTACAATAATGATTGCTTATATGCAGTCATAAACAAAATCCCTAATTGGATTCTACATGACCTTTGTATATATCGATACTTTTATCATCAAAGTCTATAATATACATGAAAGGTCCTTACAATCTTATCAAGACGGAGATTTGGATTGAACCAAGTATTAATCAAGTTTATAACTTGAGTATATTCCTTCGGAATACATATCTATCAGTCTTTACATGTCCATAAAATTTTGGAGAAATTAAATATGGATAAATAAAATCAAAGATGCATATGGTCACACTATCCCTAACATGGATACAAATTCATTCATACATTGTAGTAGTGATGAAGTGATATTGGACCTCTTGTTCCATATCTCAATACAAACTACATCACGAATGTGAATGTTTTGTTGTCAACTTCTCTAAAGTGAAAACCCCAACTAAAAGGTTGGTGTAAGTAATATCCTCTGATATATTTAAGGCACAACGATCTTGATTAATTCTCTTAGGAATATCAAGATTTGACCATCGTGTAATCTAGGTTGGATATAATTACCCGATCCGAAAATGCCATATCATAGACTGAATTCAATGAAAGAGTCTTCTAAAATAAGAATACAAAATAGACTCTAACAGCTTCATATAATAATTGAACACATTCAAGATCATGTGGTTAAGATTCAACAGAATCACCCACCATTATCTATCAGATAATACCACTTGTATTGCTCAAATGCATCAGGGTTAAATTAATATCTTTCAAACTAGGGAGATAAACACTTTGCAAACATATCATGTGAAAATCTAACAGATTTATTCACAGTGTTTTACAGATTCCCACGCTCATGAATTTAAGTTCATGGATTGGTGTGAGACAACTTTTAGATTTGCAAAGTTCAGGGGGAGTAAAACTCCCAAATTATAACCCGGTGATGATCATTAGATCATATATATTGTACTCTTTTTCCCTTAATGAGTTTTCCCTAATGGTTTCTCATAAAAGGTTTTTAATGAGACGATATAAATATAAGTGTCTAGATATGTCACATTGCTTTCTCCTTATTTTTTCCCTATTGGGTTTAAAGGAGTTTTCGGTGGCACATCATATTGCACTTTTTGCAATATTTATATGTGGTACCTCCTATTTTCCCCACTGGGTTTTTTAAAGGAAGTATATAAGGCATATTTATTGTTCTCCAAACTCATTCGTGAGGTTTTCCCTTCTCTAAGGTTTTCTCATATGAGTTCTCATGGAGACAACAATCTTTACATGTTGTACTATTCTCTCCTTATTTTTCCCAAAGGGTTTAAAGGAGTTTTAACAACATTTCAAATACAACTCTCCTCATATTTTTCCCATAGGGTTTTTGGGGGAGACATTTTAAAGATGATGACTTTCAAGATGATGAATATTTACAAAGAGCACCATTGTTTACAAGGACATCCTCATATATAAGTAGGAAGACTATGCGAGAAGATCTTGAAGATTACACATGAGATTTTCAAGAAATGGCGTTGTCCAAGGGGGAGTGTTAGAAATAGGATTAGCTTAAGCCTTAAGCTAACTAGGCAGTTACTTTTTTGTCCAACAGCCACGTCTCTTCGAAGGGACACAACCTTGTAAACCGCCTTTATTGGTGCCTGTTCGCTGGGTATATATACCCCTCAATCATCAATGAAATCAATAGTTCATCTCTCAATACTTTTACTCCAAACAAAATAGAGGAGGGGTTCATGGGCCGAAAACCGCGCGGCCCGCACCGCTTCGCCTCATGAGCCGCCACGTGGCGCCAAAATACACGCGCCGCTGGAGGTTGCCACACAGAAGGCCACATGGATCCGGTGTGGCGCATTAACTGCGCGCAGGAGACGAGGGATTTGACGCCTGACACTGGCGCGTCAGGCACAGTGCGCATGTCTCTGACAAGCGCGTATTTCAAGTTATTCTCGACTTCGTCGAGGTGAGTCTTAATGGCAAAGAAACCGGCAAAAGAAGCCGGAAATACTCTATAGAGGCCGGTTGACAAAGTGGTTTCGGCAAAAAGCCGGATGCGTTTAAATGGAAACCGAAAGGATTAATCCGGTACGTTCGGAATGGGAACCTGGCATGGCCCGTCGGATAGAATCCGCCGGACTATACCAGCTTCGGGGACTAATGTCGGGGGGATGACCCCGGTAGGCCAAGGCTATGGCAAATAAGCCATAATATGGTAGCAGTAAACCAGATCAAAGAGTGATCCGGATTCTAAAGTTAAGTTCAGCTAAGCAGAGCTAGTACAAACCGATATCCCAGGAGGGGTATACCAGAGTGCGGGGAATAAGGAGTTTGTATCACTAAGTACCAAGCTACCGGAACTCATTGGTAAAGGTACCGGCAAACCGGTACCGGATCACTGATCAATGTCGGCATTTCAAAGATTCCACCAAGGACTAAAGGACAAGGATGAGCGAAACACTTCAGCTTTAATCGAAACCCTGACGCCAAAGCAGAAGATGGCGTAAAAGATACCGGACGAGGTCATCAGTCCCTGATTAAAGGCAGAACCAATGTCAGCTGGGCCAAAGTAGCTTTATAAAGTAGCTTAGCTCATCCAAGATTTCATTAGGGTTTCTTCCCTTGTAAGCCACCCTCTTCCCTATATAAGGAGAGGGGGCACACCCTAGCGCAGAGAGATCGATCTAAAGAGAAATTAGACTGTTCGGCAGCAAGTAGGAGAAATCTTGTACCGTACATCTTCAACCTCTGGCCAACGACCAAGTTTATCAATACAATTGGATTTATTTTCTCTCTTTCCGTCAAAACCCTCCTCCGGATCCTCTATCGCACATTCGGTCCCAACTTAAGCCATCCTATGATATCTGTTCTTTCCCCACGATGATAGACCCGAAATAATAACGTTATAGATTATGCACGATCATGAATCCTTTTTTGGGCTCTTCAGCTGGTAGTGAAACTGGCTCAACGTTCAGCAAGACGACGTGCCCATTAAAAACGTAGGTTAAATCTCTTACAAATACCATAAATAACCTGCGCATGCCCTCACGTTCTTTACTACTACATCCGTCTTAAAATATCATTTCGATGAATAAGGTGCACTGCATTTTAAGACAAACTTTAACCAAAAAAATTAACCAATTAAATCTTGACTATATTATACGTAATTAGTATCGTTGTATTCGTATTGAAAAAGCACTTTCAGATGATGATAATTTTATATCAATACTCTTTATATGTTTTGAGTATTTTTAGTCAAAATACACGCAAAACGAGGGCACCTTATTCATTAGAATGGAGGGAGTACTAGTTTAGTTTAGGAGAGTGGATTTGGTGACCGGGTATATACATGAGCACGCGGTCTTTACCGTTGGATCTGCTTTAAGATACTAGCCTCACAAACAGGAGCCAAAGGGCGTCAAACCTCCTTTTTCTAATCCCTCTCTCTTCTTCTTTTTCCCACAAATAAAACAGTGCCCTCGTCTTCATCCCCTAGATCGAATCAGTGTCCCCGTCCTAAACATCCCGTGGATCGAATCAGATTCGAGAGGAGGTGCCTTGCAGCACGAATCGGAAGGGGCGAATCGGAACAAGGAGGAGGTCCCCCGGACAGCTCGAGCTGCTCGCCTCCGGGTCGTAGGGCGCTCAAGTAGCGTGCACCGTCCCTGCTCTTACACCGGTCTACAGCAGCTAGGCGATGGCGCGCGGATGGATGTCCTCACCCGCACAGGCATGGCCGACGCGCTTCGCGAGTACATCCGCAGGGACCGCTCCTTCCTTGGCATCTGCCTCGGCCTTCAGCTGCTATTCGACTCCAGCGAGGAAAATGGCCCGGGTAAGGCAGATAATATTCTACTTGCTTGAGCACATGTTATTGAGCATGAGCTGATAGTGCATTCGCTACTGCAGTGAGCGGCCTTGGTGTGATACCTGGAGTTGTCAGGCAATTCGATTCTTCCGAGGGTCTCATAGTGCCTCACATTGGATGGAACATCCTCCAGATTAACAAGGATACACAGCTGCTGCAAGGAGTTGATGGCCACCATGTGTACTTTGTTCACTCCTATTACGCTCCACCTGTAAGGAGCAGCTCCATTTAGATGTTTCCTCTTGTTGTGGACTCGGAAATTTGAGTTGTGTCTTTCTTTCTATGTGCTTAGTCGGATGCGAACAGAGACTGGATTTCGTCCACATGTAACTACGGCGAGAGCTTCACATCATCTATCTCGATGGGCAACATTACGGAACCATGCTCTGATGTCGCTTTCGGGTTGACGCGGCCGCCATGCTAGCAACGCGCTCGGAAGCCCGGCGAATGCTACGGGAGCGTTCGGCCAAGGCGTTCGCTGCGGCCGCGGCTAAGGAGGTCGGGGCGAGGCTCTCCGTCGCCGATTTCTTCGCCCCGCCTTCGCCCTCGCGGGTGATGTCGAGGTGAGGACCAACTGTTCACATTGTGCAAGTCAGATTCTCGCTCTAAGGTCGGAGAATTTGGGGGGTGCAGCTTCAGTGCTTCGGTTCAGTATAGAAGCGTGCTGCGGCATGTGTGATTTGGTTGCAGTTTCAGGGTTCGATTAGCGGTGCAGTTTCAGTGCTTGGTTTCAGTATAGAAGAGTCATGCGGCGTGTGTGAGTGGTGATGCAGCTTCAGCCCTTCGGTTTAGTACAAGTAGTGTCATGTGGCTGCGGCATGTGTGAATTGGGATGCGGTTTCTCGGTTATATTTGTGATGCAGTTTCAGTGCTTCTGTTCAGTATAGATAAGCCATCACAGATCATTTATCAATCATGAAGTGTTCATTATTATTTTTTTCTTGAGATTTCAGAGTGGCATCTTAGCTCCTTGGATGAGTCGATGGTAAACGGCTATGTTTCGTGTTGTTCTCTGTCGGTTTTTGTGATGCAGTTTCAGTGCTTCTGTTCAGTATAGAGAAACCATTACAGAGCATTTATCAATCATGATGTGTTGTTCATTATTATTATTATTTCTTGAGTGGTTTAACGTTGAACTGAAACCTACCAACTGATTCGAATGGAAAAGCATTCCTCTTAGCACATACTTGAACGAAGTGATGACAGGTGTTTGATGACCGTGTGCTACTTACACTGGATACTGTTTCATAAAGGCTATTTGTGACTGTGTTACATTTATCATGTTAATGCGATCAGCTCAGTCAGGTTATCTACTTTTCTTTGCTGGAGTACATTCTGCTGCTTGAACTGTAACTATCTTTTATGAACCCCTGATTATATTGTTACTCTCAGCATCTCATATGTTATACTCCGTATTTCTTAATTCTTACTCCTTTATGTACTTTTATGCTTTTGCAAATGCTCTTGTTCACAATCATTCCAGCACCTTGGACTCCACTAATCCAATTCTGAAGAAGAGCAAGATCAATGATATAAGAGGACTCCAAAACTTGGCCGCCGGGTACTCCTGCAGCGGTCGTGAATTGGGCCGCCATGGCCGTCTTCTTTGTCCCGGGGTGCGGGGAACCAGGGGGCGTTCCAGATCGAGCTGTTCGCAATTGGAGCTGAGCGGCCTCACCTCCCCATCGCCTCTCTCGCACGCGGCGGCGCCATCAAATCTGGCCGTCACCCGTGCAACATCCCACTTGAAACCAGGTAACGGCCGGAGCAGCGAGTGGCCGTAACTTGCGCGAGCGTGGCCAACCAGAGGTGCGGCATACAGGGTCGAGCGGAGAGAGCGAGCAGGGGCGGCGGGCCAAAATCGGAGGTCAAATCGGAAGCGGGAGGAGGCTAAATCGGAGTGGACATGAGAGGCTACCAAATTTTCGCCGCCGTAGTTCCTGATTCCCATTGCCGCAGCGCCGGCCTTGCCCTACGCCCAAGCCTCGGTGGGGAAGGATTAGATGGAGGGGTAGATTAGAGAGAATGGATGTGAGGGCACGAGTAAAGGAATCGGGTGTGAGGACACGGGTGAAGGAATTTGACAGGACTCTGGCGAGGAAGGGAGCGCGCGCCTCGGGGCCGTCTAGGGCGGTACGGCGAACGCACGGCCGGCGGTTGCCTCGCGCCGGCGGAGGAGGAGCATGGGCGAATTGCCCTGCAGCGAGAAGCCGCTGTAGCGAAAAAAATCGGCAAGCCCTGGCGCTGGCCCTCGTCGGAGCTCCAACCCTATCCACTCACCGACGCCACGGCAACGGCGAGCGCGTGCAGGATTGGGTTTGCAGCTAGCTGAAGATGAGAGGATGAGAGAGTTGTTTGTGGTGAAGGGGATAAGACGAAAGCGACACTACTCCACGCGCGTGAGTGCTTTATCATCTCACGGACAATAAACGGTCGTTAGACACGTGTCAGCCAGTTACCGCGTGCTCACGTATACACCCGGTCACCAGGCTTCATCCGTTTAGTTAAAAGTCAACAACCTCTAAGTTTGATCAAGTTTATAAAAATATTCCTTTAAAAAAAGTTTATAAAAAATATGAACATCCACTACTTCCGGTTTAAAATAATTGTCAAAATGGATATATCTAAACATGTTTTATGTATATTTATACATTTATTTTTAGATAATTATTTCGAACTGAGGGAGTAGAATATTAAATCAATATCAATAGACTCATCATAGAGTATATTTCCTCCATACGTCTATTAAATATTGTGGATGTTGATATTTTTTTCATAAATATTTGTTAGAGTTTAACTTTGGACAAAACTTACACTTTATATTTTAGGACGGAGGATTATTCTTTACCTCACCAAAAATCCCGTCAGAGGTGCACAGTTCGTTTACTGGCAGCTTTTATATTTCCATGGCTTTGCAGACAAAACGAGGTCCTCCTACGAGTAAGCTACATCAGTGTGTTAGCTTCCATCGGAGACCAAACTAGCTGCTGAACTGATCAGAATCGTATCACGTCCCTTAAACTTTATAATATTTTCTTGTTGAAAATTGTTGTCAGTGTATAAGAGAGACACTATATATATTTTTCCTGCTGCTTCGCATTTTTTTTCTGTTACATTTTCCATAACGAATTTAGGATCAACAACATTGTTTTAGTTATTAACTCCCTTAAAGAAAGAAAGTGCCACTAATTTATAGAAAGATGCATGGTGAAGCAGAGTAAGGCCATCTCCAACACGGCGACGACCCGCGCTTTTGGATGAGTCGCCGCCGGACAAATCCGTAGCCCAACGCGGCGACGCATTTCAAAAACGGATGACTGGATGACCCAAAGGCAGACCAAATCTGGGCCAGATTTGTGTGGTCGCGGATGGCACACGACGTCCTTCCGCGTCCGCCTTCTCGCATCGTAGGACCCACCTATCAGTGGGCAAAGGTCCTATTTAATGTGGATCGGGAGGGGACTGTCCCTATCCACTCCAGTGCACACTCCACCGGTTCTCTGCACACACGAGCTCTAGCCCCGAAGAAAAAAGAGTTCGGTCCCTACGCGAACAACCACGAGGCCGGCAGCAGCCGGCAGATCGCGTCGGCCGCATTCTCGATGGCGTCGCCGATGGTCGAGAGCGACCACATCTACGTCACCGTGGTGGCGGCGTAGATGTTCTGGGAGGCCGGCACCCCCATGCTGTCGGGGTACGTCCACCTCCCCCACGGGCGGTACCAGAGCCCAGATCGGGCCGGTGCCACCGATCCCCGCAACCGGCCACACTCGCCTCACCGAGATCCAGCTGTGCCGCATCCATCTCCCGCCGGACCTCCGGCACGACCAGGCGTACGCGAAGAAGAACCCATAGTGGGACATGTGGTTTGAGGCGGAGCACGACCAACGCCGCCGAACCTTCTTCGCGTCCCGCGCGGCCACGACGAGGCCTTGCGCGACGCCCCGCACGCCACCAGCATCAGCCAGGAGGCCTCCCCGCCGCCAAGGCGGCCTCTAAATCAACGCCGCGGCCCAAGTGGTCACGCCACTGCCGCCGCCCGTGGAGGCGGAGGAGGATGACCCGGAGTTGCGCGCCGCACTAGCGCCGTCCGTCGAGGTGAACAGCCTCGAGGAGCTGGCCAAGTGGCCGCACCTCCTCGCTGGAGGAGGAGGCCAGGAGGGCGTGCAAGGACGCCGACGCCTGGGCCTTCCTCGACATGGAGCGCCGGTAGGAGGAGGCCACGTGCCATGCCGCACTCTAGGAGGAGGAGCACCATGTCCGCCTCAAGCACGAGGTGGAGATGCAGGCGGTTGCGGGCGACGCACCAGGAGGAGGAGGAGCCGCGGCTGGCACACCTGCACAGGCCGACAAGCCCTCCAGACCCACGCTCGCCCTGGAAACGGGTCCAGTGTTCATCGTGGGCGGAATCCCCGACGCGCTCCGGCGTCTCGAACCACAACAGCGTCTCACCTTCCGGGGGAGTCATCGTCTTCAACGCTGACGACCAGGAGGATGGCGACAAGTTCTACTGGGACTAGGAACCGCATCCACCCCAAACCCTAAGAAGGGTTTTTTTAGTTATTTAAAAGCCCATATAAGGTTTTCTTTTGTATAAATTTGCCCACAATAGGGTATATGTTTCAATGAAGTATGTTTAGTTACATTTTTGTTGGTATTTTTGATGCATCGGCACATTGGACGCACTGGGCGACCTAAATAGACTTTCGGCCACCACCCCATTTCCGAGCAGCCACCAAACAGCCAGACATGTCCGATTTGGGTCTCCACATTGGAGATGCCGTAAGAGGGGCGAAAATGCCAATGCCTTTTTCTCCAGATGTGCCGCCCTCCGTCCTTTTCGCTCCGCCGTCGACAACTTCCGGCTGATCATCGGTCCAGCCTTCCGGCTTTTTCTTCGGAGCCGGCGCCTTCCGCGGCTTCGCGAAGGGCGCCTCCGCCCCTTTCGTCCATTGCCCGGTGGCTTCTTGGTCCCTTTCTTGGCCATTTTTTGGGGGGCAGTCGGTGGCGCCATGGATGGGGAGAGGGTGGCGACGGGAGGAACAGCGTAGCGACCATGGGAGGGAGAAATAAATCGACATGCGGGACATGCGCGATATTGCGGGATGGCAGAAATGCGCGGCGGTAGAGGAGCGATATTGCGGGACATGCGCGATTAGGCGGAAGCGGTGGACGAATTTTCTCTGACGCGTCGGGCCTGCATCGCTTTACCTCACTTTTCGTTGTGTCCGACGTCCCCGGAGCGTCCCCTGTGTAGCGGGGACATGCTCCGACGCCGGACACCGTATCGGGCCGCGCCGGACAAAATGAGGCTTTGAGGACGCTGCTAGGAACGTTTTTTTTTTTTTGTCCAGCACGCCCCAAATCCTTTGGGGATGCGACTGGAAATGCTCTTAGCAAGACAACGGAGCTACTCATGCTGACAGTTTTGGCGTACCATTTTCTATGGAAGCCGATGCAGAATTGGACAAGCTACAAATTTTCCTGCTCGAAGTACTGACCCAATGTATAAACATAGTGTATCTTAATATGGTAGTGACATTGTCCTGCTCAAATGAAGTAGTGACCCCATGAAAAACAATATCATATTCACCCGTGCTACAATTAAAAGAGGTGATCGGGCTATGAAATTCCAAAGAGGACCTTTTTTCTGATGTACCAGGAATCAGCGGTAGCGCTTTTCGATCATTAGGCTAAGCTGGGCTAGTGCCCAGTTTAAGGAACATGCACAACAAAACTGCCCTACCAGTGCATTTCAGTCAGGTTCGGAAATCACATAGCAATAACATGATGTAACATTGGAGTTATACAGAAATAGGTAACCGCTAATAAGCAAAGATATGACGGGATGAACATCTAAAAGACCAATTAGCTGTAAGTATGAAAAAAACATAGCACTATCAATCAACAATACACCAAGTATTGTGAAGAGTTCTATCAATAAATCCTGTTGGGTGAACTTTCAAATAACACGAAGTAAAATAAGAGCAGCGCATCTAGGAGATGTTAATAAGTAAAAATACACAGAGTGTCCTACACAACAGATAAGGAACAAACCACTCGTATTTTTTGACAGTTCATATCTACATATGAAGTGAAAATAGAATAAACAAATACATGAATTTAAATAAACAACCTGATTTGCTAGGAAGAAAATGGCATGCTCTTCATTTAGGCGTAGAAAAAGTTACTAATTTCAGTATTTACCTTTCTTTAACTAATATATATGAATGACACCTCTTCCGCTTTATTCATTATAAATTAATTAAATAAAAGCTTTTAAATTTATGGATATATGAAATTTCCCTAACCATGATAGAAAGCCCTACATGCCTCACTGTTCTAGTTCTCGTAGTAGCATCTTAGAGACCTTTAATTATTTTGAGCTATACAAATAACCCTACAACTATGAATGGTATTCTCTCATTTGATGGTTTAATTTGGGCAAACGTGTGTTACATCTTGAGCTTTCAGTTGCCAAAAAAAAGACTATTTTGAGCATTTGTTCCTTCAATAGCCTACACTTTATCCTAGCAAGTAAATCAATCAATCACAAGTTTAGAAAGTTAAATGCCAAATCCATGTGCTAAGAAACCCATTTTTCTTGATGTAAGGTGCCAATCTTAACAACGCTGCTTGATAAGGCAGCAATGCTTATCAGGTGCTTATGCATATAAATAACTCTTAATTATTAAATAACATGTCTGGCTAAGCATATATGAAGTACATGTATTTGGTGAAGGGGTTAATGGCACTCTTCACTCCAAAGATGTGCAAGTAAATATGTAAATCACAAGGCTGCTACAAAAAGAAGTGAAAGGATGCTCTCCTAAATTAGGGGGCAGGGGATGCTGCTTGTGTGCATATGCATGTCCCTTTGCGATTGCAGAGAGAAGAATGGTGTAGGTCAAGAATCATAAAACATGTTTCTGGCACCCCTTTTCATTTTTTCAATCAATGGATATGTGCCCGCTATTTCTCTACTGTTTAACGTAAGGTCAGTAGAATTGTCAATTTTTCAGATCTTACATATAAAACTCTCCATCTAACATGTATTTGCTTCATTTCCATCTTTTCTGGTTGTAGAGAAAAGAGCAATATAGAACTATGATGATTTTAACACGCATCTTGCTACTTTGGATGGAGCAGCGCACTTGGTCAAATATTGGTATGCCCCATTATATCTGTTGTTGCATGAACTCTTATCCATTTACAAAACTATGTTCACCGTTGCATAAAAACCATATCCGGCTTATTTTGAATTAGCTTTTCTTGCAGATTTGGGAGGCAATACAAAATTAGCAACATAGATTTTTTTTTAATTTTCAATGGACTCAAAAGGCAAGCAGATATGTACTTTGTCTAACATGTAGTTTCTTACCTAATAGCTTATTTTTTCGCAGAAAAGCACAGTGTTTCACATAGTATACATAAATCTTCATCCCATTTCCGCAAGACCCTGCAAACAAATCATGTGAGTTTCCGCTTTCCACCATGGCTTTACTTGAAAGCTAATTAAAACTTTGCACTGACTTAGAAAATTCAAATAGGTGAGTGGTAGGTGTACAAGTACTCAGCTGACCAGTTGTTCTATTTGTCTACATTATAGGGGTAGTGTGAAGAAGCATCAGTGGATTTCCTCTTCTCCTCTTGCCCCTGCCTCCTCTTTACTACTCCAGAAAGTCTCAACGCTCCAGTTTAGTGGAGGACTCGGTTTCCAAGCAGTAGCAGAGAGAGGCCATTTTCAAGCAGTAGCAGAGAGAAACCTAGATGTGTGGCTGCTTTCGGATGACCAAAATGGCGCCGCCCACCAAACGGCAGAGGAAGGAAATCCTTCATGACGAACCGGGGCCAACTTCATCTCTTTTTCCCCTTTAAAATACACCTGCACCTAACAAACAGAGAATAAAATCAAATAATAACAACCAAAAAGCAGAAACGCAAAATATAATTGACGCTAGCCTAATTGGACTGAGGACATACATAATTTGTAGACATGTGGAGTTGACCCGATTAAGTTTGAATCACTACCTCATGCAAAAAAAAAAATCTTTACATCTTCTACACACTGCAAGAAAAGTTACGCAAGTTAAATTATGACTCCGGTAAAGCAAATTCTGCATAAGCCACATGGAAATATGTGTCAGTACCTCAACATCATTGGTGTAGAGAAACTTCAGTCCCTTGAGATGTGCTCAGACAACAATGTTCATGACCTCTACCGTTCTCCTCACCATCCACCCACCAGTCTGATAACCCTCACCATCCACCCACCAGTCTGATAACCCAAAACAATGCTCATTCCTTGAGACATCATCTCCGGCAATTTAGGATCCCCATCTTCTTCAGTCACGTCATGAGATCCTCCTAAAATGCACCCACATAAATCAGTTAACCCTGAGGGAGATATTTAGATCAAACAACCATGAATCCAATCCTATACAGGCTTAATAAATCACTCTGAGAAGCTAACATGTATACATTTTGTTCTTATCAGTAGCAAGTTAGGGGCATGCCTTGGGAACAACCCTGCGCTGGCATATAAACAAACTGAACTTCATATAACTAATCCTAGTTTTTGTAATAATAGAATCCTCTACTGGTTTCATTGATCATACAGTGCAGATATTATGTTCACATTTGAGAAGAAAATTAAATACCGAAATCCCCATTTTGCAGGCCTGGCTCTGCATATATGCACCAACAACCACATGGCAATACTTGAGGACCTAGGCAATTCCAAACATATTCCACATAGCTATCAGAGATCCAAGCTAGATTACATATAAAAATCAAAGGTGATAAAAGAGAAATAGATTGCTGAACACTTCAAAATTATAAGAAGCAAATGGATTATGGTGGCTAAAGAGAAAATATCTACTGGAAATTGGAGAAGCAATTCAATATTCATAGAAGCAAATAAATTATGATGACAGAAAAGACTTAAAGGTGATAGTATGGGAAATATTGAATTTACCAGTGGTCATTTAACTTCCTCGGCAGAATTAGCAACTGCATCAAATCCAACATAGGCAAATAAGACTATTGTGGATCCGGTTACAACACCTTTGAAACCATTTGGCATAAATGGTGGCCAGTTTGATACATCCACCTCAAACACACCAACAAATACATTGACTATGGCCTGAATATCTGCATCACGTAAACAACTGCATGACGTCATCAAGTCAAACACAGCAAAAAGCAAATACATGTTAGATTGAGAGAGAGAGAGAGAGAGAGAGGGAGAGGAGATAACCTACTGGTCTCCTTTGAAGAAGAGGCGGAAGAGGGCAGGTTCCAGGGCTGCTGCTCTGCATCCTCCCAGCAGTCCCCAGCGACTCCGTGGGGGTGCCGGCCCGCCCCTTGCTCTTCTTCGCCATCAGCGGGTCGGGCGACAGCCTGCACGTATTGTCTGTCCCACTCGCGCCCAAGGCCAGCGCCCAGCTCGTCCCGCACGTGGTGCTCGCGCCCAAGGTCGGCGCCCAGCTCGTCCCACACGCGGTGCTCGCGCCCAAGGCCGGCTACCGCCCGACCATGGCGAAGACGGGAGATCGGCCAGGAGGGAGTGGTGGAGGAGGGGGCACGGGAGAGGAGGGGCAGGAGAAAAATCGGCGTCTTTGGCCAGGGCGGGGATTGGGAGAAAAGTGGTTAGGGTTTCTCCATAGGATCCTCCTTTTATACAGACGCGGTAAAAAAATGGACGGTTTAGATTTGTCGAGGTAAAATCTTATGGCCAGTCAATTCTGATTTACCTAGAAGCTTGATGAGGGTGCGCCTATTATACCTTTAGATTCACTAACTCGGGAAGCAAAGGAAAGGCTAAAACAGAATTATAAGTCATGCTTTCAATAGCATTTCCTCGGGTAAGCCCGACTTCGCTAGGTCTTACCACGGTGGTGGAGACGGTGAATAATCAACCAGCTGGTCTTGGTATCGTCACTACGACATCCGAAGAACAGCATCACGATCTTCGTGTTTATATTCCAGGCCACCTTTTTAATAAATTCATCCCAACAACTAATTTTCACACGTCCATCATTTCCTGGGAGCACCATGTATTTTTTTCTACACTCACATCTGGATGATATTGAAGTACAGTTATAGGTCCGTCTTGAGCAAAATCATCTGACAATGCACGCCAAATGATTTTGCGCAATACAGACTGTACTTCAATACCATCCAGATATGAGTGTAGAAGGAAAATACATGGTGCTCTGAGAAGATGATGGACGCCAAATGATTTTCACACGTCCATCATTTCCTGGGAGCACCATGTATTTTTTTCTACACTCACATCTGGATGATATTGAAGTACAGTTATAGGTCCGTCTTGAGCAAAATCATGTGACAATGCACGCCAAATGATTTTGCGCAATACAGACTGTACTTCAATACCATCCAGATATGAGTGTAGAAGGAAAATACATGGTGCTCTGAGAAGATGATGGACGCCAAATGATTTTCACACGTCCATCATTTCCTGGGAGCACCATGTATTTTTTTCTACACTCACATCTGGATGATATTGAAGTACAGTTATAGGTCCGTCTTGAGCAAAATCATCTGACAATGCACGCCAAATGATTTTGCGCAATACAGACTGTACTTCAATACCATCCAGATATGAGTGTAGAAGGAAAATACATGGTGCTCTGAGAAGATGATGGACGCCAAATGATTTTCACACGTCCATCATTTCCTGGGAGCACCATGTATTTTTTTCTACACTCACATCTGAATGATATTGAAGTACAGTTATAGGTCCGTCTTGAGCAAAATCATCTGACAATGCACACCAAATGATTTTGCGCAAGACGGACTGTACTTCAATACCATCCAGATATGAATGTAGAAGGAAAATACATGGTGCTCTGAGAAGATGATAAACGTGTGAAAATTAGTTGTTGGGACGAATTCATTAAAAAGGTGGGCTGAAATATAAACACAAACATCAAGCTTACCATTGAAAGCATGACTTTTAGCTATAATTCTGTTTTAGCCTTTCCTTTACTTCCCGAGTTAGGGAATAAATTTAGTCGTGTAACATGCGGTCTGTGCACGTCTCGGCATAGATTAGGTCGTTGTTATGCTCATCGTGGGATGGCACGATATCAGGGCATGCAACAACATTTGTAGCGAGAACAGGTGGGCGCGTCCGCCAAGCTTGGTCTCAGCTGCTTTTATTAGTTGGCTTTCAGTTGTAAACAGTTTTGATCATATAAATCTACACTACTTTTGACCATATAAATCTACACTACTAATAAAACTGTGAAGTTTATCTTTCTTACGTCCACCAAAACTACCGTACACAGGACAATGGGGACGCTTGAATCATCCCCACTTAATCTCCACTACTACTCCACAAATCGTACATGAATTTACCTACAGCAACCCCACAAATAGTACACAGATCAGTTTTCACCTAACGATTATACCAACTAAAATACATCCAACAAAACCGACGGGAAAAAATATGGGCCTGCTCTTCATGTTACAATGTAAAAAAGAGAGCTGGCATGCATTTCATATTATTACCTTATCCACAAAGTTAGTGGTAAGCCGCTCTAATTGCATTTTATAAGAAGCAGTAAACTATATTTGGACAAAAACAATAAGTGGTCATAAAACGCATTAAGCTGATTGGCAAGCAGGTTAAGCATTCAAAATATATATGTAACGGAATATACTAAATAGAGCATGATACAGACATGCTTAAACTCCAAATCTTGCACAGCATTTCCGCATGTTGTACCACATACATCAAGATCTGCCCAGATTGCAATTAGTCCTAATGTTTTCTACAAATTGCAATCATGAACGAATTAGGGAGCCTAAGCAAGCAATTTCACATCTACAGCCTACCCAGCTCTGAACTTCCGTTGGAGCAGAACACCAATCTGTTTCATAGGCAGTAACCTATCTATCTGTGTTCATCCCTTACATAACAAAGAAAATCCTAACAGATGTAGCATCCAAGGGTAAGTACAGGCAAGATTCCCACATCCCTCTTGCACAGCAATTTCTCTCGAGGGTGAAGACAAGTTGACGTACCATCTTGTCTAGTGCAGCGGTGAAGCATCTGAACTCCAGCCAGGTTCTCCTCCTAGGACTTAGCTTCTTCATTACAGCATCCAGAGCACTATCATCCAACTGGAAGAAACAACAAAAAGAACAAGAATCCATCATCACATTACTTGTAGGCACATACAGAAAGACAAACAATGCCAAGTTTACATCAGGTCTGTACGCACATCAATGAAATAATCAGGTGTGTATGCATAGGTTTGATTTGGCGTCATCTACATTGATGATAATTTTATCAGATGATTGGCTGGACTTGGTCAACTCCAAGTCATGATTGACAAGTGAACTATAAACAAATATGACTGGATTACTCTATTATATTGTGATGAACAAATAATATACTACCATGTACAAGAGTGACTATTTAACCCATCCAGCATGAGCAATAGACAACCAAATCGAAGGCTTAAGCTGGAAGGGGGAAAGGAAGCTAACAAACTAACAATTTCAAGTGATTAGTCCCATCCAATATGAATACAGTAGTAAAAAATCCCACCATGCATAACTGCAATATTAACACTACAACAATCTTTTACGAGAGGATCTTACAAATGGTGCAGCAAGATCTACAATGTTGTGTTCATTCAATCTCTGAAATAAAATAAATACAAGTTTTCCTTTCTGCTAGAAAAAAACAACATACCAATGGATGAGTCGGATAAATTTGCATACCAACATGAACCCAGCCTGTAAATCATATGGTAGCAGCATATTTGGAAAAATATATAACTGGACAGTATTTAGGTACTAGAGAAAAATATGAATTCATAGATTAGTTCAGCAACAAACTAGAAACAGGGGATAACTACTGCTCTGATCGGAATGGGTGTGTAGAAATGCATGTACCGAGGACGTTCTGCGTGCGGGTGGCGCGGACGATGATCTCGGTGCGCATGGGGGTGACCCGGATCTCGACGCCGGCGAAGCCGTCCTCCCCGAGCTCGCGGGTCAGCATCTCGTTCAGCTCCGCCAGGAACACGCCATCCGCGACGAACTGCGTGCGAGCGAGCAACGGCGCGTCAAATCAACACGCCATGGAAATCAAACTGGGGATCGGAAGGAGAGAGGGTTCCGGCTCGTACCTTCCGCTTCTTGCTGATCTGCTGAGCCATGTCGGAGAACCGAGGGGTACGGCGGCGGCAGAGGCAGCGGGAGAGGATAAACCCTAGATTTCGATGGGAATCGCAGGGGAACGAATGGGACTATATAGATTGGAGATGGATCGGGTCATAGGGGTTTAGGCGTTTAGGGCATCTCCAACCGGGCGACCCAAACGGATGCGCTGGGCCGTCCGTTTTAGGCCGTTTGGGTGGCCGAACGGACACCTGGACAGCGCCCCGCGTCCGCGTGTCCGTTTGGGTCGCACGCTGCGCAATTATTTGGCCATTTGGCCTCTTCTTTGGGAAATAGGCCATCGGCCGATACTTTATAAAACAATGTCTAAACCTAGAATAATATCTCATAAACATGGAATAATATATAACAAACATAAAATATAGCAAATAGCATAAAATAGCATCAAATGTAGCATGATAAATCAATTAAAATGTGCCATAGTTTGAGAAAAATATAAAAATTACAATTGAGATTGTCTAACTCAATTTGGGCGCTCGAGGATCTCCTTCTGCCTCTTCTCGAACCAAGCTCTCTTCGCCTCACTCATGTTGGTCAAGTCGGCGTTCATGATGAGGTTGTCCTCGGCTTGGCGTTTGAGCTCAACTTCCTACGCCTTCATCTCCATCTCTTTGGCCCTTGCCATTGCTTTGAGCTCAATTTCCTTCGCCTTCATCTCCACCTCTTTCGCCCTTGCCAGTGCTGTGAGCTCAAGTTCTCTCTCTTTGAGCTCAAGTTCTTTAGCTTTGGCCTGGGCCTTGACCTCTTCAATCTCAAGCTTCTTCTGCTGGACATCAAAGAATTTCTTCCTGTCCTCTTCTTTCTCCCGGCGCCTCCTCTCATCCCTCTTGTCCGTGGACACCTCTCTATCCGCATGCATCTCCTTCAAAGTGCCATACAATAGATTGGAGGAAGCATCACGCTTCATGTCGGCTTTGGTGATACGTCTCCAACGTATCGATAATTTCTTATGTTCCATGCTACTTTATTGATGATACCTACATGTTTTATGCACATTATATGTCATATTTATGCATTTTGGAACTAACCTATTAACAAGATGCCGAAGAGCCAGTTGTTGTTTTCGTTTTGGTTTTAGAAATCCTAGTAAAGAAATATTCTCGGAATTGGACGAAACTTTCGCCCAGGGTCCTATTTTTGCACGAAGCTTCCGAAGAAGAGATAACGAAGTGGGGCCACGAGGCGCCGGAGGCTAGGCCGTGCGGCCCAGCCCGGCCCCCCCTGGGCCCTCGTGTGGCCCCCGCGTTGACCTTCCGCCTACTTAAAGCCTCCGTCGCGAAACCCCGGTGAGAGCCACGATACGGAAAACCTTCGAGACGCCGCGCGCGGGTCCCATCTCGGGGGATTCGGAGATCGCCTCCGGCACCTGCGGAGAGGGGATTCATCTCCCGGAGGACTCTACGCCGCCATGGTCGCCTCCGGAGTGATGAGTGAGTAGTTCACCCTGGACCATGGGTCCATATCAGTAGATGGTCGTCTTCTCCTTGTTGTGCTTCATTGTTGGATCTTGTGAGCTGCCTAACATGATCAAGATCATCTATCTCGTAATTCTATATGTTGTGTTTGTCGGGATCCGATGGATAGAGAGTACTATGATTATGGTGATTATCAATCTATTGTTTATGTGTTGTTTATGATCTTGCATGCTCTCCGTTATTAGTAGAGGCTCGGCCAAGTTTTTGCTCTTAACTCCAAGAGGGGGTATTTATGCTCGATAGTGGGTTCATGCCTTCATTGACACAGGGATCGTGACAGTAGGTTCTAAGGTTGTGATGTCTTTGTTGCCACTAGGGATAAAACATTGATGCTATGTCTAAGGATGTAGTTGTTGATTACATTACGCACCATACTTAATGCAATTGTCTGTTGCTTAGCAACTTAATACTGAATGGGGTTCGGATGATAACCTGAAGGTGGACTTTTTAGGCATAGATGCAGTTGGATGGCGGTCTATGTACTTTGTCGTAATGCCGGATTAAATCTCACTATATTTATCATATCATGTATATGCATTGTTATGCCTTTCTCTATTTGTCAATTGCCCGACCGTAATTTGTTCACCCAACATGCTTTTATCTTATGGGAGAGACACCTCTAGTGAACTGTGGACCCGGTCCTATTCTTTACATAGCATACAATCTACTGCAATTGTGTTTCTTGTTTTCTTTGCAAACATCTTCCACTCGATACGTTTAATCCTTTGTTACAGCAAGCCGGTGAGATTGACAACCTCACTTTTTCGTTGGGACAAAGTACTTGGGTTGTGTTGTGCGGTTCCGCGTTGGCGCCGGAATCCCGGTGTTGCGCCGCATCACATTTCGCGACCATCAACCTTCAACGTGCTTCTTGGCTCCTACGGTTCGATTAAACCTTGGTTTCATACTGAGGGAAACTTGCTTCTATACGCATCATACCTTCCACTTGGGGTTCCCAACGGACGTGTGCATCTACGCGTATCAAGCTAAATTTCTGGCGCCGTTGCCGGGAGAAGACACGCTGCAAGGGAGTCTCCACTTCTCAATCTCTTTACTTTGTTTTTGTCTTGCTTTATTTTATTTACTACTTTGTTTGCTGCACTAAATCAAAACACAAAAAATTAGTTGCTAGTTTTACTTTATTTCTTGTCTTGCTCTCTATATCAAAAACACAAAAAAATTAGTTACTTGCATTTACTTTATCTAGTTTGTTTTATTTACCGTTGCTAAAATGAATACTCCTGAAAATACTAAGTTGTGTGACTTCACAAATGCAAATAATAATGATTTCCTATGCACACCTATTGCTCCACCTGCTACTACAGCAGAATTCTTTGAAATTAAACCTGCTTTACTGATTTGGTTATGAGAGATCAATTTTCTGGTGTTAGTTCTGATGATGCTGCTGCCCATCTCAATAATTTTGTTGAACTTTGTGAAATGCAAAAGTATAAAGATGTAGATGGTGATATTATTAAATTGAAAGTGTTTCCTTTCTCATTAAGAGGAAGAGCTAAAGATTGGTTGCTATCTTTGCCTAAGAATAGTATTGATTCATGGACTAAATGCAAGGATGCTTTTATTGGTAGATATTATCCTCCTGCTAAAATTATATCTTTGAGAAATAGCATAATGAATTTTAAACAATTAGATACTGAACATGTTGCTCAAGCATGGGAGAGAATGAAAACTTTGGTAAAGAATTGCCCAACCCATGGACTGACTACTTGGATGATCATCCAAACCTTCTATGCAGGACTAAATTTTTCCTCGCGGAATTTATTGGATTCAGCTGCTGGAGGTACCTTTATGTCCATCACATTGGGCAGCTACAAAACTTCTTGATGATATGATGATAAATTACTCGAATGGCACACGGAAAGAGCTCCACAAGGTAAGAAGGTAAATTCTGTTGAAGAAACCTCTTCCTTGAGTGATAAGATTGATGTGATTACGTCTATGCTTGTGAATGGTAGATCTAATGTTGATCCAAATAATGTTCCTTTAGCTTCATTGGTTGCTCAAGAAGAAAATGTTGATGTGAATTTCATTAAAAATAATAATTTCAACAACAATGCTTATAGGAACAACTCGGTAATAACTATAGGCCATATCCTTCTGCTAATGGTAATGGTTATGGGAATTCTTATGGGAATTCTTACAATAATAATAGGAGTGTACCCTCTGGTCTTGAAGCTATGCTTAAAGAATTTATTAGTACACAAACTGCTTTTAACAAATCTGTTGAGGAAAAGCTTGATAAAGTTGATACTATTGCTTCTAGAGTTGATAGGCTTGCCTCTGATGTTAATCTTTTAAAATTGAAAGTTATGCCTAATAATGATATTGATAATAAGATTACTACTACAGCAAATGCCATCCAAGTTAGAATTAATGAGAATATAAGATTAATGGCTGAACTGCGTGCTAGGTGGGATAGAGAAGAAAATGAAAAACTAGCTAAAGAGAATAATGTAGCTAAAGTTTGGACTATTACCACCACTAGTAATGCTAATTCTTCACATGTTGCTGCACCTCCTACTATCAATGGTAAAATAATTGGTGTTGGCAATGTTTCTACTCCTAGTGCACATCGAACAAAACTGCCTGAAATTGCTAAAACTGCTGAAACTGCTTGTGATAAAACTGCTGAAATTTTTTCCAACCTTGGGAACAATGATCCCATTGCTGTAGCTCATAATGATTTAGATTTTGATGATTGCCACATCTCTGAAGTTATAAAGTTCTTACAAAAACTTGCTAAAAGTCCTAATGCTAGTGCTATAAATTTAGCCTTTACAAAACATATTACAAATGCTCTCATAAAAGCTAGAGAAGAGAAACTAAAACTTGAAACTTCTATTCCTAGAAAGTTAGAGGATGGATGGGAGCCCATCATTAAAATGAAATTCAATGACTTTGAATGTAATGCTTTATGTGATCTTGGTGCAAGTATTTCTGTTATGCCTAAAAAGATTTATGATATGCTTGACTTGCCACCATTGAAGAATTGTTATTTGGATGTTAATCTTGCCGATAATGTTAAAAAGAAACCTTTGGGGAGGATTGATAATGTGCATATTACGGTTAACAATAACCTTGTCCCGTTGATTTTGTTGTCTTGGATATCGAATGCAATGCATCTTGTCCAATTGTGTTGGGAAGACCTTTTCTTCGAACTGTGTTGTTATTGATATGAGGGAAAGTAATATTAAATATCAATTTCCTCTCAAGAAAGGTATGGAACACTTCCCTAGAAAGAGAATGAAGTTGCCTTTTGATTCTATTATTAGAACAAGTTATGATGTTGATTCTTCTACTCTCGATGTTACTTGATTTGCACTTTCTGCGCCTAGCTGAAAGGCGTTAAAGAAAAGCGCTTATGGGAGACAACCCATGTTTTTACCTACAGCAATTTTTTGTTTTATTGAGTCTTGGAAGTTGTTTACTACTGTAGCAACCTCTCCTTATCATGTTTTTGTGCCAAGTAAAGTTTCTATGTCAAAGTTGATGTTATATTTGGGATCGTGCGCAGAAACAGTTGCTGTCTGTCACGAATCTGGGCACTTCTGTAGAAAATTCGAAAAAATCTGCCAATTTACGAGCGTGATCCTCAGATATGTACGCAACTTTCATTAGTTTTGAGTTTTTCCATTTGAGCAAGTCTAGTGCCAGCTTTAAATTCGTCTTTACGGACTATTCTGTTTTTGACAGATTCTGCCTTTTATTTCGCATTGCCTCTTTTGCTATGTTGGATTTATTTCTTTGATCCATTAATGTCCAGTAGCATTATGAAATGTCCAGAAGTGTAAAGAATGATTGTGTCACCTCTGAATGTGTGAATTATTAATTGTGCACTAACCCTCTAATGAGTTTGCTTGAAGTTTGGTGTGAAGGAAGTTTTCAAGGGTCAAGAGAGGAGAATGATATACTATGATCAAGAGGAGTGAAAGCTCTAAGCTTGGGGATGCCCCCGTGGTTCACCCCTGCATATTTTAAGAAGACTCAGCGTCTAAGCTTGGGGATGCCCAAGGCATCCCCTTCTTCATCGACAACAACATCAGGTTCCTCCCGAAACTATATTTTTATTCAATCACATCTTGTGTTCTTTACTTGGAGCGTCTGTTTGTTTTCGTTTTTGTTTTTGTTTGAATAAAATGGATCCTAGCATTCACTTTGTGGGAGAGAGACACGCTCCGCTGTTGCATATGGACACATGTGTCCTTAGGCTTTACTCATAATGTTCAAGGCGAAGTTTCTTCTTCGTTAAATTGTTATATGGTTGGAATTGGAAAATGCTACATGTAGTAATTCTAAAATGTCTTGGATAATGTGATACTTGGCAATTGTTGTGCTCATGTTTAAGCTCTTGCATCATATGCTTTGCACCCATTAATGAAGAAATACATAGAGCTTGCTAAAATTTGATTTGCATATTTGGTCTCTCTAAGGTCTAGATAATATCTAGTATTGAGTTTTGAACAACAAGGAAGACGGTGTAGAGTCTTATAATGTTTACAATATGTCTTTTATGTGAGTTTTGCTGCACTTGTTCATCCTTGAGTTTGCTTCAAATAACCTTGCTAGCCTAAACCTTGTATCGAGAGGGAATACTTCTCATGCATCCAAAATCCTTGAGCCAACTACTATGTCATTTGTGTCCACCATACCTACCTACTACATGGTATTTCTCCCCATTCCAAAGTAAATTGCTTGAGTGCTACCTTTAAAATTCCATCATTCACCTTTGCAATATATAGCTCATGGGACAAAATAGCCTTAAAACTATCGTAGTATTGAATATGTACTTATGCACTTTATATTTTATTAAGTTGCTTGTTGTGCGATAACCATGTTTCGGGAACGCCATCAACTATTGTTGAATATCATGTGAGTTGCTATGCATGTCCGTCTTGTCTGAAGGATCTATCATTTTAGTGGTTGGAGCATGCAAAATTGTTAGAGAAGAACATTGGGCCGCTAACTAAAGCCATGAATCATGGTTGAAGTTTCAGTTTGGACATATATCCTCAATCTCATATGAGAATAATAATTGTTGCTACATGCTTATGCATTTAAGAGGAGTCCATTATCTGTTGTCCATGTTGTCCCGTGGATGTCTAAGTTGAGAATAATCAAAAGCGAGAAATCCAAATGCGAGCATTCTCCTTAGACCTTTGTACAGGCGGCATGGAGGTACCTTTGTGACACTTGGTTGAAACATGGCATGCGAAGATCCGGTCCAAGCTAAGTAGGACGAGGTGCGGACACTATTAGTATACTATGCATGAGGCTTGCAACTTGTAAGATATAATTTACATAATTCATATGCTTTATTACTACCGTTGACAAAATTGTTTCATGTTTTCAAAATAAAAGCTCTAGCACAAATACACAATCGATGCTTTCCTTTTGAAGGACCATTCTTTTACTTTTATTGTTGAGTCAGTTTACCTATCTCCTTCCACCTAAGAAGCAAACACTTGTGTGAACTGCATTGATTCCTACATACTTGCATATTGCACTTGTTATATTACTTTATGTTGACAATATCCATGAGATATACATGTTATAAGTTGAAAGCAACCTGAAACTTAATCTTCTATGTGTTGCTTCAACACCTTTACTTTGATTTATTGCTTTATGAGTTAACTCTTATGCAAGACTTATTGATGCTTGTCTTGAAGTACTATTCATGAAAAGTCTTTGCTTTATGATTCAGTTGTTTACTCATGTCATTACCTTTGCTTTGATCGCTGCATTCATTACATATGTTTACAAATAGTATGATCAAGATTATGATGGCATGTCACTTAAATTATCTTTGTTATCGTTTTACCTGCTCGGGACAGACTAAGTACTGATACGTCTCCAACGTATCGATAATTTCTTATGTTCCATGCTACTTTATTGATGATACCTACATGTTTTATGCACATTATATGTCATATTTATGCATTTGGAACTAACCTATTAACAAGATGCGAAGAGCCTTGTTTCTGCTGTTTTGGTTTCAAATCCTAGTAAAGAAATATTCTCGGAATTGGACGAAACTTTCGCCCGGGTCCTATTTTTGCACGAAGCTTCCGAAGACCGAAGAGATAACGAAGTGGGGCCAGGCACGGAGGCCAGGCGCGACCCGTGCCCGGGCGCCGACCTACCCCCGGGCCCCTCGTGTGGCCCCCGCGTTGACCTTCCGCCTACTTAAAGCCTCCGTCGCGAAACCCCAGTCGAGAGCCACGATACGGAAAACCTTGAGAGCCGCCGCCGCGAATCCCATCTCGGGGATTCAGAGATCGCCTCCGCACCCTGCCGGGAGAGGGGATTCATCTCCCGGAGGACTCTACGCCGCCATGGTCGCCTCCGGAGTGATGAGTGAGTAGTTCACCCCCTGGACCATGGGTCCATATCAGTAGCTAGATGGTCGTCTTCTCCTTGTTGTGCTTCATTGTTGGATCTTGTGAGCTGCCTAACATGATCAAGATCATCTATCTGTAATTCTATATGTTGTGTTTGTCGGGATCCGATGGATAGAGAGTACTATGATTATGGTGATTATCAATCTATTGTTTATGTGTTGTTTATGATCTTGCATGCTCTCCGTTATTAGTAGAGGCTCTGGCCAAGTTTTTGCTCTTAACTCCAAGAGGGGGTATTTATCGATAGTGGGTTCATGCCTTCATTGACACCTGGGATCGTGACAGTAGGTTCTAAGGTTGTGATGTGTTGTTGCCACTAGGGATAAAACATTGATGCTATGTCTAAGGATGTAGTTGTTGATTACATTACGCACCATACTTAATGCAATTGTCTTGCTTAGCAACTTAATACCGAATGGGGTTCGGATGATAACCCGAAGGTGGACTTTTTAGGCATAGATGCAGTTGGATGGCGGTCTATGTACTTTGTCGTAATGCCCGGATTAAATCTCACTATATTTATCATATCATGTATATGCATTGTTATGCCTTTCTCTATTTGTCAATTGCCCCGTAATTTGTTCACCCAACATGCTTTTATCTTATGGGAGAGACACCTCTAGTGAACTGTGGACCCCGGTCCTATTCTTTACATAGCATACAATCTCTGCAATTGTTTTCTTTTTTCTTTGCAAACATCTTCCACTCGATACGTTTAATCCTTTGTTACAAGCGGTGAGATTGACAACCTCACGTTTCGTTGGGACAAAGTACTTGGGTGTGTTGTGCGGTTCCGCGTTGGCGCGAATCCCTGTGTTGCGCCGCATCACATTTCGCGACCATCAACCTTCAACGTGCTTCTTGGCTCCTACTGGTTCGATTAAACCTTGGTTTCATATCAGAAACTTGCTTCTATACGCATCATACCTTCCACTTGGGGTTCCCAACGACGTGTGCATCTACGCGTATCAAGCTAAATTTAGCGCCGTTGCCGGTGAGATCAAGACACGCAAAAGGGGAGTCTCCACTTCTCAATCTCTTTACTTTGTTTTTGTCTTGCTTTATTTTATTTACTACTTTGTTTGCTGCACTAAATCAAAACACAAAAAAATTAGTTGCTAGTTTTACTTTATTTTCTCTTGCTCTCTATATCAAAAACACAAAAATTAGTTACTTGCATTTACTTTATCTAGTTTGTTTTATTTACCGTTGCTAAAATGAATACTCCTGAAAATACTAAGTTGTGTGACTTCACAAATGCAAATAATAATGATTTCCTATGCACACCTATTGCTCCACTTACTAATTCTTTGAAATTAAACCTGCTTTCTGAATTTGGTTATGAGAGATCAATTTTCTGGTGTTAGTTCTGATGATGCTGCTGCCCATCTCAATAATTTTGTTGAACTTTGTGAAATGCAAAAGTATAAAGATGTAGATGGTGATATTATTAAATTGAAAGTGTTTCCTTTCTCATTAAGAGGAAGAGCTAAAGATTGGTTGCTATCTTTGCCTAAGAATAGTATTGATTCATGGACTAAATGCAAGGATGCTTTTATTGGTAGATATTATCCTCCTGCTAAAATTATATCTTTGAGAAATAGCATAATGAATTTTAAACAATTAGATACTGAACATGTTGCTCAAGCATGGGAGAGAATGAAAACTTTGGTAAAGAATTGCCCAACCCATGGATGACTACTTGGATGATCATCCAAACCTTCTATGCAGGACTAAATTTTTCCTCGCAATTTATTGGATTCAGCTGCTGGAGGTACCTTTATGTCCATCACATTGGGGGCCTACAAAACTTCTTGATGATATGATGATAAATTACTCTGAATGGCACACGGAAGAGCTCCACAAGGTAAGAAGGTAAATTCTTTGAAGAAACCTCTTCCTTGAGTGATAAGATTGATGTGATTACGTCTATGCTTGTGAATGGTAGATCTAATGTTGATCCAAATAATGTTCCTTTAGCTTCATTGGTTGCTCAAGAAGAAAATGTTGATGTGAATTTCATTAAAAATAATAATTTCAACAACAATGCTTATAGGAACAACTCGGTAATAACTATAGGCCATATCCTTCGCTAATGGTAATGGTTATGGGAATTCTTATGGGAATTCTTACAATAATAATAGGAGTGTACCCTCTGGTCTTGAAGCTATGCTTAAAGAATTTATTAGTACACAAACTGCTTTTAACAAATCTGTTGAGGAAAAGCTTGATAAAGTTGATACTATTGCTTCTAGAGTTGATAGGCTTGCCTCGATGTTAATCTTTTAAATTGAAAGTTATGCCTAATAATGATATTGATAATAAGATTACTACTACAGCAAATGCCATCCAAGTTAGAATTAATGAGAATATAAGATTAATGGCTGAACTGCTAGGTGGGATAGAGAAGAAAATGAAAAACTAGCTAAAGAGAATAATGTAGCTAAAGTTTGGACTATTACCACCACTAGTAATGCTAATTCTTCACATGTTGCTGCACCTCCTACTATCAATGGTAAAATAATTGGTGTTGGCAATGTTTCTACTAGTGCAAATCGAACAAAACTGCCTGAAATTGCTAAAACTGCTGCTTGTGATAAAACTGCTGAAATTTTTTCCAACCTTGGGAACAATGATCCCATTGCTGTAGCTCATAATGATTTAGATTTTGATGATTGCCACATCTCTGAAGTTATAAAGTTCTTACAAAAACTTGCTAAAAGTCCTAATGCTAGTGCTATAAATTTAGCCTTTACAAAACATATTACAAATGCTCTCATAAAAGCTAGAGAAGAGAAACTAAAACTTGAAACTTCTATTCCTAGAAAGTTAGAGGATGGATGGGAGCCCATCATTAAAATGAAATTCAATGACTTTGAATGTAATGCTTTATGTGATCTTGGTGCAAGTATTTCTTATGCCTAAAAAGATTTATGATATGCTTGACTTGCCACCATTGAAGAATTGTTATTTGGATGTTAATCTTGCCGATAATGTTAAAAAGAAACCTTTGGGGAGGATTGATAATGTGCATATTACGGTTAACAATAACCTTGTCCCCGTTGATTTTGTTGTCTTGGATATCGAATGCAATGCATCTTGTCCAATTGTGTTGGGAAGACCTTTTCTTCGAACTGGTGCTGTTATTGATATGAGGGAAGGTAATATTAAATATCAATTTCCTCTCAAGAAAGGTATGGAACACTTCCTAGAAAGAGAATGAAGTTGCCTTTTGATTCTATTATTAGAACAAGTTATGATGTTGATTCTTCTACTCTCGATGTTACTTGATTTGCACTTTCTGCGCCTGTAAAGAAAAGCGCTTATGGGAGACAACCCATGTTTTTACCTACAGCAATTTTTTGTTTTATTGAGTCTTGGAAGTTGTTTACTACTGTAGCAACCTCTCCTTATCATGTTTTTGTGCCAAGTAAAGTTTCTATGTCAAAGTTGATGTTATATTTGGGATCGCTGCGCGAAACACATGTGTCACGAATCTGGGCACAGTTCTCGTAGAAAATTCGAAAAAATCTGCCAATTTACGAGCGTGATCCTCAGATATGTACGCAACTTTCATTAGTTTTGAGTTTTTCCATTTGAGCAAGTCTAGTGCCACTTTAAATTCGTCTTTACGGACTATTCTGTTTTGACTGCCTTTTTTTCGCATTGCCTCTTTTGCTATGTTGGATTTATTTCTTTGATCCATTAATGTCCAGAGCATTATGAAATGTCCAGAAGTGTAAAGAATGATTGTGTCACCTCTGAATGTGTGAATTATTAATTGTGCACTAACCCTCTAATGAGTTTGCTTGAAGTTTGGTGTGAAGGAAGTTTTCAAGGGTCAAGAGAGGAGAATGATATACTATGATCAAGAGGAGTGAAAGCTCTAAGCTTGGGGATGCCCCGTGGTTCACCCCTGCATATTTTAAGAAGACTCAGCGTTAAGCTGGGGATGCCCAAGGCATCCCCTTCTTCATCGACAACAACATCAGGTTCCTCCCCTGAAACTATATTTTTATTCAATCACATCTTGTGTTCTTTACTTGGAGCGTCGGTTTGTTTTCGTTTTTGTTTTTGTTTGAATAAAATGGATCCTAGCATTCACTTTGTGGGAGAGAGACACGCTCCGCTGTTGCATATGGACACATGTGTCCTTAGGCTTTACTCATAATGTTCAAGGCGAAGTTTCTTCTTCGTTAAATTGTTATATGGTTGGAATTGGAAAATGCTACATGTAGTAATTCTAAAATGTCTTAGATAATGTGATACTTGGCAATTGTTGTGCTCATGTTTAAGCTCTTGCATCATATGCTTTGCACCCATTAATGAAGAAATACATAGAGCTTGCTAAAATTTGATTTGCATATTTGGTCTCTCTAAGGTCTAGATAATATCTAGTATTGAGTTTTGAACAACAAGGAAGACGGTGTAGAGTCTTATAATGTTTACAATATGTCTTTTATGTGAGTTTTGCTGCACTTGTTCATCCTTGAGTTTGCTTCAAATAACCTTGCTAGCCTAAACCTTGTATCGAGAGGGAATACTTCTCATGCATCCAAAATCCTTGAGCCAACTACTATGTCATTTGTGTCCACCATACCTACCTACTACATGGTATTTCTCCGCCATTCCAAAGTAAATTGCTTGAGTGCTACCTTTAAAATTCCATCATTCACCTTTGCAATATATAGCTCATGGGACAAAATAGCCTTAAAAACTATCGTAGTATTGAATATGTACTTATGCACTTTATATTTTATTAAGTTGCTTGTTGTGCGATAACCATGTTTCTGGGGAACGCCATCAACTATTGTTGAATATCATGTGAGTTGCTATGCATGTCCGTCTTGTCTGAAGGATCTATCATTTTAGTGGTTGGAGCATGCAAAATTGTTAGAGAAGAACATTGGGCCGCTAACTAAAGCCATGAATCATGGTTGAAGTTTCAGTTTTGGACATATATCCTCAATCTCATATGAGAATAATAATTGTTGCTACATGCTTATGCATTTAAGAGGAGTCCATTATCTGTTGTCCATGTTGTCCCGGTATGGATGTCTAAGTTGAGAATAATCAAAAGCGAGAAATCCAAAATGCGAGCATTCTCCTTAGACCTTTGTACAGGAGGTACCCCTTTGTGACACTTGGTTGAAACATGGCATGCGAAGATCCGGTAGTCCAAGCTAAGTAGGACGAGGTGCGGACACTATTAGTATACTATGCATGAGGCTTGCAACTTGTAAGATATAATTTACATAATTCATATGCTTTATTACTACCGTTGACAAAATTGTTTCATGTTTTCAAAATAAAAGCTCTAGCACAAATACAAAATCGATGCTTTCCTTTTGAAGGACCATTCTTTTACTTTTATTGTTGAGTCAGTTTACCTATCTCCTTCCACCTAAGAAGCAAACACTTGTGTGAACTGTGCATTGATTCCTACATACTTGCATATTGCACTTGTTATATTACTTTATGTTGACAATATCCATGAGATATACATGTTATAAGTTGAAAGCAACCGCTGAAACTTAATCTTCCTATGTGTTGCTTCAACACTTTTACTTTGATTTAGTTTTATGCAAGACTTATTGATGCTTGTCTTGAAGTACTATTCATGAAAAGTCTTTGCTTTATGATTCATTGTTTACTCATGTCATTACCTTTGCTTTGATCGCTGCATTCATTACATATGTTTACAAATAGTATGATCAAGATTATGATGGCATGTCACTTCAGAAATTATCTTTGTTATCGTTTTACCTGCTCGGGACGAGCAGAACTAAGCTTGGGATGCGATACGTCTCCAACGTATCGATAATTTCTTATGTTCCATGCTACTTTATTGATGATACCTACATGTTTTATGCACATTATATGTCATATTTATGCATTTTCTGAACTAACCTATTAACAAGATGCCGAAGAGCCGTTCTGTTTTCTGTTTTTGGTTTCGAAATCCTAGTAAAGAAATATTCTCGGATTGGACGAAACTTTCGCCGGGGTCCTATTTTTGCACGAAGCTTCCAGAAGACCGAAGAGATAACGAAGTGGGGCCACGAGGCAGCCGGAGGCTAGGCGGCGCGACCCGGCCCTGGCCGCGCCGACCTACCCCCTGGGCCCCTCGTGTGGCCCCCGCGTTGACCTTCCGCCTACTTAAAGCCTCCGTCGCGAAACCCCGCACCGAGAGCCACGATACGGAAAACCTTCCAGAGCCGCCGCCGCGAATCCCATCTCGGGGATTCAGGAGATCGCCTCCGGCACCCTGCCGGAGAGGGGATTCATCTCCCGGAGGACTCTACGCCATGGTCGCCTCCGGAGTGATGAGTGAGTAGTTCACCCCTGGACCATGGGTCCATAGCGGTAGCTAGATGGTCGTCTTCTCCTTGTTGTGCTTCATTGTTGGATCTTGTGAGCTGCCTAACATGATCAAGATCATCTATCGTAATTCTATATGTTGTGTTTGTCGGGATCCGATGGATAGAGAGTACTATGATTATGGTGATTATCAATCTATTGTTTATGTGTTGTTTATGATCTTGCATGCTCTCCGTTATTAGTAGAGGCTCCAAGTTTTTGCTCTTAACTCCAAGAGGGGGTATTTATGCTCGATAGTGGGTTCATGCCTTCATTGACACTGGGGACAGTAGGTTCTAAGGTTGTGATGTCTTTGTGCCACTAGGGATAAAACATTGATGCTATGTCTAAGGATGTAGTTGTTGATTACATTACGCACCATACTTAATGTTGTCTTTGCAACTTAATACTGAATGGGGTTCGGATGATAACCGAAGGTGGACTTTTTAGGCATAGATGCGCTTGGATGGCGGTCTATGTACTTTGTCGTAATGCCGGATTAAATCTCACTATATTTATCATATCATGTATATGCATTGTTATGCCTTTCTCTATTTGTCAATTGCCCGACTGTAATTTGTTCACCCAACATGCTTTTATCTTATGGGAGAGACACCTCTAGTGAAATGGACCCGGTCCTATTCTTTACATAGCATACAATCTACTGCAATTGTGTTTTTTTTTTTCTTTGCAAACATCTTCCACTCGATACGTTTAATCCTTTGTTACAAAGCCGGTGAGATTGACAACCTCACTGTTTCGTTGGGACAAAGTACTTGGTTGTGTTGTGCAGGTTCCGCGTTGGCGGAATCCCGGTGTTGCGCCGCATCACATTTCGCGACCATCAACCTTCAACGTGCTTCTTGGCTCCTCGGTTCGATTAAACCTTGGTTTCATACTGAGGGAAACTTGCTTCTATACGCATCATACCTTCCACTTGGGGTTCCCAACGGACGTGTGCATCTACGCGTATCAGACGACTTGCACGAGAAGCGGAGCTACCGCAAGGCTGCCCACCATCAAGGTCAATGACCGTGGCATCTTTGGCGGGGTTGTTGCCTGTCAAGGTCGCCATGTACCCCTCATACCCCTCCTGGAACTTGGGGGTGCCCTGGAGTTCCTTCCAACAATGAGGGAAGGCAAAGGTCTTGTCTCCATTGTTGGCTTTGTAGAAGTCCAAAGCTCGCCACACCTAGAGCAAAGCGAGAGAACAACGATAAACATATGTGCGAATATCGGATGATTAAGTTGAGGTTAAGAATCATACCAAGTCCTTCATACCCATGCCACTAACGGGGAGCCGCTTCGCGTGCTCATACGCCGCCTGGAACTTGTTGCATTCCGTTTGAATTGTTCCCCACCTCTTTTGGATCGATATGTCGCTGCGGTCGCTCTCAAATGGCTCCTGTCCATATTTGCGATGTTCATGGAAGTATTCATAGATCCGGCGCCAGAATGCGGTCCCCTTCTGCTCGGCACCTGTCAACGCATCTTGCCCGATGGTCAACCATGCATGGACGATCATCTTGTCCTCCTTCTCCGTGTAGTTGGCGGTTCGCTTGCTTACCCGGCGAGCTCTAGCTTGTGCAGCTGCGGCTTGTGTGAGGCCCTCAACGAACAACGGCTCCTCCTCGATGTTTATGCTGCCGGGACGGCAGTTGTGCCCTCCTGTGTCAACGGGAGGTGGCTGGGGAGCCTGCCGTGTCGAAGGATATGGCAGGGTGGCCGACATCGTGCGCGAAAGACGTAGGCCTGCACGGCGATGATGCGCGCGCGTGGCCGACAAATCGTCGAACAGGTTGCGTGCGCCGCCATGGCAGCCAGGTTCTTGTGGCCTTTGGAGTTCGCCGGCGCACGGTTGAGGTCAATGGACGAAGGTGACGGCCCATGGACTCTCCACCTCCGGTGACCCATCCCGTGACGGTACGCGTGCCGCCTGAATGCGCCCCACGCCCAAACGGGGCAGACGGTGGGCCGATTGATCTTGGAGGAAGGGGCAGGGTCACGGATGAGGCTCCCCCCCGTGCCGTGCCGGGATGAGCATGTGGCGAGCGATGAGTGGCCGTAAACGCATGGCTGCGCCTCTTGCATGACCGTGTTCTTCGCCCGTGTTTGGAGTTGGAGGAGGTGCTCCGCCGCCCACACCCGCTCCTCCTCGGCGGCGGCCTCCTTCTTCCGTTGATCGAGCGCCGCGCCGGTCCGCCCTTCTTGGACTCCATCGCCCTCGCTCGCGGTGAGCTCGGGCTTCGCCTTCTTCGTCGGCCGGCTCCCGACCACCGGAGCTCCGGTTCCGCCTCCACGGAAGGAGCGGCAACGGCCGCGACCAGTGCCTCCTCTCCGATGGTGGCGGTGGTGGCGGTGGCGGCGGCGTCGCTTCGTCGGCCATCTCTAGGTTTTGGGAGTGGAGTGGAGTGTTTCTGTTGTGGGAGGCAGACAGGCGGGCCAGGGGCGGACAAGGGGAGGACGCGAGCGACCAGCCTTTCGCGTCCGCGGCCACGCAAACTCGTCCAAGATTTGGGCGGGTTTGGCGTCCGGTCCTGGTCCGAGGGGTCCGCTGGCCGCGGCCCCAAGCTTCGACGCCGACGCGCGGTCGCCCGGTTGGAGATGCCCTTAGCTTGAAATGTTAAGGCCGGCCCGGCTGTAGGGTTTAGCTCGAAATGTTTAGGCCGGCCCGGGCGATGTGGGCTGCTCCGTGCCATCCAAGTATTGCAGTTGAGATTTTTGCTCCAAAACATGTTTTCCTTTCGTTTTATAAATAAAATCATATGACTAAACCGATATAAGCAATGAAAAAACTCTCTTACAAAACAGAATAAAGACAAAAAAAAGGAAAAGAAAAGTGAAGCCATACCCTTCATGACACACCTAAGAAAACCAACAAAAGGCAAAACTACAACTCTATCTAAAACCGGACATCGTCACCCTGGCCCACCAAATTGCATTCGAAAGGGCCGTCTGCCCTCTCGCTTCAATCCGTGGAGTGCCGATCCTGCCACCAAATAGAGAGTATCGAGACCGAAACAAGGTCACATGATTGCAAAGTTTTATGAAAAAAAACAAGGTTTGCTCATGTAAAACTAATAAAAATAGTGATCTAACATAATGTTTGAAACACCCTATTTTTGTACAGTCCATAAAAAAAAATTCAATGAAATTTTTCATGAGCCTACCTCAACTTGTTTGGAAAAAAGCTTTGATGTTGTTGAAATTTTCCATGAGCACATATGCATGAACATTTAGGTGTGTCAAAAAATTCAGAATTCTGAATTACAAGATTTGCAACAAAACATATTAAGAGGCACTACTTGTGTATAACCTAAGTAGGTAACAAAAATCGCAAAACTATGTGATAAACAGACTTGTACAACGTATGCAACATCAAAATCAAACGAAATGTCAAAACAAAAAAAGTCACACTTAAACTACCCAAACACATGTGGCATCTTCCGAATCATGTCACTCCCTCAATTTTTTAGTCCAACTTTGACTTAACTAATAAAATATGATATATATGACACAAAAAACATACCAGAGCATTCGTATTTGAAAGATTCAGTGGTACATATTTGTGGGCATATAACACATATTTTGTTGCTCAAGATCATGGTCAAAGTTTGGCACAAGACTTATATATACCCAAATACAGGGAACTATCAAGTTCAGGTATGTTTGGATTGTGAGCAAACTATGCCTTACAAATTTATAGGGTACTATTACCAAAAAGTTGATGTGTTTGGATGGTTAACAATTTTTAGCATGCCAATGTCTCGCTACCAACTCCAGTTCATTTTTCTAGGCAATGTTGGCCTCATCAGCCAGGAGCTCGGTGGAAGCCACACTGCTTTTCCGCTAAGATTGTGGACCGGTAGCATCGAATGCAGGATCTTCATGTTGCCGCTGAGATGGGCCGGTAACTTGCTGGCTAAGTACTGCATTAATTTGCTCCTGCTATGACCTTAATGTTTCTTCTATTTGCTGCATGCGGTTTGCATCCCTTGCCTTTCTTCTCTGACAGCTTCTATCGGGAATCTCTCCCTTTTCTCGGGAAACCATACTTCCACGAAGGGGAGCCTGATGCACCTCGTCTTTGTCCCGAGTGTTCAGGATTTCCAAGGACGCGTGTCAGCTCATCGTTCTCTCTTTCGGGATGGAACTTCCCCTACTATACCTCGTGATATGCACCTTTAAGGGCTTTATAAGGTTTTGCGATATGTTCATACAAAGACCTGTTTATGGGTTCAACTGTCCCCCAACCCTATAGAACCACTTCTTTGCCCGTCCAGTCCACCCCGATGTCTTTGGAATGATCCCTTTGTCGATCAATTTCTTCTCAGCCTTCTCCCACTTAGACCTATTAGTCCTGTAGCCACTTGTCCCCACAATTCATGGGGCAAGCAAGACATCAACATTAAAAAAATTAGCTAGGGCAACCCTTAGCATAAACCGAACATACCCTTACTGGAAATTTGGTGGCCAAGATCAGAACGCATTCAGAGGCGCTGATCCAGTTGAATATGCACAAGAAGTAGATTGCGTGACAAGCTAAAAGTTGAAAAATCTAGACATCATCGTGAGCTCAGCCTACACTAATGTTACTCTTGTGATGCTAATAGATATTCGAAAAGAGTAGTCCGTGCAAATTCTTGCAATAAGACAGAGATCTGATCGCACAGCTGCACACTGACGTTAAGCTTCAGTGACAGTTCATATATAGTACCAGAATAACATGGAGTCTCAGCAATATTAACTTTGATCAAGTATCAGAAGACAGTCCAAACTATACAAATGTGCTAAATTTCACACATTAACATAGTAGGATAGAATATGCCCGATTGCACACACATCAGTTTTGACTTAACACATCAGCCCAGATGCTAAACCAGAAGTAGGTATGCGGAAATATCACTGAGACTTGGCAATTGGTTCAAGGGCTTCAATCATCACAACACTATTTCCTCTCAGAACCTGCAGAAGTTTTTACAGTATAAGATAAGTCATATAATTGGAACAGATGAGAAGAAGTTGATAAAGTATTTTAGTTGCCAATAATTTAGCTGGGAACATTTGGATCGGGTATGGCCTGATTGACAGTAGGCACTATCGTCTGATCATATAAGAGAACAAGTACAAGAAGAATTACTAACCACCATCCCTATGTCGTTCCTTTCATCTCCATTGACCTCCACAGTGTTATCCACGACCAAATTCATGAACTGATCAAATCCTCGAAGTGTGCCAATGACAACACGGTTTGCATTCAGCTTGACTAGCAACAATTGAAAAGAGAATCAGTTGAGTAAATAGCACATTAAAGCAGAAGCAAAAAAAAATCCATATTTCAACATCACTTTACATGACTACTATTATGGACAATTAGGAAACTTGACAAATTTGATACAAAGTACACAGTTCTTTTTTTCCTTAAACATTTAGAACTGAAACAAAAAAATGGGAAGAATGTAGGTCCTGGATTGACATATACTCAACTTTACCAATTTATGAATGACAAGGTATTTAAGTAGATTAGTCTAAATTCTAAAATCTTTTTTCAAATGATTTATTACTTACTAACACCATTAATAGATTCATCTAAGCATCTGTCACATATAACACTTCCAAAGTCGACCTACACACAACCATTACAGGTTGTAGTACCAATAGCAACCATGTTCGGCTAAAGTGTAACATTCAAATAAAAAGTTCAAAGTAGAGAGGGGCTCAATAACACAATAAAATGAGGAAATAATGAATTGAGGGGACAATTTGGGAGGATAATTCCTAAAATTCGCAGGCACAATTTTGTTTAATGATTTCTGCATGGACATAAGTTGAACAGGGAACAGACATCACCAAAAAGTAAACAAGATCCAAAACACCAAGCACGGTCTGCTTTGGGATGACTAAATATATAAGTTAATTAAAAGGAGGACATGTGACCCAGAAATGCACTATCTATCATATATGTCAAGCTTTTCAAGAAGTTCAGCAATCTATGTAAGGAACGCAAACCAAGAAATAAATCGAAGAATTCGTAAAATACTTAGCAGAGAACCAAAATTATCAAGTCACAGAACAACGGAAAACTTAAAGAAATAGAAGATGACAGCAAGCTCCAAAGAATACGCAAATTGCAGCTGCCATGATGTGCACAAATATCTGAATGTGCAGGTTGGTAATACCGTACAACTACACCTATGCAACAAAACAGAACCGTAAATGCCCTATCAGAGTAACTATGACAAAGAAGCTTCATTTGGAGATAAATCCATAGCTTTGCTAACATATCATCATTAGGGCATTTACTTCACCAACATGGAAAACTGCAAAGATGGTCATCAGAACATATCCATTGCTAATTACTAGGAAATTCAAATTCACATATATACTTAGCAGAGAACCAAAATTATTAAGTCACAGAACAACGGAAAACTTAAAGAAATAGAAGATGACAGCAAGCTCCAAAGAATACGCAAATTGCAGCTGCCAAGATGTGCACAAATATCTGAATGTGCAGGTTGGTAATACCGTACAACTACACCTATGCAACAAAACAGAACCGTAAATGCACTATCAGAGTAACTATGACAAAGAAGCTTCATTTGGAGATAAATCCATAGCTTTGCTAAGATATCATCATTTAGGGCATTTACTTCACCAACGTGGTGAACTGCAAAGATGGTAAGCAGAATATATCCATTGCTAATTACTAGCAAATTCACATTCACATACAGCACTACTCATCAATATAAAAAAGTAAATCAAGCGACCTTTACAATTTCTGTACTGTGTTAACTTTCTTCCTGAATCTGTATTGCGTTAACTAGCAAACAGGACAATGCATCAGCCAAATTATTTTTGCTTATTGGTTGCGTCAACACTACAAGATACAAATACAGAACAACAGTGCGGATTATACCCCCAATGAACAAAACAGAATCAACATTCTACAATTTCCAAAACGAACATTATCGAATAGCATGTACCAGTTCTAGGTACAACTTGCTAGTCACACAGCACGGACAAATACAAACATAAGATTCTTGCAGGTTACAGGTAGCACATTAGCTAATTTTCATGTTCAATAACATATACTAATACAAGCGCATAGTTCCGTCTCAGAATCTAAATTTCGCGTCTGACAAATATTATATAACCAAACAAAAGATCAAGAATCAAATAGGCGTAGGCGCACTTACTTTGGAGCTTCTTGTCCATGTACCTGCCAATCCAAAAAAAAAAAAAGCATTAGAACCGCAAGGAATCAGAGAAAACAGGAAAAATAGATCTAGCTCGAGAAGAAAAGGGCAGCGATATTACTTCTTCAGATCCGGTGGCTGCCCCGATCGGCTCATGGTGGCTGCCCGACGGAAGATCTAGAACTTCTCCACTCGATCAGACCCAAAAACCTTGAGAGGAGGCGAGAGGAGGTAGTAGCCGCCGCCGCTTGAACCCTGAACCCTAAATAAGGCGACGACTCGGACGAGCCGCCTCTCCCCAAAAAGATCCACCTCCACAGCGTGTGGAGGCTAAACAGTCAATGACACGTGGGCCCACGAATCGCACGCAAACTCGCAAAGAATCAGAGGGAGGAGGCCTTGAGAGAGAAATAGCAGGAAGAGTAGGGGCGTATCTGCAAAACCTACCACCGGAGGTCCGGAGCCTACCACGGCGCACACACGCGAGCGGCGCACTCCTCTGAGCTCTGACTCTACCGAGATGAGCGCCGGGGATCCCGCCGGCGATGTGGGGCCCAGCTCCCGCGGCGGCGCCCGAGGCGGGGTGGCCACGCGTCCCCGGCGGTTCCCGACGGCGGCGCAGCCGGAGGTCATGCGCGCGGCGGAGAAGGACGACAGCTATGCCGCCCACGTCACCGAGGCCTGCCGCGACGCCTTCCGCCACCTCTTCGGTCCGCGACCCCCCTCTCCTGCTTTTGCCTCCCCAGGAGCTCGTCGTAGCTTAGCTCCGTGTATCCGATTTGGTTGTGATTTGTCGTTTTGGTGGCGATGCAGGTACCAGGGTTGCCGTTGCTTACCAGAACGAGGTGAGCTGCTAAATTGCCTATTTTGGCATATGGTTCTCCTTAGTTTGTACCAATTGGTAGCCATCTATTCAGCTCGAAATTTAACATGTTTTATGTGTTGGTTGCTGTGAATGGTTCATATGGACCGTATTTACTTGGGTACTAACAGTTGAAATTGCTCGGTTGTTGGATATTCGTTTGTAGATTTAACATATTTGGTGGTGATAACGGATGTTTTCAGAGCTTCATATTTTGGTGGGTGAATTTTGCAGAACACCTAGCAAAGGAGATTTAGAGGCTTGCAATTTGGCTAGCCATTTACTTTACTGGGCAGTGGGAACTTTAAGCAATAATAAATGCTAACAAGTTAAGTTTTCATCTAAGATGGTGTTCTAAGATATACTCCCTCCATACCGGTTTATTGGGGTAACTAGGACGAGGGCTGCGACCAAGGTGCTACTCGATAGGTTGAAGAAAATCTTGTCAAAGTGTTGTGATTCTGTTTAGCGATGCAGTTATTAAGATGGAAAGCCACCCAATCTTTGTGCATGAAAACCGATCCTCTTATCAAGGGAGGATAGAGCGCATGCATTGGTTCGTTTCTTTTTTGTTGGGTATTAATTACCGAGGATTGAGCGCATGAAACGGGAAGAGGATCGGCTGGGAGCGATTATAGGAGGAGGATCCATGATGTGTATTAATTATTGCTGATATGAGCCTAACTCTTGGTATTTTCCTAATTTTCTAGTGAGACTAATAAACCGGTATGGAGGGAGTAGTAGTCTAGCTAGTCAGAGCTTTGTTGTATCTTATATTCGATTCTTGAAATTACTCTTTTTTTAACTGGAGAGATGGAAATATGGCATTGCATATCAGTAGAGTAGGACTGTTGTGCTGGATAAAACAGAAAAAAAAAATCATGTCTGTGAACTGCCATGTTAAGTTTCATGTGTCAACAAGTAGAAACAGAAGTTCGAACTGATGGAAAAAAAGGTGGGTATCCTCATATGTGACTCGATGTGGCCTACATGTGAATAGAATCTCATGTATGGCTCGATAAGGCCTATACGTGGAGAGAAAGAGGGCAAGAGCTTTTTTTTTATCAAATTGCAAAAGCCGATACTTGAACCCAAGAGCTCTGCTCTGATACCATATTATGTATCGTGCACCAACCAGTAGAACCAAAAGTCCAAACTGATGGAAAGGTGGGCAGTCCACATATAGTGTAACAAGTTCTTCAGTAGAACTTCTGCATCAGTTTGAGTATTGTTCTCTCTTTATTTTTCTTTGTGCCAACAGTTATATTATAGGCATTTACTTATTCGATTTTACTTATATAATTTGTAGAATGTGGCAGAAGCTTACTTAATTTGAACTTCCGCAGATAAAACTTCTTGGCCAGTCCCTTTATTACTTGCTGACAACAGGCTCAGGCCAGCAAACACTTGGAGAAGAATATTGTGATATATCTCAGGTCATATTGCCTTTCCTTTTTAGCATCGTTTATATTTCTTTAACAAGGATAAAAGTTATGTACCTTTAAGTGTCTTCTTCCAGCCATTTCAAGTGTACTGGGGGGCCATACTTTATCTGGTGCCATTGGGCTTGTTTCTTTGTCTCTGTTTACCGTAGAAATCACAAAAGAAATCTGATGATGTGCATATGTTTTACTATGAAGTGTCACTTTTCGTCTGAGGTTAAACATTACTGTTTTAGTGTACTAGATGGGAATATTGGTTAGCCAATTAATTGAAATATCCCTTGAATGTTTAAACAAAAGGCAAGTTACACCAAGTGTGATGGCCAGTGAGATAATCAAATATGTCCCAGAAAGTTAGTCAGTACCTTTAGAATCTTCAGGGAATAGTATTAATGTATTATGCTGATGCATATATATGTTGTGATTGGGCTCTTCAGGTTGCAACTTCACATGGACTTCCGCCCACACCTGCTAGGCGGATGCTTTTCATTTTGTACCAAACTACCGTGCCCTATCTTGCTGAAAGAATCAGGTATGTTATCGTAAGTTTAAATACGCTCCTTTAACCAATATTCTCTTTGCTGGAAGAAGTTGATCGCATATTTTCTGTTCACTGATTTTAACAGTTCGAGAATTATCTCCCGTGGTATTTACCTCGATGATTCTCAGCATGGTTATCATCATGAAAGTGATAACTCTAGTGGAGGCATTGCACAATCGTCTACAAACACAGATGACTCTTTAGCAAGCTTGAGTTTTTCCACTCCTTCAAGGTTGAGAAGCAGAGCTCATGCCTTTTGGCTATGGATAGTTCAGAAATGGCCTTCGGTATGAAATTGTTGTAGTTCCTATGTGCATCTGTATTTTTTTATATGGAAAATCCCCTAGTTTTAGTCATTGAGAAATGAAAAATGTTGTTCTGACACTAACAAGATGTTTTCTTGTCTGTTCCTAGATGGTGCCGCTTGGTCAAGATTTTATACAGTTGGCTATCCGGACAAACCTGATGTTCTTCTATTTTGAAGGTATCTTTATGTTCTGCGGGATATGTAAAATCATTTACTATTTGCAATATATTTCAACTGATTGTTATTGTGGGTTGGTGTAACAAGTAATAACTGAACTTTTTTTCTTTTTAATGCCTTGCTTACTGATCACCTTAAAGTCTTGGAACCTGAACTTTTTATGAGGCCAGAAGGCAAATTAAAATTGCCAGGCTGACTTCTTTACGCAAAATCAACAAACTCGGTTTGTCATAATGTTATGCTGCATATCAGAACACTGTCACACATTCATACATTCCTAGACACTGTTGCTGTCTTGCTGCAATTCTATCATTCAATTTCTCTAAGGTAGGATTGAATGATGATTTGTTAATATTGCTTACCTTCAATCCTTAAACAAGGGGGTAATGCTTGCTGATGATTAATTGTTATATCCTCTTTCTGATCATGTCAGTTGGATCTGTACTATATACTAACTATTAGGTATTTGATTACACTACTATAAATTTCCTTTATTGTAGGGTTATATTATCATTTATCAAAGCGGGGAGCTGGTATTCATTACGTATTCATTGGTAAGCCAATGAATCAGAGACCCAGGTACCTTCTTCTCTACTTATTTACTTTGTCTAAAACGCTAACTACATGAACTCAGATATGAACAAATCATACAGCCACTGGTGCTACAAAATTAGATGGCACAAATAAATTTGAGAATGCGAATGATAAGAAGATTTCTCATGATCTCAGTGTTTTGGACTATGTTCACACTATTTTCCTTTGAGTTACAAATTCTCCAGATGATCAAGCGTAATCACTACATTTGCAGGTATCAAATATTGGGCATCTTCTTGCTGATTCAGTTGTGTATTCTTGGTGCTGAGAGACTCCGAAGAAGTAACTTATCATCAATAGCTAGTTCCATTAATCAAATTTCATCCGGAAGCTATCCTCTGTCTACTGGTACACACTCTTTTACTGAGCTTATTGAACTACTATTTATATTTAGTGAACCATTAGGTATTATTTGTATATCCACTGCAAATATTTTTTGTTAATGTTATGTCGAATGTCTGAGTTACTCCATTAGAATGATACAAATATATATGTATGATGATTTCATTCCTTGTCTTTGTGAACGGCGAAACAGGTCGGAGTGTCCCTGTTCTAAATGAAGATGGAAATATCATCAGTGACATCCGCCATGGTAAAGCTGTAGATTTGGCTTCTGGTTCAGAGGTATTCGTCTTCAAATAAATGTCCTTTGAGTTTGAATGACTTCTTCTGTGTACCCCAGCGGAAAACAAACTTACGCTCCATTAATGAACTAAATGTTCATCTTCGCATTGAAAACTAAGAGTTGTATATTACATGTTGCTCTTCAGATCTATGCCGTGATGCATTTTTCTTGAGAAATCAAGTTCTGGAATCCACAAATGTTTGAATTTCACATTAGTCCTAGAATTGCATATGCTTCCAACCATTATTTTTAAAATTCTGTACATGTGATCTATTGTGTGGTGGTGATGTATTTTCTTATGGTCAGGCATCCAGTAGCAAGAGCAAATGCACACTCTGTCTCAGCACCCGCCAGAATCCTACTGCCACAACCTGTGGCCATGTATTCTGCTGGTAAAACTCGTCTTTCAACTGCTATATATTTAAGCAAACTGGCTTCAGAACCCTTCCCACCCTCTATTGAATGGTATGATAACCCATGACTCCTATTACCTGCAGGAACTGCATAATGGAGTGGTGCAACGAGAAGCCCGAGTGCCCCCTATGCAGAACTCCTATCACCCATTCAAGTTTAATTTGCATATACCATTCAGATTTCTAGCATATCATTACTCGTGGTAGCAAGGGATCTTATGATCCTGCACAGGCCCCATGCCTTCATCAAGGCGCAGATATATTTATGCCAAAAGAACGGATAGAAGACCGTCCCGTGAAGTTGAAGAACAGTCGGGCTGTAGAGATCATCAATAGCACCAAAGGACCGATCTGGAAAGCAAAAAAAGAAAAAGTTGTAGTGCCAACAGATACCCTTGTACAAGTACCATTGTGGACAGACACAAGTGAATTTTGTAGGGTAGAATAAGGAACCACTAGGATTCTAGAGCAGTTGAGCAACCTGATGCTCTGTTTTGTTTTCTGCACGCCTTATCAGGTTGTATCTCTTGTATCCCCATGTATACTGATATGCTTGTACCCCCTTGTATTCCTGCCACATCTGAATTGAACACTTAGACGGGCAATCTGAATTGAACATTTAAACGTCACGTCAGGGATCTCGTGGGATTGTTTTGCTTATCTGTGGTCAGTGAATTTACAGTAGATTATATGATCATTTTTTTAGATGATATGCTTAGTTTTGTACCTGGAGTGTGCCATCCTACGTATGGTTGTTGGAGCCGTTTGGTGATGTTGTCCATTTGGTGCCATCGGTGCTGAATGCCAGTTTCTTCGGCCGTTGGCTTCCAGGCGGCGTGTGAGAAATGGAACGATGGACGGTCTAGAATTTCGGAAGGAAACTCACTCATAAAAAAGGAAAGAGCACTGCCATTGTCCTTTCTCCGCAAGTTCGTCGCATCGCAGGCTTCGGTGCTACTCCGCCGTGCTGGATGACAAAAAAAAAATGTGCGGTACACCGCAGTTTACAACAAACACGAAGTTTTTTCAGAGCTGACTGTGTCACGATGCTCGTGCAAGACAACGGAGCGCAACCGCCACCGGCGGCGGCACCACTATAAAAATCCATCTTGCCAAGAGTGTGACAGCCAGGTCACTGTCCTCCCCAAATCCTAATTCGATTTTAACCTCCCTACTGAAAAAAATCCATCTTGCCATGATTTGCCTCAGAGCCATCCCCTCCCCCCGACTCCACCTACCGCTCCTCGCCTCCTCCCCGCTCCGCCGCCGCCTCAGACGACCCTCCGCCGCCGCCATGTCCTCCTCCACCGCCTCCCCCGCCATCGCGGCCCCGATCGAGCACTTCGTGCTCATCAAGGTCCGCCCGGAGGCCTTGACCTCGGGCGCCGCCGCCGCGATGGTCTCCTCCCTACAAGCCCTCTCCGCGCTCGTGCCAGGCCTCGCCTACATCCACGCGGGCCCCGTGCTGCGCCTCCGCTCCCCGGCCGCCGAGGCGCTGGGCCCCACGCACCTCCTCCACTCCCGCTACGCCGCCAAGCCCGACCTGGCCGCCTACGCCGCGCACCCGGCGCACGTCGCCGCCGTGCAGGCGCACGTCGCGCCTAACGCGCTCGACGCCACCGCCGTCGACTGGGTCAACGCCGCCGACCTCCCGTCCCCCGTCGCGCCCGGCGCCGCCGTGCGGCTCACCCTCGCCAAGGTCAAGGACGGGGTCGAGGTCGCGCGGCTCGTCGAGGAGGTGCGCGAGGCCACCAGGGCTGCTGCTGGGGAGGGGGAGGGGGCTAGGGTCAGCTTCGGGGAGAACTTCTCCCCCGCCAGGGCCAAGGGGTTCCAGTTCGGGATGGTGGCTGTGTTCGGCAGCGTGGAGGAGCTGGACGCCGTTGAGGGGGACGCCAAGGTGGAGGAGGCCAAGGCCGCCCTCAGGCCCTTGCTCGACGACGTCATGGTGCTGGACTTCGTCGTCGACGCGCCGGCAGCCGCGGCGGCCAGCCTCTGAGTGATGATGGCAGGTTTCAGGTTGATTTTGGATCCGAGTGTGTTGTCGATTTGAGCTCTCCTAACGGACTGCTCATGAAATTGGGATCCATCTTGTGAGATGAATAAGAATTGCTTTGCCTCTCTATACAACTTTGATGCGCTTCCTGTCTCAGGAACAAAGTGGCGACGGCGATCCCCTTAAAGGTTTCAGGTTTAGCTTCCGTTTTGAGTGTGTTTTGTGCTGTGTCTATTAGGGGTAATAATGGAGATCTTGTGAAATTGAGGTCGATCGTGCGTTGAACAATCCTTGCCTTGGTCATGGAATGGAGCTCAAAATCCGATTATCCTCGCCTTCCCTTTGTATACCAACCACTTCATATTTGGTTCTGTTTTGACATGTCCATGCATCAATGTGCACTCCATACTCGGAGAGTTCGCTGTGCGCTAGTTCAGGCGGCACGTCTTGCAAAGAGGAAGCGAGCGGCTGCTAGAACATAGAGGGAGTCTGCCTAAAATCTCTTGATTTGCATTGCCATTCGTGTAAATTAAAATTGCAGGTTATGCAATTGCACATCTTTTTTCACAGTTACACATGAAATCGAATTAGTCACGTCCTTCTTTTTTTGGGTAGCTCAAACCAAGTTCAAATTTTGGACAAAAGACGTATGCTTTTATGAAATTTGCTGAAGCAATTTGGAGGGTATGGAAATTCTCAAGATTTTGTTCTCTCGAGGGGATGTAAATATTTCGGTAATCTGAATCGTATAACTATACACTTTGTGTCCCGGACATCATAGAGAAGTTTTGAGCTAACACAAAACAATTATTTCTTTTAGTGAATTTTACACTTTTCACTACTTATGTATTTTCACACATATTACCTCATTTAATGAAAATTCTACCAAAATAAACCATCGAGAAATATTGAGCACAATTTTACCCACACTTTATCATATCGCATGCTTCCTTAGATAAGACGAGGATGTTAGATCGATGGGCCTTGAAAATATTTAAAAAGAGCAGTGTGTCATTGATGATCTTGTCTAGCCTTCTCTTCACCATCTGCTTCATTCCTCTCCTCGTTGTCATCTTGATATTTTTTAGGTCTGTCACCTCACACTTTGCCAACGAGCATGTCCTAGAAAAGGAGGGTTTGAAGTTTCTAAAAGTGACAATTTAGATGAATTTTCACTGGATGGGTAATTAATGTCACAAATACATAACTACTATCAAAAATACGATTTCCAGGTATACAAGACCACTTTCACTAATCTAGAACAATCAAAGGTGACACCACATGCAACACCTCGAAGGATGATGTTGATTAATGTGAGTGTTGCATGCAGCCATATCAGACTAGCTACAATAGAAATATCATAGGTAGTATCATGCATGCCATGTAGGCAAAAATCATATGTGCCACATCAATTAATGATGAGAGAGGTGAGACTAGTATCATAGGTAAATATTGTATCATAGCACGTAAAACTAGAAATTTTAGTGGCAAACACATCATGTACACATATTTGCATTGAGATTATACAAAACATTAAATATGATGGAACTATAATACTAATTCATGATACTATGCATTGTAGGTGTTGTATCATAAATTAGTATCATATGTATGATACTAGTCTATGATACTTTTCATTGTGACTAGTCGCAACCACATGCAACACGTTTAATTAACCCGTAGCCCGAGCATTTTCACATAATTAATTGTGCTATTTATTAGTTGGCTTTGTTTTTTCTGGGTATCTTTTTCTTCTGGATACCTGAAATATGGGTTTGTGGCTTATAAGAAACAGAGGAAGGTGGTATAAAGTGGAATTCACTTTTTCTATTTTGGTAAAACTTGTAATGGTTCTCGGATTCAATGAAAACTCGCCTATTTTATCAGATCAAAATATTGCGATTATACATGAACTCGAGCCATTTTTAAGCATAAAACATTCTTTTTCAGATGTGATCGATCTTTGGTTGGTTCCTATCATTCCCAGGAGGAACTTCCGGCAGTTTAGCCGAATCGAAAGCCGAGTTTTTTTTTTACCCATGATGTCAACCTATGTTGTCAAGAGTCCCTATATTCCACGATTTTGCAACCTATGATTTTAAGATTTCGGTTTTACGCGGGGCCCAAAATATTTTGAAAACATGAAACTTCCAAGTGGCGTTCTTGAGTAGTGAAGATGACAGAGCAGAAGTTGAACAAGTGGTCCTCGACAGTCAAGGAAACAAAGAAAGTTAGTATAACAAGCAGCCTCAAGCGGAAGACAAGAACTAAAAGTCAAGAAATCTATTCTCTCGGCAGAATATTAGATGCATCTCAACCTTATACATCACGTTTGAGAATCAATTATTACAAATATTACAAACGAAATGATCGAGTATATCCGTTACAAACCACGCAGCACGCACATCAACTACTCCTTCCATTCATAAAAGAATTCTAGAAATTTATCTAAATTCGAATGTATCTATACACCAAAAAGTATATAGATACATCAAGCTTCTGACATCCTTTTATGACCAAGGGATAGTAGTGTACTTTCAATCTCGAAACATATATAGGCAGCGGGAGAGATGCAGCGTTGCAGCTCCGCCCAGCTAACGCATCATAGCGGGCAAGGTCGGACAAGCAGCAATACTTACCTGACAAATAGGCGAACTCCACCGAGGCCTGCCACGAACGCCAGCGGCACAAGCGAAGCGCATAGAACGCATCGACGTGCACGAACTGTCTCACCGCCGGCCGATCCAGACATCCATGTAACGGCGGCGAACACCTCCGCTAGGCCAACGACACCGGCGGAGAGCACGGATGCATAGTAGGCGAGCTTGTGGCCGTCGAAGATGCCGGCGGGCATCTTGTAGATAGCCAAGGACGCTGACATGCACGCGGTCGTGAAGCCAACGACGCAGACCAGCCATTCCAGCGACCACATGTACTGGCCCATAGTCTCTGGAGCGAGGTCGCCGCCCTCGATGCCCAGCGCTAGCTCAGCCATTGCTGCAGAATTGAGCTGCTAGCTCTCGTGTCATGGCCTTGCAGGTTTGCATCTCGGTATATAACAGAGCTGTCAGGTAACTCAGGTTCCTTACTGGTCTCTTCTCTCTTGGATTCGGGCTCCATTGCGTGGCGCAGCGTATGCGTGGCGACAGGGACAGAATGGGGCTGCGGCTGTGGACACTGTCCGACCGGGATTTGACGTGAGGATCAACGCAGAACGAAGCTCATTTTATATTACTCACTCTGTCTTTAAAAGAATATCGAAGACTTAATTAAATTTGAATGTATCTATACACTAAAGAGCATCTACATACGATATATTTTTATGGAAATAGGTAGTATACCGATATTTTCACTCTATGCCCCAGTTGGCGAGTTTTGCTTCTAGAGCGCAAGCCGAAATAATCATACGCTTAGGTGTTTCAGCCCAGAATAAATGAATAATACCTTGGTAAACAAGTAAACTAATTACAGACAAACGTGAAAATACACGGGAGGCGAGGACGAGATGGCACATAGTAATGCCAATTTGACGTTGAAAGATGAGGCCGGCGACGACAAATGCCTTTTGTTTGCTTCCAAGTTGAGACAAACGGCTGGTTTGTCTGGTTCATATACGCCGAGAGTATCGTCAAGCTTACCGAGTAAGTATGGATTACTCTCTCGATGTTGACAAGAGGCATATATGCCCGAAGGACGAAAGGGCGAACTCATGAATTGGTTGCAAATTCTCGGCGGAGGTCCCATGATCGCACCCAATTAGGCTAAATTATGTCCCAGCAAGCACCCAGTTGGCCAAGTCAGAATGCGTCACTCCTTAGTACAAGGTGACTAGACGAATTGACGAAAGCAACGCAAGGAAGCAGAGTCCTGTGTCCGTGGCCGGAGGATCCGAGACAGGAAGAACGGTTAGGCATGTCGGCCTTGGGTCCGTCGAGCGGCTGCGAGGTCTTTCAGTCCTGACCACGACTGCGGGAGCATAGGCGGCACCAGCGGCGGGCTTGCATGGGGAAGCCGGGAAGATGCCGGCCGTGCGGCGGCTCCCAAAACAAAATGATCACGCTTTGGTTTATTTCTCACTGTTATAAAAGAGGTGTTGCTAAGTAAAAGTAAGATACTTCAACCCTAAATCTACTCTCAAAAAAATTAGTTTGAGTCACTCGCAATGTCTCTAATGAATAAAGGTCTACACACCGAAAGCACGCGATGAGGCCATTTTTTTTTCTTTTTTGAGAACACAGTACAACGCAGACGCTCACAACCACGCACGCGATGAGGCCACTGAAGGCCGATGCCTTGCTCATGTATGGGTTTGCTATGACAAATCATGTACTCCTACAATTGTGCGGAATCGTAGTCTCTTAGCTCCTACAGGTCCGCACGATGATTGTAGGAGCGAACAAATATCATTTCTTTCCTACAAATTCTGCACAATAATTGTAAGAGCGAAGTGCTATCCGGTGGCGCACATCCAACATGATCAAGCTTTTTTTCGAAAACTAAATACACATTATACTATTCTGAAGAAATGAGAACATTCATATCAAAACTTCACAAATTTCCAGTGTCGACCCGGTGTGCCACAACATTATACTACCACAAATCCACACGATGTTTATTGCGTGTGATCAACACCCGTAACATTGCCACTAACAACAAAAAATCTGAGGAAAATAAAATTACAACATGAACCTAGGCTAGATCATTGATTTACATGATGGTAACCACCGTAAATGACCAGAAGGGAGGCTTTCTCTTTGGACGGCTAGGTTTCTATGAAGTAGATAATAGATTGCACTTTTTGTAGCAAACGATTTATTTCTAAAACTAATCAAAGCGGCGATGTTCCTCTTCTTTGACTACATCGGATGAAGTGGATGGCTTCGAGATCTGCTGACCATGGGGAAATTCCCCGGCCGATGTGCCACAAAGTCTCGGTCTTGTCGCTCGTCGCGGTCCGGCTCGTCGGCTCAAACAACATCCTTGTATGCAAAGGTGTTCTCCTAGATCTGGGTATGGCGGCACTCTACCTCTTTCTCTGGCATTACCATGGTGGCGGTGGAGGACGATGGTGGAGGATGATTCGGCGAGGCACAAGGTTCTCCAAAGGTGGAGTTGTAATTTTACTTGTGGGGTTGTTTGTGCAAAGTTGCTTGATATCTATTTTTGTAGTATATGGTGGCCACATGTGTAACCTTTGTAAACAAATTATCTAATGAAATGTGTGGTTACTTAAAGAAAAAAATCAAATTCCCCAAGTGGGTTTTGGATCTCAAAAATACCCGAATGGCCAATTGCTTATGGAATGATTTTGATGGGCATGGGAAGCTCCACCTAGCAAATTGGAGATTAGTGTGCACAAGTAAAGAATTTGGAGGGTTGGGTATCCTAGATCTAGCTGATGTTAACATCTGCTTTCTTGGGTCCTGGATAATGAGACACTCCCAACATCTTCTGTAGAGTGTCCCAGTTCTGGAAAGGAGTGATATGTGTGGGCTATAGAGAGTGTTAAATCTGATATAGGTGGAAAGTAGGAAATGGTAGGAAAATTAGATTCTAGGAGGACACCTGGTTTGTTACCTCCCGTTTAGTTGTTCATTTTTTTTATCTTTATGTTGTTTGAATATAATAAAATCATTGCCCAAGTCTAGGATGGATCTACTTTGATGCTTACTTTTAGAGGAATTTTTCACCTCCCTTCGTGCAATAATTGCATGATCTAGAAGTGATTGCCACCAGCATTTCCTACTCAAATGATTGTGATTCTCTGATTTGGCAATATGAAAGCTCTGGTGACTACTCCATTAGTTCTCTTTATGATATCATTAATTTTGGTGGGGTTACTCCTATTCATATTCCTGTTGTTTGGCAACTAAACATATCCCCTAGAGTCCATGTGTTGCTTTGGTTATTGTCTCATAATAAACTTATGAGTACAGACAATTTGTTAAAAAGAAACACAAATAAACCTCTTTGTTGTATTTTCTGTTACGAATATGAAAGCATTGATCATATTTTTTCCAGTGCATAGTGGCTAAACAAATTTGGCATCTTATCTCCGAGTTCTTTAACACCCGTCTAGGGATGGATCATCTATCGATTGCCGGGTTCTGGGTTGTAAACAAATAGCACCTAGTTCTCAACTCTGTTTGTGAAGCTACACTTTGGTGCATATGAAAATTTCGTAACGAGATGATCTTTAATGGAAAACCTTGGCTTAATTTGCACCAGATTCTGCGGATGATTCTGCTTTCTGCCAGAAGGTGGAAAATCATCTTTAAGGACCAGATGCTCCCTCTCGTCGATCACTTCTGCAAGCATGTATCGAAGGAACTGTCAGCGACCTTCAAGATCCAAGGTGATTGAATGATGTGTTGCATCCTTGGCTCATTGATACGTCTCCAACGTATCTATAATTTCTTATGTTCCATGCTATTTTTATGACAATACTCACATGTTTTATACATACTTTACATCATTATTATGCATTTTTCGGCACTAACCTATTAACAAGATGCCGAAGCGCCAGTTGCTTTTATCTGTTTTTGGTTTCAGAAATCCTACAAAGGAAATATTCTCGGAATTGGACGAAATCAACGCCCAGGTCTTATTTTTCGCGGAAGCTTCCAGAGAGAGAGAGGGACCAGAGGGGGCCCTGGGCCCCCACCCCACAAGGCGGCGCGCTTGGGCCTTGGGCGCGCCGGCCTATGGGGCCACCCCTGGCCCCTCCGAGGCTGCCCTTTCGCCTACTTAAAGCCTCCGTCGCGAAAACCCTATTACCTAGAGCCACGATACGGAAATACTTCCAGAGACGCCGCCGCCGCCAATCCCATCTCGGGGATTCAGGAGATCGCATCCGGCACCCTGGGAGAATCATCACCGAGGGCTCTACATCATCATACCCGCCTCCGGATTGATGCGTGAGTAGTTCATCCTTGGACTATGGGTCCATAGCGTAGCTAGATGGTTGTCTTCTCCTCTTGTGCTATCATGTTTAGATCTTGTGAGCTGCCTAACATGATCAAGATCATCTATTTGTAATGCTACATGTTGTGTTTGGTGGGATCCGATGAATATAGAATATTATGTCAAGTTGATTATCAATCTATCATATATGTGTTGTTTATGTTCTTGCATGCTCTCCGTTGCTAGTAGAGGCTCGACCAAGTTGATACTTGTAACTCCAAGAGGGGTATTTATGCTCGATAGTGGGTTCATGCCTCCATTGAATCTGGGACAGTGAGAAAGTTCTAAGGTTGTGGATGTCTTGTTGCCACTAGGGATAAAACATCAATGCTTTGTCTAAGGATATTTGTGTTGATTACATTACACACCGTACTTAATGCAATTGTGTTGTTTGCAACTTAATACGGGGTGCGGATGCTAACCCGAAGGTGGACTATTTAGGCATAGATGCATGCTGGATGGCGCTCTATGTTCTTTGTCGTAATGCTGATTAAATCTCATAGTGATCATCATGATATGTATTGAATCTTTATTTGTCAATTGCCCACGTAATTTGTTCACCCGCATGCTATTTATCTTATTGGAGAGACACCACTAGTGAACTGTGGACCCCGGTCCATTCTTTTACATCTGAATACAATCTAATCATTGTTCTCTGTTCTTTGCAAACAAACATCATCTTCCACACTATACGTTTAATCCTTTGTTTTCAGCAAGCCGGTGAGATTGACAACCTGTTACGTTGGGGCAAAGTATATTGATTGTGTTGTGGGTTCCACGTTGGCGCCGGTTTCGGTGTTGCGCCGCACTCCTCCACCAACAACCTTCACGTGTTCCTTGACTCCTACTGGTTCGATAACCTTGGTTTCTTACTGAGGGAAAACTTGCTGTTGTATGCATCACACCTTCCTCTTGGGGTTCCCAACGGACGTGTGCTTCACGCGTTTCACTCATGCCCATCCTCACCAATGGCTAAGAAGATGGCGCCGCAAGGGACCTGGTCTACACCCACCTCGACGAAGCATAGGCATGTATCTCTCCTGATCCTACCGAAGCCTCAAGCCTCCGAGTTGTGGTTGATCTTTCCCTACAGTTGCCTCCTTTTAGCTCTATGATCAGTCTTTCTAGCGTATGTGTTTTTTTGCGGGGAGTGTGTTTTTCAAGTCTTTCTAGTGTGTTTTGTAAGAGACAGTAAAAGACCTCTCTCCTAGCTTGTTTTTGTAATAACTGAGAACCTCGGGCTGAAGTGTTTGGTTTGGTTGACGTGATCAATGGAACAGCGGTGGTCCTCCTTGTTGATCTAAAAAAAAAGAAATAATTCAAACACAACAAACAACAAAGTCCCTAATGCCCAGATAGTCACAGCGGGCTCGTGCGAATTGATCCGTCCCGGCCCGCTTAGGCGCCCAGCAATGCAGAAGTCAATGCGCAGCCCATGTAAAACATGGGCCACACGGAAGGACCGGGCATACGGGCCGTGCACCATGCCTGTAACTTCGCCGGTGGCACACTGGGCTGGGCTTGTCTCGCTCTCCTCGCACCGAATCAACCGCCGCGTCAGCGCTTCACCCCTGCCCTAGCCGTCTCCCTCTCCTCCGGCCACCGCCGACACTGACGACGACGGCGAGGCTCACCCCCACCGTTCCCCGACGATCACAGCTCGTTTCCCCCCTAATATCGTATCCCCGTAACACCTCCATCTTCTACCGAGAGGCGCGGCTTCGGGCTCCCCGGGATGTCGTTCCGAGGCCGCGGCGGGAGAGGAGGAGGCAGAGGCGGGAGAGGCGGCCGCGGAGGCTACGGGTCCTCCAATTTCAACTTCAACGGGAAGCACGCCCCCCACGAGAACTTCCCGGTACAGCCGCTCTCCTCCGCTCTCCATCACCTATTGAGGTTCGGGATTCACACACCGGGTGGTTGACGCTCGTCCCGTGCAGGAGATCCCTCTGCCCGAGATGAAGTTCGCGGCCACAGCCGAGGAGAGGGCTCTGATACTGTCCACCCTGAAGCTCGAGGAGTTCATCAGGAATTCTTGCTACCATCTAGAGCCGGATGTCCCCAAGAAAAGTACAGTGAACGAACTTGTTATCAATCCCCATTTCCTCTTGCTGCGCAGTATAATACATTGCTTCTCAATTCCATCTCATTATCTTGTTATATATATGGAATATAAATAACGAGACTCACATCATCTTTCCGGGTTAGAATGTTCTGGTTTTGCTTCTTATTTGTGCAGGTAGAATCTCTACTTTGTTTTGTCAGATTCTATCTCATCGCTTACTACTCGTTATCTTTTCAGAAAATGACGACAAAGAGATTGAAAGATTTTCTGATAGGAAGCGCAAGACAAGAAACAAACGTGAATCTCTTAAATCATACCTCAAACTAACCCCTGGAAATTTCCCTGAGGAGCTGTGGAAAGGTAGTCTTGACTCTTTAATATGGTATTGTGCGTGCGTACTTATGCTACGTGACTGCAGAACAATATAGATCCTTGACATTATGTTACATTCAGATTCTACACGAGCGCAGCCAGTCAGTAAAAAGCTTCGGTGGGATAAAGACTCAGGTTTGCTGTTTTTTCACAAACAGGAACATAATTTCTTTGTTGCTTCTGTCATGAATTTCTATTCATGCTTTGAGTTGTGACATATTCTAGGATTTGGAACCTGCTTTGTTAGTACCATTCTTTTGGCATGTCTATCTGCAGGCTAGAAATTATTTAGTTGCACATGCATTGACCTCTTACTTGGATCTTGTATTCCGTTACTCAGATGACAAGACGTTTGAAGTATTTGAGAAGCTTGAAGCACAGCACAAGGCAAGCCATCATTATCTTTTAATTTTTCTTTCAGATTGCTGGAATCAATTTGGAAAGCATTTTTTTTCGTTGTAGACATATTATTACTTGTTTTAGAGTCTTAGGCTTTGTTTCACATTTTGGAAGTAGCAAGGTTATGCTACCATATTGATAGAGATTTGGTACTTGTAGGCTGGAGAGAACAAGGCCGAAAAGGATGGTGAAGACGAGGATGACGAGGAGGAGGAGGAGGAAGTAGAAGAGGAAGAAAGTTCAGATGACGATTATAATCAGGTGAGTATATTGAAACTTGGCAACTTCATACATTCAAGTTGTTCTTTGATGTAGGAAATGGGTGTTGGATGTTGTATAGTTTGGAAGTAATTATGTGATGTATGTGTGTGTTCTGCCACGTCAACAAGTATGAAATGGATAGACCAGTTATGTACATTTACTGTCTTCTGTATTGTCTTCTCTAGCACTCATACACTCCCATGGTCTCACCTTGTAGAATATCGAGTTTGATGATGATGACGATGACTGGAACCAGGAAGAGGAAGCACGTAAGTTTCCATTTCATGTTCAATTCATATGAGTGCTACCTTCTTTTTCTTCCAAATCAGTGTTGTATACGTTTGCAAACCTGGCTAAAAAAAGTCCTTTTGGGTTATACAGAAGAAGACTACTATGAGTAATGACTGCTGGACTCTGAAAAGGTTTAGTTTTGTTGGTATTCTTCTTCGTCTGCAACTCATTGAGCAATTTCGATGGGAGTAGTATCTAGTCAGGTGGTTACGGATAAATCTTCTTCCTGACTTCTTTTTGTCAAGGCGTACCAGAAACTAATGACTCTGAATTCTGAATTCTGAATTATGCTGTTGCAAATTTTTCTATTGTGGCTGTACAAGCAGTGATGAATATGCAATCAAATGTAATTCATCTGCCTGGTTTCGTTAACTGGTATAGTTGAGTTCACATGATGAAAAGTAAAAGGAGGAAATTGTGCGACTTGATATTCATGTGTGTTTCACAGAGTAAACATTTTTTTTTAAAAAAAATTCTAGCATGTAGAAGCTCGAATTCAGAATGTAGATATTGATATGTTTGACATGTGTTCTGCTCGAGGCAGGGGATTCACTAATTAAATCTTGTTGTTTTCGTTCTCTAAGGGCATGTACAACGGGGGCGCTTAGCCATGGGCGCCAGGATCCTAATCCCATTCGATGGGCAGTTACGGTTTGAATTCCTAGCGTCTGTCTGTAGTCGACGCAAAAAGAGGAGACGACGCTTAGTCTATTTTCCCTCTAAACCACGCGAACTGAAGAGAGCGCGCAGCGCAGCAGCCAGGCAATTTCGCGTGGGCTATTAGCGTCGTGCGTTGGGGAGGACGGACGCTTCAGTGTTCTTTAAATTGATAGCAATTTATTTTTCTCTCTAAGCGTCTGCATAAGCGCTCGCGATTGAACATGCCCTAAGTAGCATGTGTTCCTACTGCTAAAAGTCTGCTCGTCCTCCGAACTGTTATGATTGGCTCGTTCGATATGTGCTCTGCTATGTTGGTAGTCTAGTTTGTAAATTCAAATCGCTGAAACCAGATAGAGAAGTTCCATTATACTATTGACTAACGGTCTTTGGATGCTACACGTGCTAAGATAATTGCTTGAGTTCAGAGTTGTCTACATCTATGGCATGTCACGTTAGTTATCTGTAACAGAGTAACATACGTTCAGTGATACTTTGGGTATGCCTTCTGTTAAGCTATTATAACATCAGAGTGTTCGCATCATTATGAATACTCACATTGGAAATTCAAAAACTATATGTATAGGCTTCGCTTGCAGGTACTTACGGGATATGATAATATCGGAGTATACTTTAATAAACTACTGGTCAAGGTTTACCGAGAAAATATCCAATCAAATCAATGGGCGTGCTGTTTTTAGAACAAAAAGGGTGATACTTTCATTTCCTTTGGAGTTCAACGAAAAACAACAATTTCTTTACCAGTGTACATCCAAGATAAACTTGCTATAGGGCTATGCTATCTTATGGGTGACCGTGTCCCGGATGAAATTTTGATAGCTACTATAGCTGTCTTGCCGTTGGAACGGAGGAGAGAAGAAGCGGAGAGGGAGGAGCACCACCGCTCGCAGCCCCGCACAAGAGGAAGAATAGCACCCCCGACGAACTTGAGACCTACTCCAACCCTGCATACACCGCTGGCCGGACCACTGGCCAGTGCTGTCCAGGGCCGCCTCACCGCACCGCCCCAATTAAAGCTCCTCTCGCGTCGGTCCTTCGCCGCCCCCAAGCGTTCCATCTAAGCCTCGCCGCTTCCTCCACCTCCGGTGCCTACGCATCCGTACCACCCTCCTCTAAGTTTATTGCTCGCTAGCGGCTCGCTGTAGGCTCACTGTCGCCTTTTTCGCCGAGGTCAGCCCCGACGAGATGGACGGCAGAGAAGGTGACACTGATATGCTTCTCTCTTCTCTCTCTGTTTTGATGGTGCGGTGGCATTGCTTCCCTCTGTTCTCCCCCTCGGGTAGAAGAAAGTAGGAATGGTCCCTAAAGTACTCGCCTGTCGTGTCGTGATCGCGATCACCGGGTAGGGAGCGATTCTGCTTCCTATTAATGGAATGCTCATGTCATGAGGTTGTTTGATGAGCTAGATCGACTAGGTGTAGAAACTATGTCGGGAGAGAGAGATACTGTGAGGTTTACCTTCTCCCTTCGAGGAGGATCCAACCGACGTTGATGGTGACGGCGGCGCGTGGGTGAGGTAGTGGCGGCGGTGGTGGTGCTTCCCGTCGGCACGCGCTAAACCTAGATCGGTAGGGATGTCCGGTGGGGGCTTGGGCGCACACTCAACCTCGTACTGAGTGCCACCAGCCCCCACCTCTCTTTATTGCGCAGGCGACAGGGACCCACCAACCAGATGCGGTTGGGCGCCCCCGATCTGGGCGCGGGTCAAAGGGCACATCGAGCCGTTGGGCTCGCACGTGGTGGAGATCAACCTAACATTCTCCCCTTTGATCTTAACTTTACTTTTAACTTTATACTTTCATTTTATCGTTTCATTTTAGATCAGTCCATAGGGCATGTTTCATCGTCACAGCTCTATTGCTGATAGAATCAGACAGCCACAATACACTTCTCTATTTTGAAACAAATTCTTTACTTTTGGGCCTCTTATGATCCAGGATAGGTAAGACTTTCCCTTAAACCCATGCCGGCTACGTGCTCCTTGAACACGCTGAGTGGTAAGCCTTTCGTTAGTGGACCCGCAAGCATATCTTTTGTCCTTATATGCTCGAGACTTATAGTTTGATCCTGGACCTTGTGTTTCACAACATAATACTTAACCTCAATCGGTTTCGTAGCTGTACTCGACTTGTTGTTGTGAGCATAAAATACTACGGGCTGATTGTCGCAGTACATCTTTAGTGGTTTGTCAATACAATCTACCACTTTCAAGTCGGGTATAAATTTCTTTAACCATAATACCTGCCCCATGGCTTCATAACATGCTATAAATTCTGCATTACTGCGGGATGCAACTATTGTATGTTTGGAGCTTCTCCACGAAATAGCTCCTCCTGCGAGAGTGAATACATATCCAGATGTGGATTTTCTATCATCTTTATCTCCCACAAAATATGCATCTGAATACCCTCTTATTTCAAGGGAATCAGATCTTCTGTATGTTAGCATGTAGTTCTTTACCATTTTCCAGTGTTCAAAATCTGGATTTTCTTGATATCTACCGAGTAATAAGCTAAGTCAGGGCGTGTGCACACTTGTGCATACTGTAGGCTTCCAATGGCCGAAGCATATGGAACCGCTTTCATTTGATCAAGCTCGTATTGATTCTGGGAACTTTGAAATTTTCCAAAACTGTCGCCCTTGACTATAAGGGCAGGTGTGGCACTGCACTTATGCATATTATACTTACTTAGAATCTTTTCTAAATAAGCCTTTTGCGATAGTCCTAATAGTCCATTATTCCTATCTCGGTGAATTTCTATGCCCAAAAGGCCAAAACATACGACGCTTCACCATGATCTTTCATATCAAAATTTGAGGACAAGAACTTCTTTGTCTCTTGCAATAAACTAACATCACTGCTGGGCAAGCAGAATATCGTCCACATACAAGATTAGGAAAATATGTTTCCCACTTTTAAACTTTGCATAAACGCAGTTGTCCTCAATATTTTCTTTAAATCCAAATCTCTTAATTGTCTCATTGAACTTTAGATACCACTGTCTCGAGGCTTGCTTTAATCTACAAATGGATTTCTTTAGGCGGCATCCCATTTCTTCCTTGCCCTCCATGATAAAACCCTTGGGTTGTTTCATGTATACATTTTTTTTCTAAATCCTCGTTTAGAAAATGCCGTCTTTACATTCAGTTGATGCAACTCTAAATCAAAATGTGCAACTAGTGCCATTATGATTCTGAAGGAATCCTTACATGAGACTGGAGAAAATGTATCATTGTAATCCATCCATTCTCTTTGTGTAAATCCTTTTGCCACAAGTCATGCTTTATACTTTTCGATATTTTCATTGGAGTCATATTTTATTTTGTAGACCCATTTGCAGCCCACTGTTTTGGCTCCTTTAGAAATATTCTCTAAGTTCCAAACGTTGTTGGAACTCATCGATCTCATTTCGTCTTTCATGGCCTCCACCCACTTTGATGAATCTGTGTTTCTCATTGCTTCTTTATCTGAAGTGCGATCACCTTCCATATGAACTGTTTCTGTGTTGTAAACTTTGTAATCAGTGAAATTGCTGATTTTCTAGCTCTTGTAGACCTTCTAGGGGGCTCATTTTCTGGAGCATTATGTTCCTCAACTTGTGGCTCAACTTATGGAGAGGTGGCTGTTCTTGCCCCCTTTCATGCTCAACAAATGGTTCATTCGGCTCCTGATGGACACGTTCCGATTTTTCACTCATCGTTGTTATGGGTGGAGTCACAATAGGCGCTTGCACCACAATCGCAGGGATTATCGGTGCAGGTATACATGGTAGCGCAAAAAATGGCTCCTGAGTCATCGGATTAGGTGCATGCACCCTCTTCTCCTCAAGATCAATTTTCCGAGCTACCATGCTCCCCCTCACCATTTCGTTCTCTAAGAAGACAACATGTCTCGTTTCCACAAACTTTGTATATTTGTCTGGATAGTAGAAACAATAACATTTTGACTTTTCAGGATAGCCAATAAAATGGTAGCTGACTGTTTTGATATCTAACTTTGCGATATTTGGATTAAATACTTTGGCCTCAGCAGGGCTCCCCACACTTTCAGGTGGTTTAGAGAAGGCACTCTCCATGTCCATAGCTCATACGATGTTTTGGGCACCGATTTGCTTGGTACTCTGTTTAGAATGTGAATCGCGGTTTTTAACGCCTCAATCCACAATCCCAATGGTAGGGTGGAATAGCTCATCATATTGCGCACCATATCCATAAGGGTACGGTTGCGCCTTTCACCTACCCCTTTCTGCTAAGGTTTGCCCTGCATAGAATACTGGGCGACTATTCCAGTCTCCTGTAAGAACCTTGCAAAAGGTCCAGGGACTTGGCCATATGGAGTATGTCAACCGTAGTACTCCCCTCCACGATCAGATCTGACTATCTTTGTTCTTTTATCATGCTGATTTTCAACTTCAGCTTTGAATATTTTAAATTTATCTAACGCTTTTGTTCTTTCTTTGATTGGATAAATATAACCATATCGGGAGTAATCATCTGTGAATGTTATGAACGAATCATAGCCATCCACACTTTTCACAGGAAATGGTCCAGATATATCGGTGTGAATTATTTCTAGTGTTGCGGTGCTTCGATTTGCACCCTTTTTAATTTGCTTTACAAATTTTTCTTTAATACAATCGATGCATTGTTCTATGTCTGAGAATTCTAATGAAGGAAGAATATCATTTTTAACAAGTTGTAATATCCCAGGTTTAGAGACGATCGAGGGGTAGATAGAAAGGGATGTGCATTGCATCGTAAATTCTGGGGAAATTTTGCGCTTTTAAAACAAAACTGCATTGAAGGGGGACAAGTTTCTCTCTCGACACCTTACAGGGTTAGGGTTTCGAGAGTGCGACAAACTTGCTTCTCATTCAACTAAGTTAGGGTTTTGAGAAGAGAGGAGAGTTATTGTATTATAACTTAAGTTGCATGATTGAATTCAAATACAAATTACATTTGAATTTCAAATTCAAACACTATATGAATATCTCATAATTCAATATTGAGGTAATTCTTTAAACAAATTATGAATAATAAAGAATAAGAACAATGCAAATATTAAGTAAAGCTCAATAGAGAAAATTGGAGCTTTATTGATAAACACACAAGATACATTGTCATTACAATATTCAGAATTGAAATATGACTTTACAACACATTACAAGAATTGACAAGATAGAAAAAAGAAAAATAAAGAAAATTACAATGAAATGATCTATCCTAAACTACAAATGGATCTTCATGAAATCCTGGATCAAGATGATCTTGCACTTCATCTTGATCATCTCCAAGTCCCCTACACACAAACAAAGAACAACAAATGTTATGCCAAGTGGCAAAGCCACTTGGCAGGTTAGCAAAAGAAAGTAAAATGGTTATTGGAGAGGATATGACCACAAGCTGCCGAGCTGATCCTCTCACAGCCCAAGTCCCAAGCACCAGGTACACACACACACACTAGCTGCTCACACAACTAGTGTGCATGCACAACAGCAAGCCACTGTGTGTGCATGCATCACAGCACACACACAGCCAGTGAGTCACCAACAAGCTGCCAGGCCTTGTTGTCGACCAGAGATGAAGGAGCAAACCACATAAAAGCTTTTCACAGCAAACCCTAGTCACTCATCGACAAGGAGCAGCTGGGTAAGTTCACCAAGAACACAAGAACACAAGAACAGGAAGAACAGCCACTGCTGTTCAACCTATTCCACAATCACCAGAAACAAACCAAGCATCAAGCTTGCAAGGAGGAGCAGGGCAAGCACAAGCACATCACAGAAGCAATCCTCTATACCAACAAATAATTCTAGGAGCTGGAGTGAGGTATACACAAGAGATCATGGGCAAACATCTGTTTTGCTCATAAATAAGCATGTGCATCAAACACACACCAGCCAAAGGGTAGGATTACCCTATGTGTATCATCATATGGTGATGAGCCACCAGCTACTGGCAAAATATGAGCATGTCCAGTAGAGAAAAACCCAGGGAAACCATGATTCAAACCAAGTGTATCACCACTACAGTCAATCATATGATCCAGCAAGGATTTAATGCACTACTAGTCTAGCCAACTCACCTAGCAGCTAGAGGTTCACTAAACCATCAGATATATAGACAGAATATGCCTATTCTATTTTTTTCAACACCGAAGGCTTCTGGAAATCCAAAAGAGGATCAACCAGTAAGCATTCATCAAGCCACAGAGACGGGAGCCACCTCAGACAACAGCTATGTGCTGTCTGGGTCACCTCAACCCACAGCCAACACCTCAAGCCACCAAATCATCACCCAGAGGGTTCAGAATGAGCTAGGGTTCCCAACAAATGGTTGGCATCCTTCTAGCTCAAGCAAATCAATGAAAAGAATCATCACTGAATTACAGTTCATCTCATTTATCCAGTAAACAAGCACAAGCTATAAATGAATCGAATAAGTTACCAGGGACTAGGACACTTGCAAATGATCCCAAGGATCACTGCAAGCATCAGCTGATGCTTGAGCAAGCACCAGCACACACCAGGCCAAGCCTGTGATGCACACACAACACAGAGTGAGCAATAGTGAGGCACAGTTATGAAACAGCATCATTTACAAGCAACTGATGATCATGTGATCATCAGAAGCATGCTAGAGCATGCCAGTGCATGCTAGAGCATCACTGAGCAGCAGAGCAGGAACCAGTCAATGAAATAGCCACATATAGTCCATAATTGCTCCACAGTTAATCAAATCAATGAGTTATGATTGTATCCAGAAGCACTCCATCAAGGGATGGAGCTGTTAATGTAACAGATAGGCTCAATTGAGCATTTCCAAGATTCACAGCCCTACACAGAACTCACCAGGGCACTGGATCTTGCAAATTTGCAAGAATTACACAGAGTCATCAAGCCAGGGCCACATAAATGAATACACTTGATGATCTAGCAGCAGTAGTAACCAGAACGGCAGCATAGGAGTAGATGCAAGCAAGTAATACAGGCATAGGCAAGCTCAGGGCATATAGGAATTGCACAAATTCATGCACAACAAGATTAGAACAACATAAGCATGGCCACCAGGTGGGGCATGGTAAGCCAGAGCAACATACGCGCAGCCACAACAAGCACGGCAGTAGCAGCACACGCACGGCAGCAGCACTTACACAACAACAATGGCCAGTAGGGCCACAGCAGAAGCAAGGCAAGATTCCTCCATGGGAGGAGCAGACCAGCTCAAACTAGAAGAAGGAGGGGATGAGCTGGGAGAGAAAAGGGAGGCAATGGAGCACTTACAGGTGACACGGGGCGAAGAGCGCAGCCATGGCGGCCATGGCGGCACACGCCGGGGCACGGCAGCGCCAGGTCAGGCCAGGCCACGGCAGCACCGCGCAGTGCCCAGCACCACCACGGCAGGGCACGGCGACGCCACGGCGCAAGGGGCGTCGACGGCGGCGAAATCGCTGCGGCACCCCACGGCCTTGCGGGCGGACGCGTTGGGGGCGAGCCGAGGAGGCGACGAGGGCCAGATCGACGCGGAGGATCTGGTGCGCCGTCGAGAGGCGGTTCAGATGCGCCCCATCTCATCGCCGGCGATGGCCGGAGTAATTCGGCGACGGCGCAGGCGACACAACGTCGCGGGAGAGAGGAGAGCTAGGGTTCGCGAGAGAGGAGGAGAAGGGGCGGGTGCGTCCGACCGAGCCGGACAGACGGCTCGGGTTAGGGTTAACCCGCTGGGCCACCATGACTGGTGGGCCCAGGGGCATTTTTGGTTTTTCACAATTTTTTCCAAATAAAGCAGAAACTTGGAAAATACATAGAAAATTATAATTAGCTCTAAAAAATAATTAAAAATATGAAAACCACTCAGGATAAAATTCTCTACAATAATAAAATATGAAATGGAATTTTTGAAGACAAACATGATTAAGCCCAAATTTGATGATTAAAATAATCATTTAAATCACACCTTATATTTTCAATAATGAAAATAAGTCCATTAATGCTTTTGGACTTTAAAAACACCTTGACAACATTTCAAGGTAGTATTTTACCCTAAACAGAGTATCCCTAAATCATTCTTAGTATTCACCTCTCACATGAAATGATAAAAACACCGGAAAGGGGGAAACAACCCTAAAAGCTGAATCATGCATAATTGCTTCTTTAACCATTGCCCTTATCGGACAATGATGCTATTTTTCAGCAACAGAGGACAAGGTCAGTCCACACCATCCAAATGCAACACTTTGCAGTCATGCTCATGTCATTTGAGTATTTTTACCAAATTACTTGCAAAGTACTATGTTTATCACTATTGCATAAAAAGCAAAATCACTATTTTCATAACTATGAATATGACTAAGTGGTGGGCAATGGAACCATGGACTGTGTTGATATGGTGGAGGTTCCATTGCAAGGGTTTATATCCATCTAGGATTAATCAACAACTGTCGTCCAGTGATTCTTGTGCCGTAAAACTCGTGTTCACCATAAGATCTGAGTGGGACGGAGTAGCCAATTGTATTTCCACCTCTCGTACATCAACGGATGCGCTTCCGTAGACACTTGACCCAGGTTGGGAAGGTGGGGTGGGGATCCCATTCTAATTCCCCACGGTAATGTGGTCTATGATGGGTTGCAGCTACCGGCGAAGGAGTTTGGTTAACGAGTCCCAAACGTCGTCGTGGTCGGGTCCATCCTTAATTGGTATAAGAGGACCGACGAGGACCCAGGGTCGGGGTATGCAACAAAGGGTGGGTGTACGAGGTAGCGGAGGAATATGAACGGCTAGGACCTTATACCGGGCCTCACACCAAAGGAAGTGTGGACGGGAAAGCTGCCCGGTTCCAAGGTTAAGATCTCTTATGGGTAAAGCAACACACCTCTGCAGAGTGTAATGAATCGTGACCAGTCACTCCTTGTTCCGGATTTGGAGCTGCGTGGAAAGGAACTCCGAAGTTCTAGTAAACCGTGATGACGGACATAGTTCTTCTGAATAAAAGCAACCTTTTGAAGAAATGGTTATCAAAACCTGCATGGTATCGAACTTTCTGGTCTGGTATCGTAGATAGAGCATTAAACACCTCTTTCCTAATATGAACTTGTTGAGTACGCTCGTACTCATACCACTCTTAAATCCCTGCTTAGATTGTCTGAATCGACTGGAGGAGGACAACGACGACCCTGAAGGAGCCGAAGTCATCAGCTATGAAGAACCAGACCTCTCTGGAGGTGTCAAAGGAGTAGACTACCTCATAGTCTACGGAACCGGGGAGGGTTCCGGAGGAGAGCAAGCTTAGACCTAGTAGTAGTAGTAGAAGAACCGAGCAGTACGAACTCATAGTACTTAACTGCTCGAGGAGAATAAATGTATAACTTAGTAAGACTTTTATATTGTAAGTTAAGTTGGGTTCACTTCGAACCCAGGAGTATCCCTCTTAGGACCCAAGAGGAGCTCCGAGATGATATATACATGTTGCTTGTAATAATAAATGAATGAGTTATGGACCTGTTATGTTCTGTTGTACTACTCTGAGGGATGTAATATTTGCGGATTGGTACTCCGTGAATGTTATATCAACGACTGGCATACTACAACATGCAGTGGTATGCAGGGTCACCACACAAGTCTTTCTATTCTCCCCCTCGAAATATGACCTAAGCAACAATGTCATAATTTTGATGATTCACCAGTTTTTTTCTTTTCTTTTTTTCTTTTTTTCGACGCGAAGACTTGATCATTTACTTTACACGCAGACAATACTTTTTCATGCAAAAATAATAGTGAAGATCATTCATGAAGTAAAACAACACACACACATAAGCATTATTACACCATATGACACACTTGCCATGCCCTTCATTTCCATGTGTACTTTTCTGTCACCAGTTGCTTCAACAACTGGGTAGCATATATCTTTGAAGAACTAGTGAACTGACTCTTTGTCTTTTCAAGATACTTCCTCACGGAAGCACACTCACTTTTTATTAGAAGTTAGCCACTTTTGGTTCTTTCCTTTTTCTTTTGGTCTGACCGGCTGTGGGGTGTCCACAACCTAGTCCACCTCAGCACAAAACAAAACAGCCAAATCGACCTTTTTCTCCATTCAGTGTAGTTGTCACCTCTTAGGGTTGGAACATCCTTGATGCAGCTCACTAAGTAGTACCCTCCTTTAAACCACAATGAAATGCGAACATAAAAACAATTGCATGCAATAATCCAACGTTGGTCAAAATTAGAACATACAACTATTTGTGCAATTAAATCTATATCACCGTTGGACAGAAATAAAGATAAATGCACTTTTTATTGCAACAAAATATGATCATGTCATTAATAACGTTGGTCAAAAAATAACAGAACCATAATTGTCACAATAATCACTTTAATCATCTCTTTAAAAATTTAATTGTCACTTTTGCACATATTATTACAACAAAACATGATCTCATGCCATTAATAACGTTGGTCATAAAATGATAGAATCATAATTGCTTCAACAATCAGTTTTTTAATCAACTTTTTAAATTTTAATGATCACTTTTGCATTTTTAAAATTTAAAATACATCTTTAACTATTTGCAGCGGAAACTTTGACTTTAAACTATTAACTTTTAAACTTTTCAGAGGCATAAACTTTCACTTTTAATTCCTAAACAAATATCACGTTAGTTCTATTTATTCAGAAAAAATCTAGACGAAATTAGGCTAAAAAACATTTGTACACCCTCAACAAGAAGTTCCTCCAGAAAAACTTTGTACACTCTCAACAAGAAGTTCCTCCAGATTTTCTTCCTAGTCCTGGGGCTACAATCATGGTAGCCCTGGTTTCCAAGGAGCCAAAAAACCTGACCTTGGTCAATGTGTGTTTAGGAGTAGTAGTATTTTGCTTAGAAATGAGTTGGGACGTCTTAAAAAGCTCTGTAATAGTTATTTCTATAAATTACGCGCGATGGACGTGATTTGTGAGAGTACATTATTCAGTAAAGCTAATGGCACCAGTCTATGGATTATTGCTCAACACTTTTTTATAACCAAACAACTAAACATCTGGATTATTTCCATGCACATGACAAAATTCGTTTATGCTATAATATCCTGCGACGGTGGAGGGGAGCAGTCGGGGTCGATAAGAAGGGGCACACGGCCCTGCAGCTTGCCTTGTCCTTGAAACATGGCTCACCCTCCATGGTTTCGCAGCAGTAGCAGTATGGCGGTTCTTCGCCGTCATGTATACTATGGCATACCTTGTTGACACAAAATTGCACGGTGAGCTTGCTCTCATCTGCTGCCGTCGAGTTGACCACGCTAGCACTGATATTGGTATGGCCATCTCGGTAGCTCCTCTGTGCCTCGGGACGACCTATCAGATCAAAATGTTTCATGATCACTCGCATATATGCAGTTCATAAGATAGTACCAGTGATTTTATAATCAAGACGATGACAAATATAGATCTGCTTACTCTGGGTAGTCACTGCAAGGCATCCGACAAGCAAGATGGTCATCACATAAACCATGCCGCTCCTCATACTCGTACTTCTTTGCTGGATCGAACGTCTATGTGTGGTAGGCGAAGCAAGCAGTAGACAAGGTTACCTCTAGGGCCTCGATATTTATAAGGAGAAGGGTGAAAGATTTAGTATGTGGCAATTCATCAATTATACCGTGATTTCTGGACGTCACAGAATGCCCAACCTATGAGGCAGTGAACACTAATTGATTCGCCACATTCAATTTGTGTGATATATTCCTAATATGTTTGAATGGAGTTAGGAATTGTCAACGGAAATTGGCTGGGTTCCAGCTGGGGCATTGATCCTTGCAACATGATGGTCAACGTATTGTTTCTCACTGTCATCCTAAAATATCGCATGCTATGCACTTAAGTACTTTCCATAACTGGCCAGCCTGATTTATATTGTCAGTTGATTTGGTCATCCGTTGCAGAATCATAGGTGATATATAATTCCATATATTTTTCTGAGATAAAATCTATAGTGAGCTGGAGTTAAAAATCGAAAACTTACATTACAGTGTCAATTTCGATATTATCTGCTCAGGTTTCAAACAGCTTTGTTCGGAGACTTGCTGTGTCGAGAAAAAAAATGATGCCTATCCTTTTCAGATTTGTTCAGAGATTGCTTATTTTGCATCCGATGGAAAAATAACATTTAGATGATTCCTAGATCTGAGCAGGGAGATGTGGAGTTTTGCGAGCGAAAAGTTCTTATTTGAGCCAGTCCATTACTTTTGCTCTAAACATATTATATACTACTCCGTAGCTAAATTCTATGACATTGACATCAGCAAACACGGTATCTGAAGTCCTCGGCTATCCTGCTGAATCAATAATTCATTACACTCAATTATCAGTGCTCCCTTGTGCTGTGTGTTAGCGAGAGTCTGTTTGCGTCCGCCCGAGCCGAAAATGCGTCTGGTACCACCTCCAGCGGGGTGACGCATCGTGACTGGGCCGTCCACAACGACGCAAACCCGACGCATATTTACGCCTAGAATGCTGGTTTGGTTCCTTAAAGTGTTCTCAGCTCGAGGAAAGGATGAAGAATCCTCCTTATTCTAATTTAGTAATAGTAAGAGCATAGGCCAAGCACATGTAGAGAGCAGAACCTCGTTCAAAAAAAAAAAAAAATGTAGAGAGCAGAAGCAGCCCAAACCGATTGCAACGTTTTTTCCCCTAAAGATGCTGAGTGTACTTTTGGTCTGAGACGCCGAACCGATAAATAAGCTAACTACAGTCTACAGGCAAGACATATCTTAAATTATGAAACCCCGACCATCTCTTCCCAGATGTGGGCAATGAAATTCGCGTCACAGCGATGAAATCGGAGCCGGTAGCAAGAAGTTCAGCAGAGCCTCGTTGAACCTCTTTGCGTCCTCCTCCTGCGGCATGTGGCCAGTGTTCTTCAGGATCTCCAGCCTAGCAGTCGCACCTAGCTGCCTGCATCGATTTGCACACATTTTTCATGCATAAGTTACAGTGCATTGTGTGACAGGGTTTCAACCAGATTGCAACACCAACCAAGCAAGAGCAGAGAGTGTTGTGCTGACCTTGTCACCTGGAATGCCTTCTCTATGGGGAAGATCTGATCATTCTCTCCCCACAGCACAAGAACTTGCTGAAAAACATGGCGCGGAGATGAGAATAAATTATGAGCTCACTTGGCAAGTTGATTAAAGAAATGTAGCATGGTGGGCAATGCACTCTCTCGTCTGTCTGCAGGATTTGCTAGTATGTACCTGGGGGAGGGGAGTGAGCTGGAACTTGTCTTTGTCCCCCAGGGTTATCGCCTGGATCAGCTCCTTCTTCTCCTCTATGTTGTCGGTGTAGAGATACTGCAACACACACACACGTTTTAGATATGTGGTAGTGTTACTCAAATCAAGTTGGTGGTGGATCTTTTCACAGGAAGCTAAAAAAATCATGGAGGATGCTTCTCGAAGAAAAAAGAAAAAGGTTGCGCTTGCAATTGATAGATGATACAGTATAGTACTCCCAAAAGCACAATACTACTAACTAATTGTATTGTGATATGCCTTTCAATCACTCTACAGGAGCTAATGTAAAGTGACCCGGCCGTCACTCACTAGTAGTGTTTCTGGAAAACATGGCGGGGCCTTTTGAATGAATGGTGTCTCAGACGAGACGTAGGGCCGTCAAACAAACAGTTCATTTGTCGATTGACATGGACTTTTGTGTCAGAAAGGTTGGAGGAAGGTGGCGGACCGCGAGGCATGCTGTCGCTTGCTGGGATATAGCTAGGTAGGCAGATGCAGCGCGTACAGGTCGTTCACCTGTCGACTAGCTCCTTCGCCGCTGAGGAAGTTGGAAAACACGGCAGGTAGAAAGGTCCTTCGTAACAGAAAGGGTACCCAGCGACCGGCCGGAACGGCCGTTCGGAATTTGATAGGAAGCACGGGTGGGAGACGGGAGCTCGTACTGTTCAGAGTGGATGGTGACGAACTGACGATAGACTGGTAGCTAGCGCAGCGAGGCCGTTGGACGAACTAATCTGCTGAGGCGCTTTAGGATGGACAGTCAGGGAAGCACGTTAGTCCGAGCACGCAACGATCAGGGGAAATTCAGACAAAAGTTTTGATATTGTCTCTAGAGAACGTCTAAGAATTCGAAAAACCTCATGGCGAATAAGGAGAAGACAAAGTTTTTGCTATGTTGCCGGCCTGCATGCTTCCTAGTTACCGGCAGGTCAGAATACGTATGGTCCGAGGTCCGAAGTCCGAAGTCCCCAAGAACTCGAGTACTCGACACGCCCACGCATGGCGGCCGGAGGAAAAGGATCTGAAGCATCGTGGGCGCAGTTACGTACCTGTATGAGGTCGCGGAGCACGAACCCCGGGGCGAACCGGCGGGGGCGGTGGTAGGCGAGCTCCATGAGCCGCCGCATCTTCTCGGGGGTGCGCGGCAGCATCACGTCCTCGACGCGATCGGCCCCGCCGCGCCGCAGCAGGGCGCGGTCGTCGGCGTCGCCCTTGAGCAGGTCGGAGCTGGCGATCACCACCCGGTCCACGGCATCCGCGCCCAGCAGCCGCGCCACGTGGTACGCCACGAAGCCGCCGTAGCTGGTCCCGACCACCGACACGCGGGCGCCGGCGGGGACGACCGCGCGGATGAGCCCCGCGACCGCCTCCGCCTGGCGGGCCTCCGACCGCTCCTTGTCGGACGTGCGCGAGCCGCCGAAGAAGAGGAGGTTCGGCACGACGAGGCGGAACCGGCGGGACAGCGCGCCCACCTGCCGGAACCACTGCCACGTCGCCGGCGGGCCGAAGCCGTGGAGGAGGACGAGCACGGGGAGGTCCTCCTCGCTCGCGGCGGCGCCGGGCGGGAAGCGCCAGCAGTGCACCGTGGTGGCGCCGCCGTCCAGGGGCACGGTCTCCTGGACCAGCCCCGCCGCGGCGAAGCGGCGCCGGAAGTAGGCGTCCAGCAGCGGCGCGATGCCCAGCGGCATGGTGGCGGTGGCGGGGGCTGGAGATTGGATCGTGGAGCGCGGTACCTTGGCGGTTGGTCACGTCGTCTCGCAGTTGTATCGTGCGCGTGGATGTTGCATGTGTGATCTGTATGCAGATTGCACAAGAAGAAGACAATCGGGGGCGGTACCTACCGACTGCGAATGTCTATTCTCGAGAGTCCGGTTCAACCGCGAAACGATTTTCTACGACAAATCCCAATTTTGGAGTAGGAGTTACCTTCTGAGACAGGAGTTAGGGATTAAACGTCATACATTTAAAAGGGCGTTTAAAAGTTATAAGAAGGAAGAATTGGTGCCTTGGTGGCGTATATGATAGTAGTTTTTTTTTTCTCAATCCTGTATTTTGTTTGTTTGAACGTAGCTTTATCACGTGTACCACGCGATCACATAAATATACTATTTTTTTCTCGATCAAAAGATGATTTTTTAAACGAAGCTTTGGCCAAATCTATTAAATAAAAAAAGATAATTGCCCTGTTAATTAACGGAAAAATGTGCGAAAATCATTACAACATGTGGACTACTCCAAAATCATGCATCTCCCAAACCGTCTAGACAAACTAACCAGCTCTCCTACCCTTTTTTTAAAAAAATAACCAGCTCTCCTAACCTAGGACAACCGCTAACTCTTCACATATTGATCTTTCAAGTCTCAAAGGAAAACCCCACGTGAAGGACAATCTGAAAAGATGATAAATCCATCATGTTCATTCTTGCTTCATTTTTTTTTTTTTGCTTGTGCTCCTGAGATACTTCTTCACCTTTTGATTTTGTAACTCGTACCTTTCTTCGTACGAAGGCAAGCAATCTCCTTGCTAGATCTAGCCGCCTCCAAACATACAAGCAAGTTGCAATGCTCATTTGCAAAAAGTGCCTCGGAGTTAGGTGCCAATTCACCTACCTCATTAACCTTCTCATCATGGTCAACAAAGTCAAGCGGCTGGCTAAGCACCGCAATGATGGTGTGGAAGCCACCGCCGACATCCTCAAGTCAACCACCTACAGATGCATCATTAATAGAGAGAGCACCTCACACGATCAGGCATCATCTGCATCAATGGAGAGATGAGGCCATCAATGTCCTTGCACACAGAGGCAATCGACACAACATGCTACGACAATGGGCAGGACCTAGCACGAGGGGGAGAAAGAACCAAAGGTGCAATCTTCCCCGATGACAAACGACAAACCACGAAAACACCATCTCAGCGACTGCATCATCATCAACAACCACTAACTCCTCCTCAGTGGACTCAGTAGAATCGACCGGTTGGAGAGGCACACATGTCCATATGCTCGAAAGAATCAACCTTGAGCCTAGGCAATAGAGGTGGCAACTGCAATTTGCCAAGAGCACGCTTCGCTCTAAGCAAAACGTTATGAACCCGCGCAAGGCAATCGCGAAGCTCAGAGCATAGCCTCCTCCACAAGGTTGTCCTCCAAACACACATCCAAAAGGGTAGCGGCATCATTGGGTATAGGTAGGTTGAACAACGGCGGGTGCAGCTAGTTGGAAAGGTGGTGAAGCAGTTGGTGCAACCGGTTGTAGAGGCAGTGAAGCAACACATCTGATGTAGCCCCGCTCACCGACGACACTACACCAAGACCAACAAGTCCCCCAAGTGGACCAATGACGCGGGCTAGAGCTAAAGCGCTACATGATAAGGTGAACTCGCTCCTCACTACCCTCGATCTCGGTACCCCATTGGATGGAATGCTACCTCATGCCGACACACTTTGTGTTATTAGGTACGTGGTGCATCAAGACCCCGGAGAGAGGACACACCGTGGTCAAGAGGAGGAGAGGAGCAGCTGGACGTGAAGATGGGCATGGAGCTAGACCCGACGTCATCCGAAGCGCGCGAAGGGAAGAAGGAAGCCAGCCGGTCCAGGACCCGGTTGACCGGCCCCCAGACCGGGCCACCCGGTCCAAACCGGGATCCAGGCTGGTGCCAACCGGGCGCCATACCGGGGCTCCGGGACCCCTCGTCGGTCGCCATCCGGTCCCAGGCCCGGTCTGGACCGGACGCCCCGGTCCCAGGTCCGGTTGGACCGGCTCCCTGACCGGATCGCCCCACTTGACTCGACCAGACCCGCCTAAGTCGACCACTTTTGTACCCTTTCAACCCATGTCGCCCTGTAGACCTATATAATACCTGGGACGCCCCCTTTTACTCTTTAGACATAAACTTGGCTTAAAACTACCTTTGAGCTTTGTCTCCCTAGGGTTAGAACTCCCTTTGTATCAAGGCTACTCTTGTTGAGGATTTGGCTACTTGTGAGTGAGATTCAAGTGTGCTCCACTCTTTCTCCCTCATCGGTTCCCGTCTCCAACACCGATCTCTCAACCTGGAACTCTACCTCGTGTCTCTTCCCGGTTGATTCTATTGGCGTGGTCCATTGAGCCACGAGGGTAAGATTCGATTGTATCGGGTTGGCGTGTGTGGTTTTGTTCTTCGTGTTCCTCGTGTTCTTCATCCCCTCCCTCTTTTCCCCTCTTGATTCGGGTCAATCGCGAGATCAGGCCACAAACTAGGTCTTAGACCTCATCATATGGTATCAGCAGCTCTTGGTTACCGCGATTTTGACCCCCACCCACCCAATTTCCTCTCTAAAAAAATTCCCCAATAAATTCCCCAAAAATAGCCCTAAATTGCCTTTGGATGGATCTACGATTTTGTTGAGTTTTTAGTGGTTTTGATCCGTGGATTTGGTATTTTTAGTGTTGATCTACTATTTCCCCCACCTTTTAGCCCCCAATTCCTTCGTTTCCCATCGATTTGATCTTTTGGTTTTGGTTTGGGGACGAACAAGAGAGAGAAAACGACCAGCCGGTTGAGCAACCGGTTGACCGGCCCCCAAACCGGACCGACCGGCCCAGAAACCGGTTGACCGGCTCCCCAAACCGGATCGACCGGCCCAGAAACCGGTCCGATCGGCCTCCTCACCGGGCCGTCCGACCACACATCCGGCTGACCACGAGTTCGCTTTCGATTAACACCACCACCACCACCACCACCACCACCACCATCGCAAGTATAACTTGCACTTTTCCCTTGTAGCCCTCTTTTTTTGCGATCTATCCTACCGAGCGAAGCTTTTCGAGTGTTGCGAAACATCGCACGAGGTCCCGACCGTGAGGGTGTGCGTTGTGTTGAGTAAAGCTCATAAGTAAAGCTCGGGGTGGCCAAAAAGTGTAAGAGCATAGTGTGCTAGTGAAAAAAAAGGAAAAGAAGAAAAGAAACGTGCAAGTGCCACCGATACAAAAGGAGTTGATAAGCTTTTAAGCAAGCGTGAGAGATAGAGAAGAGAGACCTCGTGTGAATCTTGGTGTTTCATCTCTATGCAACCTATCTTCGCCTCTCCTTGAGTTAGTGTGACACCGAGCATCAACTTCGCTAATTGCTTTTTCCTTTGTCCGCTTATTCCTTGGTTGCACTAACCCCGCTTATCCCGTGTGTGCGTTCCACAACTTTTCCGTGTTTATAGTGATCTTCACTTTGACACTTGATTTTTGGACCTCACCCACTTTTAACAACATACTTAATTTTGGATTTCATCTTTTGGTTTTCCACCTTTCTCACCTACCATTAGATTTGCTAGCCTTTGCGTGTGGCTTTGCGTGTGTACCCGATACATTTGGTTTTGCCCTCGGTTCGGTTGATCGCCTCAATACCATCACACCAAGGTAAAGGTGTGAGGTAGTCTTCTTCCACTAACATACACTACCTAGTTCTTGTCTTTCTATCATGGATAGGCACGGAGACGAAGCAAAGGAGGATGAAGTCCTACGCAACACCGAGAGGTTAGCGACCCAACACAACCTATGGACGCAACGCCAAGAGTTCAAGGAGAAACTCACCTTGTTTGAGACACGCATCGACGAACAATATGACGAAGTGGCGCACAACTTCTCCATTGTGAACCAAGACATGTCCCTACTTCGTGAAGCTACGGACAACTTGAATGATCAAGTGGCGGCAAATGATGCGAACATGGAGCGGCGTATGGATAGCCTCGAGCGCGCCATCAAAAATTTGGGTCGTCATCGCCGACACCGCTCTACTTCCTCCTCATCAAGCTCGTCACACGAGTATTCCTCTCATGACCGCCATACTTCGTCAAGCTCCAACTCAAGGAGTGGAGACAATCCTCGTCTTCGCCGACAACATGATCGCCATGAAGACTCACGCTCCAATTCAAGGCGAGGCGAGTTTCATCGCCATGCTCGCCCTCATGAACGTCATCCGCAAGAAGAAGTACTACAACAAGCTCGCCATCAACATGATCGCCATGCCCACCATGGGCGTGACGACCAACCCCACGACAACGTCCTCCACAACATGGAACCGGCACCTCACCATGAGCCACATGTTGATGCTCAAGACCAAGGTCATCAAGCTCAACCAAGACGTGATCTCCGCAATCATCCACGACAACAACAACATGGAAGAGGAGACCCGGATAGGGCTCAAGAGGACGCCGCACACAATGGACATCGTCAACAACCCCGTCAAGATCTTCGACAACACCGACATCGTGAACCAAGTGAAGCTAGTGTTCAAATACAACACCAACCCAATGTTATGGTTGGCCGTGCAAGACCTCCTCCACAACCTCAAGCCGCAAGAGATGAAGGCTTCCGTCCTCGCCGAAGAAATTTGGAAGATAAAGAGAACATGTATGGCAAGCTCAAGTTCAACATGCCCAAGTTCAAGGGTGAAGACGATGCCGAGGCTTATCTCTCATGGGCACTCAAGGTTGACAAGATCTTCCGCATCCACAACTACTCCGGTGCCAAGAAAGTAGCCATGGCGTCCCTTGAGTTTGAAGATTATGCGAACACATGGTGGGAGCAAGTAGTCACTCTAAGGGAAGACAACGGTGAAGACCCAATTGACACTTGGGAAGAGATGAAGGAGGAGATGCAAGCTCGTTTTGTACCAACACACTACAAGACCGACCTCTTCAACAAACTCCAAAAATTGAAGAAAGGCACCAAGACCGTTGAGGAGTTCTACAAGGAGATGGACTTGACTATGATGCGAGCCAACATCCAAGAATCCGAAGAACAAACTATTGCTAGGTTCTTCAATGGCCTCAACTACCCAATCAAGAGAATCGTTGAGTTCCAACAATAATCCAACATGGTTGAGTTGGTTCACCAAGCCTCCAAAGCCGAGCGCCAAGTGAATGAGGACATCAAGTACTCCAAGTCCAAGCAATACTTCGCCTCCAAGCTAGCTACAACCACTCCTACAACAAGTGTCAAGCCCTCTGTTTCATCTACACCATCCAAGCAACCGACTATCCAAAGTCGCATGAAGCAAACGGTGTCCTCCACCGCCTCCTCAAAGGCCTCTACGGGACCCTCCAATGTCACTTGCTTCAAGTGTGGCACACAAGGCCACAAGTCCTTCGAGTGCAAGAATACCAAGGTCATGATCACTATGGAGAATGGCGACATAGAGACGCTAAGTGAAGGCGAATATGAAGCCCTCGTGCAAGCCGCCGTTGCTAATGAAGAAGATTACGATGAAGAAAGTGGAGAAGACCCTCTCCTATGCGTGCACGACACAAGTCCCTCACTCGTGGTCACAAGGGTGCTCACGACTCAAGCTATTGAAGACCAAAGGTGCAACATCTTCCAAACACGTGTCGGTATTGGAGGGAAGTCAATCAAGGTCATCATAGATGGAGGGAGTTGCCACAACTTAGCAAGCACCGAGATGTGTGAGAAGCTCAACCTCACACTCCGCAAGCACCCACCCCCATACCATGTGCAATGGTTAAGTGACAAGAGCAATGTCAAGATACAACACACCGTCACCGTCAACTTCAAGATAGGCCCCTATGAAGACACCGTTGAGTGTGATGTCGTACTCATGACGGTGTGCCACATGTTGCTTGGCCGCCTTGTTAATTCGACAACAAAGTGATTCATGACGGACACACAAATGTCTACACCTTCAAGGTCAAGGACAAGAAGTTCGAGCTTCGCCCAATGACTTCTAGCCAAATCATCGCGGACAATGCGAAGGTTTTAGCGAGGGCACAACAACAACACATCCACCATAGTGACTTGAGAGGAGAGGGAGCGACCCACAAAAAAGAGTGAGCGCCACAAGCCATATATGAGTGAGACAAAGAGTGTCCTCTTAGCCACAAAAAGCGAGTGGAGAGAAGTGCAAGACAACCCATCCACCACCTTGCACTATGTGCTCATTTGCAAGGGGCCATCGTCGGCGACTAACGACTTAACCAACATTCTTTCGTCTTTGTTGTCTCTTTTGAAGGAGTTTCAAGACGTTTTCCCCGACGAGCTACCTCATGGACTACCACCGCTTTGGGGCATCGAGCACCGCATCGACCTCATACCCGGCGCTCCCCTTCCAAACCGCGCCGCCTAACCCCGAAGATACAAGGAGATTCAACGCCAAATACAAGATCTCCTCGCTAAAGGTACGTTCGAGAAAGCCTTAGCCCTTGTGCCGTTCCTGATTCTTGTTCCTAAACCGGATGAGACGCAACGAATGTGTATGGATTGTCGCCCCATCAATGCCATTACCGTTCGATACCGCCATTCCCGCGTTTAGACGACATGCTTGATGAATTGAGTGGTGCCACCATTTTCTCTAAGATTGATTTGCGTAGTGGCTATCACCAAATTCGCATGGCAATTGGTGATGAATGGAAGACGACATTCAAGACCAAACTTGGTCTATATGAATGGCTCGTCATGCCATTTGGTCTTTCAAATGCCCCTTCGACTTTTATGCGTCTTATGAACTCTTGAGACCGCTCATTGGCAAGAGCGTGGTTGTTTACTTTGATGATATTCTCATTTATAGCAAAAATCTCGAGGACCATGTTCAACATGTGAGAGAAGTCTTATGCATCTTGTGCCACGAGAAGCTTTATGCCAATCTTCCTAAATGCACCTTCGCCCAAAACAAATTGGTTTTTCTTGTTTTTGTGGTTTCCGCCAATGGCATCGAAGTGGACTCTTCGAAGGTTGACGCCATACATAATTGGCCCATGCCTACCACCGTTGGGCAAGTTCAAAGTTTCCATGGACTCGCCGGTTTCTACCGCCGCTTTGTGAAAGATTTTAGCACCATTGCTTGCCCTTTGAATGAACTTACCAAAAAGAATGTTCCATTTGTGTGGGGCAAGGCCCAACAAAATGCTTTTGATGAGTTGAAGAAACGCCTTACCGAAGCACCTCATCTCGTCCTTCCAAACTTTGCAAAAACTTTTGAGATTGAATGTGATGCAAGTGGACTCGGTATTGGTGGAGTTCTTATGCAAGATGGAAAACCCGTGGCATATTATAGTGAGAAGTTGGACGGCGCACGCCTCAACTATCCTATTTATGACAAGGAACTTTATGCTTTGGTTCGTGTTCTTGAAATTTGTCAACATTACCTTTGGCCAAAAGAATTTGTTATCCATTCGGATCATGAATCTTTGAAGTACTTGAAAAGTCAAACCAATTTGAACAAGAGACATGCTAAGTGGGTTGAGTTCATAGAGTCCTTCCCTTATGTTATCAAATACAAAAAGGGAAAGGAAAATATGGTTGCGGATGCTCTTTCCCGCAAGAATAACCTTTTATTCACCCGCTTGGACTTTCACATTTTGGATCTTGAAGAGATCAAAGAGCTATACACTTCCGACATTTTCTTTGGACCCATTGTTGCAAAGTGTTCCGTTGAAAGAGGATTTGATGATTTCTATTTACATGATGGCTACTTGTTTAAAGCTAAAAAAATTGCATACCCGAGTCTTCTCTTCGTAAGTTGTTTTTGCAAGAGTCACACGGAGGTGGTCTCATGGGACACTTTGGACGCGACAAGACACTCTCGATGCTATCAACCCACTACTATTGGCCGAAGATGAAGCGAGACGTGGAGCGCCTATGCAACCATTGCACCGCATGCTTACAAGCTAAGTCTACAACAAACCCTTACGGTCTTTACATGCCTTTACCCATTCCATATGCTCCTTGGTCGGATATAAGCATGGACTTTGTATTAGGCTTACCAAGAACAAAACATGGTCATGACTCAATATTTGTGGTAGTGGATAGGTTCTCTAAAATGGCTCATTTCATACCATGCCATAAGAGCGATGATGCTTCACACATTGCTTCATTGTTTTTCAGGGAAGTCGTTCGCCTACACGGAATACCGGCAAACATTGTGTCGGACCGAGACATCAAGTTCATGAGTTATCTATGGAAGTACCTCATGGCAAAGTTCGGAATCAAGCTCTTGTTTTCGTCATCCTCGCATCCGCAAACGGACGGACAAACGGAAGTGGTGAATCGAAGCCTCTCAACACTCCTACGCACACTCGTGAAGAAAAAATTGAAGTCATGGGAAGAGTGCCTTCCACACGCGGAGTTCGCCTACAATAGAGCCAAGCACTCCACAACATCCCGGAGTCCCTTCATGATCGTCTATGGATTCGAACGTCCCACGGCACTCGACATCCTCCCACTACCTCTTCATGAAAGGACGAACATGGACTTCGACAAGCGCACCATCGCCATGAAGAAACTACATGAAGACACAAGAGCAACCATACAAGAGCATGTACTTCGCCAAGCTACCCGCCTCAACGCCAAGAAGAAGGAACGAGTGTTTGAAGAAGGAGAGCTCGTTTGGATTCACCTTCAGAAAGAAAGGTTTCCCCATGAATGCAACTCCAAGCTAAAGCCAAGAGGCGATGGGCCTTTCAAGGTCCTCAAGCGCATCAACAACAACGCCTACGTCATCGACATACCAACCTCCAAGTACTTGGTGAGCAACACGTTCAACATCGCGGATCTCTCACCATATCATGGAGAAGAGGAGGAACAAGAGTCGAGGACTCTCTCCCAAGGGGAGATGATGTAGCCCGCTCACCGACGACACTACACCAAGACCAACAAGTCCCCCAAGTGGACCAATGACGCGGGCTAGAGCTAAAGCGCTACATGATAAGGTGAACTCGCTCCTCACTACCCTTGATCTCGGTACCCCATTGGATGGAATGCTACCTCATGCCGACACACTTTGTGTTATTAGGTACGTGGTGCATCAAGACCCCGGAGAGGAGGACACACCGTGGTCAAGAGGAGGAGAGGAGCAGCTGGACGTGAAGATGGGCATGGAGCTAGACCCGACGTCATCCGAAGCGCGCGAAGGGAAGAAGGAAGCCAGCCGGTCCAGGACCCGGTTGACCGGCCCCCGACCGGGCCACCCGGTCCAAACCGGATCCAGTGGTGCCAACCGGGCGCCATACCGGGGCTCCGGGACCCTCGTCGGTCGCCATCCGGTCCTAGGCCCGGTCTGGACCGGACGCCGGTCCCAGTCCGGTTGGACCGGCTCCCTGACCGGATCGCCCAACTTGACTCGACCCGACCCGCCTAAGTCGACCACTTTTGTACCCTTTCGATCCATGTCGCCCTGTAGACCTATATAAGTACCTGGGACGCCCCCTTTTACTCTTTAGACATAAACTTGGCTTAAAACTACCTTTGAGCTTTGTCTCCCTAGGGTTAGAACTCCCTTTGTATCAAGGCTACTCTTGTTGAGGATTTGGCTACTTGTGAGTGAGATTCAAGTGTGCTCCACTCTTTCTCCCTCATCGGTCCCCGTCTCCAACACCGATCTCTCAACCCGGAACTCTACCTCGTGTCTCTTCCCGTTTGATTCTATTGGCGTGGTCCATCGAGCCACGAGGGTAAGATTCGATTGTATCGGGTTGGTGTGTGTGGTTTTGTTCTTCGTGTTCTTCACCCCTCCCTCTTTTCCCCTCTTGATTCGGGTCAATCGCGAGATCGGGCCACAAACTAGGTCTTAGACCTCATCAACATCAAAGCGGTGCAGATTGATCGAGACAATGCATAGCACGGAAGAAGCGAGAAATATGGTCTAAATGGAGGCAGTTCCTGCACCGAATTGGGTCCCTGCAGGAGCGCGCACAGTGGCCTCTCGAGAGGCACTGAAAACATCGGTCCCTCAGCCACGCCAGAGGAACCCATCGCGGGCTAGGAGCAAGACGACACTCGACTGTGGAAGGCGATTTGTATAGGCGGCACCGCGAGAACACAATCTGCCATCTTCTGAACACATCCTCCTTGCATCTCAAAGGAATGTACATCGTCTCTACATCAGTGTATAACTAACATTGGCGAACCGCTGAAAGGGAGGTCGTCGCTTCTACAAGATTGTTATGAACTTACACATTGGAGTATATTTGTTCATGGCATAACATGGCGCAAGCAATTAGGCTTCTCTTGCTTGTGATCTCCCGGGTAGTAGTGCTATATTACCATAAGATCTTCTCCTCGATGTCCTTGATTACAGTAAAGTAGTCTCGTGCAATCTAAACAAGATGAGCATAAAGATCAAATAATCTATCTGAACAGAGTGGTTGGATCAATAAGCAGCCCCCTCGACCATTACCGTTGACGATCCGTAATAGGCATCGGACAAATCACGACAAAAAACAATGACCACACCCTCTGCTCCTGAATCAAGACGGCAGGACCAATCGGGTAGCTCCTGGACTAGCGCCAAAATTTGGTTCGGAAAGTATGGAATATTTGATATTTATATTTGAAATGGAAGATGGGTGTAGACACAATTTTATTTTATTTTACAATATGGGATTTGGAAGCATGTGTGGATATGAAGTGCATATACTTTAAATTTGAATAAAATTTTGTTAGCCAATTTCATTAGTCTTATCCCTATATGCCGATTATCAACGTATGGAACAAATCTTTACTATTAAATTGGAGTTGGTCGTTTGACACTCAACGCGTTTGATGGTCGTCATTCGAAGCATCCTGTCCGTCCAATATAATATCACGGACTCTGTTTCGTCGGATCTAATTTCATAGCAATCATGGTATGTATAATCAGTCACTCTATCAATTAGTTAGGTAAGATATATTTCCTTGCCCCGGAAAAAAATCTCAGACATTCCAAACGCTCACGGCAATTATGGTCTCAATCAATCACGATACAAATTAGATCGGAGACATTTTCAAACGCTATGCATTTATTTCCTTCAGCTCAGTATCCATCTATCGTATCAAATCAATCTTTACTTGTCTCCTCCCTTGTACCAAATATGCTACTCCGTACCATATCAATCAATCAAAAAATAATATCAGCGAATTACGTGGAAGCAATCACGGATGGTAACGTCAACAACTTGGAAAGCGATCCTTGCTACTTCCTCCTAATAAACGCTAATATAGCTACCAAATATGGGGAGTGGTGTTTTGGAACATGGGAGCATATGCTCCTTTTATTTTGAAATTCATCTTACACAAATTTTGAATTTCAAAAAAATTGGAACGAAAAATTCGCACGTACATCTTCACGTGCTACACGCTCACAAAGTTGTTTCATAAAAAATAGACTTGTCATGTGACGTGTGTAAAAAAGACAAAACTCAGTGCTAAAAATAATGTTTTTTACAAGATAAATTTTCTCTTTTTTACATAGACCACAAAAAATATTAATTTTTCATGAAACTTGACGAATGCTCATATATTATGGAGATGTACACATAGAATTTTTTTTCAAAAATTTTTGACAACTCGAAATATAATTTTTTGGTATAGGGAGCATGCGCACCCGGGAGCCGAATTGAATTTCCGCCAAATATGGTATCTCCCTTCCCTTTTTAGCTACCAAGTCGTCACACATGTCGCCCAAGGCCGCAACAAACAATATCATCTTTACCATCTTCGCCCAAACAATCGATAACCCCGCCGCCTCCTGCCGCTTCCCATTCCTCCAGGAGCTGTTCCTTTCCCTCCGTCTACTCCTCTCAATTTTCCGCCGCCTCCGCGCTGGCAACAGCGCTCCGGCCATCCGACCGATGCAGGATCTCCTCCAACTTCTCCTCTGTGGTTGTGGCTCTCGTGGAGTAGGATGACAAAGATGAGGAGTCATGCAGCATCAAGCTGCCGCTGATGCAGACCTCCTCCTCCTCCTTCCGTGTACAATGTAAATTGGATCACCTCCATCATGTTATTTATCTCGTAGGGTATTGTAGCCCCAATATCATCACGTAGAAGTGGTAGCCAAATAAATTAGTTTTACTTCTTAAGGTAGTGAACACCACCATCCAAGTGATGTTGGTCAATTGCCATCTTGCTCGATTTCTAAATCTGGAGCTAACAGTGTTAATACTGAAATCTGACATTGCAGATTACATGGTTTTGGTATTTCTTGTGCTTCCGGCTTCCTCCCGTCAAGATGAAAGGTCGCAGTTTGGCAAGACCCTACTCTTCTTCCTGGTCGTGTTTCTCTAGGCTTCAGCCACAAAGGGAAGTAGGCTCGCTTTGCATCTGGGCGACAGTGAGGTGCCAGCAACACCCATCGTTGAAGCACATGTATTGAGAGGTGGATCCGTTCTTAGATTGCTTAATATTGCAACTGAAAGGTTTCATATCCACATTTATGCGATTTTTTCTGTAAACGAGCAGCTGAGAACTACTTTCACTTCAATTCTGAAGATCTAATTCTAAATTGGCAAAAACCATATCAGTGTTCATTTTCAATATTGTCATCTCAAAGGTAGAACTGTACCTCATTTTGATAATCCCATTATCAAGAAGATTTTTTTTTTACAGATTTTCGCCATGAATAGCCTATACTGATATGCCACTTTAAAGATGGGATCGTACTTAATTTACTACTTCTATTTGCATGCGATCCAGGGGGGGCTTCGGTCATGGATGCCAACCCTTCATGTATATGTGCATTCATGGGTCTATACTCTATAGTACTATACTGGCATATGCATCGTTCTTCGCTGCCGTTGTTCTCTTAAAAACTCGACTGTGTCCGTTTGTGCATTAGCTATGCAGTCTTCAGTTACGTTTTCTTTACCCAAGACTAACCACACAATAATCATTTTCTAACATTTTCTTGTTCCATGACTTCATTCAGAATATCCTGCAATGGTTTTCGGTATTGTACAAAATCATGGCCCTTCAGCAGAATCAAATAAAAACGAGAGAATATGTCAGGCACCGAATATGGACGCATCATGAAGGGTGCTTTGAAAATAAGTACATTATTGGTCATTTCTTTCTATCTGTAATTTTTGTTTGTCGTTGTCATTCTCAGTGTGGTTTGTCCCCTACTCTGTTGTCATTACAAATCATTTTTTTAGTTGTACTCTTTCATTGACACAGCAATAAAGGTTGCCTACTTTAGTTTCCCGTGTGTGGATGGTTGCAATTAATTAGATTGTCTGGCAGGTGCCTCCGCCTCCATTACATGTATAAGCGTTTGTATTTGTTCACAAAATTGAGGTTATATTCTAAAACTTGAAGGAGCTATCCTCATTTGCATAAGTATAAAGATGAATGGTGATGAAAGCCAAATTATTTGATGCACGTATTTCTTCGTTTGGGAAGCATGATTAATTTTGCAATTTTATTTTATTTCCTAAAGTATTTATGTACTCAATTTTTTTGGTGGATGTTATATTTATAGAGATCAATGGTATCTTCATGTCAGTACAGTTTTGTTGAGTGTTATATGCACAAACAGCTGGAGATGTGAGGAACCAGTATTGCGTGGAGAGGAACTGGTTGTGTTGGAGCTTGGGACAAGGAGGATGCACCATGGTCCATGGCCAAGGCTACAATCTGGTCATCGTCTTGCCACCAGCAAGGGTCGCTTCACCTCAACATATCTTACCTATTCCCAGCCGTTTGTAGCAACACACGTGTTGACAAATGGGTACACGCCATAGTACATTTTGATCAAAATCTACATATATCTTTGTTGTTTGCTTAGCAACATACATGTCTCTTGAGATAGAGGAATTGATGTGAATTGATGTGTGTGGCTACATGGTGGAAAATGACAGGTGTGCCATGCTTGACATTCATGGTTGCAAAGAGAACAACTATCTGAGTAATTTATCTCTCTATATAATTGTTTTATATAGATTCTGGTTTCTTCAAGTCATTTTGACCGGCACATCAAAATAGAGATAATGCAAGAACATGCGTAATTAAATCAGTAAGCAAGATGAGAGGCTATAAAAAATCAAAGTTCCCTGTCATCTCATCTACCAAAAACCCCAAAAAAATAAAGAGAGTAAAATATGAAAAAGATAGAAATTCACGAAAATCCAAAAGTATAATTTTTTTTCTTAGGGATACTTCACATAGGAACAAACAAAAATGAACAAGATCAACAACATGCTCCAGTAGTTTGAGTAACTCAAGCGACAATGATGTCCTCCTCGGGTTGGCTGCGTTGTCGTTAAAATGTTGATTAAAATGTTGATTAAAAGGACGTCTTTGTTTGTAGCTATTCTTCGCCACCACATTTTTCACATGGATGACGTTTACGTGTGTGGTGGCAAAATTAATTTAAGAAGCCGTGGCAACGCACGGGCATTCAACTAGTAAGTGGTAAAATGTATATTTTTTTGTGGGATCAAACTTAGAAACTATTATGTAGTGAAGTACTCCCTCCGCCCCTAAAAATATGTCTCAACTTTATCTAAATTGGCATGTATCTACGCACTAAAATACGTTTAGATACATGCATATTTTGATAAAATTGAGACATCCTTTTTATGGATGGAGGGAGTAGTATATTTATGTGTATACGATCTTGTAGTTGACACTATTTGACATAACTCTATTATTTTGTCTCAGGGATTATTTCTTTCTAGTAGTTCGGCGTTAAATTTGTAAGATATATGTACCCATTCTAAATTAAGTATGCATATAATCTGCATGTTAATTTGAGTAAAACACTCTCTGCATATGTATCCGATACCATATTTACTTGTATCCCTAGCTGATCCCGGATCCGATCCACTTCCAGTCCTATCCGGACCATGAACCCCCAACGAGTAAATTTCTCGGGGCCATGTACAAACATAGCAAACTGAAATATCTGTGGTTTTGGTCCCTCACCCGCTCCCCTCATTGTATCGGTTGCATTTGTTTGAGCTCTCCATGTCGATTGGTTGGAGTGCGAGTTTGGGAGTTTGTTGCTCTTGGAGGACACCACCACCTAGATAGTTGGTGGTGGTTGTGTTGGTGACCTCTTTGTGAACATTGTGAAGAGGTCCAAGTGCTTGCGAAGTGGTTGTGAAGCTTTCAAGGTGAAGGGAAAAGCTATCCATGGTGGAAGAGATCATACTTGGTTTGGGTGAGCTTCTACCCCTTCGTGGGGATTTAATTTGAACTGAACAACAACTTTCCTGTTGCTTTTGGAGAATGTTTTCCCTACTTATCACATTTTCTCCACTAGTACATAAGAGGATACTCTTGATAGACTCTTGTGTTGATATTTTCATGTCCTTTCACACACCATCGGAGTGATGTTGACTCTATAGTCGCCAACAAAGTTAAGTGAAACATTCAGAATAAACGCCGTGGAAAAGTGTTTCACTTGAAGGATGAACATATTGCTTATGTGTTCCATAGTTACACAAATGGACTTCTTTTATAGGCTAACCTTGGAATATGCCTCTTCTTGAACAAAAAATCATGGCCCACTAAGATTTTACAATATTTTAAAATCAGTAAGATTCACGTTGCATTTCTTCGCTCTCTCTGGTTGTAACTTTCTTTCAATAATTTGTCATACTTCTTATTTTGAAGTGTGTGCTCGCCTAGTCCTTCCATAGTTGGGGTAAAAAGATCACTGTGGGTAGGATCGTTGTCATCTCTAGAAACCACCATAGCTACATTGATAGTGTAGGTTGGCTAATTCTAGTGTAGGGTTCCGATACTAACTTACAATGGTCAAATTTTTACAACGAAACAATATCCAAGAACCTCAGTTTAGTTCATATGGTTGTACCCTCAACATTGCATATATGTGTTGGTCCCTGCATATGCACATCGTGGCATGCTATGTTTTAGTCTGCATATCCTATTTTGGGCATGTCATTATCCAGCAATCATACTTTTCAAAATAATTGTAGCCCACAAAATATGCCAAGTTGCGAAATTCTTGTCAGTCTAGGCCCAAAACTTTTACACTCATGTATCAAGTTCTATCAATGACAGCATACTAATTTACCATGTACTCCCTCCATTCTATATTAGTTGTTGCAACGACAACTAATATGGAACGGGGGAGTACAAGATAACTGTAATGGAAAAATAAATCATATTAATGGTTGAACCTTCTTGGATTTTCGAGTGTTCAGTATACGTCGTCTTGAGGCCCTAGCAGCCATAGCATTGAGTTTGGCAGAAATCCTCTTAGAAAATTGTTGCTTATCGCTACCATTTTTTCCTTCATTGTTGCAAGTAGCTTCAGGATTGCAGATTTCATCGTCGTCCTCGTTCTTAGTTTCTTCAACATTATCGCTTGGCTTCAAGTGATAAAGCCATTGGTCATTTGGTCTCAACAACATGTCCTGATCAGGTGGAAGAGAGATTGATCCTAGAGGAGTATTATACTTGGGCAGGGGGATTGTGTTCCGACTACGTGCCATTTCGATGATAGCCTACCCAAGGTGAAGAATTCATCACTTTATGAAAAAACTATAATAACACAAATATTATAGGATCAATTAGGTATATATATCGACGAATTCACACAAAAAAATTAGGTATATATATCTCATGGCATAAAATTCACAACAGTGCTTTAAACTGATACGGATAATAAAACCATAATTAGTAAACCCAATAAAATAAATTATACTCCATGAGAAATCAATTGTAGAAAACCCCTCATTGCTATATAGCTACATTAATATGAGGTATAATTTTGATAACTCAACCGTCTTGTGTATTCTTGACTAGTCTAGATAAGAGGTGATGACTTATTCAGATGTCATATCAGACCATATTGACTCTATTATTCCCAAGAAAGGATTCCTTGATGTGAGTGTGAAGGTGATTTTTTTTTTCAGGGGAGGTGCCAAGATAAATGATAAGAGAGAGTGTCTGCTTTCAATTCTTTAAGGGTTGAAGCCAGGAGCATTTGTCCTCTTTGCTTATGATTTTTTAACGCCTTATGATATTTTAACTGCAGATGGTTTGGCCGTAAAGATAAAACGACATATGAACAAAGGTCTAGTCAAAGCATTGACAATGTCTAATTGATTGTGGTCAACCGTCAAGGCGCCAACCCCCATTAGGTGGCAACAAAACTTCATAGAAAGGATGAGCCGGTAGTGCAAGAGTTATTAGATTACCATGTTTTTATAAATTCAAGACTAAAAATGAATTTTCATTCGGATGAGTGTCAAAAATGATGCGAGGGTTGCACATTTCCCATATCTTGTGTTTAATGACAAGAAAATATTTAGTAATTCTCAGTGAAAGCAAGCGGAGTAAAAAAATAAGCATAAGGTAAATCATTTGTAAATCAAATTATTGTCTATTGGAGAGTTTCTCTTATCAAGATTATTTTTTAAGTGTGTGACTATACATGCTAGGTTTAATAGAATATATATACCAGGACGTGTTGCAGAAAAGCAACTAGCTAGCTTCTACTGGAAACATAGATGTGTCCAGGGCTTTCAGAGGCAGCACGGGGGGCGTGTATTTTGAGTATAATAAACAAAACGAGTACAAGGCGTATTGAGTGTCTGCTAGACACTTTTCCCCTCTTTTTGTATGCATATTCAGTTTCTCCTCTTACAAAATATGTTTGTTCCGTATTACTTATACATGAGAAGATGCAGAACAGCAGAAGTAAAAAACACTGAATTTCTTCCAATGCGAAAGTCTCACATGATCGGTAAAAGTCCAAGGGAACTGGAACAGAGAAGGGAGAATGCATGCGCATGATCTAACCAACCGCAACCCGTCGAGAGCTTACGTGATTACAAATTTACAATCAAGAAACAGCAGAGAAAATCCTGGCGAGGAGGGAACAGATAGGCGTACCTCGCGACTGGGCAGCTGGGGGAAGAAGGTGGCGTTGGAGAGGATGGCCAGCCGGACGTCGTCCGCGTCCAGCACCGCGCCCCTTCCGGCGTGATCTGCGTAGGCCAGCGCGTCGACGAGCACGCCGCCGGCGTAGCGGTAGGCGAGTATCAGGAATTGCTGCACCACTGCCGGCTCGTAATCCCCTTTCTTGAGCCCCACCGAGTGCAGGATCTCCTTCACGACGCGCGCATCCCGTGGCTCGTCGCCGGCGTCCGCCGCCGGAGGAGGAGGTGTCTGTACGGCTCTGGGGTCCATTAGGGCAGAGTAGCCGATCTGAGGAAATGGAATCGTATCTACTCTTCGCGGGAGAATCAGTCCAAGATTTGGTTCAACTAATAAAATTTTACAATACTTATGTTTCTATCCAGGAAAACACAGCAAAGACACTTTGGCCGAGTGGTTAAGGCGTGTGCCTGCTAAGTACATGGGGTTTCCCCGCGAGAGTTCGAATCTCTCAGGTGTCGAATTTTTGAAAAATTATTTTGCTGCACAAGCCAGGTTCCAGAGCATTTACTTAGTTCAAGGAAAATATGTACAAGCACCAGAGTTATTTTTCTCTCAATAATCCTATACCTAAGGACTGGTGGGTTTTGTAGGTAATTTTTTTAAAACCTATCCGTATGTGTAGCATTACTATTTTCTTTCTGTGTAAGTCATGCTGCAAATCATTTGCTCAGTTCAAGAAGAGGGTACAATGCTTGGTGAACTGAGATTATTGAGTCGGATATTGTACATTTAATTTATTTTTCTGCATAAAGATCTCCATAGAATTTGCTTAGTTCAAGAAAAAAATGTACAAATATATGGTGATCTAACGTTATCAGAATTAGGTAGTGTACACTACACACTCAAACTCTATAGCCACTTTGGAATAGAAATTGTGGCTCCTTTTGAAAACGTCGACCATATAGCTTAATCGGGTCACGCATGCCCATTCGCTTGCGAGAAACTTAGGCAATTAGGGCTTCCTGCCTCCCATTGGCAGCTCCGCCGATCTGGCTCACCTTATGTGGCCTTAGGGCCATGGAGGCGCGATGGATCATCGGCAGGAGGACTCTGTTTTTGATGTTTTTATCTGTCTTCTTAGGGTTTCTGTCCTACTTAGGAAGGTGTGATGGTGGTGACTCCCTGAAGATGGAATAAAGCCATCCTCGTCTAGCCCCCGTCCTGGCGGTGCGTCTAGCACTAACGGTGGGTGTGTGTGTGTGTGGAGGTTTGTCTCCAATGAATCTCACTAGATTTGGTTGGTGTTCCTTCTGATCTACGCTTCTCTTTATCGGCGATGGTTGCTGCTCTCGTGCCCTGGTCATTTGGGGCATTAGCATGACAAGTTCCCGCTTATCTATTACAACAAACTCTACAACAACAAGTTTTGTCTGGCTCCATTGACTTTAAGGTTGTTTAACCTTTTGGCTTATATGTACATTGATTTTTGGTATAGGCTGGCTTTTATTAATGATTTTACAAGAGAATTTCAACATGTAAAAGCCATCGTTGACCAAACATATTAATCATTTTATACATCTAAAAGACATTAAATATTTCACATACTACTACATTCTCCATTATTTTTTGTGATATGCTTCTCCCTCTCGCGAAGTCTGCTTGATCTGGATGAACCACTGGATCTAATGACGAGATCAAGGCGAAGAAAAATACATTTCGGCATGGATTTGACGCGACTATTTTTTAGAGTATTTGAGCCATACTTGTTTGGTTTAGCACCTCGTTTCTTTTGAATGAGAATATTACATGCTTTATTGATGCAGTTTAAGTTAGGAGTTCCCTAACATAATTTATTCATGAAGGTTACACAATCTTTTAGCTTCCTGCAAAAGAACACGTTATTGTAGCTCATCAATATGCGTACACCATGTTTCATTCTCTAAGAGCTTGTTTGTCAGCCATCATTTCATGCCTAAATCGTAGAACTCAATCGAAATTCATACGCAACGTGTTTGTTTTTCATGGAATTGAAATTGTCATTTCAACTGGAAATTTCAGCGAATTGGTACTGTATGTTAAGTTAATTCCTCTCTCTAACCCTGCCATTCTTGTGGAAATCATTTAATTTCATAATTCCTTGTGGCAGTCAAACATAATTTTTTTAGCTTGGAATTTCAAAATGAAATGATGGCACCACATTGTCCTTTCATTTCTACCAACTGAAATAAAATGAGGGATGACAAACGAGCACTAAAATTTTGTAGATGGAAAATCTGCAATCCATTAGACTTGCCAATATCGCTGGCAACCAGAACATGGGCAAAGGTAGGAGCACCAGCCGGCCATACGGCTTTGGGCTGATGCCCCATCTTCACGCCAAACTTTGCAATAGCGTCTGCTCACAAGCCCTTGGGCTATACGAAAACAAAACGTAAGTAAAATTCAGAAAAGTTAGAGCCTTAATTAATCCCTCGAAAGAGACCACCAGTAGGAGCTAGGTTAAACTCCCTGATGGATACTGCATGAACCAGTTTCACCACAAATATTCGCCATACCCTAATCCCGGACCTTTGTCATCGCCTAAATGCAAACCTCAGCTAAAACCTGAAGGGGTCACTCACAGTCATGGTTCAGAACACCTGCAGCAGCACCAAACTGGCAGCTGCTTCACCTTCAGCGCGTCGCCGTCAGGAACAGCACTGTCCAAGCTTTGTAATGACGCGTGTATGTTTCTGGGCTGTACTCTGTATACATTCTTTCCTTCTGAAGAACCAGCAACACCAAAAATAAACAAATAGTACAAATAACGTAATTTTCATTGTATACACAACAAAGACGCTTTGGCCGAGTGGTTAAGGCGTGTGCCTGCTAAGTACATGGGGTTTCCCCGCGAGAGTTCGAATCTCTCAGGCGTCGCATATTTTTTTTTATTTTTTCTTCACTTCTCATTTTGCATCTTATGCAGTAAAGCTCCCTGGCATTTCAATGTCTAGCTCGTGGAGCAAAATATTTTATAAATTCGCAATTCTTTCATAAGCAAAATCGGAACTACTAGAGAACTGAAAGCACGTATGAAAGGTGATTTTGGCTCCAGTACTCTCCGAGAGAGTTCGAATCTCTCAGGCGTCGCATTTTTTTTTTCTTCACTTCTCATTTTGCATCTTATGCAGTAAAGCTCCCTGGCATTTCAATGTCTAGCTCGGGGAGCAAAATATTTTATAAATTCGCAATTCTTTCATAAGCAAAATCGGAACTACTAGAGAACTGAAAGCACGTATGAAAGGTGATTTTGGCTCCAGTACTCTCCTCATTTAAAAAAATAAAAGATATTTTAATAAGTTTTCAGAAAATATGAAAATAATTCTGGAGACTGTCAGTGATATATCCCACAATCATGCAAAATCTCAACCCGAAATTCCTTTTATTTTTTTCCAAACAAAATGAGAAAATCTGATATGGTTTGAAGATTTGAAAATGACTACTCATATATACAATTTTGTCATTTCTGTGTAGCTCAGAATATAAAGTATTTGAAATTGATTTTTTACACGTTTGCGGGATACATCATTGACTATATGCGGATTTGTTTCCAGAATTTTTTGAAACTCAAAAATATGATTTTTGATTTTTTAAAGAAGATTTCTTGTGCCCATGTGCACCAAATCTGTCCCGTATCAGTATAGTGTTTACATTCCAATAAGGGTTGTCCCACGGAAACCATTTACTGTGCTCAAACTCTTATCACATATTTACATGCTTACAATCTTGTGCTACTTCAACAAACGTATCAACAAAATATACACCAGATGCTAACAATGTGTTACTATTCTGTCAGTGCAGGAGAACCTAAGCTTCAGATGAATTTTACATGCTACATACCTTCTTTTCCTCTACTTCAACAAATAAACACCACATACTACACTATATGTTACTGTTATGTCAGTGTAGAATCTGAACTTCAGATGATTAGCTTCGCTGTCATATCTATATTCACAAGATCTACTGTTCGACGTCTGTCAAGATGGTGAAACCGCGAGACGGTGATCAGAAATTTGGTGGAACCCCCTCATGTAACTTCCAGATTTGCATGGAGTTGAAGGAATCAGCTCCAGCACATCGCCCATCTTCAGCTCTTGGTTCAAATTGTGCACAGCATGGCAATTCAGCCTCAGGCTCAACTGAATGTCATATGAAGAAGCCCTCTTCAATAGGTCCAGTATTTTTGACTTTTGGGGGAGCTCTTGCACTGACATCTGAACAAAACAAACAGAACAAATTAAGTTTTACTGCTCTTTGACGAGATCTAAATTATACATTGCAAGTACATAGTTAATCAGAAATCACAAACGCAAAAAATAGTGAATGTACTCCACCTTCTCGTTCTCCAGAAGTATTACTAGGATTGGTCCACTGTGATCATATTGTTTCGAATAGGAGAAAGGACAGTCGTCGGAGTGAGAAGGGAAGGTGCATGTTGTCCTCGGTGACGGACCAACTCCAAGAGGTGAAGGGTGATCTATGTGCAAAGATTCACACTGCCATGTAACAACACATCTAACCCATTCAACCATTTCAGGAGCACATGAAGAGCAACTCCGAAGGCCTTCCTTGTACCTCCAATGTGCAGCAATTCCAAACTCTGCCTGCAAATGCATGTCCCCGGTACGAATTTGGATCTCTAATGGGAGTGATTCTTCACTGAGGACAACCGTGTGCAGGGATTGGTACCTACAAGTTAAGAAACATTAAGTTACCACAGTAACTAAAAGATTTTCGGCATACTATAGCAATTCTTCGCAAGGTCGTACCCATTAGGTTTCGGGCTGTTCACATAGTCTTTGAACTTCCCAGGAATTCTAGGCCACAAATGATGGACAACTTCTAATGTTGTGAAACAATCAGCTTTATTCTCAAGTATCACACGCACCCCATGTACATCATAGATTTCATCCATCTCCAGTTTCTTCCTGTAATAAGAAACAATCACATTAGCCTGTATATATGTCTCTCAGCCTAGCAAGGTTTCTTCAATGTTATGTTCAAGCTAGTTCAGAAACTATGTAAAATGGATAATAATTTATTTGATTTCAACACGACTAAAAATGAAATGCAATTATTTGAATGTTTTTTACTAGAAAGGATAGCAGAAGTAAAACATAATACACTAGATTACCTTGCCATCTTGCTGTAGATGCTGTACATGCTCTTATGCCTCCCCGATATGGAACGATAGGATAGTCCGCTCACCTGAAGGGCTTGTTCCAGTCGCCTTATTGCTGCTGCAATCATATCTCTGTTGTAGAACTGATGAAGATTAGATGACAGTTCCTCATATTGTTCTGGGTAAAGGTGCTTGAAGCACAGATTTTCAAGCTGTTCCTTCCAGTTCAATATCCCCAATTGATTTGCCAACGGAGCAAATATCTCCAGTGTTTCCTTTGCAAAGCACTGACGCTTGATCTTGGGCAACGAATCCAACGTCCTCATATTGTGTAGTCTATCAGCGAGTTTGATGAGCACGGCTCTTGCATCTTCCATTGCAAGGAAGACCGTACGTAACCTGTCAGCTTCATCAGTTCTGCTCGCTGTATTGCTTCTACGAGCAAGTTTGCTCAAATGACTTAGATTTGAAACCTATGAAGAAATCAACACACTAAATCTAGTCATTCCACAATGGCCAAGCATCCTTGTCCCAGAAAATGTTGGCCAAGCACCCTAACATATATCAGATGTAATATTGACTTAAGATAACCAAAATCTCAAAGCAGCCTTTCCCAAGTTCTAGATAGTGCATATGATATCATAACCTAAGTAGACCGTTCACAGAAAGAAAAATCAGATAACAGACTAACAAAATCACCAAAAGGCATATCTGACATGATCTGGTAACCAACCAGGAGAAGATTCTACAATATACTAAAGCGTAAGTCAATCCTAGGAGGTGGCTACTGCCTAATATAATAAAGAGCTGATGTTAACTCAATATCTGCCTTAAGAAATTTTCATCTAGAAGCCCTATCAATAACGTAACGGTCAGCATCTTCTGTCGATCACAATCTTTAATCAATTACTTTAGCTAGATGGCCAGAAACCTAACAGCATCTACTTCTCGACCACGAAAATGACAAGACCAAGAAATATGAAAATAGAAGAAGGGGTCATGCAGAGACATAATCATATAACTAATCAATTGTGATTATGACCTGGTCCTGGACTCAGGCGAAGATTATGTCACGCTCAAAAAGTTATCGGCAGATGCTGGTATGAGTGATCTCTTTTTTTTAGAAAAAAAAGGTGTACCAACGAAGAAGCTCTGAATCAGCTCTACCAAACTAATTACCACTAACAAGTGAGCCTGCTCATCAGATCCTAATGTCAGCTAATTATGTCATGCTCAAAAAGTTATCCGCAGTTGCTGGTATGAGTGATTACTATTTTTTATAGAAAAAGAGGTATACCAAAGAAGAAGCTCTGAATCAGCTCTACCAAACTAGTTACTATAGTAACAAGTGAGCCTGCTCATAAGATCCTATTATCAGTTATATCTAGTAACTACATAAAATATTCAGATTCTTACCCCCTTGACAAGGTCCGCGACGCCAGCGCCGAATTGCTCGGAGATGGAGCCATAATCCAAACCAGCGTCGTCGACGGTGTCGTGCAGCAATCCCGCCGCGACAACCGAAGGGCCGGCGCCCAGCTCCGCGAGCAGCGCCGCCGTCTCCACGCAGTGCTGAAGGTAAGGATCGCCGCTCGCGCGCATCTGCAGAAACCACCAGAACGCCCAATTGAGGGGCGCGGTCAAGTCACCTCACTCAAACGTCCACCAAAATGCGCAGAGGAGCGAGGGACACCGTCGAGCACCTGGCCGCGGTGAGCCGCCTCGGCCGCGTAGAAGGCCTTGCGCACGAGCTCGTCGCGGAATATCGCGTGCAGCGACTGCGCGCCGCCGAGCAGCGCGGCCGCGGAGTCGGAGCGGCCCGCGTCCTCGCCCGCCACGCCGGCGCGGGCGCGCCTGGCGGACGGGGGGCTGCTCCGGCAGGGAGCGCGGGGGGAGTCCGCTTGGTGGTCGGAGGCCCGCGCGAAGGACAGGGAGGGCGGGGTCCGGCACCGGGTCGCCCGCAGCTCGCCGGCGGCGGCCTGGGCGCGGGGCAGGAGCTCGAGCGCCAGCGCGGCGGGGGGCTGCGGCGCCGAGAGGCGGTAGTGGGGGCGGCACTTGACGGAGCAGGTGACCGCCGCCGGCATGGCGCCGTGGCGAGCTGGGAATCTGGGAGGAAAGGGAAAGGGGGAGGTGGAGAGAGGCGTGGAAGGGAAGGTAGAAGGAAGAAGAGTTGGGACGTTGGGGCTTTTCCTCGATTTCGCGCGTGGTGGCGTGGTTATGAACAGTAAGGTTGGGTGGTCGTGTACGCTTTGGAACGAACACAAATTGCCATTTGGGCTGTGAATTTGCAGATTTTGGAACACAAAGCGGTGAATTTGCTGCTTTTTTGGGCGTGTAAATTAGGCTGCGTGTGTTAACATGTTGTACTGCAACGACCATCATTTCTCACACTTTTTTGTAGCCGTATTGTCCGTTTGTGGCTTTGTGCTATAGCTCGTTTTCGCTGACCCCATTTTTTGTTGTAAAGGTTTTGGGTTTGCACGTCACACTTCTTTTAGATCCTAAAATAAAAACCAACTAAGCGTGTTATGCACTTTGGCTACTTCCAAGACAAGTGTAGGTTCAGTTGACCACTTCCAACTTTAGGGCTTGATTCATTATATTATCGTATGAATTTCGGATGATTTGAATCCTTACAGAAACAATATACGTGGGTTGCCTAGTTTGTAGGATTGAATCGTACATGAATTTTTTTCTGTGAAATACTTTCAACTACACTTTTTTTAGGAATTTATATCCATTGATCATCCTCTTGGTAAAAATTATGAGTATTTGTTTTTTCCTTGGCGCAATAAAAAACAACATCAATAAAATGGGCATGACATTTTAATTGTGCGTATTTCCTATTTTTGTATTTTTAAAAAAATCCTACGAACTAAAGAGACTATAAAATATGACTGTTGTTTCTGTTACCACCCGATTTTGGCCAAATCAGGAGATGGGCCGTAAGTGAAGATGGGCTTGAAGGACGTACACGTGGAGCATCTTCAAGGCCTTGCGAGAGTTTGGGCTAAGTTGCCCATGTATCGTAACATAGTAGATCGCATTGTAATTTAGATTAAAGAGATAGAGTCTGGCCCGTGCACGGTTAGGTGCACGCCCAATTAGAAAGTCCCTTGGACTATAAATATGTATCTAGGGTTATCGGAAAAGGAGGACAATCATCGTTCAACCAACACAAATCAGGCGCATCGCCACCCCTTCTCTTCGAGGGTTTCTCCGGGTAAGCACCATGCCTAGATCGCATCTAGCGATCTAGGCACACGTTTCGTCAACCTTGTCTTGCTCGTCTTGGCCTTGTTGATGGCGAGTACTACTTATCCTTAGGTGTTTAGGGGCTTGCATTGGTGCTTTCACGTGCATATCGCGCAATGCCGTCCCTCGACACCTAGCTGCCCTTACGTCTACCCAGACGTAAGGGCAGCATCTTGCTTGTTCGTAACTCAGTAGATCTGATCCGTTATAGTTGCTCCTTGCTCCGCAAGGATTAGTTTAATATCTGCATAGTTAGGCCTTATATTGGGGTCGGAGGATCCGGTGGTGCGTTAGGCGTTGTTTACCGTCCCTGCGAGGGATGTTCTGGGGATCAACGTTATGTTGGTTTTTAGGCCTCTCGTAGGGGTAGTTTGCATCATCTCTCGTAGCTGCTAGGCCCGATCGCACGTAGGACGTTCCGATTATGCGGTGAAAACCCTAAACGTCGTGGATCGTTTTAGCTTTGTCCTGATCAAGCAGGATCCCCATGCCATTGTAAATCCAACGTGAAACATGGGGCGATCGGCTCCTTGAGCCGATCCACAGGACGAGGCCGATAGGGCTATTTAATGTTTACGTGTCCACCATGCAGGAACAAATCGAAGCACTAACACCCTCGATCGGGTCTAGGTCGGGTGGCCCTAACATCCGCCGGGACGTTGGCCGAAGATTTGCGGGACGACGCGAGGTGCTAGGGATCCACTAAGCGGCCCTGGGAGCTTCCCGGCTCTTCGTGTTGCTTAACCAACGCCCGACGGGGGGTTTTGGAGGGTAACACATTCTGGCACGCCCGGTGGGACCTCCACGTCGACATCTTCTGCGACATCCACGTCAACATCCACGTCAACATCGGCATCCGAGATGGCGGAGGAACAGATCACATACGAGGACCTTCCTCCTGATCACAAGAAGAAATACGATGAGCTGAAGGCCATCGTTGAAGCCGAACTCATCGGCTCCTTTGAGAAGACTCGTTCGCACGGTATCAGGTTCAAAGGATTCACTCCACAAGGCGTCCTCGACGGGGTAGATGCTCTCCCTTCGGATGAACGTGCCGAGCCTGCGACGGAGGTCAACTACATGGTGGCCCATTCAGCATCGGCACTGAGAGCCTGGTGAACACTTTGGAGCGCGTTGCGCTCCGTGTGGTGCAAGAGATCATGGAGCGTCGATATTCCCCTTCAGGACCTGTTCTAGGGACTCACCAGGGAGAGATGCAACTCCACACCAGGCCACCTCTGCCGTACGCGGCGGCTCCACAGCCACAAGGCTCACCGGCATACGTCGTCTACAAAGTTGGGGGTGACCCGGGCGACTATCAGTTCTTGCATGACCCGCCCAAGGAAATCCCACACGGATACGTGTGCACGTATGTGCCGGCCTGGACGCGGGCGATCCAGCTCCACCGGGAGGGATTGCCGGAGCGAGCAATTGTTCCGGGAAGAACAACAGCGGGGAGTTTAGGAGCGAAGAGAAACAAGCGTGGTTAGCCAAGTATACCACTTCACCAGTCCAGGAAAGCTCAGCCACTACCTCCACAGATCGATCAGCGCGATCTGAGAGATCGGTTCGGCATCTTGCCGAAGAAGAAGATAATCGGCTATTCCAAGCCGTACCCCAATGAGTTCGACCTGATCCCACTACCGCCTAAGTACCGGCTTCCGGACTTTAACAAATTCAGTGGGTCGAAAGGGTCAAGCTCCATCGAGCACGTGAGCCGATACGGCCGATTGGGCATGGTTTCGATAGGATCAGCTACGGGTGAGGTTCTTCTCGCATCCCTCACCGGTCCAGCGTTTGGATGGTACACCTCGTTGCACCAAATTCGGTGCAATCATGGAAGCAGTGGAGGAACTGCTCCACACCCAATACCATTCGGAGGCTACTGAAGGTATTGCCGAACTAGCGCAGTTCGGCAAGGAGAGACGGTGGCTGAGTACATCCAACGTTTCGAACTGTCAAGAACCGATGCTATTCGGCTCACTTAACGAAAAGGTCGAGCTGGCGTGGCAGGCCTTGCGGCGTCGTTCAAGGACCACGTTCCGGTCGAGTACAACTCGTTGACGCACCTGGTCGATGGTGACCTTATATGAACAGCGCCATCCGTATGCAGGACAAGTTCAGCGCGATAACCCTGGTCAATGCTGATGAGGATGAAGATTGCGGAAGATCGGGAAGTTGCGATAGCCGAGTGGACTCGGACGCCGCATGTCCTGCAAATGGGTGAACCCGCCGGGGCCTCCAAAAGGGTTGGACTTTGACGTGACCAAACTGAACAGATCTTCGATGCGCTACGAAAGAAAACAGTTGAAGCTACCCGAAGGCCACAAGATCCCTACGGCACGGAGATGAACAAGAGGCCATACTGCAAATGGCATCACACGTTCACGCACGCCACCAACGACTGCAAAGTGTGGCGCGCACAAATTCAGATGGCGATAGAATCAGGCCGATTAACTTTCGGACAGTTTGCCATGAAGGTAGACATGCGTCCGTTTCGGACGTCAACATGGTGGACCTAAGCCACTCCATAAGAGAGCCAGGGTTCTCTTTCGATGTCAATATGGCAGGGTTTGTGATCCGCCATGGCGTGGACAAAGCGAGAGCAGCCACTCTCGTGGCAAAGATAGAGAGGAGGCCACGCGACCGGCCCCAAGACGATGATAGACGGTACCTAGCCGAGGAGGAGGTGAGAAGCATACGGTATCAGCGCCCATTATCCGTGCATCTCCTCAACAAATATGAGCAGCGATGCGACCGACGTCGGTGCTACGACGAAGACGATGAAAGATATCGTCGGTCGATGCGGAGAACAGGAGGTATCGTCGGAATGACGGCAACAACGACGGGTACGAACGTCGCGCCGGTGGGAGGTCAAGGGAGCAAGACAACGTGGATAAGCACTGGAACTGTCCCTTCTTCAAACATTGCTGGGACTCGGGAATGAGCCGATTGCCAACAATCGAGAACGCAGTGCAAACAGCGAAGGGAAGACCGAAGTTTCGGTGTTCGAGCGCCTAGGACCTCTCCCACCTCATAACAAACGAGTGAGTCCTCTCAAGAAGAAGACTTCGAGGAGTCGGATGGAGAAGAAGATAGGTATCACCGACCAAGGTGGTGCCCGATGGATTCAGCCATTCTCGAAGCGTAGGGTGCAACGGGCGAAACCGGAAGAAGCCGAGGCACGCATATACGTTGAGAAGAGCACGGCCCGATCTGGCCGTGAAAATCCAACAAACAGTGGAGACGAAGGCGCACCCGCCAAAGAAAGTATGGCGCCCAAACGAAAGCCGATGCACGAGCATCGGCGATGCCGATGCGAGCATCGGATACGAACATGATATCCGTGACCCGGACGGAGTAGCAAGTCCAAGACATTGGACATATGTGGCAAGGCCGATCCCGAGATCGGCCCTCAAAAAATGAAAAGAGAAGGATCTCATCTCCAACATGCCACGTAGCTACAGCGGAAATTCAAGAAGTTGCAAATCATCGCCAAAGCCTTGCAACGGAAAAGGAGGCCGATTCCCGCAAATCGGCCAAAATTATCCTCAACATACCTTGTCTGTGTTCAGCATTGATCCGACAGATGCCGAAGAGCCGATGCCATCAATTACTTGACAGAATCGGCTCGGGGGCACATAGATGGATGAGATACGAGGATACGGAGCTGGGAACGGATGTCAAATGACCAACAGAGCAGCAAGCATGGGGCCGATACATAAACAAATCGGCCATAAAAATCGAAAAAACAGAAATTTTTTAGCACAACCGATGCGTAGACATCGACTTAAGAATTCAAAGCCGATGCACGGCCATCGACTCAAGGGTGCAAACTGTTACAAGCGGAAGCCTAATAAAGCGTCATCTCTTGGAGGAATCCCTCAGGGATTGTTTGGCGACTCGAGCCCTCTCTTCAAGGACTTCCAACCCCTTCTGCAAGACTTTGAGCTCGGCACCATGATACGTCTCCAACGTATCGATAATTTCTTATGTTCCATGCTACTTTATTGATGATACCTACATGTTTTATGCACATTATATGTCATATTTATGCATTTTCGGAACTAACCTATTAACAAGATGCCGAAGAGCCAGTTTGTTTTCTGCTTTTTTGGTTTCAGAAATCCTAGTAAAGAAATATTCTCGGAATTGGACGAAACTTTCGCCCGGGGTCCTATTTTTGCTTCCAGAAGACCGAAGACCTAACGAAGTGGGGCCACGAGGAGGCCGGCGGCGCGGCCGAGGCCCTGGCCGCGCCGACCTATCCCCTGGGCCCCTCGTGTGGCCCTCGCGTTGACCTCCGCCTACTTAAAGCTTCCGTCGCGAAACCGAGAGCCACGATACGGAAAACCTTACGAGACGCCGCCGCGGTCCCATCTCGGGGATTACGGAGATCGCCTCCGGCACCTGCCGGAGAGGGATTCATCTCCGGAGGACTCTACACCGCCATGGTCGCCTCCGGAGTGATGAGTGAGTAGTCCACCCCTGGACCATGGGTCCATAGCAGTAGCTAGATGGTCGTCTTCTCCTTGTTGTGCTTCATTGTTAGATCTTGTGAGCTGCCTAACATGATCAAGATCATCTATCTGTAATACTATATGTTGTGTTTGTCGGGATCCGATGGATAGAGAGTACTATGATTATGGTGATTATCAATCTATTGTTCATGTGTTGTTTATGATCTTGCATGCTCTCCGTTATTAGTAGAGGCTCTGGCCAAGTTTTTACTCTTAACTCCAAGAGGAGTATTTATGCTCGATAGTGGGTTCATGCCTCCATTGAATGGGGGACAGTGACGAAAGTTCTAAGGTTGTGGATGTCTTGTTGCCACTAGGGATAAAACATTGATGCTATGTCTAAGGATGTAGTTGTTGATTACATTACGCACCATACTTAATGCAATTGTCGTTGCTTTGCAACTTAATACTGGAGGGGTTCGGACGATAACTTGAAGGTGGACTTTTTAGGCATAGATGCGTTGGATGGCGGTCTATGTTCTTTGTCGTAATGCCGGATTAAATCTCACTATATTTACCATGTCATGTATATGCATTGTTATGCCTTTCTCTATTTGTCAATTGCCCGACTGTAATTTGTTCACCCAACATGCTTTATCTTATGGGAGAGACACCTCTAGTGAACTGTGGACCCCGGTCCTATTCTTTACATAGCATACAATCTACTTGTTTCTGTTTTCTTTGCAAACATCTTCCACTCGATACGTTTAATCCTTTGTTACAGCAGGTGAGATTGACAACCTCTTTGTTTCGTTGGGACAAAGTACTTGGGTTGTGTTGTGCGGGTTCCTAGTTGGCGCCGGAATCCCTGGTGTTGCGCCGCATCACATTTCGCGACCATCAACCTTCAACGTGCTTCTTGGCTCCTCCTGGTTCGATTAAACCTTGGTTTCTTTCGAGGGAAAACTTGCTACTGTGCGCATCATACCTTCCTCTTGGGGTTCCCAACGAACGTGTGAGTTACACGCCATCAAGCTCTTTTGGCGCCGTTGCGGGAGATCAAGACACGCTGCAAGGGAGTCTCCACTTCTCAATCTCTTTACTTTGTTTTTGTCTTGCTTTATTTTATTTACTACTTTGTTTGCTGCACTAAATCAAAACACAAAAAAATTAGTTGCTAGTTTTACTTTATTTATGTCTTGCTCTCTATATCAAAAACACAAAAAAATTAGTTACTTGCATTTACTTTATCTAGTTTGTTTTATTTACCGTTGCTAAAATGGCCAACCACGAAAATACTAAGTTGTGTGACTTCACGAATGCAAATAATAATGATTTCCTATGCACACCTATTGCTCCACCTGCTACTACAGAATTCTTTGAAATTAAACCTGCTTTACTGAATTTGGTTATGAGAGAACAATTTTCGGTGCTAGTTCTGATGCTGCTGCCCATCTCAATAATTTTGTTGAACTTTGTGAAATGCAAAAGTATAAAGATGTAGATGGTGATATTATTAAATTGAAAGTGTTTCCTTTCTCATTAAGAGGAAGAGCTAAAGATTGGTTGCTATCTTTGCCTAAGAATAGTATTGATTCATGGACTAAATGCAAGGATGCTTTTATTGGTAGATATTATCCTCCCGCTAAAATTATATATTTGAGAAGTAGCATAATGAATTTTAAACAATTAGATACTGAACATGTTGCTCAAGCTTGGGAGAGAATGAAAACTTTGGTAAAGAATTGCCCAACCCATGGATGACTACTTGGATGATCATCCAAACCTTCTATGCAGGACTAAATTTTTCTTCGCGGAATTTATTGGATTCAGCTGGAGGTACCTTTATGTCCATCACATTGGGGGCGGCTACAAAACTTCTTGATGATATGATGATAAATTACTCTGGCACACGGAAAGAGCTCCACAAGGTAAGAAGGTAAATTCTGTTGAGGACACCTCTTCCTTGAGTGATAAGATTGATGTGATTATGTCTATGCTTGTGAATGGTAGATCTAATGTAGATCCAAATAATGTTCCTTTAGCTTCATTGGTTGCTCAAGAAGAAAATGTTGATGTGAATTTCATTAAAAATAATAATTTCAACAACAATGCTTATAGGAACAACTCTGGTAATAACTATAGGCCATATCCTTTGCTAATGGTAATGGTTATGGTAATTCTTATGGGAATTCTTACAATAATAATAGGAATGTACCCTCTGGTCTTGAAGCCATGCTTAAAGAATTTATTAGTACACAAACTGCTTTTAACAAATCTTGAGGAAAAGCTTGATAAAATTGATACTATTGCTTCTAGAGTTGATAGACTTGCCTCTGATGTTAATCTTTTAAAGTTGAAAGTTATGCCTAATAATGATATTGATAATAAAATTACTACTACAGCAAATGCCATCCAAGTTAGAATTAATGAGAATATAAGATTAATGGCTGAACTGCGTGCTAGGTGGGATAGAGAAGAAAATGAAAAACTAGCTAAAGAGAATAATGTAGCTAAAGTTTGGACTATTACCACCACTAGTAATGCTAATTCTTCACATGTTGCTGCACCTCCTACTATCAATGGTAAAATAATTGGTGTTGGCAATGTTTCTACTCCTAGTGCAAAGCGAACAAAACTGCCTGAAATTGCTAAAACTGCTGAAACTGCTTGTGATAAAACTGCTGAAATTTTTCCAACCTTGGGAACAATGATCCCATTGCTGTAGCTCATAATGATTTAGATTTTGATGATTGCCACATCTCTGAAGTTATAAAGTTCTTGCAAAAACTTGCTAAAAGTCCTAATGCTAGTGCTATAAATTTAGCCTTTACAAAACATATTACAAATGCTCTCATAAAAGCTAGAGGATAAACTAAAACTTGAAACTTCTATTCCTAGAAAGTTAGAGGATGGTTGGGAGACCATCATTAAAATGAAATTCAATGACTTTGAATGTAATGCTTTATTTGATCTTGGTGCAAGTATTTCGTTATGCCTAAAAAGATTTATGATATGCTTGACTTGCCACCATTGAAGAATTGTTATTTGGATGTTAATCTTGCCGATAATGTTAAAAAGAAACCTTTGGGGAGGATTGATAATGTGCATATTACGGTTAACAATAACCTTGTCCCCGTTGATTTTGTTGTCTTGGATATTGAATGCAATGCATCTTGTCCTATTGTGTTGGGAAGGCCTTTTCTTCGAACTTTTGGTGCTGTTATTGATATGAGGGAAGGTAATATTAAATATCAATTTCCTCTCAAGAAAGGTATGGAACACTTCCCTAGAAAGAGAATGAAGTTGCCTTTTGATTCTATTATTAGAACAAGCTATGATGTTGATGCTTCTTCATTCGATAATACTTGATTTGCACTTTCTGCGCCTAGCTGAAAGGCGTTATGGGAGACAACCCATGTTTTTACCTACAGCAATTTTTTGCTTTGTTGAGTCTTGGAAGTTGTTTACTACTGTAGCAACCTCTCCTTATCATGTTTTTGTGCCAAGTAAAGTTTCTATGTCAAAGTTGATGTTATATTTGGGATCGCTGCGCAGAAACAGCATTGCTGTCTGTCACGAATCTGGGCATAATTCTCTGTAGAAAATCCGAAAAAATCTGCCAATTTACGAGCGTGATCCTCAGATATGTACGCAACTTTCATTAGTTTTGAGTTTTTCCATTTGAGCAAGTCTGGTGCCATTTATAAATTCGTCTTTACGGACTGTTCTGTTTTTGACAGATTCTGCCTTTTATTTCGCATTGCCTCTTTTGCTATTTTGGATTTATTTCTTTGATCCATTAATGTCCAGTAGCATTATGCAATGTCCAGAAGTGAAAATAATGATTGTGTCACCTCTGAATGAGTGAATTATTAATGATGCACTAACCCTCTAATGAGTTTGCTTGAAGTTTGGTGTGAAGGAAGTTTTCAAGGGTCAAGAGAGGAGAATGATATACTATGATCAAGAGGAGTGAAAGCTCTAAGCTTGGGGATGCCCCGTGGTTCACCCCTGCATATTTTAAGAAGACTCAAGCGTCTAAGCTTGGGGATGCCCAAGGCATCCCCTTCTTCATCGACAACATCATCGGGTTCCTCCCTGAAACTATATTTTTATTCAGTCACATCTGGTGTTCTTTACTTGGAGCGTCGGTTTGTTTCGTTTTGTTTTTGTTTGAATAAGATGGATCCTAGCATTCACTTTGTGGGAGAGAGACACGCTCCGCTGTTGCATATGGACACATGTGTCCTTAGGCTTTACTCATAATGTTCAAGGCGAAGTTTCTTCTTCGTTAATTTGTTATATGGTTGGAATTGGAAAATGCTACATGTAGTAATTCTAAAATGTCTTGGATAATGTGATACTTTGCAATTGTTGTGCTCATGTTTAAGCTCTTGCATCATATGCTTTGCACCCATTAATGAAGAAATACATAGAGCTTGCTAAAATTTGATTTGCATATTTGGTTTCTCTAAGGTCTAGATAATATCTAGTATTGAGTTTTGAACAACAAGGAAGACAGTGTAGAGTATTATAATGTTTACAATATGTCTTTTATGTGAGTTTTGCTGCACTTGTTCATCCTTGAGTTTGCTTCAAATAACCTTGCTAGCCTAAACCTTGTATCGAGAGGGAATACTTCTCATGCATCCAAAATCCTTGAGCCAAATACTATGCCATTTGTGTCCACCATACCTACCTACTACATGGTATTTCTCCGCCATTCCAAAGTAAATTGCTTGAGTGCTACCTTTAAAATTCCATCATTCACCTTTGCAATATATAGCTCATGGGACAAAATAGCCTTAAAAACTATCGTAGTATTGAATATGTACTTATGCACTTTATATTTTATTAAGTTGCCTGTTGTGCGATAACCATGCTTCTAACGCCATCAACCATTGTTGAATATCATGTGAGTTGCTATGCATGTCCGTCTTGTCAAGGTCTATCATTTTAGTGGTTGGAGCATGCAAAATTGTTAGAGAAGAACATTGGGCCGCTAACTAAAGCCATGAACCATGGTGGAAGTTTCAGTTTTGGACATATATCCTCAATCTCATATGAGAATAATAACTTTGCTACATGCTTATGCATTTAAGAGGAGTCCATTATCTGTTGTCCATGTTGTCCGGTATGGATGTCTAAGTTGAGAATAATCAAAAGCGAGAAATCCGAAATGCGAGCATTCTCCTTGGACCTTTGTACAGGCGGCATGGAGGTACCCCTTTGTGACACTTGGTTGAAACATGGCATGCGAAGACCCGGTAGTCCAAGTTAAGTAGGACGAGGTGCGGGCACTATTAGTATACTATGCGTGAGGCTTGCAACTTGTAAGATATAATTTTCATAACTCATATGCTTTATTACTACCGTTGACAAAATTGTTTCATGTTTTCAAAATAAAAGCTCTAGCACAAATACGCAATCGATGCTTTCCTCTTTGAAGGACCTTTCTTTTACTTTTATTGTTGAGTCAGTTTACCTATCTCCTTCCACCTTAAGAAGCAAACACTTGTGTGAACTGTGCATTGATTCCTACATACTTGCATATTGCACTTATTATATTACTTTATGTTGACAATATCCATGAGATATACATGTTACAAGTTGAAAGCAACCGCTGAAACTTAATCTTCTTATGTGTTGCTTCAACACCTTTACTTTGATTTATTGCTTTATGAGTTAACTCTTATGCAAGACTTATTGATGCTTGTCTTGAAGTACTATTCATGAAAAGTCTTTGCTATATGATTCGATTGTTTACTCATGTCATTACCTTTGCTTTGATCGCTGCATTCATTACATATGTTTACAAATAGTATGATCAAGATTATGATGGCATGTCACTTCGAAATTATCTTTGTTATCGTTTTACCTGCTCGGGAAGAACTAAGCTGGGATGCTGATACGTCTCCAACGTATCGATAATTTCTTATGTTCCATGCTACTTTATTGATGATACCTACATGTTTTATGCACATTATATGTCATATTTATGCATTTTCGGAACTAACCTATTAACAAGATGCCGAAGAGCCAGTTGCTGTTTCTGCTGTTTTTGGTTTCGAAATCCTAGTAAAGAAATATTCTCGGAATTGGACGAAACTTTCGCCCAGGGTCCTATTTTTGCACGAAGCTTCCAGGACCGAAGACCTAACGAAGTGGGGCCACGAGGAGGCCGGGGGTGGCCGCGCGGCCCGAGCCGGCCGCCGACTATCCTGGGCCCCTCGTGTGGCCCCTCGCGTTGACCCTCGCCTACTTAAAGCTTGGTCGCGAAACCCCCAGTGCGAGGCCACGATACGGAAAACCTTACAGAGACGCCGCCGCCGCGTCCCATCTCGGGGATTCGGAGATCGCCTCCGGCACCCTGGAGAGGGGATTCATCTCCCGGAGGACTCTACACCGCCATGGTCGCCTCCGGAGTGATGAGTGAGTAGTCCACCCCTGGACCATGGGTCCATAGCGTAGCTAGATGGTCGTCTTCTCCTTGTTGTGCTTCATTGTTAGATCTTGTGAGCTGCCTAACATGATCAAGATCATCTATCTGTAATACTATATGTTGTGTTTGTCGGGATCCGATGGATAGAGAGTACTATGATTATGGTGATTATCGGTCTATTGTTCATGTGTTGTTTATGATCTTGCATGCTCTCCGTTATTAGTAGAGGCTCGCCAAGTTTTTACTCTTAACTCCAAGAGGGAGTATTTATGCTCGATAGTGGGTTCATGCCTCCATTGAATCTGGGACAGTGACAGAAAGTTCTAAGGTTGTGGATGTCTGTTGCCACTAGGGATAAAACATTGATGCTATGTCTAAGGATGTAGTTGTTGATTACATTACGCACCATACTTAATGCAATTGTCTGTTGCTTTGCAACTTAATACTGAGGGGTTCGGATGATAACCTGAAGGTGGACTTTTTAGGCATAGATGCGGTTGGATGGCGGTCTATGTTCTTTGTCGTAATGCCGGATTAAATCTCACTATATTTACCATGTCATGTATATGCATTGTTATGCCTTTCTCTATTTGTCAATTGCCCGTAATTTGTTCACCCAACATGCTTTATCTTATGGGAGAGACACCTCTAGTGAATGGACCCCGGTCCTATTCTTTACATAGCATACAATCTACTTGTTTTACTGTTTTCTTTGCAAACATCTTCCACTCGATACGTTTAATCCTTTGTTACAGCAAGCCGGTGAGATTGACAACCTCATTTTCGTTGGGACAAAGTACTTGGGTTGTGTTGTGCGGGTTCCTAGTTGGCGCCGAATCCCGTGTTGCGCCGCATCACATTTCGCGACCATCAACCTTCAACGTGCTTCTTGGCTCCTCTGGTTCGATTAAACCTTGGTTTCTTTCTGAGGGAAAACTTGCTACTGTGCGCATCATACCTTCCTCTTGGGGTTCCCAACGAACGTGTGAGTTACACGCCATCACACCAACAGAAGCATCAGTTTGGGCGTCCAAGACGGCCCTTTTTCTCATTTAAGCTTTTGGTGTTTGCCGGCAAGTTTGAGGATCGCAGCCCTGACCAACCACAGTAGCCGCACAAGCATGCCGTTCGAGGTTAGGGGTGAGCCCGACGGAGAGCATGTCTCTGCTAACACCAGGAGGGCAGTCGATGATGAAGCAATCGGCTATGGCATTTTTTTTCGCTTAAGGTTTGGCTATGACTTGGTCGGCGTTACTGTTAAAGGTTGTTGGGACCAAAGTGGGGAGAGCAGCAGGAAACGTCCTCACCAGGAGCTGCATTAACCTGCCAAAGATGGTGGACCAATCTGATCAGCAAGGCGCAGACTTGAGCGGAAGAAGCTCGGAGGGCAGTTTGCCTTGAAGGATCCTTTGCTAAAAGAAGCCGATCTTTTAGGAATCAGCTGGCTCTGCGTCAACAACTTGTCTGAGGAATGGTGTTGATGCCGCAAAAATATCAGTTTCCGCATACAAGTCAATTGAACGACAAACCTAGAGTTCTATTGAAGACACCTGCCCAAAACCCAAATTACCAGCCTGCTAGGTTGGTGGGTAAGAGTCATGACCCTGTTTGAGGTGTCTTATGGTGCAAAGCCGATGCACAGCCATCGGCTCTAGTGCAAGTGCCCGAAGTTGCCGCGTTGCTAGCTTGGCAGTTCTGCCAGGGGAGAGGTGGTATCCGAGGCAGCCTGTTGCTCATTGAGCTATGGGTGATCATCTAAAGTATCGGCCAACAAAGGAAGAAAGGTGATTGGCTGGCTGGCCCTGTGTGATGTCTCTTTCAGGTGTGATCAAGCCCGGGACTGTTGTCGAAATTACGGGTTCTTGTCACTGTTCTCACCTCGGCTGAGGCTCGGGGGGCAACTGGCCTCGTGGATGCTCTGTTTTTAGAAGTCGATTGGAGATTCATCGGCTGGTCCCGCAGACATTGACTTATTGAGCATTGACCAAGTTCACGGTCACTCTGATGTCAAAGAGATGGAGAGTGGGTCATGGGGGGTCGGTTCGTGGAGATCGGCTCATTAAACGTTGATTGAGTTGACAATCGGCTAAATTAGCATAAAAAGAATCGGTGAAATCAAATTGGAGAAGTTCTTCACTGATAAACCAGATTTCTTACAAGGGAAGAGCCGATTGCTTCAAAGGAGAACAAAGGGGTCTGTTGACCAATATACTACTGCTAGGCCTACACTAGTAGATCCTAGCCTACGGGCCGTCACTACCCTCGTCATCGTCTGCGGATCCCCCATCGGTGCTGCTGCCTACGGGCTCCTCGTCGCTGCTCCCATAGCCCTCTTCGGGAGCTTCATCCTCTTCTTCATCATCGCTGTCGTTGTCGTCCCACCACATGCGGAGGCGTTTCGCTGGTGGGTAACCCACGAGGGAGTCGTCGTCATCTTCCTCCTCTTCTTCTTCCTCGTCGGAGGAGAAGCTCCCCTCCTAGGGAAAGAGGTCGTCCTCGCTTGTTGCCTCCAGCTCCCCGTCGATGAGGAACGGAAGGTCGTCTTCCCCGTCGGTAAGGGGTCCGTCGTCTTCTGACTCGGTGGAGGAATCCCAGTCCCGCGCGTCCCAATGCTCTGGGGCGCGGGCCTCGTAGATGGCCATCAGATCGACCTCCTGCTCGAGCTCGCTGGAGGAAGAAGATTGGAGAGACAGGTCGGAGGAGACGGAGAAGGAGGATGAATCCATGGGGGCTAAGGAGGGTTTTTGGGTTGCCGATGGCTACTGTGGAGCAGGGAGATGAAGAAGGGAACTACAAGGAGTGGCCAAATAAAAAGGGGAATATAGCAATTTAATGCCTAAGCAGTTCCCGAGGCCGTGGTGCCAGAACCGTCAAATCATGCAGAGAAGGCGAGGAGGCAAGACGTTATCATGAAGAACACTGCGACGGTTCTGCTATGACATGACCCTTCGAAGGAGACAGATGGTTTTGCAATTATCATTATCAAAACCAGGGGGGCATGTGTTACCACCCGATTTTGGCCAAATCAGGAGATGGGCCGTAAGTGAAGATGGGCTTGAAGGACGTACACGTGGAGCATCTTCGAAGCGGCCTTGCGCTGAGAGTTTGGGCTAAGTTGCCCATGTATCTGTAACATAGTAGATCGCATTGTAATTTAGATTAAAGAGATAGAGTCTGGCCCGTGCACGGTTAGGTGCACGCCCCAATTAGAAAGTCCCTTGGACTATAAATATGTATCTAGGGTTATCGGAAAAGGAGGACAATCATCGTTCAACCAACACAAATCAGGCGCATCGCCACCCCTTCTTCGAGGGTTTCTCCCGGGTAAGCACCATGCTGCCTAGATCGCATCTAGCGATCTAGGCAGCACACGTTTATTCTTCAACCTTGTACTGCTCGTGCTGAAGCCTTGTTGATGGCGAGCAGTACTACTATCCTTAGGTGTTTAGGGGCTTGCATTGGTGCTTTCACGTGCATATCTGCGTGGCAATGCCGTCCCTCGACACCTAGCTGCCGTCTACCGGACGTAAGGGCAGCATCTTGCTTGTTCGTAACTCAGTAGATCCGATCCGTTATAGTTGCTCCTTGCTCCGCAGGGATTAGTTTAATATCTGCATAGTTAGGCCTTATGTTGGGGTCGGAGGATCCGGTGGTGCGTTAGGCGTTGTTTACCGTCCTGCGAGGGATGTTCGGGGATCAACGTTATGTTGGTTTTAGGCCTCTCGTAGGGGTAGTTTGCATCATCTCTCGTAGCTGCTAGGCCCGATCGCACGTAGGACGTTCCGATTATGCGGTGAAAACCCTAAGCGTCGTGGATCGTTTTAGCTTTGTCCCGATCAAGCGGGATCCCCATGCCATTGTAAATCCAACGTGAAACATGGGGCGATCGGCTCCTTGAGCCGATCCACAAAACTGAGAGCCGATAGGGCTCGTATTTAATGTTTACGTGTCTACCATGCGGGAACAAATCGAAGCACTAACACCCTCTGATCGGGTCTAGGTCGGTGGCACGCCTAGCAACCGCCGGGACGTTGGCGGAAGATTTGCGGGACGACGCGAGGTGCCAGGGATCCACTAAGCGGCCCTGGGAGCTTCCCGGCTCTTCGTGTTGCTTAACCAACGCCCGACGGGGGGTTTTGGAGGGTAACAGTTTCTTGCATTGGACTCGGTATGGGTGTTTTATTTGCTATCACGTAACATCGTTGACATTATTTTTCACTCCTAATATTATTTTTAGGCCATTAAGACTAGCTTTGAGATTCAGCTTCTAAGATGTACTCAAAATAGCTTTGCGATTCACTCATAATCGTATTTTTATTTGATTTCGTATGGGGTATGGCATTTTGTCACTTCGAAGTTAGTTCGCTCGCTCTTTCGCTCCTACTTCCTAAGCCGGAGATAGAGGTGAGCTCAATGAGCTAGAAGGGATGGAAGAAAGCTTGACTATTTTCACTAAACTTCTCAAACTTTGTGTCCCAAAAAGGTTAGATAGCTTAGTTCGGGGAAGGGTGTAATTATCCTCATCTTCTTCTGAACCGTTAAGTGGGCAAGACTAAAAGAGGGGATGATAGGGCAAACTACTTGCTTACGCCTTATCACTTTCAAAATATATAGTTACTCACAAAGTTTTCAAGCTTATACTCTAGAAACTACTATCAAAATACTTCTTGACATTCATATGCTCCCAATGAGTGTACCTAGTTTTGTGGTAGTTAAGGATGTTATAGACAATGAAAGTACAGTAGAACATGTAATGGGGTAATTTATTGGCGGAGTAATGTGATTGCTTTGGTTTCCTTTAATTTAGAATGAAATGATTTGCAGAAAAGGTTTTCTTAAACATCCCTACCTAACTAAAAGAGTAAAAAACATTTTTAAAATGTTTTAAAATACCCATTAGAGTGCAATGCTTTGGAACGATAGGTTTTCTTAAACGTCCCTACCCAACTATAAGAGCAAAAGGTTTTAAAAAAAATTGTTTAGATTAATGTTTATTTCTAATGATGAATATTAGATGGAATGAAAAAACCTAAACTTGTTGGTAGGAGTAAAAAACATTTTTTAGTTGTTTGTAGTGACATTAGTGAGGTAAAAAAAATCTTGTTGGTAGTGGCATTAATGAAGGTAAAAATATTTCGTATAAATTTGAAGAACTCACCATAACAATAGGATACTCTCAATCTGGTCGAAAACAATATCGAATAGTATTGGCGAGAGTGGGTCATCCTAACAAAATCCAAGAACATGAAGATTGTCATTATTCAGAACTCCATTAAGAAAGGTTTTTGGATGCTACGGTTGAAACAAGATCGGTTGAAACAAGATCAGTTGAAACAGGATCGACAACTGAGACCAGTACAACTTAGGAAAATAAAGGCATTGCATTATGTCCATGATTTCAATGTCAAAGACCTTGGCAATGTCAAGCATGACGAGGAGTGTCAGAGTACGACTGCAGTGAAGCTAGCGAGAGGTGTTCCTTACTATATTATCTTGTCTTGGATGTACCTTGTTTTGATGAATGTGTTTTAGTTGTGAGAGACCATGTCTTTCATCTTGGGGCTGAGGCATCGGGCCATGGATTTGGTGACAATTTTCACGATCAAGTGGATGAGACTAATTGGTGTGAAATCAGTGATAGACTCCATGTTATGCCCAAGCCCACCAGCGCAACTCCCCCTATGCTAGAAGAACCGAGCATGCAGCTCCATGTTATGCCCAAGCCCACCAGCGCAACTCCCCCTATGCTAGAAGAACCGAGCATGCAGCTCCATGTTATGCCCAAGCCCACCAGCGCAACTCCCCCTATGCTAGAAGAACCGAGCATGCAGCTTCACACACTCTGCAACGTGATTGAACAAATCGAGAGACATCCTAAATCGGGTGGTGAAAAAAACGCTCGGGATACACCCGACTAGAAACGAAGTACTTGAGCATGAGTTTGTTTTCTGCATGAATTTGCCACCTTCGCATAAATTCACTACCAAATAGCAATGTCCTCGTCTTCCTCCATGTTGTACCCCTCATCGAAGGAGGGATCATCAACAAAACCATCTCCGAACACAATAATCTATGTTACAAGTTACTTCTACATGCAACAACAATTTCTAGAAACAAAAATATCAATAAATTACCTTTGACCCTTTTTGTCAAACACCTGCGTGCATAGAGGCGGAAACCGGCCTAGACGGTCACAGCGGTGGTCAATGAATAGCCTGACGGTCACGTGGTGGAAGCCTAGCTGCTCGGGGGACGGCGGTTGGTCATTGGAGGGTGGCGCAACACCTCCACCGCCAGCAGATCGACGGAGGGGATTGAAGGTCCTTAATCGACTGACGACCGTGCGGCGTATATCAGAAATCGACATGCGGGCATGCGGCGTAGATCCTCAATTCTGATCGGTGACGGGGCAGGCGTGGCTATCCAGAGCAGCATGACTGGGCGGCCATGACGAATGGTCACGACTCACGAGCGATCACCTGTTGGAGATTGTTTTGGGGCACAAATGCTCTCTATAGAGATCCGCTGAACCTGTGTTGCTTATTAGTGGAAATTGCACAAGAGAAGTCTATTTTAAACCTCAGACTGAGACTTCAGGGTTCAATTTCCACAAGAGTAAATTCTAGATTTTGAACCCGTGTTGCTTATTAGTGGAAAATTGCACAGTCAACAACAAGCTTCACCACCGGGACAGTACGACGTGTACAGTTCGCACTCGGAGACGAGACAGGAAAGGAACATCTAGAGCGTGGCCGGTCCGTACGTTGTGCCTTGTGCGTGCGGACGAGGGATCGCTTGCCGGTTCGGCAAATGAACGCAGAGCCGGGCATGGTTGCTTCCTTTTCTTTAGAGCATCTCCAACAAAATCCGTAAATCCTGTCGGAACTGAACTTTTCCAGCGGATTTACGGGTTCGGGCTGGCTGAAACGCGCGCAGATCATAGCCTGTAAACATGGGCTGGTCCGAATCGAAAGTTCGGGGGCCCAAGAAACGCCCCGCACGACCCCTATTAAAAGGGATCGTGGAGGCGAGTTCGGTTCGCAAACCCTACTCCCCTCCGCCGTCTCCTCTCCCTCCGCGCCGCCAGGACCCCCGCTCCGACGAGCAATCCACGCCGGAGCAGACACCAATCACCCCCCACCGCCGTGCGATGGCCTCGCGTGGAGGTGCGGCGAGCCGCGGGATTGGGCGGCGCGATTCGCCGCCGCGTCGCCGTCTTCCGGCGAGGCGGAGCGGCGGAAGTGGAACCGCGAGGCGCGCGCAGCGTGGTGCTCGTCGGTGGACCAGCTGGGGCTCACGCCCCTCGCCGCTACGGCAACCGAGGCGGAGCTCCTCTTCCGGCGATCCGGCGCGCTCGCGACTACTCTCGTGGCAGCGGCGTGAGGAGGACGACCTCGTCCCCGCGCGCTCTCCAACCTTCTCCGGGGACTACGTCCACGGCAGCGACGAGAGGAGGCGGTGATGGCGCAGACGTTCGCCATCATCGAGGCGGAGGCGAGGGCCCGCTCCGCCGTGAAGAAGCCGGCGCCGTCCGCCAGGTATGGGAGTACGAGGCGGCCCGCCGGGAGGCCCGCGTCCGCAAGGTCAAGCTCGAAATAGTCGAGCGTGACAAGGACGAGGCGTGAAGACTTCACGCCGCCGCCGATCCCCGCCAGCACCGGCACTGCCGCGCGCGCCATAGCTAGTAGGCCACATTTTGCTCATTTTAGCTAGGTTAGGTTGCTGGTGTACTAGTATAATGTCAATTCTCCGCGGTATGTATGTATCGATGCGTAATTAGAGCATCTATTTCATGTATGAACTATGATCATCGCCTAAACTTACCCGCGCCAATTCGAATTCCAGTTTTCAGTTCCATTTTACGGGTTCTATTCTGCGGCACTGCGAAATTCGACATAACTTGCATTTTCGGTGAACTGAACTCGCGTTTTTCGGTTTGCGTTTTTTCGAACTCTACTCTTACCGTCTCGGGTCAGCACCGCAGCACGAGAGAGTTTCTTCTGACTACTTCATCAGTTCAAGAGAAAAAAGTCTCGGGTCAGCACCGCAGCACGAGAGAGTTTCTTCTGACTACTTCATCACTTCAAGAGAAAAACACCGATCGACGGACACCGAGTGCCATCGCAGAGAATTTGGCAACAGCACGACCCAAAATTCCTCGGCAGCTTCGTTTGCTGAGTCAGTAGAACAGATTTCCCCGATCTGAACTCTAGAAGCAGCGACTGGGCAATCCCCGTGTCGAAGTTGGATCAACCGAGAGGATTTGTCAAAGCACCTCAACTTTTTTGATCATTTGCCACTGTACTCTGAAATTTGATCATTTGCCAGTGTACTCTGAAGAACTGTAATGCACCTCAACTATTTTAATCATTTGCCACTGTACACTCAAATTTGATCATTCGCCAGTGTACACTCAAATTTGATCATTTGACACACTGACCAAATTGCCAAACGAACTGTAGCAAAATGTCAAATCCACTGAGAAAAGAATGGGCAGGCAAAAAGAGAACTACCTGTTGATTCAAATCCGAATTCTTTACTACCACATTTTTACGTGGCCAACAGAGAATTTTGGTTAGCTCATATTTCAAATATAAACAGTAAAGACGCAAATTCCTAATAAAGCTCATTGAATACGATCAAGTGCAATGTGTCAAAACAATGGCAACACATCACAATGCATGGGTTAACTGTTGAATTCCACAACTGCCTGAACTTTTCAGACCACATTTCATTCCACAACTGCCTGAACTTTTCAGACCACATTTCAGTGAAATGTGCGTGACACATCAATGGGGGCATATTGCTTTACACATGGTTATTGATATGCTCTGCATTTCTATATTTCACATCACAGAAACAAAGCAAAAGATATACTATAAAATCAAGTGGATGCATAAGTAAGACAGTGAATAAAGAGCAAAGAGTGAGACAGACAGTAAATTTAAGAGAAAACTCTCCAAACCCACTAGCACGATAAGTGTATCAAGAGCACGGAATGAGTCAAAACAATGACGACTAGAATATCGCTATGGCGTTACAAATTTGCCTCTGCATGAGTAGTCAAATTTTCAAGCCAACCAAACATACATCATGTTTTAACACAGAACAGAAGCATAATGGCAAATGTGAATCTGTAGCATGAGAAATTATTACACAACAATGGCTAAATAGAAATCAAGCTCCTGATGTTTCACTAGCAGCCCATCAAACAACTTAGTTGGGAACTCGGTTCAAAACCAGTTGAGTTTATCTGACATTGGTGACTGTAAACCATTTAACAGCAATTGAAATACATGCTACACATAGGTCTGCCCTATATTGAATTAATTGTTTCCACACAAAAAAAAAGAGATTAATCAGATTCTTTAGATCAACACACAAATCAGCAGGATAGTTTCATTTAGCAAGTAGTCGTTTAGAAATTATGTAGACCTTTAAACTTTGATTAAGAGATATATGCCTAAACATAGGTCAATCCTCACTTGAATTAAAGGTTTCCCTCACAGGAAACAAGATAAGAAACTAAACCGTTTACTTATGTCAATACAATAATCAACAGGATATTCTTGGAGAAACTAGGTCGTTTAACAGTTCTGTATAACTGATGATCTACATCATGTAGACAATCGTAATAGACCACCGACATAATACTCCAGCATTAACATTTTCTAATAATCAACATGTTACCAAAAGGTAAATAGTAGTCTAGGACACTACATATAATTTAGCACTAATCGCATAAATCATTTCAGGCGATTCAAACAGAAACAGACACCATGCACAATGCAGGGACGATTGAAAGGCATGTACCCTATGCCAACTACTTAGCAGATAATTGACCCCTGAAGCCCTGACTGACGGCACAGACAAAACAAACCATAAAATGGATCGCACATAGAGATTGACATGTCTGAAATATATGATATAATCTGGAAACACATACTGCAAAACTCTCATAATTCGCTGTCTTTCAACGCAGGAAGCAGGATAGAAAACTAATCAAGTCTTGTTCAACACAAATAGCTCCGACAGGAAACAACTACTAGTTCAGATTTAGATCTCAAAACCAAGGATAAGGACAAGGCAGGGTAATAAAGCACAGCACCCTAAGCAACGAGCACGACGGCGCCGCCGGCGGCCTTGATCTTCTTCTCGGCGATCTTGGAGATGAGCTTGGCCTTGACGACGATGGGCTTGTCGGGGAGCAGGCCCTTGCCGAGCACCTTGAAGTAGCCGAACTGGGAGACGTCGAGCACGGGGGCCTTGTCGGCTCCCGCCTCGGCCACCTTCTCGGCGGGCACCATCGACCAGAGCCGCTCGACGTTGACCGAGGGGCAGTAGAACCTGTTGCTGAGCTTGTGGAAGTAGCGCATACCGACCTTGCCGAAGTAGCCGGGGTGGTACTTGTCGAAGAGGATGCGGTGGTGGTGCATGCCACCGGCGTTACCGCGGCCTCCGGGATGCTTGCGGTGCTTGCCCACACGCCCGTGCCCGGCGGACACGTGGCCGCGCTTCTTGCGGTTCTTCTTGAAGCGCGTCGTCATGGCCGCCGCTGCTCGCCGCCGGCGCCGGCTTACCTGGGAGGGGTTGGGGGTGGGGTGGAGGCGGGCAGGTGTCTGGGAGGAAACCCTAGCGGGTGGCGAATGGTGAGAGCTTATAAGGTTGGCGCGTGCGGCGCGGGCCGTCGGATGGGGGCTAGGGCAGCGTGAGCCGTTGGATTCGGGCTCCTAGGGTTTTGCTTTGGCGCGGCCCAGGAGGACCACGGGCTACTGGCTGGGCCTGGCTTCTTTAGAGGCTCTGTGTTTTCACTCCGTTTAATGGGCTGGAATTGTGTGCAGGCTTGGTTCAAGATGGTACTTCGGCCAAATTTTTGTGTGGAGGCTGTTAGTGGCAGACTGCCACTCACATTTCCAGGTGTAATGATGCAAGGACAGACAGTCCGTTGATCACTGCACGCTGGCACGATGGAAAGCGAATATGGTGATGCACGGAACACTGAAGTGGGAATTTCCGTACCATGTTAAGGCATTCTTTGATTGTTGAAATCAAAATAAGGAATCTAAAGTGAGTTCAAGTGCAAAATATAGAATTGCATGACAAAGTCTATGTGACGTCCCTTTCCAAAAAGATCCGTGCGTAAATGAGTTATAGAAATAATCCAAGGGATGTTAGAATTTCTAAGAGGAGCTCGAGTACAAAACATAGGATTGCATTACATGGCCGTGTGAATATTGTCATCCAAAGGAACCATGAAAAAGTGCCTACACCAATTGGTGCGAAAAAATGCACTTCTTATTAGAATTTGAACAAAATTTAGAAGTGGTAAACCAATATGTAAGATTTAGACGACACTATCTATTCAGTCCAAATGGCACTAATAAGAAATGAACCTGTAAAATCTTATAAATTTGTTACAATTTGAATATTCCTATAGAAACTTTTGTATCTTATTTTGTGAAAAATTATTGTGTCTCTATTTAAGTTTAGAAAGTTTTTGCTTCCATCAAATTCTTTGATTAGATCATAGGAGAAAGAAAGGAGCATTTCCAAGAGGTTTGAGGTGATGAAAAATTACCTGCGAAATGTAGTGCAAAACGTCCTAATGACCTGCAAATTAACCGATTAAACCACATCGAAGAATGTCCTACGGATCTCAATCCTATAAAAAATACTACTCCCAAAGTGTTTAAATTTGCATTATGTCAAATAGACTATTAGGATCGAAACATATTTAAAATGTGAGGAAACACCCAAAGTGTTTTCATTTGCATTATGTCATTCCCTAGATGTTATACGTGTATATGTCAAAACAAACATATTCCACCACATGTCCATGAAATTTGTCATAAACTTTACAGGTGGATGCTTTTGTCTAGCCCAAAGTGGGTCTAGTAGTGCTCTTTAAAAAAAAAAGTGATCTAGGCCATTGAATCCAAACTAAGGTGTCCGATAGGATGGTGCCACTCGTCACCAAAGGTCATGTTTTCTTGACTTATCTTTGTCGTTGTGTGAATGCACTAGGGTAATATGTGAGAAAAGTAATAAGAAGCAACAAAATAAGGCTATAAATTAATAGCAATATCATGGAAATATGCGGAGGAGCCTCACCTACAATCTAGCACATAATCGAGTGACCATAAGATGGCCATTTACGTTAATACACTAGTTGTGTGCTTGAAGTATGTGTGCTATGTCCAAATAACACCTAGAACGATTGTCATCACATCTAGGCTTCATTCAACCAACGGACCAATGATTCCCAGGGGCTTGGTGAAGATATCTGCTAGATTATATGTTCCAACATGGCACAAGTCAATGCCTCCATCCGCTAGTGGCACTTTCATTGTCACATAGAAGTGGTACATGATTGACTTTGATGCCAAAGTACGTGAGTGTTTTCATCATCCATATAATTATAGAGATACAAACTTGGTGAAAGTCGCAACCTTCATGACTGTACAATTATCTCCAAGGATCTGCATCCAACGCCTCTTCATCATACATACATTGACATTGGTTTGTTTTCTTTCATTCCTCTGTGTTGAATATCATCCAAACCTTTGGTGCATCGGGTGCCAGTCAAAAAGTAGATTTTATGATATGCAAAAGAGCATAAATAATATTCAATCAAAAGCATGGATCCCCTATACCATGACATGGATGGATACGAGGCTACGCCTCTGTGTATAGCACCCGTGTAGACTACTCACATTCCACCTGAACCATCTCATACACAAAAAAAGGGATTCTTCAAATTACCCTACCAAATCACAATCAACCAGACTTCATCGCTTGGCAATTTACAAAGACATGTTGTTTTTCCGTTAAGTCGGCCTACCATGCAGAATGGCAGGCAGAATACCGTCGGCGAGCACAACAACGAGACAGAACCAGCGGATCGGCAGCCCACACGGCGTGGAAGATGATCTGGTAGCTAATAGTGTCACGTAAGGTGCAAATATTCACCTGGAGAGCACTCCACGGTAGCGTTCCCCGCCTCTGCACTCTGGCGAACAGATATGACATATAGAAAGCAATCAGCCCATAGCCCAATATCAAGACCACAACCTATTATTAAAACAAAAAAGGATCCGTCTTTCATCGTCCAATCTTCTCGATCGAACATATTTACATCAATACTCCTTTTCATGGCCATTCACGGCCCGCGAAGATCAACCACTCGTGCCCGATATCACTATCCAATCAAAAACCAGACTTCCAAGATCCATCTCACTCAAACCCTTTAGAGTGTAGCGGATAACAATAGAGTGGGGCTATCGAATTGAAATGTATTCGAATCTTAGGAGCTAGTAATCACTGATATGCTCATATTGGTGACGCTATTGTTGCTGTAATCAAAGAAGCAGTGCCCAAAATGCCTCTAGAAAGATCAGACATAAGTAAGACGAGCTGTAATTGTTTTTTCAAGAGGAATGATTAAAACCATCCTACAATCAGTGGCATATATAACCCGAGCAGCCTAGGAAAAATTTCAAATTGTCGCTTGCTAAATTTCCTTTGACATGTGATACGTCCATTTTGCATCACTATTTTATATCATAATTTACTGTTATTCATTGATATATTTCATATTTAGAGATGATACTTATGTTATTTCACCTATTTTGCATGTTTCATGATTATTGGAGAATTACTCACCGGAGTCAGAATTCTGCTGGAAAAACACCGTCGGGATACAATATTTCGAAGATCAACAATTGATGGAAAATATACCGAAGCTCCTATTTGTCCAGGATGACCCAGCCAAAAGGGGAGGCGAGGAGGGCCGCCATGGGCCCTCTCCATAGGCTGGCGCGGCCACCAAGGCCGGCGCGCGCCACGTGGGGAGGGGCCCACGACCCCCTCGGCCATCGCCCTTTCGCGTACTTCATCTCCCGAAAACCCTAAGGTGCGGGGAGGCATCGAGGATAGTCACCGCCGCCTCCTCGAGGCGGAAAAACACGAGAGAGAAAAGAGCTCTCCGGGAGAAATCTGGGAAATTCCCTCCGGTGGAAATCATCGCCATCGTCACGTCATCGAGCTGGACTTCATTGGGATCATCATCATCATCTCCACCATCGACACCGTCATCTCCACCGCTGCACCTCGTTTCCGCTGTAACATCTAGGGTTGAATCTTGAGTATTTCATAGAGGAAACTCTCCCGGTGTTGATTACTCCTTGTTATTGATGCTATTGAGTGAAACCGTTGAATCAAAGTTTATGTTCAGATTGTTATCCATCATCATATCACCTTTGATCATGTTTCATATGATGTCTTGTGAGTATTTCGTTTAGTTCTTGAGGACATGGGTGAAGTCTAAATGTTAGTAGTGAACTATGTTGAGTAATATTTAATGGTTTGATATTTAAGTTGTGGTGTTATTCTTCTAGTGGTGTCATGTGAACGTCGACTACATGATACTTCACCTTTATGGGCCTAGGGGAATGCATCTTGTATTCGTTTGCTAATTGTGGAGTTGCCGGAGTGACAGCAACCTGAACCCCCGTTGGTATATCGATGCATGAGGGATAGCAGGATCTCAGAGTTTAAGGCTGTGGTTAGATTTATCTTAATTACTTTCTTGTATTTGCGGATGCTTGCAAGGGGTTTAATCACAAGTATGTATTAGTCCTAGGAAGGGTGGTGCATTAGCATAGGTTCACCCACACAACACTTATCAAAACAATGAAGATTAATCAACTATAAGCGAAAGCACTAGACTAAATTCCCGTGTGTCCTCAAGAACGTTTGGTCATCATAAGTAAACAAACCGGCTTGTCCTTTGTGCTAAAAAGGATTGGGCCACTCATTGCAATTATTATTCTCGCATTTTACTTACTTGTATTTTATTTATCTGCTATATCAAAACCTCCCGAAAACTTGTCTGTGAGCATTTACGGTGAATCCTTCATCAAACTTGTCAACACCTTCTGCTCCTCGTTGGGTTCGAAACTCTTATTTATCGAAAGTACTACGATACACCCCTATACTTGTGGGTCATCAAGACTATTTTCTGGCGCCGTTGCAGTGAAGCGCTATTGTTAAGTGGAATTGGTAAGGAAAACTTTTAGTGTACGTGATGTTTTTATTTGCTGCTGCTTTCATTATGGAGAGATCTTCTCTTGAATTCCTATTTGGGAAATCTAGTACTACTGCAAAGGTAGTGGATGAGGCGCCAGGTGAGAAAGTGATTCCTGATACGTCTCCAACGTATCTATAATTTCTTATGTTTCATGCTAGTTTTATGACAATACCTACATGTTTTGTTCACACTTTATGATGTTTTGATGCATTTTCGGAACTAACTTATTAACAAGATCTTTGAAGCGAGTTCTGTTTTCTGCTGTTTTGGTTCAGAAATCCTACAAAGGAAATATTCTCGGAATTGAACGAAATCAACGCCCGGACCTTATTTTCCCCGGAAGCTTCGAGAGAGGAGGCAGGAGGAGGCCACAGGGGCCACCTGGGGTGGTGCGCCCCCTAGGTGCGCCTGGTGTGGGACCACCAGGTCCCCTCAGGGGCCCTTCCGCCTATAAAGTCTCTCACCTCGAAAACCCTAAAAGAATAAGCCACGGGACGAGAAAATTTACGCAGCGCCGCCATCGCGAAGTCAAGTTCGGGGGACGAAGTCTCTGTTCCGGCACGCGGGACGGGAATTGCCCCGGAAGCCATCTCCATCAACACCACCGCCATCTTCATCGCCGTTCTTGTCTCCCATGATGAGGAGGGAGTAGTTCTCCTTCGAGGCTAAGGGCTCTACCGGTAGCTATGTGGTTAATCTCTCTCTCATGTACCTCAATACAATGATCTCATGAGCTGCCTTACATGATTGAGATCCATATGATGAGCTTTGTATCACTATTAATCTATGTGCTACTCTAGTGATGTTATTAAAGTAGTCTATTCCTCGTTCATGATGTAAAGGTGACGGTGTGTGCATCATGTAGTACTTGGCGTAGGTTATGATTGTAATCTCTTGTAGATTATGGAGTTAACTATTACTATGATAGTATTGATGTGATCTATTCCCCCTTTCATAGTGTAATGGTGACAGTGTGTATGCTATGTTAGTACTCGGTCTAAATTGCAAATATCTATTATGCTCTAAAGGTTACTTAAATATGAATGCCGAATGTTGTGGCGCTTGTTAACTCCGGCTTGAGGGAGCTCTTGTAGCCCTACACAATGAATGGTGTTTGTTATCCAACAAAAGAGTGTATGTAGCACAAGTGAGGAGAAGTTATTTATTTATTATGTGATCAATGTTGAGAGTGTCCACTAGTGAAAGTAGGATCCCTAGGCCTTGTTTCCAAATACCAAACATCGCTTTTCTTGTTTTACTGCATCTTTACTTCTGCAATATTACCACCATCTATACCACCTGTGTTTTACTATCTCTTCGCCGAACTAGTGCACCTATACATCGACAAGTGTATTAGGTGTGTTGGGGACACAAGAGACTTCTTGTATCTTAATTGCAGGGTTGCTTGAGAGGACTATCTTTGACCTCTACCTCCCAGTTCGATAAACCTTGGGTGATTCACTTAAGGAAAACTTGCTGTTGTTCTACAAACCTCTGCTCTTGGAGGTCCAACACTATCTACAAGAATAGAAGCACACGTAGACATCAATTTCATATAAAATACCTATGAAAATTATTGAACGTGTTGTGGATAACCGCTATGAAGGGGATGGAACTGTCCATCCTGGAGATCATTTATTGTTTTTACATGAATTATGCGGGTTATTCAAGTGTGCAGGTATTTCTATCGATGGAGTTAGGAAGAAACTATTCTCTATGTCGCTATCTGGTAAAGCTCGCATTGGAATAAACTGCTGAAGAATGGGCATTCTCTTGATTGGAAGGATATTATACCTCTATTTTATTCTAAATTCTATCCTCCAAGTGAAATTCACAAAGACCGAAACCGCATATATAATTCCCGACCTCATGATGTAGAGAGTATTGCCCAAGCATGGGAGAGATTGAAGTCTTTAATGCTCAAATGCCCCATTCATGAGCTTCCTGGTAATATCATCATTGATAATTTCTATGCAAGACTTTCTTTTCAAGATAAAACCTTGTTGGATACTACTTGTTCTGGATCATTCACGCGCAACAAAGAAGAGTTTAAATGGGACCTTCTTGATCGGATTCAGGAGAATACTGAAGGATGGGAGAACGACAAAGGTAGAGAGTCGGTATAAATTATTATTATGAATGCATTGAAACTTTTATGGATACTGATAAATTTGAAATATGAGTGCTACTTATGGTCTTGACTCTCAAGTTGTTGCAAATTTTTATAAAGCTTTTGCCTCTCATTTTGAATTGCCTAGGAAGAATTTTAATAAGTATCATGAACCTTACAAAGATAAAATTGATTCACCTATAGGTAAACTAGCAAAGAAGGGCGCGGCGGCACGCCGCGCCAGATGCTGGTAATTATCTAGGTAATTTTGTTGTTAGTAAGAATCTCTTTTTTTGTTTATTTAAGAAGTGGCAGCGAGTTGGTATTTTTAAGGTCGGAGCATAAGCTGTCCACGCCACGCGTGTGGTGGTGCCCTTGAAGGTACTAAAAAGGTTGCACCGCTAGTGTAGATATACTTAGAATGAATTACATGGTGGATCATGTTGACAACACAGGTATACGTGTGCCGATACATTGGTGCAGTCGCATTAGATAGGGGATGGACTCTAATCTACACTACCGCCAACAAACGCGGCTGATTTGATTGTACTGTAGCTAACCTATCAGTTCTCTTCATCGGTGTCTTCTTCGTCAGAGGTTAGGATGACCACGGTCCACTTTAGCACAGGAAGGGCTAGGATAGCTCTGGTAATTGTATTGCTGTTGACCTGGATGAAGGATAGTGTAGAGAGCCTGAAAACTAAGGCGAACTTGTCTGTTTTAGAGAGACTCTAGGGCTCGCGCTCATGGATGGAGAGGGCATCAAACATCCTAAGAAAAAGACTGTATTTAATCTTGAATTCTCTCATGAAAAACCTGGAAGATTTTTCCTTGGATGTTGCAGGATACAACTTCATACACCGTGATTACTAATATCCGTCTGTGCAAAATGCTTGAGATTTTTCTACAATCAAGTATTGAATAATGTTCACAAATTAGCTGAGAGTTCCACCTGCAGACTGCGGTAAGTAAATCAAAAACAGAATGTCAATGACTAATAACCTGTTATGTGAAATACTTGCTCATAACATAGTTACCTTAGGGTTCATATGAAGAGAGACCTTGTGTGTATCACTGATGTTATGCAAAATTATGGGAAAAATATGAGTAGAGATAACACAAACTCAATGCTTGAGAAATCTGATCGTTGCAAAAACTGTTAACACAATACATATTTCTATGGATGCATCAATTTCATGTAATTTATGTTCTGCCTATAATGAGTCCCGTAATTAAGTAAATAAAACTACATAATAATTAATCTAAAGTTTGTCCGTTAAGGAGATGAACTTTTCAAGTTGGGCAAACCATATACAGGGTTGCTGCCTGCAAATATGTATATCATGCAATAGCTTATGAGAGATGCGTCAGTCATCCTAGTTTAGACATGATAATATATGGATCATTAGAGCTACAAAAATCCAGAGCAAAAGAACAGCAAGCACAATAGTTTGTATTTGCAAGTTAATGTTGTAGATTTCATGTTTTCATATATATATGGCTTGGTAAACTAAATCATCTTCAGATAAATATCATCTTCGATGATGAGCACTGTATGCATCACTGATGCAGAATCAGGGGTCAAGAAAAGCTTCCATTCTGAAAACAAAAGATTGCATTACCTTTGACTCATCTCCGAAGTTGAGGAGGAGCACCTACATTAGCAGGATGTAAAAAAAGTATAAGAGCTCTATTAGCTATATCCAAGTGAAACGTTGTTAATATTCACTATACCACATCTGATTGATAGCAAAAATAATGCATTCTACTCATCTAATTGTGCAGAGTTCAAGCCATGACGTTGCAATACCTTAGGCAGGAGTCTACTACCTAAGATCAAGTCCAATACGGAAACTCTCTCAGCTCTTCATAGATCAAGTTCATTTGAGAATGTTTCATGCAGGAGTCTACTACCTAAGATCAATTCCTACTATAACCATAGGGTGGTCTGCTGATGCAAACTCAGAGCACACCGATCTACATCAACACGCTGCCAGCTTAAGTTGATCTTAACCTCAAAGAAAAGATGTACCAGAACTTATTACAGTTAAATCTCTAATACTTCCTCACCGATCTCATTCTTGATGCGTAACAACGAATAAAAAGAAGTCGTGTAACAGCATACAATTACCACTTCATATACAACTGACATCAAGACCTGTTGCAGCTAGATAATATGCCTATATAGCGCATAAAAGTTGTACCGTGATTCTAACATGGTTATCTCCAGTTTAATTACAGCATGAAACACAAATCATTTTTACTGCAGGCCTTAATTTAGCACTGGTCCAAAATGAGCATTATTTTGCGGCTTGAATGGGGAAAAGTAGTAGAGGAAAATAGCAGAAAGTATTCGATTTATCGACAGAATATTAGTACGTTAGCAGGAGGCTTACTTGAAATTTAGGCTAACTAACCACATATGCTTGGGGAAGATCCTAGCATTCAATTATATGCACATCTTGGGGGACTGCAGAACCTGTCATGTGATTTATCATCAGAAGCTCCATATGTAGATAATCAATACAGAGTCATAGATAACAGACCGGACAGAAAAAAAGGGGAAAACAGTCATATGGTGAAGATGGTTGCAATGCTTCCACCTTGAAAGCATCACAACAAATCTCTGTTCTCCAAATTATTATGAACCAATCTACAACATGGTTAGTAGTACACAGTCAATTTGAAGGTGAATATTTTTCTGAACAAATATATCTGAGATTAATACTTTGTATCATCCTACAGAAATTTAACCAAGAGAATGACATGATTGAGACTGGGAGGACGACAGACGTGGCCACCACACACGCACGACAGATTGGGAAGGCTATGAAACGTCAGGTTACTGGACTGAGTGGAGAACTGGAAACTCCATGGCGACAATATTGACTCATAAAGTATCAGGTTGGAATAGCGGGCACATTGAGCAGATGGAGAAGAACTGGCATGTTGCTTTCAAAGTGCCATCCGCAAGCACGACTGGCTGAATTAGCTCATTGTTGAGGACATCGCTTGGTTGCTCCAACAACTTATTCATCACGCCCATCTACAACTGTTGCGTGGGCAGTTGTGTAGGCAAAAGCATTCCTTCTTGATATAGAAAAATGCTCACGCGAAATAGGAGAAAAGGAACATTAACCATTACACTAACTACTGTAGACTAAGTACAATACATTTATCATTTTTTCGAACACTTTCTAATTCTGTTAAGTTTCATGCAAGGAACAACATAACGACTAAACTGGACACTAATTTATTTCTTGGAGCAACTAACGGGAAGCTATTTAGATTAAGGATAAAACATAGTTTAAATTGTGAAACCTCATTCCCTGTATAAGAAAATCAAATGAAAGGAGAATAATCTAACAGCTGCTTCCTTCCAGAAGGTTTCCATGGATTCACGATCAAAGAATAAACATGAAAAGTTGTAGTAAATAAAATGAATTTATTGGCCTAATCATCTATATGCCACAAGAGATGTGTCTCTGCGGCATAAACCTTAGTCAAGGATTTCCATAAAAAGAAAGAGTTACCTGGCTCTCCTATCAAAGAGATTTGTGAATGGGTCCATCTCTGAAATATTTTCTTTTCTTATTATATTTCCGTATACTCCGATGGGCACCAGATCATCTATAAAACCAGAAAGATGGTAAGCGTAAATTATTTTAGAAAACGTTGGGTGAAACATGAATAAATGAAATATTGTTTTGCTAAGAAGAAATATAGCAAGTACACTATAAATAAAATCACAATGTATTGACCTTCAACAATGGTATCTTTAAAGCATTGGAAATGAGCTCACGGTTGTACAAAAAATCACTGAGCAAAAGAGCCTGCACAAAAGGGCACCATGTTCAAATAGAAACTAAGTGCAAGCGTACCAATTTGTCAACTCTAGAAATAGATGATGCACATGGACTAAAATATAAAAAAAATCTCAAAAATACCATATATCTATTTAAATTAAAATTCATCCAGTATCAGTCACACTAACCTGCAAATGATAGGAAAACCAAATAACATAATTCACTCTGTCTACAACGTGCTGAAGACATCCTAGAGAACCTTGTAGTTACGGATCATATTCTGCTCTATCTTTGCATCAAGTTCACCTACAAAACAACCAAAAATAGTCATCCTGATGATCTAAGGCACCACACTCTAGAACCAATAGAAGACATCAAAACTCTCTTAATAATCTCGTGTATCTGCACCACTCCAGGGTGAACCATATCCAGCAGCTGGAACTACACCACACTACCTACAACAAGATAAAAGTCACCAAATCAAAATCAACAAAAACAATCTTGAAACAGATGTACTTGTAGTGTACTGAAAATTTACTATTGATGTAGCTCTCAAAATCCCATAAAAACTTGAAGAAATTAGTTCTTTTAGTTCATATGAGCATAAAATCGAACAGGTAGATGGCATGAGCACACACAGAAGCAGTCCCAAGAAATTGAGAATTTGGAGGGCTCAACCACCAACGGAGAGAGACAGAATCAACACATGGTAGTGAGGAGTAACAGTACAGAGCAGCTAGTAGCAGGGGCAGCCTGAGAAAACAGCTAGTAGTAGCCAAATAACAAATGTTTCCATGAACGCGGACGTACAGCCCGGAGACGGCGGCGGCGCATCCGCGAGCAGGCGACATCAGACGGGACGGGTGGAGAGGGGGCTGAGGAGTGAGCGGAGGCAGTCGGCAGGACGAAGGTGCGCTCGTACTCGCGAAGCCGCGACGGGCGGAGGCGCCGGGGGGGATGGCTGCGGCCGTTTGTCGGAAGGCTTAGTTGCTCCATCAAGAAGGGAACTCGAGCAGGGAGCGGGAGGCGCTTCCAGGTCGGAGATGAGCATGGCCGGGCGAGTCGTCGCCGGCGACCTCCACTCAAATCCTAGAAATTGCAGGTGCGGACGGAGATTTTACTGGACGATGGAAGATATGATGGGGGATTTGGGAGACAGAGGCGCGGCACCGCTTTGACCAATTTCCACGGAACCGACTGATGGTGGTCATGATGTCCCACCACCGCTAGGTATCTTTTAGCTATAGCCACCGAAGCAACATACCAGGATAGCAGACCACCAAAGCGCAAGGAAGAAGAACACATTAGCTCAAATCGCTAAGCAGAACCGAACTGCACACAAAACAACCCCTACGAAAATCAAATCATATAAAAGGGGTACGTGTCACCACCACAGTAATTCGGAGGAGGCCTCAAAATTTTGATAAAAATGAAGTCAGTTGCCCTATAATATAGTAGATATGTATTGAAGTTAAAACTGTTGATCACATTCTTCCTGAAGCTTATATCGAAAAAATTCCTTTGCCTGCTAAAATGAAGGAGTATTATGTTATAACTAGTGTGGTTAACAAAAGTGCAAGCAAACCTATAGAACCTATAGAACTCAAGCCTGATTGGCGTCGTCTGTGGGAACCCTGCCAGCACAAGATCGGTCATCGGCAGATCCAGTCATGTCATCGACATCTTCATCAACACCGTCATCGCCAAATCTGGGAAGCCCGATTCGATTCGGCTCCTATGAATTCACCCGCGCGATTCCTCTCGCTCAACCTTCTCGGATCTACAAGGAAACATGGAGATGACCTTCGGCGCGTCCACTACAACGTCAACGGAAGGAATTCTTCGGCTGGAATCACCCACTTCCAGATCGACGAGTCTGGCGCGTCATCATCACTCGACCTTTCGGCTGGCCTGATATGATCGAAGAGTTCGCCTGCGCCCTCGACTCCCCGTTCGGCGTCTTCCATGTCGGTAGGATCCGACGATCCCACATCTTCGGAGTTAACCTCGTACTACTGCTTGAACTGCGACGCCAGGCACGGGCTGGGATCGAGTGACACACCGTTCATCTGCAATGCCCAATATTCATCGGGAGAGGACAATGTCGACAGGATCGTCCATGGAACCACCCGAAGAACGGCACACCACCAGGTTTATGTCCCAATAACACGGGAAACACAAGGCACAGAGGAGACGGAGACCACACGCCTCGTTCCAGTAGGCGAGCAAGTTTCGAAAACATCGCCAACAACCACAACAGCGATTACACCGCAGACGAAGAGTGGGCGGCAGCTAAAGCAGCCGTACTCAACAACACGCCGCTCCCCGCAGGAACCTCCGTTGGAACCCTAAACGCCTATCGCTCTATACTAGAGATAAACCGGGAGCACCTATCGAGAGAGCAAGCCACCCTCGAGAGACGCCTATCTGCGGCAGACCGATCCAGCGACGCGAAGGGCTCGCAAGGAAGCGCCTCTCGAAGTACTCATGGGGCAGGCAAGCACCGATCAAGACTATCCAGGCTTTCGGAAGACGATGCTAGAGAAATAACGTCGAACCTAACCAAGCCCTTTATGACCACGGACACCGCGGGCATGCCACGGCCGAAAAACGTTGCGGGAGCAACAGCCAACCTCGCTGCATACCTCATTAACCAGCGCCATGAAGGATCCATGGCTCAAGCCCACCGAGGTGCCCTAGAAAGTCTCGCGATATTGGGAGATAACCTAGTTCCACGAAAGGAAAAAACCACGTTACAGGCTAGTAGTTCAAAGCACCGTGCGAGAGATGCTCAGGATGAAATCACCCAGAGCAGGATCGACAAAGCAAGGCGACGACGCGCCGCTAGGGAGGAGGATGACAGTGATTCTTCGAATGAGAATCGGAGAACGACGGCGAGCTCAGGGGAGCCGATTGTTTAAGCTACAAAATCCGCGAGATGCCACCTAAAAAGTTCAAACCCACACGCTGCCAAATACGATGGGCAGCGGAGCCAAGATCTTGGATAGACGACTACTGCAGACCGTGATTACGCACAAGGGAACCGGATAGCGCAATGAAGTGTTTGCAGCTTTACCTAAAGGATTCAGCGCGAGCCTGGTTGAGGGCCTGCCGAAGGGTTCCATCAAGTCATGGGACGACCTAGTAGATGCCTTTGTTGCCAATTTTCAAGCAACATACAAAAGACCCGTCGGGATCGAAGAGTTACGACATTGTCAGCAAAGCGAGAAGGAATCGATGCGCTCATACATCGGGAGATTCACCAAACTCCTAACGCGAAGATGTATCGTAGACGAGCAATCGACGCTTTCGGCGATGGCGTCCGACATGAAAGCTACATAGAAGAACTCGGGCGCAAAAGCAAAAAACCATAACCAAGTTAATGGAAATCGCCAACAGTTGGGTTGATGGTGAGGACAACGTGCGAAGGCGACAGCGCAGCGACGAAGACGATGATCAGCGAAGCACGACTCGGGTGGTCGAAGGGATCGTCACAAGAGAAGGAAGAACCGACTATGACGACAACAATCGGTAGCCGCGGGATACTCCGATCGGCGGGACGATCGATACGACGATAGAAGAGACGATCGACGGGACGATAATCGGAATAACTCTGGGAACCGTGGCAACTACAAACCACGGCGGAGAGGACTCTGGTTGCCCTACGGAGCGGATCAATGCCCGTTATCTGCACTCGTATGTCGATTCTAAGGACGACAAAATGAAGTCGAGCCACCTCGGGGATGTCGGCAGTTCATTGACATGCACAAACTCATCCAGCAGGCGGCCGCCACAGCCACCACCACCACCACCACCACCTCCGACATCAAGTCCAGGCTCAACCTCATCAACCCAACGAAGAGTTTCCACCACCGCGCGGACAGATGAGTATGATCCATAGGACAGGTGTCTCGAGAAGAGAAATGAAGAAGCTCACCCGAGAGATTAATCTGGCTGAAAGCATCATGGCGAACATCCCGAGTATGTCGAGTGGTCCTCTCAGAACATTACGTTCAGTCGAGCAGATCACCCGATGACCATACCAAAACCAGGACACGCTGCCTTAGTAGTCGAGGCACAAATTGGCGGCTTCAAGATGAGCAAAGAATTTATGGATGGTGGAAGCGGGCTAAACCTGATATTCGTCGACACAATCAAAAGTATGGGGATCACCATGAGGATGCTAGAAGAAACAAACACTTGTTTCCATGGGATACTTCCAACTGCACCGGGTACTCTCTTGGCAAAGTTTACCTGAACGTTGTCTTTAGCAAGACCGACAATTTCAGGAAGGAAAAGATCGAGTTTGAAGTAGTGAACTGGGAGTCACAGTATCACGCTATCTCGGAAGACCAGCTTATGCCAAGTTCATGGCTGTGCCGCACTACGCATACCTCTGAAAATGCCTGGGAATAACGGGACAAACATCACAGTCTATGGAAGTTTTTCACGCTCGGACAATTGTGATCGCGACTTTCAGAGGATTGCTGCGAAGTTTGGGTTCAAACAAGAAATTATCAATCCTCCACCCAAGCTGTCGATACGCGAAATTAAGGAGGAGAAACAGGACAGGGAAATCAAGAAGAAGCCAGCCGACCTTGCTATAAAAGCTTCGGCAGCAAAAACTTCGGCAGTTGATGGCAAAGCAGTCTTAGAAGAAAGCAAGACACTGGCAGCCATTGTCGAGACACCTACTATAATCAACGACGCTTCAAAAACCGCTAACGTGGTAGACAAGTCTGAAGATAACAAGAACCCCTCCTTCGTTTAGAATAGTCGAATAATGTTTAGCTTTCTCCTTTATTTTCAGCATGGCTTTCTTCCTTACGCCCTTTAGTACCGTGTTTACCTTTATTAATGAAAACTTCAGTCTTTGATCCCTTGGTAAACATGCAGTAATTTGGAGCACCTAATCCGCATCATCGTAGCCATTGCTTACATCCCTCGGTGAACGATGGCGCAATATAGTACGCGGCTAAAGATTGTGTTCAGAAAAAGCCTCTACGAGTGCTAAAGGATGCAAAAAAACAAGGGTGATGACCTTTCTCTCTGCTATAGATGCCTCTACGAGCGCCGAAAATAGCAAGAGTTTGGAAATACACACAATACAACCCATGTTCGATATTTTACTTATGGAAATATCAAAGAACAACGGGCTCATCGGCAGCATCATTGCACCCGAAATATTCAGGAGTGTCAGAACATACATCGGTTGAAAGCAAAGTTGCACATACAACGGGTTTTAGCAAGACCTGCAACACGAGCTGATCACTCAAACAATTTGCTGACCAACGAATACGAAAAACGTTTTAACGGACAATTAAAATTTGCTCCCTCAAAATTTGCCAACGGCATCAACACGGTAAAAGTACATATACATGTATCTACCGAATATAAAGCTTCGGCTAAACAATCCTAACACTTGGATAAAATAGCCAAAATAGCCTATTTACAAAATAACCTCAGTCCCTGAATTCACCCTCGAGGAGTTTCTCTTTCTTCAGGTACCTTGGAATCTTTTTCAAGCCTGTCGACAATTATATTGGCGGGCAGCAATACTTTTGGATACAGAGTCTCCAAGTCACCAACCGCATTGGCTATAGTGAGCAGATTTGCCGACGGGTAACGTGCAAGGACGAGGGCAAGTGTAAACCTGGCTCCGGCAAAAACTTGAGCTCGCACCAAGTCTCGAATCTTCTTGGCATTCCCGAACTCAGACATCAGAGTCAGCAGCGTAGGGGGAATCGCGTTTAAAGGGAACATCGTTTTCCAAACTACCCTCATGGCTCTGTAGCACTTGTCGAAGAAATGGTGGACTTGTTGAACCCGGTCCTGAAATTGAGCTACAGCGAAGCCTTCGAGTGCTCTCGCCAAAAAATCTCTTCGGCTGATGACAGCTGGGTTAACGCGTGCACACGCTCGTGAATCCGTTTGTTCTCTTCTGCACGGTCAGAGCTATGACTGGCAAAGGAATCAATAGAGGATCAGACAAGGCGTTGTTGACAAAAAGTGCAAGGATAAAGAAACTTACAGTTTAAACTCTCGATAGCTTTATGCAGTTCAAGAGCGTACCGCTCCACTTCGGCTGCAATCTCGCTCTTCTTATTGACAATAGCAGCTAAGGCATAAGTGCTGCGTAGATCCTTTTCCATCTGAGTGATTCGATCCTTCATACGTTGGATTCGATCACCTTCAGGAAGAGCACCCGAAGAGTCGTCGACAAATGAGGGCACTGGGAAAACCTGCGGGAAACAGCGTTAAAAGGTGTGACGGATTGGGTCAATTCAAGCATCTGAAGTAACTCCCATCGGGAGAAGGGCAAGTAAAAATATCATAACAAAGGTGTACTAGCAACATTGCTAGCACGGAGTTTATTACAAACATGAGTTTTTCGGCAAATCATCGTTTCACATCAAATCAAAGACAAACTTGTTACAAAAGTCAAGGGGCTTGAGTTTGGGATGATAGACTTGGACCAGCCGGTGTTTTCTCCGATGAAACCAGATCAAGGAGCTGGCGTGCGCATTGAACAGCCGACGTCTTGAATATGCCTAAATCTATAAACTGACCATCTTGATCTTTCGGCAGTTCCTTAGACATCTTCCCGATATCGGCCTTGAAGCCATGACCCATCATAAGTTGGAAGGCTAGGAGGGCACCATAAGTACGTGAAGTACGTTTGAATACCTCGATAACCTCCTTGGTGTTGACCGCGAAGGCGTCAATCAACTGCCCCAAGGTCTTGTTTTGGCTGAGCTTGGGGAAGATCATCAAGTGCATCTGTGTCATGGCGCCTTTGCCCTTTTCAAGGAGCTCTCGTGTAAGCTGGTGGGTGGCGAGAGTCATCGACACACCGTTTGCCGGGGAGTTGTTTGGAATTTTATCCAGGGCAGCAACAGGGATGTCGGCGGCCTCTGAAAGGAAATGAAATGGAAAAGATTACTATCAAAGGACTAGATTCGCAAAAAGTCGCTAAGAAGGCGTAAATAGGAAGTACCAAGCAAAGCCAATGAAGATTGGCGCAGGAGGTCATCTTTTTCGGCTGCCCGAGCTGGCAGGAGAGGCTTCCTCTTCCTTCACTCTTTTTCCTCCTCCTTTCGACTTCTTGGGCTGCGGCTTTTTGACAGATCATCCAGCTTCCGATTTAACTCTTCACGGCTCCAGGAGGGAAGTGAATTGGGAGGCGAAGGCCTCCAAAGAAGAAATGACCTCTCGCAGGTCCTTGAAGAAAGAAGGATGTTCATTAAGCAAGGTATCGCACTAGGTCAATGTTTTAATCAAAGGGACTTACAAGGGACTGTCGCCGAAGGACTTAGAAAGGGAAAGCTGTGGAGGAGCTTCGAAGCCGGGAAGCCGCACGGTCCTCACGAACGCGCTTGGACTTTTCGGAGGCTGTCGTTCGTCAAAAAGGAAAATGATCGATAAAGGTTATGAAAAGAATGTGAGAAATAAGAGGACAAAATATGGCATCAGGACAGAAAGTACTTACATATCGAAGAGATCGTCTTCTTCGGCGAAGCCGCCGGTTGATCTCTTCACGGGTGAAGCCCTGGCCTCCTCCGCAGCTGCACTAACAAAGGCATCACGATCAACGTCGTCATCACGCACTAATCCCTCTGTATCGCAAGCATCATCGGCTGGGGGAGGAAGGTCGGTGTGAGCAGTTCCAGAATCTGTCGGATCATCGAGTTTGCTCTCTGGGCCTGTGTGTTCAACAGTGTGAAAATCGACGGGTACAGAGGAACCTCTTCCCTCGGAAGTGTCATTTGGCGAATCGTGCAAGTTTCCGGAGACTATGGGGATCTATCGAAGAGAAAAAACAAGTAGGGATAATAAGAATTACGTCGACTAAGTGGAAATAACATAATGAGAATATGAAAAGGGAAGTTACCTCTGGCGTTGGATGATCGGCATAAAGAGGAATGTAAGAGGATATCAATGGGATCGAGTCCTCTTGACTAAAGAAAGTAAGGCGACGGACTTCGTCAAGCAGCTCCTTTTCCGACAGTTCGGCAGCATTAACCCTGGTCTCATCCTTCGAACCTGAATACAACCGCATTGGACGAATTCTGGCCATGACTGGTTGGACTCGACGTTTCAGGAATACCGCTGCCACCTCTGTGCCAACCATAGTTTGGCCATCGGCCTCTTTGATTCGAAGAAATTTGGCGAATAATTCGTCGGCAGCTGCCCTTTCGTCGGGAGAGAGAATGTTCCTCCAGAAATCTTTAGGCTTGGCTTCGAGGACATCGGCAAAGCAAGGAAGCTGGGACTCGGTTGCCAAGGAATCCTTGACATAAAACCATTTCAGTCTCCATCCTTGCACGGATTCTCTCATTGGGAAATTGAAGTAATTAACCTCCGAACGAGCCACAAACCCCACTCCTCCGATGACAAAAGATCCATTACTACTGTTGTACCTCTTTACATAAAAGATCTTTTTCCACAATCCAAAATGAGGCTCAATGCCCAAAAATGCTTCGCAAAGAGTGATGAACACAGCGACGTGAAGGATTGAGTTAGGAGTGAGTTGCCACAGTTGGATTTCATAAGTCCGCAGAAGATGAAGAAGGAATTCATGAGCAGGAAGCGAGAGACCCCGATAAGGAACGACAGGAACATCACGGTAAATCCGGGATTGGGCCGAGAAACCGCACCTGGAAAAATCACGTTCCCCTCGTCGGAGGAGATTAACCCCAGGCTTCGGGATCTCTTTTCATCACGCTTGGTGATGGATGACGCTATCCAGTCCCCAGGCTTGGCTCTGAGTTTGGCGGCGGCGCGGAGCTGGGGAGGAGCGGTTGGAGCGCTCCCCTTCGGAAGATTCGAGGAGGATGCGGCGGCCACCACTGGTAGAACTAGCGGCGGCGGTGAGACTCTTCTTCTTCACCATCGCGAGATCTGAGGAAGATTGGAAAAGTGGCGGCGGCGCAGCAGTAGCGACAGAAGGAAGAAGAAGAAGGGCAAGAGGATGCTACGGAAAATGTGGGAGAAGAATAGAGACTTTCGTCCTTTGGAGATTTTAAGAAAGGGAGAACTTGAGGGCTGTGTGGACGCGTGTCATTGTTGCCAGTTTATTAAGTGGATCCTTTCCATTAGAGATTGCGGGAATCGAGGAGACGCCTCGGTAACTGGGCGAGAGGGGCGGATGTTGCTTAAAAACAGGGATAGACAGAGAAAGAATAGGCCCAGCGGGTCGCATCTTGTCAGTCAAAGTTAAAATATCGGTAAAAGCGTCATCAATGACGTCATGGAGGAAATCGAAAGCAATCAAAGGGAAATAGATAATCTTCGGATGTTCGGGCTTGAGTGCACCCGATCGTAAGGCGCTCGTGTTCGGACTCGGGGGCTACTCCCATCGGGAGCCCGCACCCGATAAAAAGAAGATGCGCACTCGAAAGAATGAGGACTCAAAGATATATTTAAAGAGAAGGATGGAATGTTCGGCTCGAGTCACCCGATCGTAAAGCGTTCGTGTCCGGACTCGGGGCTACTCCTATCGGGAGCAGCGCCGCGCACCCGATAAAACTTTTTTTCACTCCAGGATCATGCCTAGGGACTTGATTCTGTGTAGGGTAACGTTGTTTTGCCATCGGCAGTTAACCAACAAAAGTTGGGCATGTTACTCGTTATCCCTTGCATGAGGAAATGTATCGGATGACTTATGAAGACTTGCAGAAAAACTTCGGCAGAGCAAAATGTTCGAGTGGTACAACTTGAGTCTACGCACGGATTGCAAGCATCCGTACCTGGACTCGGGGGCTACTCCCATCGGGAGCGCGCCGCACCCAGAAGAAGAACAAGAACAATCAAGAAAAAGGACATCGAAGAAGCAATGCTTTAGTCTCTACCCGAACTATCTTCGGCTAGACACTCGGGGGCTACTGATGTGGGCACTATCCTTCGGGTAACCGACGTTGCCCTATCCTATATTTCCTAGTTGGAGGCCCATGAAGGCACTTGGAGGCAAGGCGGCCCATCCGGGTGGTGCATCAGAAGATTCCTTGACAAGCAAGACAAAGAAGCAGCCGAACAAGGAAAGATTAGATCTAAAATTACTGTAAACCTAGTCGTACTCGGTTAGACCTCTTGAGACCTGGCCTCCTATATAAAGGCCAGGAGAGGGGCTGCCGAGGCGACGATCAATCTTAGCAATCTTAGCCACCAGAAGCTTAGAGCTAGGTCACCATTGAGCTTAGCATCTTGACGAGATCTTAGCCGAACTATTTGGCACCCCATTGTAACCTATTATCATCATAATCAAGAACAGACAGGCAGGACGTAAGGGTTTTACCTCATCGAGGGCCCCGAACCTGGGTAAATCGCTCTCCCCGCTTGTCTGTGAACCGATGTCTCGTGTCAGCTTGCAGGATTCCATCAACCCTAAGCCCCTATCGGAGGGCATTGCCGAGGAGCACCCTCGACAGACCTTGTGACTGAAAATGTAGAAGATGGTCATGTCATTTTCTGTGAAGATGCTTCTAATATTGTTTCACATCCTAGTAAGTCTAGGAAAGCCAGCATTCCTATGCTCTCTGTTAAAATTGGTGATCATTGTTATTATGGTTTATGTGATATTGGTGCAAGTTCTAGTGCCATTCCTTATGAGCTTTACGTGGAAATCATGCATGAAATTGGTTCTTGTGAACTTGAAGATATTGATGTGGTTATTCGGCTAGCTAATAGAGAAACTATCTCTCCTATTGGTATTGTTCGAGATGTGGAAGTTCTATGTGGTAAGATTAAATATCCTGCTGACTTTTTGGTACTTGGTTCTGCTGCTAGTAAGTCTTGTCCTATTATTTTTGGTAGACCTTTTCTAAATACTTGTGGAGCTATTATAGATTGCAAGAAAGAGAAAATTGTGACTAAATTTGCTGGTGAATCTTATGAGTTTAATTTCTCTAAATTTGCCAAAGTTCCTTATGAAGCTGAATTGCCTAATGATGACTTTAGAGTTGAACAACTTGCATCTATTGCTCTTGCTCCTACTAATCCTTTGCAGCAACATTTGGAGGATCATGAGAGTGAAGTCTTTAGGGAAGAAAGGAATGAGCTTGATGAAATTTTCCTTCGTCAACCCATTCTTAAACATGACTTACCGGTCGAAGATCTAGGTACAACACCACCACCAAAGGAAGATCCTGTTTTTGATTTGAAACCATTACCTGATAATCTTAAGTATGCTTATATTGATGATAAGAAAACATATCATGTTATTATTAGTGCTAAGCTTTCAGATTTTGAGGAAGAAAGATTATTGGAAATATTGAAGAAACACCGAGGAGCTATTGGCTACACTCTTGATGACTTGAAGGGGATTTCTCCCTCTATTTGCCAACATGCCATCAATATGGAAGATGATGCAAAGCCTGTTGTTGAACATCAGCGTCGTCTAATTCCTAAGATGAAGGATGTGGTAAGGAATGAGGTATTGAAACTTCTTGAAGCTGGTATTATATATCCTATTGCTGATAGTAGATGGGTTAGTCCTGTGCATTGTGTTCCTAAGAAAGGAGGAATAACTGTTGTACCTAATGATAATGATGAGTTCATCCCTCAAAGAGTAGTTGTAGGTTATAGAATGTGCATTGATTTTAGAAAGGTTAATAAAGTTACTAAGAAAGATCATTACCCTTTACCATTTATTGATCAAATGTTAGAAAGGTTATCTAAAAATACTCATTTCTGCTTTCTTGATGGTTATTCTGGGTTTTCACAAATTGCTGTTAGAGCTAAAGATCAAGAGAAAACCACTTTCACTTGTCCCTATGGAACTTATGCTTATAGGCGTATGCCTTTTGGTTTATGTAATGCTCCTGCTACTTTTCAAAGATGCATGTCCGCTATTTTTCATGGCTTTTGTGAAAAGATTGTAGAGGTATTCATGGATGATTTTTCTGTCTATGGGAATTCTTTTGATAATTGCTTGCGAAACCTTGATAAAGTTTTGCAGAGATGTGAAGAAACTAACCTTGTTCTTAATTGGGAGAAATGCCACTTTATGGTTAATGAAGGAATTGTATTGGGACATAAAATTTCCGAGAGAGGTATTGAAGTTGATAGAGCTAAAGTTGAAGCAATTGAGAAGATGCCCTATCCTAGGGATGTTAAAGGTATTCGTAGTATTCTTGGTCATGCTGGTTTTTATAGGAGATTTATTAAAGATTTCTCTAAAATTTCAAAGCCTCTTACTAATCTTCTTCAAAAAGATGTACCTTTTGTTTTTGATGATGATTGTAAGGAAGCCTTTGAAACTCTAAAGAAAGCCTTAACAACTGCTCCTGTAGTCGAACCTCCTGATTGGAATTTACCTTTTGAAATTATGTGTGATGCTAGTGATTTTGCGGTAGGTGTTGTTCTTGGACAGCGAGTAGATAAAAAATTGAATATTATTCATTATGCTAGTAAGACTCTTGATACTGCTCAAAGAAATTATGCTACAACTGAAAAAGAGTTATTAGCTGTAGTTTTTGCTTGTGACAAGTTTAGACCTTATATTGTTGATTCAAAAGTCACAGTTCATACTGATCATGCTGCAATTAGGTACCTTATGGAAAAGAAAGATGCTAAGCCAAGGCTTATTAGATGGGTGCTTCTTTTGCAAGAATTTGATTTACATATTGTAGATAGGAAAGGTGCTGATAATCCTGTTGCTGATAATTTGTCTAGATTGGAAAATATTGCTTATGATCCTGTTCCTGTTAATGATAGTTTTCCAAATGAACAATTGGCTGCAATAAAGGTGAGCTCGCGAGATAGTCCTTGGTATGCTGATTATGCTAACTTTATTGTTTCCAAGTACTTGCCTCCAACCTTTTCAGCTCAGCAAAGGAGGAAATTCTTTTATGATTTGAGGCATTATTTTTGGGATGACCCACACTTATATAAAGAAGGAGTGGATGGTATTATGCGAAGATGTGTCCCCGAATATGAACAACAAGAGATATTGAGTAAGTGTCATGGTAGTGTTTATGGAGGACATCACGCCGGAGATAGAACCGCACAAAAGGTTCTACAGTCAGGTTTTTATTGGCCAACTCTCTTTAAAGATGCAAGAAAGTTTATTTTATCTTGTGATGAATGTCAAAGAGTTGGTAATATCTCTAGACGCAATGAAATGCCTATGAATTATACTCTTGTTATTGAACCATTTGATTGTTGGGGATTTGACTTCATGGGTCATTTCCCTTCTTCAGAAGGTAACACTCATATACTTGTTGCTGTTGATTATGTTACTAAATGGGTGGAAGCCATACCCACAAAAAGTGCTGATGGTGAGACCTCTTTAAAAATGCTTTTAGATGTTATTTTTCCTAGGTTTGGAGTACCTAGATATCTTATGACTGATGGAGGTTCTCATTTTATTCATGGTGGTTTTAGAAAAACTCTTGCTAAATATGGTATTAATCATAGAATTGCTTCAGCTTATCATCCTCAAACTAGTGGGCAAGTAGAATTATCAAATAGAGAAATTAAATCTATCTTGCAAAAGACTGTTAATAAATCTAGGAAAAATTGGGCTAGTAAGTTGAAGGAAGCGTTGTGGGCTTATAGAACTGCTTATAAAAATCCTATGGGTATGTCTCCTTATAAAATGGTTTATGGAAAAGCTTGTCATTTACCTTTAGAATTAGAGCACAAAGCTTATTGGGCTGTAAGAGAACTTAATAAAGATTTTAAACTTGCCGGTAAGAAAAGGTTGCTACAATTGAGTTCTTTAGATGAGTGGAGAAGTGAAGCTTATGAAAATGCTAAACTTTTTAAGGAGAAAGTTAAGAAATGGCATGATAGAAGAATTATTAAAAGAGAATTTAATGTTGGAGATAAAGTCCTATTGTATCGGTCTCGTCTCAGATTTTTTGCAGGGAAATTACTCTCAAAATGGGAAGGACCATATGTCATTGTGGAGGTGTATCGTTCAGGGGCAATAAAAATTGCTTCGCTGAAAGATGATGCCACACAAGTGGTGAATGGACAAAGACTCAAACATTATATTTCTGGAGATTCTTATAATGAAGATGTTGATGTTATTCGAGTGGTGACTCCGGAAACTTTCATCAAAGATCAAATTGATAGTTCTGCAGAGTTCGACTTCGAATAGGTAACAGTTTTGGTAGTAAAAAGTCCGCGTTTAACTTTCCGAACATTATTTTTGCTATTTTTAGAAAATATGAAAAATTACGAGATCGAATCGGAGTGGAGGTGGCGCACGAGGGCGCGTCCCCACGTGGAGTGATACGTCCAATTTGCATCACTATTTTGTATCATAATTTGCTGTTATTCATTGATATATTTCATATTGGGACACAATACTTATGTTATTTCATCTATTTTGCATGTTTCATCATTATTGGAGGATCAAGCACCGGAGCCAGGATTCTGCTGGAAAAAGCACCGTCAGAACGCAATATTTCGGAAGATCAACTGTGGAAGGAAATTACACGTAAATTCCTATTTTTCCAGATGACGGAGGGAGCCAGAAGGGGGAGCAGAGAGGGCTCAAGGTGGGGCCAGACCACAGGCCGGCGCGGCCCATGGCCTGGCCGCGCCACCCTGTGGTGTGGGGGCCCCACAGCCCCTTTCGCCTCCTTTTCTTCGCGTACTCCTTCGTCCCGAAAACCTAAGCCACAGAGGGTACCTCACGGAGAGTTACAGCCGCCTCTGCGGGGCGGAGAACACCAGAGAGAAAAGAGCTCTCCGGCGGGCAGGAATCCGCCGGGGAAATTCCCTCCCGGAGGGGGAAATCGACGCCATCGCCATCGTCATCGAGCTGGACATCATCTCCATCATCATCATCATCATCTCCACCATCTACACCGCCATCACCACCGCTGCACCTCGTCACCGCTGTAACAATTTGGGTTTGATCTTGATTGTTTGATAGGGGAAACTCTCCCGGTGTTAATTTCTACTTGTTGTAGATGCTATTGAGTGAAACCATTGAACCAAGGTTTATGTTCAGATTGTTATTCATCACCATATCACCTCTGATTGTATTCCATATGATGTCTCGTGAGTAGTTCGTTTAGTTCTTGAGGACATGGGTGAAGTCTAAATGTTAGTAGTGAATTATGGTTGAGTAATATTCAATGTTATGATATTTAAGTTGTGGTGTCATTCTTCTAGTGGTGTCGTGTGAACGTCGACTACACGATACTTCACCATTTATGGGCCTAGGGGAGTGCATCTTGTATTTGGTTGCTAATTGCGGGGTTGCCGGAGTGACAGAAACCTGAGCCCCCGTTAGTATATCGATGCAAGAGGGATCGCAGGATCTCAGAGTTTAAGGCTGTGGTTAGATTTATCTTAATTACTTTCTTGTAGTTGCGGATGCTTGCAAGGGGTATAATCACAAGTATGTATTAGTCCTAGGAAGGGCGGTGCATTAGCATAGGTTCACCCACACAACCACTACAAGAAAAGTTGCCATGGCCGACGAAGTTGAAGTCGCGCCGTGGTTGCTGGTGTACCATGGCCGACGATTTTGGTCCCTCCGTGGTGCATGTCAAAACTTTTTTTTTCTCGTTTTTGAGGCCACCTAGCCCGACGAAAGCGGCCAAAACGTGGCGTATGGTGGCCCGGGACGTGGTGCATCTCGAAATCTCGGGTTCGCCGGCCGAGTCAACGCAAATCCGCACCGCCGAGGGATGTAGGGCCCAGATGGCAGCCTCTCTGGCATTGTTTTTTTTCTACATCGCGCCATCTCGTTCAACGTTCTCCGATCGAGCCGTTTACGATGCAGGATCATGGGTCCCGCATGTCATCCTCTATGAACCAAAATTCTTTCTATTCTTGGATTTTTTTTGATTTCTGGCTACTTCCTTTTTCTTTTGATCCCTTGCCGCCTTGGAAACGTTGAGACCGCTGCTGCTAAATGGGACCCGCATGTCATCCTCTATGTGCAATCAACTTTCTTTTCTTGGAGTTTTTTTGGCACCTCAAATTTGGTCACTTGCCTTTTTCTTTCGATCCGCCTCTCAAACGGTGATACCGCTGCTGCTAAATGGGACCCGCATGTCATCCTCTATGTACTATAAAACTTTCTTTTCTGGATTATTTTTGGCACCTCAAATTTGGTCACTTGCCTTTTTCTTTCGATCCCCTGCCGCCTCTCAAACGGTGATACCGCTGCTGCTAACTGGGACCCGCATGTCATCCTCTATGTACTATAAAACTTTCTTTTCTGAATTATTTTTGGCACCTCATATTTGGTCACTTACCTTTTTCTTTCGATCCCCTGCCTCCTCTCAAACGGTGATACCGCTGCTGCTAAATGGGACCCGCATGTCATCCTCTATGTACTATAAAACTTTCTTTTCTTGAATTATTTTTGGCACCTCATATTTGGTCACTTACCTTTTTCTTTCGATCCCCTGCCGCCTCTCAAACGGTGATACCGCTGCTGCTAAATGGGACCCGCATGTCATCCTCTATGTACTATAAAACTTTCTTTTCTTGAATTATTTTTGGCTCCTCATATTTTTTCACTTGCCTTTTTCTTTCGATCCCCTGCCGCCTCTCAAACGGTGATACCGCTGCTGCTAAATGGGACCCGCATGTCATCCTCTATGTACTATAAAACTTTCTTTTCTAGAATTATTTTTGGCTCCTGATATTTTTTCACTTGCCTTTTTCTTTCGATCTCATGCCACGTTTGAAACGTTGAGGAACCTGCAGGCTCATGGGACCCGCATGTCATCCTCTATGTACTATAAAAGTTCATTTTCTTGGTTTTTTTTCACCATCTGATTTTTGGCAATTTCTTTTTTCTTTTGATCCCCTGCCGCCTCTCAAACGCTGATACCGCTGCTGCTAAATGGGACCCGCATGTCATCCTCTATGTACTATAAAACTTTCTTTTCTTGAATTATTTTTGGCTCCTCATATTTGGTCACTTGCCTTTTTCTTTCGATCTCATGCCAAGTTTGAAACGTTGAGGAACCTGCTGGCTCATGGGACCCGCATGTCATCCTCTATGTACTATAAAAGTTTATTTTCTTTATTTTTTTCACCCTTTGATTTTTGGCTATTTCCTTTTTCTTTTGATCCCCTGCCGCCTTGGAAACGTATGGTAAGCTGCTGACTCATGGGACCCGCATGTCATCCTCTATGTACAATCAACTTTCTTTTTCTTTTGATCTCAAGCCGCATTTGAAACGCTGAGACCGCTGCTGCTAAATGGGACCCGCATGTCATCCTCTACGTACAATAAAGTTTCTTTTCTTGGATTATCTTTGGCTCCTGATATTTTGTCACTTGCCTTTTTCTTTCGATCTCATGCCGCCTTTGAAACGTTGAGTAAGCTGCTGGCTCATGGGTCCCGCATGTCATCCTCTACGAACAATAAAAGTTTCCTTTCTTGGAGTTATTTTTACCCCTAATTTCTGGCTATTTGCCTTTTTCTTTTGATCTCCTGCCCCCTTTGAAACGATGAGGACGCTGTTGGCAGGTCGGTCCCACATGTCATCCTCTATGAACAATAAAAGTTTCCTTTGATGGATTTATTTTGAACCCCTCATTAATTTCTGGATATTTCCCCTGCCGCCTTGGAATCGTTGAGGATGCTGCTGCCTCATGGGTCCCGCATGTCATCCTCTCAGAACGGTAAATGTTTATTTTCTTGGATTTTGTTGACCAAACGATTTTTGGCTTATTTTTTCTTTCGATCACCTGCAGCCTTTAAAACGTTGAGGACGCCGCTGGCTCACGGGTCCCACATGTCAACCTCTATGAACAATAAACGCTGAGGATGCTGCTGCCTCATGGGTCCCGCATGTCATCCTCTCAGAACGAAAATGTTTCTTTTCTTGGATTTTTTACCAACAGATTTTTGGTTTATTTTTTCTTTCCATCCCCTGCCGCCTTTAAAACGTTGACGACGCTGTTTGCTCATGGGTCCCCGATGTCAGCCTCCCCGTACAAGAAACATATGATATCTTGATTATTTTGCAGACAATAAACAATGTATTGCGCTCTGAGCTATTTCAAACGGATAATTAAATCTTTATTTTTACATAAACAAACTTATATGTTGAATCTCCTTGTTTTTTTGTCTTTGCGAAGCATAGGACTTTCCTGTTTTTTTAGAAAATTCGGAACTTTCCTGTTTTGGAGTGGGCTGAAATTGTACGAGTCAAAAGGCCAAGCAGGATAGTTCGAAAGCCCAGATGTCCAGATGCAGCCCAATTGAAATCTTTCTTCTTGGATTTTTTTCACCCCCTGATTTCTGGCTACTTCATTTTTCTTTTGGTCCTGTGCCGCCTTGGAAACGTTGAGACCGCTGCTGCAAAATGGGACCCGCATGTCATCCTCTACGTACAATAAAATTTCTTTTCTTGGATTATTTTTGGCTCCTGATATTTGGTCACTTGCCTTTTTCTTTCGATCCCGTGCAGCCTCTCAAACGGTGATACCGCTGCTGCAAAATGGGACCCGCATGTCATCCTCTACGTACAATAAACTTTCTTTTCTTGGATTATTTTTGGCTCCTGATATTTGGTCACTTGCCTTTTTTTCTTTCGATCTCATGCCACGTTTGAAACTTTGAGGAACCTGCTGGCTCGTGGGACCCGCATGTCATCCTCTATGTGCTATAAAAGTTTATTTTCTATGGTTTTTTTTCACTCTCTGATTTTTGTCTATTTCCTTTTTTCTTTTGATGCCCTGCCGCCTTGGAAACGTTGAGTAAGCTGCTTACGGGACCCGCATGTCATCCTCTATGTACAATCAAGTTTCTTTTCTTGAATTATTTTTGGCTCCTGATATTTCGTCACTTGCCTTTTTCTTTCGATCTCATGCCACGTTTGAAACGTTGAGGAACCTGCTGGCACATGGGACCCGCATGTCAACCTCTATGTCCATCAACTTTCTTTTCTTGGATTTTTTTTGACCCCCTACTTTCTAGCTACTTTCTTTTTCTTTTGATCTCAAGCCGCATTTCAAACATTGAGACCGCTGCTGCAAAATGGGACCCGCATGTCATCCTCTATGTACAATAAATCTTTGATTATTTTTGGCACCTCATATTTGGTCACTTGCGTTTTTTTCTTTCGATCTCATGCCACCTTTGAAACGTTGAGTAAGCTGCTGGCTCATGGGTCCCCCATGTCATCCTCTACGAACAATAAAAGTTTCCTTTCTTGGAGTTATTTTTGCCCCCTAATTTCTGGCTACTTCCTTTTTCTTTTGATCCCCTGCCGCCTTTGAAACGTTGAAAACTTTCTTTTCTTTGATTATTTTTGGCACCTCATATTTGGTCACTTGCCTTTTTCTTTCGATCCCCTGCCGCCTCCCAAACGGTGATACCGCTGATGCTAAATGGGACCCGCATGTCATCCTCTATGTACTATAAAACTTTCTTTTCTTGGATTTTTTGGCTCTGATATTTGGTCACTTGCCTTTTTTCTTTCGAGACCTCCTGCCGCATCTCAAACGGTGATACCGCTGCTGCTAAATGGGACCCGCATGTCATCCTCTATGTACAATAAAGTTTCTTTTCTTGGATTATTTTTGGCTCCTGATATTTGGTCACTTGCCTTTTTCTTTCGATCCCATGCCGCCTTTGAAACGTTGAGGAAGCTGCTGGCTCATGGGTCCCGCATGTCATCCTCTATGAACAATAAAAGTTTCCATTGTTGGAGTTATTTTTTACCCCTAATTTCTGGCTACTTCCTTTTTCTTTTGATCCCCTGCCGCCTTTGAACGTTGAAGAATCTGCTCGCTAATGGGTCCCACATGTCAGACTCTATGGACGATAAACCTTTCTTTTCTTGGAGTTATTTTGACCCCTAATTTCTGGCTATTTTGCCTTTTTTTGGATCCCGTGCTGCCTTGGAAACGTTGAGGATGCTGCTGCCACATGGGTCCCGCATGTCATCCTCTCAGAACGATAAATGTTTCTTTTCTTCGATTTTTTTACCCACTGATTTTTGATTTATTTTTTCTTTCGATCCCCTGCCGCCTTTAAAACTTTGACGACGCTGCTGGCTCATGGGTCCCGATGTCAGCCTCCCCGTACAAGAAACATGTGATATCTTGATTATTTTACAGACAATAAAAAGTGTATTTCGCTCTGAGCTATTGCAAACGGATAAATTAAATCTTTATTTTTACATAAACGAACTAATATGAATCTCCTTGTTTTTGTTTTGTTTTTGCGAAGCATAGGACTTTCTTGTTTTGGAGTGGGCTGAAATTGTACGAGTCAAAAGACGTCCAGCAGGTTAGAAGGCCCAGATGGCCAGGCAGCCCCAATTTATATCTTCCTTATCTTGGATTATTTTTTGATCAAAAGGCCCAGCAGGGGTACATCCTTTTTCTTTTGGTCCTGTGTGCCGCCTTGGAAACGTTGTGGACGCTGCTGCCTCATGGGACCCGCATGTCATCCTCTATGAACTATGAACTCTAAAAGTTTCTTTTTTCTTGGATTTTTTTTCACCCCTCTGATTTTTGGCTATTTCCTTTTTCTTTTGTTCCCCTGCCGCCTTGGGACCCGTATGTCATCCTCTATGTACAAAAAACTTTCTTTTCTTGGAGTTTTATTCCCCCTAATTTCGGGCTACTTTCGTTTTCTTTTGATCTCAAGCCGCATATGAAACATTGAGACCGCTGCTGCAAAATGGGACCCACATGTCATCCTCTATGTAAAATAAAAGTTTCTTTTCTTGGATTATTTTTCACGCTCTGATTTTTGGCTATTTCCTTTTTCTTTCGATCCCCTGCTGCTTGGAAACGTTGAGGATGCTGCTGCCTCATGGGTCCCACATGTCATCCACTATGAACAATAAAAGTTTCTTTTCTTCGATTTTTTTCACCCTCTGCTTTTTGGCTATTTCCTTTTCATTTGATCCCCTGCCGCCTTGGAAACGTTGAGGATGCTGCAGCGTCATGGGACCCGCATGTCATACTCTATGTACAATAAAAGTTTCTTTTCTAGGTTTTTGGCTCCTGATATTTGGTCACTTGCCTTTTTCTTTCAATCTCATGCCGACTCTCAAAGGTACAATAAAAGTTTCTTTTCTTGGATTATTTTTGGCTCTTGATATTTGGTCACTTGCCTTTTTCTTTCGATCTCATGCCGTCCTTGAAACGTTCAGACCGCTGCTACAACATGGGACCCTATGTCATCCTCTATGTACAATGAAAGTTTCTTTTCATGGATTATTTTTTGCTCCTGATATTTGGTCACTTTCCTTTTTCTTTCGATCTCATGCCGCCTCGGCCCTCTGAAACGACGAGTAAGTTGTTGGCTCATGGGACCCGCATGTCATCCTCTATGTACAATAAAGTTTTTTTCTTGGATTTTTTACCCCCTGATTTTTGGTCACTTGCCTTTTTCTTTCGATCCTGTGCCGCCTTTGAAATTGTGGACGCTGCTGGCTCATGGGTCCCACATGCCAGCCTCTATGAACAATAATATTTCTTTTCTTGGATTTTTTTTACCCCTGATTTCTGGCTATTTGCCTTTTTCTTTGGATCCCCGACCGCCTTTGAAACGATGAGGACGCTGCTGGCGCATAGCTCCCACATGTCAGCCTCTAAGAACAATAAACATTTCTTTTCTTGGATTTATAGTTGACCCCTAATTAATGGCTACTTCGCTTTTTTTTTCGATCCCCAGCCGCCTTAGAAACGTTGAGGACGCTGCTGGCTCATGGGTCCCATATGACAGCCTCTATGAAAAGTAAAACATTTACTTTCTTGGATTTATTTTTGACACCTAATTAATGACTACTTGGTTCTTTTCTTTTGATCCCGTGACGCCTTTGAAACGTTGAGGGCCCTGCTGGCTCATGGGTCCAACATGTCAGCCTCTATGAACAATAAGAGTTTCTATTGTTGCATTTATTTTTGACCCCTAATTTCTGGCTATTTGCCTTTTTTCCATTGCCTGCCACCTTAGAAACGTTGAGGACGCTGCTGGCTGGGTCCCACATGTCAGCCTCTTTGTACGATAAAAGTTTCCTTTGCTGGATTTATTTTTGACCCCTAATTTCTGGCTATTTGCCTTTTTCTTTCGAACTCCACCGCCTTTGAAACGTTGATGACGCTGCTGCAAACTGGGTACAATATGTCAGCCTCTTTGTGCGATAAACCTTTCCTTTCTTGGATTTTTTGGACACCTGATTTCGAGCTACTTGCCTTTTTCTTTCGATCTCCTGCCCCCTTTGAGAAACGCCGAGAACGATACTGGTTCGTGGGTCCCACATGTCATCCTCTCTGAATGATAAATGTTGGGGCCGCGGCTGCAAGATACGTCCCACATGTCAGCCTGACTGTTGAATAAACGTTTCCTTTCTCGAATTTATATTTGACCCCTGATTTCTGGCTACTTTGCCGTTTCTTTCGATCCCCTGCATGTCTGCTACTCCACCGAAAAACAGACCGGCATGTATTCATCACAATACTGGTAGCTAATTTAGGAAAAATGTGTTCATCACGGGATTCAAACAAAGATCTTCATCTCTGCTAAATTTTGATTTCACCAAAAACCGAACAGCGTGTGTTCATGACTTTAACTTCACAAACACTATGGTTTCTCTATAAAATAAGGTCACCATCCGTTCCTTTATTGTAGGCATTTGCGAAAAGTGTCTTTGGCTAATGGGCACCAGTGCTCTGCTGTTTAAAAAAAATCAAATAGCATACATATTTGTTTCAAAAAAATCTGAAAATGAATGTAGACATAATAAATAAAGTAACCTACAAGCGTGTAAAATTTTAATATGATATTCTTTATATTGTAGACTACACAAAAAAGACAAAATCTGTTGAAATTTGGAGATTTGAAATATGCATACCCAGATCCACACGTTTGTTACTTTTGTGTAGCCCAGAATTTTTTTTATTTGAAACTGAAATTTTGCACGTTTATGGGACAATTCATTAGCTACTCCATGATTTGTTTTCTAATTTTTTGAACAAATAAATATATTTTTTATTTTTTTCTAAAATAGCAGGAGCAATGGTGCCCAAGAGCACCAAATCTCTTAATAGGCATTTGCGCCTAATAGCGTGAGCTTAGCTAATTTTTGAAGAAAAAAAAGATGTCCATTGTGGTATTCAGGACAAAGATCTTCATGTCTGCTACTGCACCAAACAACAAACCAGCATGTATTCATCACAATACGGGTAGCTAATTTGTGAAAAATATGTTCAGCACGGGATTCAAACAAAGATCTTCATCTCTGCAAAATTTTGATTTCAGCAAAAACCGAACAGCGAATGTTCATGAGGTTAAGTTCACGAACACTATGTTTTCTCTATAAAATAAGGTCACCATCTGTCTCTTATTTCTCAAGGAAAAACAGGTGGAAGTGTTGGGACGAACCACATGGGTGCTTCGGCTCTATGTTCAGTCTTCTCTTTTTTGTACTGCAATCTTGAGCCTATGGCAGGACCTCCATTGACGTGCATTCTGCACCAATTTGGCCTTGGACGTATCCATGTATCACGGGCGCGATTGTGGGTAGCAAAGACACAGTCAGGTTTGAACAATTGGAAATCTGGTTCTGCAGCCTCTGCGTCGACTGGCGGGGGTAGCATGAAAATTGGGTGATTGAGTCCAAGAAATAAAGAACGCCCCTTCAAATTGTTCAATCTTTCCCACCTTGCCTCTTCTACAGGGTCCAAGGTATGGGCAGATCTCAAGAAAACGTAGCACCGTACCAAAGGATAAGACCTCAGCTTGTTACCCATATGTAATATTGGAGGACCGAGGATGGGCCGATAACCTTTAACCTGAATCCACGCGAGATCAGATTCACCAGTAATGGACTCTGCTCTCATTGGTGCCAGGAACCAAGTGCGCTGGTCAGAAAATCCAAGAAATACATCTTCATCTTCATAATTATGATTATCACCATCATCATCTAATTCTTCATCATCTAATTCTTCATCATCTAATTCGTCTTCTTCTAATTCTTCTTCTTCTAATTCTTCTTCATCAGCATCATTATCTTCATCGGCACCTCCATCGCCTTGAGCCACATTTGCTTCATCATCTTCCATGACAGCATCTCCCTCGATTTGAGCGAAAATTGCAGCCACTTCTGCTTCTTCATCTTCAATGACAGGGGCGTCAATGAGACGCGGGGCTGCATGTGTCCCTGCAATGCACAAAGATCAACCACAATGCAGCAAGTAGGAACTACACTGAAAATTATCTCTTCTCTTCTATCTTCTATTTTCTACTACTATAAGGCACCAGTTTTTAACAAGACATGTCGCAGCAATTCCAACTGTTGGTGTCCAAAATCTAACGGTTGGGATTAGAGGTATTCGCGTGAAAAAAATACCACACCAGTGTCCACGTGTTTCTAGAACCGTCATGTTTCCATTATGAAGAAAAATCAGAGCAGTCTCACACCGATATCACACGTCCCACTTGATAGTGATTAAGAAAGGTTCCAAATTTTTGTTCATATTTATAAACTGTATGCTCACACTTATTTTGATGGTATAACCAAATTATTAGTTGTATTGAAAGTTTGAACAACATTTAGAACGCAACTTTTATACATCAGTATTGCGAATCGTAATTGGTCCAACATGTGCAGCATGCCATTTACTAGTTAAGACATAAAACAAAGACTCACCACAGGTATATGGTTCCCAAACCAGAACATCTCCATACGGATATGTAACTGCGTATACACGATGTAGGTGTGAACTTGTACCATATCCAGGAATGCCCATGGCATCGACATAGCTGTTTCTATCAAAGAATTCAGGGTTTCTCAGGATATTCCACTCCTTTTCTAGGGGCGCTTGTAGGATAGCAATCAATTCGTCAAATACAACGATTACCTCGTAATGCCATGGCCCTGCTAGATCATCTTTGTACGGCCTCTTGACGATCCGTACTTTGAGCAGTTCCAAACTTTTATCTATTTTGTATTTGAACAGGAATGGTGGGCTGCCATGCCACCATTCACTAGTAGGGCCCAAAGAAATTCCTGCATCTTGCAGAGATGGAAGAGGTATAATAGTATCTGATATGTATATGTTGCGGATCGTCAAGTGCCCGTCCTGCTGGACAAATGCCACCCAGTCGCCGTTACAACCCACCCAGTGCATGGGTCCATGTCCATCCAGTTCCTCCTTGGTATGGATAAATGCTGGAACTGTCGGCTTGTCTAATGGCATCAGCAACGCGTGAATGCCCTGCAAATAGGATTTGTTTCAAAATTGTCTATGCATGCAAGGTATTCGACAGAATGAAGAGCGGATTGTGCAGAACTGAAGCACAGATGTAATGGATAAATAAAGCAATTCCGAAGAGTACATGTGCATAGTGAAGGCAGCAAACCTTACAGTACTCCCAAATCAGGTGATTATGTTGAGTCTAAATTCATGCATGATGTTTGGCAATAAGAAAAGTTGATTGAAAAAACACAAGCTGAAACGAGATGAGTAAATAAATAAATACTCTTACAGTATTGTCGCGGTCGTCTGGCCATGTCTCGGGGTCGCAGTGGAGCAGGCTCGGTAAACCGAACGGAACCTTATGCGCTCCGCGGATGGCATGCCGCATGCCGATCATGCCTCGAGCGAGGCGACCAGTGCTGAGGATATCCGCCCGCTCGGCTATGTTCTCCACCAGTGGGTAGTGGAGGTTGCCCCACCCCATGGACTGGTGGTAGCAATCAGGAATCTCCTCAATCTTACGCTTCTGCTTCATTGGAGTCGGTAATCCAATGCAAGGGAGAGAGGGGTGAACGGGAGAAAGAGACAGAAGAGGGTTTTTTTTGGAGAAGATGCAGTAGTAGTACTACGATACTAGGAGGTGGAGATGCGGGGCATGTTTCCGGGAGAGAGGAACCACTATTTCCCTTAAAAAAAATAACAGCACTTGCGCATTAGAACTTGGGGCGGGGATATAGCGGTAAGAGGTATTGACCAACTTTCCCTCACCTTGACCCCACGTGGTTGTGAACCCGAGATAATTCTTTTTGATGAACCCGATATACTTATTATAGTACTAAAATAGTACAAGTATATACCTTGTACTCCTATATACTAACATTACTATTTTAAGGACTTATGTTCCATGAGCAACAACTTCCCCCACTCCGCTCATCCGAAATCCTAGCCCCTCCAACTTCAAGGACCAATCAACATAGCTATGGCCTTCTAATTTGGCTCAAGTCGCCGCACACATAGTCCTCCCGCCGACAAGGAATAGGAGCATCAGCCCTTTCGTCGCTTGTTGTTACACATAATCATATACAGTACCATATATATTTCAAATTTCCATATCAAAAAATAGTTCAAATCTGAATTTTAACATCTCAAGCTAAACCCTCGCTTGCTCTTAAACATAAGCATACCATAGTTCTACTTTTGTCTTCACCGAACAACAGAACACAATTTCATCACAACATAGCCAACCGGAGTACCTAGTAATGTAACTAGAGAAGTGAACCTATAGTTGATCAAGCCTTCAACTTTAACACAATAATACCCCCACATTATGTGTTGAGGAGCCACACCCATATATTTAAGAGTACCATCAAGTAGACCACAAATGCATCAATGAAGAGAGGGGTATACTTATAGACCACCTCTTTACAAAACAGTTGTAACTAGTAGACCACAATTGCCTCGTTCATTAGCTATGAAATTACATACTATCAGTAGCTACAATGGCTGCAGGCCCTGTTTCAGAATTAAACATCACACTTGTTCCAATCCGGGGCGTTGGCGAAGTTTGGGATGAACCAAAGCGGTGTCTTTACCAGGTACCTATCTTTTTTTGTTTTGCATGTTTTCTCCAAGGCGTTGGTTTGGAAACCAACGGCGCAATCTTCACGATTCAGACTGAATCGGCATATTTCAGGCAGCTGCGAATTGCGAAGCCATGCTTCATTCGGCAAGGTGTACACACAATTTCTTCTCGTCAGACATCCTGGGACAACATCTGCACCGCCTAATGGCAGCATAATCGGATAGTTCACTCCAAGGAAAAGAGAATATTCTCCAAGGTCATCAATCTTTTCCCATGGAATACCTTCATTTAACTTACTAGTGTCCTTCGTGAACACCAGGCAACCAAACCCAGAAGCATAGTTGCCAACAGTGCGACCATGATGAACACGACGATCAGAAGCAGTATGGCAAACTTTACAGGAATATTCCCTTTCATCAGCAATGCCCAGTGTATGGATCAGAAGAAGTCTAGAACCATCTATAGATCTTGCTAACCACCACATGCCATAATCGACCTCGTGATCATGGCCAAGAGCATCATCAAGTGCACACCGCCATTCAAACACAATGGGCGGTGGCTCTACGATCAGCGGAGGACCTGCTTGAAAACGAAATTACTGTTAAGAAGGGTATGTTTGGTTTGCACAAATCTGAAAACGTAAGAATTGGGAAAACGCATTAGGATTCAGATGGGATGATATAATGGCATTTCCATTCAATAATACAGCATATTGGTGTATTTCAGTACATCACATGGGAAACCAAAGGATTCATTTCAAGAAGTTCAAGTAGAGGTCAAAATCCAACATAATTCAATCTGAGAATAAAACTCCTAATTATACAATCCTCAAATTTTTCTATGGTAATCATCTCGAATAAAAAGTCTAAATACCAATGAAATTTCATCCGAAGCAAATATGCCCCAAGCCTCCAAGTCAGATCAGTCAGGTTCGAAAATTAATAAGTTTGTGCATTAAAATTATCTTTACAGCCATGAATAATGAAGCTCATCATACACTACTTACGTCCGGAGGAAAATTACCAGCTTGCTGAGGATTCCATGCGTGAACAGTGCCAGTATGAGTTGTGGCAAACACAAGCCCATTGTGGAGAATTGCATCGCTGTAATTGTAAAAGATGTGGGACTTGGGCTCTGTAAGAACTGTCCATCCAGAATCTTCGCCGCAAAGGAGGGCAACTCTGATGTCAAAAACAGCAACAAGAGAGAAATTTTTGTACCCCCCAGCAGCTGTGGGAACTTGGCAAATATATATCTTGTGAAATATAATAGCACGAAGGTTGTGGTGGTATATATTTGGAATGTGGGTGGTTTCAAACGGCACAGGGAGAGGAATTTCACGGCGAGTGTAGACGTTGACAAGTTTCCATTTGCAAGCAGGAAAGCCAGTGTCAACCATGGCAACCCAATCTCCATTGGCACCTACCCACTGCTTACCCGTACCGTCTGGCATCACAGCGTCGGAGGAGAACCTGTCCAGCGGCGTCAGCTTGCAATCCCGTGCTACCTTCGTCGGGTGAGAATGAAGAACACATGGGAGGCCAAACGGGAGAGAAAAAGATAGAGTTGCACTATCATTTGCAGAGTCGAAAAATAGTTTGGACGAACCGACGAGGCTCGCGGCGGTGATGACGTCGCATCTTGTTACGAGTTCTTCAAGGGGACCTTCGGAAAAGACCTTCTGAAACAGTTCAGAGTCATCATTTTCCTTGTTCGATGCCGCCATCGCAGGGCAGGGGGTGGGTCTATGAGGTTTGGGTTCAACTGATTGGAGTTTAATTTGGGTTCGATGGCGGCAGGTGGCGGGGAAGATGAAGAACGGAGGCTCTCAAACTGGGCGGTGGAATTGATTCTAAAGCTGCATGGCGGCGGCACTGGCGTGTGCTATGGAAGGTGGTCGATTGGTGCGGGCGGGGGCGGAGGTAGACGATGGAGGTGAACAGAAATAGGGCAGGTGGGGGCGGGGCGCTTGACTTCGCTCCTCTACACTCTACAGCATCTCCTCCTGTTTCTTGGAAAGTGTATAGACCCATAATAAAAAGTCACTGTTCCCTCTGAAAAGGTGAAGAACAAGTCACTGGTCTAACGTGCAAATTTGGACATCCCAAGCTATGTGTTGTCATGTCAATTCAATGTCCATGGCAGTATTTTGAATTTTGCGTGACCAAAAGAAGTACGCCTTGGCCTTTCACAATCGGGGTTTCTTTAGAGCAAGAACAATAGAAGAGCCAACAGCTGGCAAAAGTATTGTCCTACTTCCTCTTGGCGTGATACTCCCTCCGTCCACAAATAAGTGGACGTGCAGGATTTTCAAGGTAAATTAGTAAAAGGAAAGAAAAAATGCATTGGAGCACTCGTATCTTAAGAAACACATGTACTCAACCACGGTTGTAGATTTTCTCGGCGCAAGACTTTTCCCCAGCAGTTGTGGCTTTCAGTTATTCGTGGGTGTGGGGAGGAGCTCCGCCGCATCGGTAAAAAGCAAAGAGGGACGGCGGCTCTCGATCGTGCGGTGTACTCGTAAATCACGTGTGACCCATGCCCTAATAATTCACAATGCATTGATGAGGGCTATCACTTCATCATCCAATAAAATGTACTTAGTAACTATGGTAATAATATTGTCTTCTCGCAAAAAAAATGGTAAAAATATTGTCTCTTAAGCCATGTACTAGTACAGTGCAAGATGCTTTAGAGAAATAAACCTATATTTTATTGCTACTCCGTAATACACATGGTTATTTATTCTAGGCAAATGCCTACCGAAAGATGTAGGAATAGGGAAATGTAGGATTGCAATGTCATGTCCACTCCAATCCTATAGGAATTCATAGAATCCAAACTTTGTTTGATTCCACCATAGGAAAAGTAAGGGCTCCTTTGATTTAAAGGATAGGAAAAACATAGGAATAGGAAAGGTATAGGATTGGAATGGCATGTCTACTTGAAACCTATAGGAAGATGAAGTTTGTTTGATTGTAGCAAAGGAATTTTTCCATGAGGTATGAGCTAATGCTTTTTTCCTATAGGAATCACACTACAAGATTCCTATAGGAATTTTTCCTATAGGATACGTTCCTATGAATCAAACAACATGTATAGGAATTTTTCCCATAGGAATCAAATCCTACACAATTCCTATGCAAATCCTTTGAATCAAAGGAGCCCTAAAGCATTCTTAAAAAGAGGTATGAGTAGATGTTTAATTTTCTATGGAATCTGTGCAAAGAAATCCTTAGGAAAAATTCCTATCGGAAACAATCCTACAAATCAAACAGCCAAGGATTCAATTGTACCAATTCCCTATGCAAATCCTTGGTGTTCACCCAATCCTCTCGAATACTCATCCAAAAAATGCACTAATACTTTGATGGGGAGTTTTTGTATTCTAGGCAAGAATAGAGGGTTTGCGGGGATCACTTGAGAAGTGTATTAACCAAAGAAGGCATAAGTAATACACCAACACACACTAACATGCCCTTAATGGATGTATCTCCATAAACTCCCTCTGTTCTTTATTACTACTACTAGTTTATGTACTTCTTAACTAATATGGGATAATCATGAAATATATTTTCTAACATTCAGCCAAAATATAGTGTTTCGACTTTTTAAAATACTGAAAAACTAGTAATTAAAAATATTTGAGCTATCAAATCTAGGAAGTTTGAAAATATTTTGTATTCCGTCTGAAAGTTGTGTTACTTGGTGTAAGATTCACACAAAAATGATGAAAATATCAAACCTTCAAAAAAATTGTAGTAATTCAAACGTTATGTGCGTTTCATAATTTTGCAAAATCTATTCTATTTGCAATTAAAACTATAGTAGTTGGTGGTCCCCGATCATCTGATTTGCTCTTAAACAGCTCAATCCTAAATTTGAAATTCCCTGCAACAGAACACGATAGTTGGTGGTTTGTGCGGAAAAAAATTACAGTTTTAAAAAGTGTTTTAAGCAACGAAGGCAGCAATAAGCGGTAGTTTGTGCAATTTCCTCGTGTAAACAACATGTAGCGTCGAAGTAATAGTACTAGCAGTACAGAAATCTTGTGTAATTTCTAGTTCTACATATTACTAGTGTCCACTGTTTGAGAGTTGATGGTGAATGGGTCTGATTTTCAATCGAATGAGAATTAGCAAATTGATTTTTATGACAAAAGCATACAAAGGGAGTAAAACAACATACCCGCATTCGCCGCTGCTACCAGCATGCGATGCCTCCACGAGTGCATTGACGGCTGCTGCAAATCCTCGGAAGGCATCTAGGTTTTGCAGATCGTCGATTGCCGCTGTCCGGCTAAGCTTAACCAGCATAGCTGCCGCCAAGATATCTCGGATTTGGACCACAGGCAGAAGCTGATTGGGGTCGAAGGATTGCCTGATTCGGAATTTGAAGTACCAAGCCCTCGGCTCCGATGATGGAAGTTTGGAACTCGGCCCGGCCAGAACCTCCCAAATCTGTGTGTGGCAGTGGATGCCCATCGGCATCCCCAATGCTGCCGACGCCGTGATGTGGTCGGTCGCACTTTGGTCCCCACTAAAGGCTGGGGCTGCAGCACGTCGCCGCCGCCCCCGACGTCCCCACGACGGCAACGCCATGGACCGAGGCGCTGAGTTTGTTGGCGAACCCGAAGCCCTGGATGGCAAGTGCTTCTTCACAATGGAAGCATCCTCACCCGGCGAGGTTCGCCCCCGGCGCATGCCTATGCTCCGACCAGCCCACTTTGCCGCTGCTGCCTGGGCTGCCGCCGATACCTGGGCCACCGCCGCTTCATGGGACCCCCTCCCTCCTCTCCCTCTCCTAGATCAAAGGGCGCCAGGAGTCTAGCCACAGCAAGACACAGAGCCGCCTGCTTCATCGCACACCAATGGCACACAGACATTTGCGAGCTTTTAGCGCACACCCCTCCGAGGCTGAGTCGTGGAGCCTGGGTGCACGGGGCTATGGCTGGAGGAGTCGCCATGGGACGAGGGGTGTCGAGTGCTCGGGCAAATACGGGAAAGGCGAAGTTTTGGATAACCTTATATGATCACATCAATGCTTCTCAAGGAGCCAAATACTGTATGAGAAACCGGAAAAGTTTGAACGTTTGAAAACTTTGCCGGCATAATGCATCCTTCCAATGCACGCCTACTAAGGTAGAAAGCCAACTCAATTGCTACTTTGTTGGCAAAATGTACCATGGCTCAATCTTGGGTCACACACATCTATCAATTGGTATATTTTGGTCATATTCAAAATTTTACTTGAAACTTGTTGGTCATGCCATTCTACTACTCGCCTAACACTTTTTCTACGCGGGAAGGAGGGGGGTATGATGCTACCCTGAATTTTTATGCCCATTTGTATCTTGGACAAATCCTAGGTTTGACCAAAATTTAAAACATGAAGATGAAAAATTAAGCCTGGATCCACTACAAGAAAATTTGCCAAACTTTTCTTGTAGTGATCCTTCTTAATTAGTAACTTCAAAATGAAGCTTTTGGAAGGTTTTTGAAATTTCCATGTCTGAAACCCAAAACACCTCTTCATGATTGACTTCATAAGACAAATCGAGTTTAGGGTTAGGGGTAGATACATGATTTTTCTAGTTTGAATATGTCTAGACCTGGCTTATCAACTTGAATGCTTAGTATATGACATAAGAAGATGTACTATGTGCATTGGTTTTTTATTTATTTGATTTGTTTTGAATTTTCATGCCGAATCAAATTTTGGTCAAATCATAGGTTTAACCAAGATTTAAACAAGTTTAAAACATTAAAATGAAAAATTAAGCATGGATCCTTCTCAATCACTCCAAAATGAAGCTTTTGGGAGGCTTTTGAAATGTCTATGTTTGAAACCCAAAACCACTTCTCTTCATGCTTGACTTCATAAGACAAATGAGTTTAGGGTTAGGGGTAGATACATGATTTTTCTGGTTTGAATAGGTCTAGACCTTGTTATCAAGTTGAATGGCTTACTATGTGACATAAGAAGACTATGTGCTTTGGTTTTTCATTTTTGATTTTTTCGATTGTTTTTATGCCCATTTGAATCTTGGCCAAATCCTAGGTTTGAACAAGAATTTAAACAAGTTTAAAACATGAAAATGAAAAGGTAAGCATGGATCCTTCTTAGTCAGTCCGAAATGAAGCTTTTGGGCGGTTTTCGAAATTTCCATGTTTGAAAACCCAAACCACTTCTCTTCATGCTTGACTTCATAAGACAAATTTAGGGTTAGGGGTATAGATACATGATTTTTCTTGTTTGATATGTCTAGATATTGTTTATCAACACTTGAATGCTTACAATATATGTGACGCAAGAAGACTATGTGTTATGGTTTTTCATTTTTGGGGGTTTTTTCGAATTTTTTATGCGCACTTGAGTCTTGGTCAAATCCAAGCTAGCTAGGTTTGACCAAGCTTTAAACAAGTTTAAAACATGAAAATGAAAAAGTAAGCATGTATCCTTCTTAGTCACTCCAAAATTAAGCTTTTCGGAGGTTTTTGAAATTTCCATTTTGTAAACCCAAAACCACGTATCTTCATGTTTGACTTCAAAAGACAGAGTTTAGGGTTAGGGGGTAGATACATGATTCTTCTTTTAATATGTTTAGATCTTGTTTTATCAAGTTGAATGTTGACTGTATGACATAAGAAGACTATGTTTTTGAATTTTTTATGAATCTTGGTCAAATCCAAGGGTTGACCAAGATTTAAACAAGTTTAAAACATGAAAATTAAAACGTTTCAAGTTCACCTTTGGTTCGATCTTTCAGTAACCAGGCGCATATATATATGGATGCAAATTGAGATAATTAATTCGTGAAACATTGGAAATGTCCATCGTGTGTCGTGTTTCCCCCTAACATGAAAATTGGATTGGTGGCAGACAAGTAAAAGCACATTTATGTGCGACAACCCAAAATGCACATATTTTGCTGAGTTTTCATGCATGCATTAAAAGTTCTGAATATATACATAAAATGCATGTGGGTCATGATTGAAAAGTTTGACATGTATATGGTTCTTGTGTAGTAGTAGTACTATAGTAGATTAGTAGGTACGCAAACTCCCATCCATCTTCTTTGTCAAGAGAAGACGCGCACCAGGATGCGTAGTGGAAGTCGTCTCTGGATCCTTCTGTTGTCCCTCTCACGGAAAAGAAAAAGAAAAAAACATCTCTCTCATTCTCGGCCTCGCTCGACTCGCTCGCTCGCAGCCTCGCACCTCCTGCGCACTGACAAACGCTGCACAACAGTCAACATCACCAGAAAAAAGATATACACCATAAATAATAAGAGGGGCCCCGTGACTGCTATCCCTTCTTCTCCTTCCGTGTGATCCCTCTTCCTCCGAGTTTCACTGGACGGGCAAACACACATGTGCTGCATAGTAAAAATAAAAAAGTAAAAAATCGACCTATGAATCTATGATTAAATAGGTAAAATCCTGGGTTTTATCAAGGTTTAAACAAGTTTAAAACATGAAAATGAATAGGTAAGCATGGATCCTTCTTAGTCACTCTAAAATGAAGCTTTCGCGAGGTTTTTGAAATTTCCATGTTTGAAACCCAAAACCACTTCTCTTCATGCTTGACTTCGTAAGACAGAGTTTAGGGTTAGGGGTAGATACATGCTTTTTCTGGTTTGAAAATGTCTAGACCTTGTTTATCAACTTGAATGCTTACTATATGACATAAGAAGGCTATGTTATTTGGTTTTTCATTTTTTCTGTTTTTTCTGATTTTTTATGCCCATTTAAATCTTGGTCAAATCCTAGGTTTGACCAAGAGTTAAACAAGTTTAAAACATGAAAATGAAAAGGTAAGCCTGGATCCTTCTTAGTCACTGTAAAATGAAGCTTTTGGGAGGTTTGTGAAATTTCCATGTTTGAAACCCAAAAGCACTTCTCTTCATGCTTGACTTCATAAGACAGAGTTTAGGGTTAGGGGGTGTAGATACATGATTTGTCTGGTTTGAATATGTCCAAATCTTATTTATCAACTTCTGAATGCATGCTACTCTCTCAAAGAAAACCTTTTGAATGCTTACTATATGACATAAGAAGACTATATGCTTTTAAAATTCAAACATATGGTAAGCATTCTTATGTCATATAGTAAGCATTCAAGTTGATAAACAAGCAAGGTTTGGACATATTCAAACCAGACAAATCATGTATCTACCCCTAACCCCTAATTAAATTGTCTTATGAAGTCTAGCATGAAGAGAAGTGGTTTTGGGTTTCAAACATGGAAATTTCAAAAACCTCCCAAAAACTTCATTTTAGAGTGACTAAGAAGGATACAAGCTTCCCTTTTCATTTTCATGTTTTAAACTTGTTTAAATCTTGGTCAAACCTCTAGGATTTGACCAAAAGATTCAAATGGGCATGGAAATTCATAAAAAAACAAAAGAATGAAAAACCAAAGGACATAACATTATTATGTCATATATATATAGTAAGCATTCAAGTTGATAAACAAGGTCTAGACATATTCAAACCAGAAAATCATGTATATATCTACCCCTAACCCTAAACTCTGTCTTATGAAGTCAAGCATGCATGAAGAGAAGTGGTTTTGGTTTCAAACATGGAAATTTCGAAAAACCCTCCCAAGAGCTACATTTTGGAGTGAGTAAGAAGGATATATAGATGCTTAATTTTTCATATTCATGATTTAAACTTGTTTAAACCATGTTCAAACCTAGGATTTGACCAAGATTAAAATGGGCATAAAATTTTAAAAAAATCAAAAAATAAAAAACAAGGCACATAGTATTCTTATGTCATATAGTAAGCATTCAATTAAGTTGATAAACAAGGTCTAGACATATTCAAACCAGGAAAATCATGCATATATCCCCTAACCCTAGCTAAACTCTGTCTTATGAAGTCAAGCATGCATGAAGAGAAGTGGTTTTTGGTTTCAAACGTTTAAGCCAAAAGCCCCTTTTCAAATATTTCAAACTTATTCAAATTTGGTTCAAATATGAAAGACATACAAGTTATAGCACACATAGTGCATACATTTTCACACATACTGCACTAGATGCTAACCCTATAGTTTGAGGCCATTTGGGTGACCTAGGTCGAAAAAATTCTTGGATTAGAATCGTGTTGTTCGAACCCCGTAGTTGGATATTTTTTAACCCTTGATCTGTAGAACTGGGCAAAACCCTAGTTTAACCTATTTAATTACAGATTCGTATATCGATTTTTCTACGAGTACTACCTTTTTATTATTACTATGCAGCACATGGGTGTTTGCCCGTCGAGTGAAACTCGGAGGAAGAGGGATCACTCGGAAGGAGAGAAGAAGGGAGAGAATTATGGTGTCTCCCCTTTTTCGGGTGATGATGTTGACTTTTGTGCAGGGTTTGTCAGTGAGCAGGAGGTGCGAGCGAGCGAGCGAGTCGAGCGAGGCCGAGAATGAGAGAGATTTGTTTTTTTTGTGAGAGGGACGACCGAAGGAACCAGAAGGACCCACAGACTTCCAATACGCATCCTGATGCGTCTTCTCTTGACAAAGAAAATGGCTGGGAGTTTGCGTACCTATTGCACGTGACTTGTGCTCACTGAAGTGTGGGACCTCAAGCGTGGGCACCACACGTAAGTGACAGACCTGTTGGTGTAAAAACTCGGTTGATTATAATAGTGCATTAGAACAAAGTTTTCTATGGATTCAAGGGTAGGAAATCCAAGTTAACTCATTTACGTGTTAAACTTGTCTATATCTTGGTCAAACCTAGGATTTGACCAAGATTCAAATGGGCAGAAAAATAAAAACAGAAAAATGAAAAACCAAATCACATAGTCTTCTTATGTCATATAGTAAGCATTAAAGTTGATAAACAAGGTCTAGACATATTAAACCAGACAAATCATGTATCTATACCCCTAACCCCTAAACTCTGTCTTATGAAGTCAAGCATGTGAAGAGAAGTGGTTTTGGGTTTCAAACATGGAAATTTCAAAAACCTCCCAAAAGCTTCATTTTAGAGTGACTAAGAAGGATCCATGCTTCCCTTTTCATTTTCATGTTTTAAACTTGTTTAAATTATCTTGGTCAAACCTAGGATTTGACAAGATTCAAATGGGCATCAAAATTGAAAAAAAAATTGAAAAAAGAAAAACCAAAGCAAATAGTTTTCTTATGTCATATAGTAAGCATTAAAGTTGTTGATAAATAAGGTCCATACATATTCAAACCACACAAATCATGTATCTATACCCCGTAATTAACCCCTGAATTAATTAACTCTGTCTTATGAAGTCAAGCATGTGAAGAGAAGTGGTTTTGGGTTTCAAACATTGAAATTTTAAAAACCTCCCAAAAGCTTCATTTTAGAGTGACTAAGAAGGATACAGACTTCCCTTTTCATTTTTATGTTTTAAACTTGTTTAAATCTTGGTCAAACCAAGGATTTGACCAAGATTCAAATGGCCCTAAAAATTCAGAAAAAAAATCAAAAGAATGAAAAACCAAAGCACATAGCATTCTTATGTCATATGTGTATTAAGCATTCAAGTTGATAAACAAAGGTCTAGAGACATATATATTCAAACCAGAAAAATCATGTATATATCTACCCCTAAAACTCTAATTAAACTATGTTTTATGAAGTAAATCATGAAGAGAAGTGGTTTTGGGTTTCAAACATGGAAATTTCAAGAACCTCCCAAAAGCTTCATTTTAGAGTGACTAAGAAGGATCCAGAAGGACCCACAGACTTCCAATACGCATCCTTATGCGTCTTCTCTTGACAAAGAAGATGGCTGGGAGTTTGCGTACCTATTGCACGTGACTTGTGCTCACTGAAGTGTGGGACCTCACGCGTGGGCACCACACGTAAGTGACAGACATGTTGGTGTAAAAACTCGATTGATTATTATACTGCATTAGAACAAAGTTTCCTATGGATTCAAGGGTAGGAAATCCAAGTTAACTCATTTACGTGACATTATTATTTCCATGAAGCAAAGTTAACACATCTATCGATTGGTACATTTTTGAGTGACTAAGAAGGATCCATGCTTACTTATTCGTTTTCACGTGTTAAACTTGTCTAAATCTTGGTCAAACCTAGGATTTGACCAAGATTCAAATGGGCAGAAAAATAAAATAAAAAACAGAAAAATGAAAAACCAAATCACATAGTCATCTTATGTCATATAGTAAGCATTAAAGTTGATAATAAACAAGGTCTAGAAATATCAAACCATACAAATCATGTATCTACCCCTTAACCCCTAAACTATGTCTTATAAATTAAGTCAAGCATGAAGAGATGTGGTTTTGGGTTTCAAACATGGAAATATCAAAAACCTCCCAAAAACTTCATTTTAGTGTGACTAAGAAGGATACACGCTTCCCTTTTCATATTCATGTTCTAAGCTTGTTTAAATTATCTTGGTCAAACCTAGGATTTGACAAGATTCAAATGGGCATCAATATTGAAAAAAATCAAAAAAAAAGAAAAAACAAAGGAAATAGTTTTCTTATGTCTTATAGTAAGCATTAAAGTTGATAAACAAGGTCTAGACATATTCAAACTAGACAAATCATGTATCTATATATACCCCCTAACCCCTAAACTCTGTCTTATGAAGTCAAGCATGTGAAGAGGAAGTTGTTTTGGGTTGCAAACATGGAAATTTCAAAAACCTCCGAAAAACTTCATTTTAGAGTTTCTAAGAAGGATCCATGCTTAACTTTGCATATTCATATTTTAAACTTGTTTAAATCATTATCAAGCCTAGCATTTGACCAATATACAAATGGGTGGGCACAAAATTCAAAAAAATCAGAAAAATGAAAACAAATTAAAGCACATAGTCTTCATATGTCATATCGTATGAATTCAAGTTGATAAACGAGGTCTAGGTATATCCAAACCAGACAAATCATGTATCTATACCCCCTGTCGATCTTATGAAGTCTAGCATGAAGAGAGAAGTCGTTTTTGGTTTCAAAAATGGAAATTTCAAGAACATCCCAAAAGCTTCATTTTAGAGTGACTAAGAAGGATACATGCTTCCCTTTTCATTTTTATGTTTAAACTTGTTTAAATCTTGGTCAAACCTAGGATTTGACCAAGATTCAAATATATGGGCATAAAATTCAAAAAAAAACAGAAAAATTTAAAACCAAGGCACATAGTCTTCTTATGTCATATAGTAAACAATCAATTAATTAAGTTGATAAACCAGTTCTAGACATATTCAAACCAGGAAAATCATGTATCTACCCCCTAACGCCCTAGCTAAACTCTGTCTTATGAAGTCAAGCATGCATGAAGAGAAGTGGTTTTTGGTTTCAAACGTTTAAGCCAAAAGGTAAGCATGGATCCTCCTTAATTAGTCACTGTAAAATGAAGCTTTTGGGAGGTTTGTGAAATTTCCATGTTTGAAACCTAAAAGCACTTCTCTTCATGCTTGACTTCATAAGACAGAGTTTAGGGTTAGGGGGTGTAGATCGATACATGATTTGTCTGGTTTGAATATGTCCAAATCTTATTTATCAACTTTTGAATGCATGCTACTCTCTCAAAGAAAAACTTTTGAATGCTTACTATATATATGACATAAGAAGACTATATGCTTTTAAAATTCAAACATATGGTAAGCATTCTTATGTCATATAGTAAGCATTCAAGTTGATACACAAGCAAGGTTTGGACATATTCAAACCAGACAAATCATGTATCTACCCCCTAACCCCTAATTAAATTGTCTTATGAAGCAGTCTAGCATGAAGAGAAGTGGTTTTGGGTTTCAAACATGGAAATTTCAAAAACCTCCAAAAAACTTCATTTTAGAGTGACTAAGAAGGATATACAAGCTTCCCTTTTCATTTTCATGTTTTAAACTTGTTTAAATCTTGGTCAAACCTCTAGGATTTGACCAAAAGATTCAAATGGGCATAGAAATTCATAAAAAATCAAAAGAATGAAAAACCAAAGGACATAACATTCTTATGTCATATATATATAGTAATTAAGCATTCAAGTTGATAAACAAGGTCTAGACATATTCAAACCAGAAAATAATGTATATATCTACCCCTAACCCTAAACTCCGTCTTATGAAGTCAAGCATGCATGAAGAGAAGTGGTTTTTGGTTTCAAACATGGAAATTTCGAAAACCCTCCCAAGACCAAGCTACATTTTGGAGTGACTAAGAAGGATATATAGATGCTTAATTTTTCATATTCATGATTTAAACTTGTTTAAACCATGTTCAAACCTAGGATTTGACCAAGATTCAAATGGGCATAAAATTTTAAAAAAATAAAAAAATAAAAAAACAAGGCACATAGTATTCTTATGTCATATAGTAAGCATTCAATTAAGTTGATAAACAAGGTCTAGACATAATCAAACCAGGAAAATCATGCATCTACCCCCTAACCCTAGCTAAACTCTGTCTTATGAAGTCAAGCATGCACGAAGAGAAGTGGTTTTTGGTTTCCAACGTTTAAGCCAAAAGCCCATTTTCAAATATTTCAAACTTATTCAAATTTGGTTCAAATTTGAAAGACATACAAGTTATAGCACACATAGTGCATACATTTTCACACATACTGCACTAGATGCTAACCCTATAGTTTGAGGCCATTTGGGTGACCTAGGTCGAAAAAATTCTTGGATTAGAATCGTGTTGTTCGAACCCCGTAGTTGGATTTTTTGAACCCTTGATCTGTAGAACTGGGCAAAACCCTAGTTTAACCTATTTAATTACAGATTCGTATATCGATTTTTCTACGAGTACTACCTTTTTATTATTACTATGCAGCACATGGGTGTTTGCCCGTCGAGTGAAACTCGGAGGAAGAGGGATCACTCGGAAGGAGAGAAGAAGGGAGAGAATTATGGTGTCTCCCCTTTTTCGGGTGATGATGTTGACTTTTGTGCAGGGTTTGTCAGTGAGCAGGAGGTGCGAGCGAGCGAGCGAGTCGAGCGAGGCCGAGAATGAGAGAGATTTGTTTTTTTTGTGAGAGGGACAACCGAAGGATCTAGAAGGACCCACAGACTTCCAAACGCATCCTGATGCGTCTTCTCTTGACAAAGAAGATGGCTGGGAGTTTGCGTACCTATTGCACGTGACTTGTGCTCACTGAAGTGTGGGACCTCAAGCGTGGGCACCACACGTAAGTGACGGACCTGTTGGTGTAAAAACTCGGTTGATTATAATAGTGCATTAGAACAAAGTTTCCTATGGATTCAAGGGTAGGAAATCCAAGTTAACTCATTTACATGACATTATTATTTCCATGAAGCAAAGTTAACACATCTATCGATTGGTACATTTTTGAGTGACTAAGAAGGATCCAGGCTTACTTATTCGTTTTCACGTGTTAAACTTGTCTAAATCTTGGTCAAACCTAGGATTTGACCAAGATTCAAATGGGCAGAAAAATAAAATAAAAAACAGAAAAATGAAAAACCAAATCACATAGTCATCTTATGTCATATAGTAAGCATTAAAGTTGATAAACAAGGACTAGAAATATCAAACCATACAAATCATGTATCTACCCCTAACCCCTAAACTATGTCTTATAAATTAAGTCAAGCATGAAGAGATGTGGTTTTGGGTTTCAAACATGGAAATTTCAAAAACCTCCCAAAAACTACATTTTAGAGTGACTAAGAAGGATGCATGCTTCCCTTTTCATATTCATGTTTTAAGCTTGTTTAAATTATCTCAGTCAAACCTAGGATTTGACAAAGATTCAAATGGGCATCGAAAAAATCAGGAAAAAGAAAAACCAAAGCAAATAGTTTTCTTATGTCATATAGTAAGCCAATTAATTAAGTTGATAAACAAGGTCTAGACATATTCAAACTAGACAAATCATGTATCTATACCCCCTAACCCCTGAACTCTGTCTTATGAAGTCAAGCATATGAAGAGAAGTGGTTTTGGGTCGTTTCAAACATGGAAATTTGAAAAACCTCCCAAAAACTTCATTTTAGAGTGACAAAGAAGGATACATGCTTCCCTTTTCATATTCAGGTTTTAAGCTTGTTTAAATTATCTCAGTCAAACCTAGGATTTGACAAGATTCAAATGGGCATCAAAATTGAAAAAAATCAGGAAAAAGAAAAACCAAAGCAAATAGTTTTCTTATGTCATATAGTAAGCCAATTAAGTTGATAAACAAGGTCTAGACATATTCAAACTAGACAAATCATGCATGCATCTATACCCCCTAACCCCTAAACTCCGTCTTATGAAGTCAAGCATATGAAGAGAAGTGGTTTTGCTCCCAAAAGCTTCATTTTAGAGTGACTAATAAGAAGGATCCATGCTTACCTTTGCATTTTCATATTTTAATCTTGTTAAATCATTATCAAGCCTAGGATTTGACCAAGATACAGATGGGTGGGCACAAAATTCAAAAAAATCAGAATAATGAAAAACAAAAGCATGTAGTCTTTTTATGTCATATCGTATGCATTCAAGTTAAACGAGGTCTAGGTATATCCAAACCAGACAAATCATGTATCTACCCCATGTTGATCTTATGAAGTCTAGCATGAAGAGAAGTCGTTTTGGGTTTCAAACATGGAAATTTCAAGAACATCCCAAAAGCTTCATTTTAGAGTGACTAAGAAGGATACATGCTTCCCTTTTCATTTTCATGTTTTAAACTTGTTTAAATCTTGGTCAAACCTAGGATTTGACCAAGATTCAAATATATGAGCATAAAATTCAAAAAAAAACCAAAAATGAAAACCAAGGCACGTAGTCGTCTTATGTCATATAGTAAGCAATCAATTAAGTTGATAAACAAGGTCTAGACATATTCAAACCAGGAAATCATGTATCTACACCCCCTAACGTACCCTAGCTAAACTCTGTCTTATATTATGAAGTCAAGCATGCATGAAGAGAAGTGGTTTTTGGTTTCAAACGTTTAAGCCAAAAGGTAAGCATGGATCCTCCTTATATAGTCACTGTAAAATGAAGCTTTTGGGAGGTTTGTGAAATTTCCATGTTTGAAACCCAAAACCACTTAAGACAGAGTTTATGGTTAGGTGTGTAGATACATGATTTTTCTTGTTTGAATATGTCTAGACCTTGTTTATCAACTTGAATTTTTTACTATATGATATAAGAAGGCTATATATATGTGCTTTGGTTTTTCAATTTTTGATTTCTTTCGATTTTTTATGCCTATTTAAATCTTGGTCAAATCCTAGGTTTAAACAAGTTTAAAACATGAAAATGAAACGGTAAGCATGAATCCTTCCTTACTCACTCTAAAATGAAGGTACTTGAAAATTTTATGTTTGAAACCCAAAACCCCAGTTCTCTTCATATGTTTGACTTCATAAGACAGAGTTTAGCTAGGGTTAGGGGTAGATATGATATATACATGATATTTCTGCTTTGAATATGTCTAGAGATCGACCTTGTTTATCAACTTGAATGCTTACTATATGACATAAGATCAAGGCTATATATATATGTGCTTTGGTTTTTCATTTTTTTTGAATTTTTCTGAATTTTTACTCCCATTTGAATCTTGGTCAAATCCTAGGTTTGACCAAGGTTAAAACAAGTTTAAAACATGGCAATGAAAAGGTAAGCATATGGATCATTCTTAGTCTCTCTAAAATGAAGCTTTTGGGAGGTTTTTGAAGTTTCCATGTTTGAAACCCAAAATCACTTCTCTTCATATGCTTGGCTTCATAAGACAAAGATTAGGGTTTAGGGGTAGATATATACATGTTTTGGGAGGTTTTTGAAATTTCCATGTTTGAAACCCAAATCCACTTCTCTTCATCCTTGACGTCTTCATAAGACAAAAGTATAGGGTTATATATATATGCATATGGGTAGATACATGATTTGTCTGGTTTGAATATGTACAAATCTTATTTATCAACTTTTGAATGCATGCTACTCTCTCAAAGAAAAACTTTTGAATGCTTACTATATGACATAAGAAGACTATATGCTTTTAAAATTCAAACATATGGTAAGCATTCTTATGTCATATAGTAAGCATTCAAGTTGATAAACAAGCAAGGTTTGGACATATCCAAACCAGACAAATCATGTATCTGCCCCCTGTCGATCTTATGAAGTCTAGCATGAAGAGAGAAGTCGTTTTTGGTTTCAAAAATGGAAATTTCAAGAACATCCAAAAAGCTTCATTTTAGAGTGACTAAGAAGGATACATGCTTCCCTTTTTATTTTTATGTTTAAACTTGTTTAAATCTTGGTCAAACCTAGGATTTGTCCAAGATTCAAATATATGGGCGTAAAATTCAAAAAAAACAGAAAAATTTAAAACCAAGGCACATAGTCTTCTTATGTCATATAGTAAACAATCAATTAATTAAGTTGATAAACCAGGTCTAGACATATTCAAACCAGGAAAATCATGTATCTACCCCCTAACGCCCTAGCTAAACTCTGTCTTATGAAGTCAAGCATGCATGAAGAGAAGTGGTTTTGGTTTCAAACATGGAAATTTCGAAAAAACCTCCCAAGAGCTACATTTTGGAGTGACTAAGAAGGATATATAGATGCTTAATTTTTCATATTCATGATTTAAACTTGTTTAAACCATGTTCAAACCTAGGATTTGACCAAGATTCAAATGGGCATACAATTTTAAAAAAATCAAAAAAATAAAAAACAATGCACATAGTATTATTATGTCATATAGTAAGCATTCAATTAAGTTGATAAAGTAGGTCTAGACATATTCAAACCAGGAAAATCATGCATCTATCCCCTAACCCTAGCTAAACTCTGTCTTATGAAGTCAAGCATGCATGAAGAGAAGTGGTTTTTGGTTTCAAACGTTTAAGCCAAAAGCCCCTTTTCAAATATTTCAAACTTATTCAAATTTGGTTCAAATATGAAAGACATACAAGTTATAGCACACATAGTGCATACATTTTCACACATACTGCACTAGATGCTAACCCGGCCTATAGTTTGAGGCCATTGGATGAGGTCGAAAAAATCTTGGATTAGAAATGGGGTTGTTCGAACCCCGTAGTTGGATTTTTTGAACCTTGATCTGTAGTACTGGGCAAAACCCTAGTTTAACCTATTTAATTATAGATTCGTAGGTCGATTTTTCTACCTTTTTATTATTACTATGCAGCACATGTGTGTTTGCCCGTCGAGTGAAACTCGGAGGAAGAGGGATCACTCGGAAGGAGAGAAGAAGGGCGAGAATTATGGTGTCTCCCCTTTTTCGGGTGATGATGTTGACTTTTGTGCAGGGTTTGTCAGTGAGCAGGAGGTGCGAGCGAGCGAGCGAGCGAGTCGAGCGAGGCCGAGAATGAGAGAGATTTGTTTTTTTTGTGAGAGGGACAACCGAAGGATCCAGAAGGACCCACATACTTCCAATACGCATCCTGATGCGTCTTTTCTTGACAAAGAAAATGGCTGGGAGTTTGCGTACCTATTGCACGTGACTTGTGCTCACTGAAGTGTGGGACCTCACGCATGGGCACCACACGTAAGTGACAGACCTGTTGGTGTAAAAACTCGGTTGATTATTATAGTGCATTAGAACAAAGTTTCCTATGGATTCAAGGGTAGGAAATCCAAGTTAACTCATTTACGTGTTAAACTTGTCTATATCTTGGTCAAACCTAGGATTTGACCAAGATTCAAATGGGCAGAAAAATAAAAACAGAAAAATGAAAAACCAAATCACATAGTCTTCTTATGTCATATAGTAAGCATTAAAGTTGATAAACAAGGTCTAGACATATTAAACCAGACAAATCATGTATCTATACCCCTAACCCCTAAACTCTGTCTTATGAAGTCAAGCATGTGAAGAGAAGTGGTTTTGGATTTCAAACATGGAAATTTCAAAAACCTCCCAAAAGCTTCATTTTAGAGTGACTAAGAAGGATCCATGCTTCCCTTTTCATATTCATGTTTTAAACTTGTTTAAATTATCTTGGTCAAACCTAGGATTTGACAAGATTCAAATGGGCATCAAAATTGAAAAAAAAATTGAAAAAAGAAAAACCAAAGCAAATAGTTTTCTTATGTCATATAGTAAGCATTAAAGTTGTTGATAAATAAGGTCCATACATATTCAAACCACACAAATCATGTATCTATACCCCCTAATTAACCCCTAAATTAATTAACTCTGTCTTATGAAGTCAAGCATGTGAAGAGAAGTGGTTTTGGGTTTCAAACATGGAAATTTCAAAAAACTCCCAAAAACTACATTTTAGAGTGACTAAGAAGGATACATGCTCCTCTTTTCATATTCATGTTTTAAGCTTGTTTAAATTATCTTGGTCAAACCTAGGATTTGACAAGATTCAAATGGGCATCAAAATTGAAAAAAATTCAGAAAAAAGAAAACCAAAGCAAATAGTTTTCTTATGTCATATGTATATTAAGCATTCAAGTTGATAAACAAAGGTCTAGAGACATATATATTCAAACCAGAAAAATCATGTATATATCTACCCCTAAAACTCTAATTAAACTATGTTTTATGAAGTAAATCATGAAGAGAAGTGGTTTTGGGTTTCAAACATGGAAATTTCAAGAACCTCCCAAAAGCTTCATTTTAGAGTGACTAAGAAGGATCCAGAAGGACCCACAGACTTCCAATACGCATCCTGATGCGTCTTCTCTTGACAAAGAAGATGGCTGGGAGTTTGCGTACCTATTGCACGTGACTTGTGCTCACTGAAGTGTGGGACCTCACGCGTGGGCACCACACGTAAGTGACAGACATGTTGGTGTAAAAAATCGATTGATTATTATACTGCATTAGAACAAAGTTTCCTATGGATTCAAGGGTAGGAAATCCAAGTTAACTCATTTACGTGACATTATTATTTCCATGAAGCAAAGTTAACACATCTATCGATTGGTACATTTTTGAGTGACTAAGAAGGATCCATGCTTACTTATTCGTTTTCACGTGTTAAACTTGTCTAAATCTTGGTCAAACCTAGGATTTGACCAAGATTCAAATGGGCAGAAAAATAAAATAAAAAACAGAAAAATGAAAAACCAAATCACATAGTCATCTTATGTCATATAGTAAGCATTAAAGTTGATAATAAACAAGGTCTAGAAATATCAAACCATACAAATCATGTATCTACCCCTTAACCCCTAAACTATGTCTTATAAATTAAGTCAAGCATGAAGAGATGTGGTTTTGGGTTTCAAACATGGAAATATCAAAAACCTCCCAAAAACTTCATTTTAGTGTGACTAATTAAGAAGGATACACGCTTCCCTTTTCATATTCATGTTCTAAGCTTGTTTAAATTATCTTGGTCAAACCTAGGATTTGACAAGATTCAAATGGGCATCAATATTGAAAAAAATCAAAAAAAAAGAAAAAACAAAGGAAATAGTTTTCTTATGTCTTATAGTAAGCATTAAAAGTTGATAAACAAGGTCTAGACATATTCAAACTAGACAAATCATGTATCTATATATACCCCCTAACCCCTAAACTCTGTCTTATGAAGTCAAGCATGTGAAGAGGAAGTTGTTTTGGGTTGCAAACATGGAAATTTCAAAAACCTCCGAAAAACTTCATTTTAGAGTTTCTAAGAAGGATCCATGCTTAACTTTGCATATTCATATTTTAAACTTGTTTAAATCATTATCAAGCCTAGCATTTGACCAATATACAAATGGGTGGGCACAAAATTCAAAAAAATCAGAAAAATGAAAACAAATTAAAGCACATAGTCTTCATATGTCATATCGTATGAATTCAAGTTGATAAACGAGGTCTAGGTATATCCAAACCAGACAAATCATGTATCTATACCCCCTGTCGATCTTATGAAGTCTAGCATGAAGAGAGAAGTCGTTTTTGGTTTCAAAAATGGAAATTTCAAGAACATCCCAAAAGCTTCATTTTAGAGTGACTAAGAAGGATACATGCTTCCCTTTTCATTTTTATGTTTAAACTTGTTTAAATCTTGGTCAAACCTAGGATTTGACCAAGATTCAAATATATGGGCATAAAATTCAAAAAAAAACAGAAAAATTTAAAACCAAGGCACATAGTCTTCTTATGTCATATAGTAAACAATCAATTAATTAAGTTGATAAACCAGTTCTAGACATATTCAAACCAGGAAAATCATGTATCTACCCCCTAACGCCCTAGCTAAACTCTGTCTTATGAAGTCAAGCATGCATGAAGAGAAGTGGTTTTTGGTTTCAAACGTTTAAGCCAAAAGGTAAGCATGGATCCTCCTTAATTAGTCACTGTAAAATGAAGCTTTTGGGAGGTTTGTGAAATTTCCATGTTTGAAACCTAAAAGCACTTCTCTTCATGCTTGACTTCATAAGACAGAGTTTAGGGTTAGGGGGTGTAGATCGATACATGATTTGTCTGGTTTGAATATGTCCAAATCTTATTTATCAACTTTTGAATGCATGCTACTCTCTCAAAGAAAAACTTTTGAATGCTTACTATATATATGACATAAGAAGACTATATGCTTTTAAAATTCAAACATATGGTAAGCATTCTTATGTCATATAGTAAGCATTCAAGTTGATACACAAGCAAGGTGTTTGGACTTATTCAAACCAGACAAATCATGTGTATCTACCCCCTAACCCCTAATTAAATTGTCTTATGAAGCAGTCTAGCATGAAGAGAAGTGGTTTTGGGTTTCAAACATGGAAATTTCAAAAACCTCCAAAAACTTCATTTTAGAGTGACTAAGAAGGATATACAAGCTTCCCTTTTCATTTTCATGTTTTAAACTTGTTTAAATCTTGGTCAAACCTCTAGGATTTGACCAAAAGATTCAAATGGGCATAGAAATTCATAAAAAATCAAAAGAATGAAAAACCAAAGGACATAACATTCTTATGTCATATATATATAGTAATTAAGCATTCAAGTTGATAAACAAGGTCTAGACATATTCAAACCAGAAAATAATGTATATATCTACCCCTAACCCTAAACTCCGTCTTATGAAGTCAAGCATGCATGAAGAGAAGTGGTTTTTGGTTTCAAACATGGAAATTTCGAAAACCCTCCCAAGACCGAGCTACATTTTGGAGTGACTAAGAAGGATATATAGATGCTTAATTTTTCATATTCATGATTTAAACTTGTTTAAACCATGTTCAAACCTAGGATTTGACCAAGATTCAAATGGGCATAAAATTTTAAAAAAATAAAAAAATAAAAAAACAAGGCACATATAGTATTCTTATGTCATATAGTAAGCATTCAATTAAGTTGATAAACAAGGTCTAGACATAATCAAACCAGGAAAATCATGCATCTACCCCCTAACCCTAGCTAAACTCTGTCTTATGAAGTCAAGCATGCACGAAGAGAAGTGGTTTTTGGTTTCCAACGTTTAAGCCAAAAGCCCATTTTCAAATATTTCAAACTTATTCAAATTTGGTTCAAATTTGAAAGACATACAAGTTATAGCACACATAGTGCATACATTTTCACACATACTGCACTAGATGCTAACCCTATAGTTTGAGGCCATTTGGGTGACCTAGGTCGAAAAAATTCTTGGATTAGAATCGTGTTGTTCGAACCCCGTAGTTGGATTTTTTGAACCCTTGATCTGTAGAACTGGGCAAAACCCTAGTTTAACCTATTTAATTACAGATTCGTATATCGATTTTTCTACGAGTACTACCTTTTTATTATTACTATGCAGCACATGGGTGTTTGCCCGTCGAGTGAAACTCGGAGGAAGAGGGATCACTCGGAAGGAGAGAAGAAGGGAGAGAATTATGGTGTCTCCCCTTTTTCGGGTGATGATGTTGACTTTTGTGCAGGGTTTGTCAGTGAGCAGGAGGTGCGAGCGAGCGAGCGAGCGAGCGAGTCGAGCGAGGCCGAGAATGAGAGAGATTTGTTTTTTTTTGTGAGAGGGACAACCGAAGGATCTAGAAGGACCCACAGACTTCCAAAACGCATCCTGATGCGTCTTCTCTTGACAAAGAAGATGGCTGGGAGTTTGCGTACCTATTGCACGTGACTTGTGCTCACTGAAGTGTGGGACCTCAAGCGTGGGCACCACACGTAAGTGACGGACCTGTTGGTGTAAAAACTCGGTTGATTATAATAGTGCATTAGAACAAAGTTTCCTATGGATTCAAGGGTAGGAAATCCAAGTTAACTCATTTACATGACATTATTATTTCCATGAAGCAAAGTTAACACATCTATCGATTGGTACATTTTTGAGTGACTAAGAAGGATCCAGGCTTACTTATTCGTTTTCACGTGTTAAACTTGTCTAAATCTTGGTCAAACCTAGGATTTGACCAAGATTCAAATGGGCAGAAAAATAAAATAAAAAACAGAAAAATGAAAAACCAAATCACATAGTCATCTTATGTCATATAGTAAGCATTAAAGTTGATAAACAAGGACTAGAAATATCAAACCATACAAATCATGTATCTACCCCTAACCCCTAAACTATGTCTTATAAATTAAGTCAAGCATGAAGAGATGTGGTTTTGGGTTTCAAACATGGAAATTTCAAAAACCTCCCAAAAACTACATTTTAGAGTGACTAAGAAGGATGCATGCTTCCCTTTTCATATTCATGTTTTAAGCTTGTTTAAATTATCTCGGTCAAACCTAGGATTTGACAAAGATTCAAATGGGCATCGAAAAAATCAGGAAAAAGAAAAACCAAAGCAAATAGTTTTCTTATGTCATATAGTAAGCCAATTAATTAAGTTGATAAACAAGGTCTAGACATATTCAAACTAGACAAATCATGTATCTATACCCCCTAACCCCTGAACTCTGTCTTATGAAGTCAAGCATATGAAGAGAAGTGGTTTTGGGTCGTTTCAAACATGGAAATTTGAAAAACCTCCCAAAAACTTCATTTTAGAGTGACAAAGAAGGATACATGCTTCCCTTTTCATATTCAGGTTTTAAGCTTGTTTAAATTATCTCAGTCAAACCTAGGATTTGACAAGATTCAAATGGGCATCAAAATTGAAAAAAATCAGGAAAAAGAAAAACCAAAGCAAATAGTTTTCTTATGTCATATAGTAAGCCAATTAAGTTGATAAACAAGGTCTAGACATATTCAAACTAGACAAATCATGCATGCATCTATACCCCCTAACCCCTAAACTCCGTCTTATGAAGTCAAGCATATGAAGAGAAGTGGTTTTGCTCCCAAAAGCTTCATTTTAGAGTGACTAATAAGAAGGATCCATGCTTACCTTTGCATTTTCATATTTTAATCTTGTTAAATCATTATCAAGCCTAGGATTTGACCAAGATACAGATGGGTGGGCACAAAATTCAAAAAAATCAGAATAATGAAAAACAAAAGCATGTAGTCTTTTTATGTCATATCGTATGCATTCAAGTTAAACGAGGTCTAGGTATATCCAAACCAGACAAATCATGTATCTACCCCATGTTGATCTTATGAAGTCTAGCATGAAGAGAAGTCGTTTTGGGTTTCAAACATGGAAATTTCAAGAACATCCCAAAAGCTTCATTTTAGAGTGACTAAGAAGGATACATGCTTCCCTTTTCATTTTCATGTTTTAAACTTGTTTAAATCTTGGTCAAACCTAGGATTTGACCAAGATTCAAATATATGAGCATAAAATTCAAAAAAAAACCAAAAATGAAAACCAAGGCACGTAGTCGTCTTATGTCATATAGTAAGCAATCAATTAAGTTGATAAACAAGGTCTAGACATATTCAAACCAGGAAATCATGTATCTACACCCCCTAACGTACCCTAGCTAAACTCTGTCTTATATTATGAAGTCAAGCATGCATGAAGAGAAGTGGTTTTTGGTTTCAAACGTTTAAGCCAAAAGGTAAGCATGGATCCTCCTTATATAGTCACTGTAAAATGAAGCTTTTGGGAGGTTTGTGAAATTTCCATGTTTGAAACCCAAAACCACTTAAGACAGAGTTTATGGTTAGGTGTGTAGATACATGATTTTTCTTGTTTGAATATGTCTAGACCTTGTTTATCAACTTGAATTTTTTACTATATGATATAAGAAGGCTATATATATGTGCTTTGGTTTTTCAATTTTTGATTTCTTTCGATTTTTTATGCCTATTTAAATCTTGGTCAAATCCTAGGTTTAAACAAGTTTAAAACATGAAAATGAAACGGTAAGCATGAATCCTTCCTTACTCACTCTAAAATGAAGGTACTTGAAAATTTTATGTTTGAAACCCAAAACCCCAGTTCTCTTCATATGTTTGACTTCATAAGACAGAGTTTAGCTAGGGTTAGGGGTAGATATGATATATACATGATATTTCTGCTTTGAATATGTCTAGAGATCGACCTTGTTTATCAACTTGAATGCTTACTATATGACATAAGATCAAGGCTATATATATATATGTGCTTTGGTTTTTCATTTTTTTTGAATTTTTCTGAATTTTTACTCCCATTTGAATCTTGGTCAAATCCTAGGTTTGACCAAGGTTAAAACAAGTTTAAAACATGGCAATGAAAAGGTAAGCATATGGATCATTCTTAGTCTCTCTAAAATGAAGCTTTTGGGAGGTTTTTGAAGTTTCCATGTTTGAAACCCAAAATCACTTCTCTTCATATGCTTGGCTTCATAAGACAAAGATTAGGGTTTAGGGGTAGATATATACATGTTTTGGGAGGTTTTTGAAATTTCCATGTTTGAAACCCAAATCCACTTCTCTTCATCCTTGACGTCTTCATAAGACAAAAGTATAGGGTTATATATATATGCATATGGGTAGATACATGATTTGTCTGGTTTGAATATGTACAAATCTTATTTATCAACTTTTGAATGCATGCTACTCTCTCAAAGAAAAACTTTTGAATGCTTACTATATGACATAAGAAGACTATATGCTTTTAAAATTCAAACATATGGTAAGCATTCTTATGTCATATAGTAAGCATTCAAGTTGATAAACAAGCAAGGTTTGGACATATCCAAACCAGACAAATCATGTATCTGCCCCCTGTCGATCTTATGAAGTCTAGCATGAAGAGAGAAGTCGTTTTTGGTTTCAAAAATGGAAATTTCAAGAACATCCAAAAAGCTTCATTTTAGAGTGACTAAGAAGGATACATGCTTCCCTTTTTATTTTTATGTTTAAACTTGTTTAAATCTTGGTCAAACCTAGGATTTGTCCAAGATTCAAATATATGGGCGTAAAATTCAAAAAAAACAGAAAAATTTAAAACCAAGGCACATAGTCTTCTTATGTCATATAGTAAACAATCAATTAATTAAGTTGATAAACCAGGTCTAGACATATTCAAACCAGGAAAATCATGTATCTACCCCCTAACGCCCTAGCTAAACTCTGTCTTATGAAGTCAAGCATGCATGAAGAGAAGTGGTTTTGGTTTCAAACATGGAAATTTCGAAAAAACCTCCCAAGAGCTACATTTTGGAGTGACTAAGAAGGATATATAGATGCTTAATTTTTCATATTCATGATTTAAACTTGTTTAAACCATGTTCAAACCTAGGATTTGACCAAGATTCAAATGGGCATACAATTTTAAAAAAATCAAAAAAATAAAAAACAATGCACATAGTATTATTATGTCATATAGTAAGCATTCAATTAAGTTGATAAAGTAGGTCTAGACATATTCAAACCAGGAAAATCATGCATCTATCCCCTAACCCTAGCTAAACTCTGTCTTATGAAGTCAAGCATGCATGAAGAGAAGTGGTTTTTGGTTTCAAACGTTTAAGCCAAAAGCCCCTTTTCAAATATTTCAAACTTATTCAAATTTGGTTCAAATATGAAAGACATACAAGTTATAGCACACATAGTGCATACATTTTCACACATACTGCACTAGATGCTAACCCTATAGTTTGAGGCCATTTGGGTGACCTAGGTCGAAAAAATTCTTGGATTAGAATCGTGTTGTTCGAACCCCGTAGTTGGATTTTTTGAACCTTGATCTGTAGTACTGGGTAAAACCCTAGTTTAACCTATTTAATTATATATTCGTAGGTCGATTTTTCTACCTTTTTATTATTACTATGCAGCACATGTGTGTTTGCCCGTCGAGTGAAACTCGGAGGAAGAGGGATCACTCGGAAGGAGAGAAGAAGGGAGAGAATTATGGTGTCTCCCCTTTTTCGGGTGATGATGTTGACTTTTGTGCAGGGTTTGTCAGTGAGCAGGAGGTGCGAGCGAGCGAGCGAGCGAGTCGAGGGCCGAGAATGAGAGAGATTTGTTTTTTGTGAGAGGGACGACCGAAGGATCCAGAAGGACCCACAGACTTCCAATACGCATCCTGATGCGTCTTCTCTTGACAAAGAAAATGGCTGGGAGTTTGCGTACCTATTGCACGTGACTTGTGCTCACTGAAGTGTGGGACCTCACGCATGGGCACCACACGTAAGTGACAGACCTGTTGGTGTAAAAACTCGGTTGATTATTATAGTGCATTAGAACAAAGTTTCCTATGGATTCAAGGGTAGGAAATCCAAGTTAACTCATTTACGTGTTAAACTTGTCTATATCTTGGTCAAACCTAGGATTTGACCAAGATTCAAATGGGCAGAAAAATAAAAACAGAAAAATGAAAAACCAAATCACATAGTCTTCTTATGTCATATAGTAAGCATTAAAGTTGATAAACAAGGTCTAGACATATTAAACCAGACAAATCATGTATCTATACCCCTAACCCCTAAACTCTGTCTTATGAAGTCAAGCATGTGAAGAGAAGTGGTTTTGGATTTCAAACATGGAAATTTCAAAAACCTCCCAAAAGCTTCATTTTAGAGTGACTAAGAAGGATCCATGCTTCCCTTTTCATATTCATGTTTTAAACTTGTTTAAATTATCTTGGTCAAACCTAGGATTTGACAAGATTCAAATGGGCATCAAAATTGAAAAAAAAATTGAAAAAAGAAAAACCAAAGCAAATAGTTTTCTTATGTCATATAGTAAGCATTAAAGTTGTTGATAAATAAGGTCCATACATATTCAAACCACACAAATCATGTATCTATACCCCCTAATTAACCCCTAAATTAATTAACTCTGTCTTATGAAGTCAAGCATGTGAAGAGAAGTGGTTTTGGGTTTTAAACATGGAAATTTCAAAAAACTCCCAAAAACTACATTTTAGAGTGACTAAGAAGGATACATGCTCCTCTTTTCATATTCATGTTTTAAGCTTGTTTAAATTATCTTGGTCAAACCTAGGATTTGACAAGATTCAAATGGGCATCAAAATTGAAAAAAAGTCAGAAAAAAGAAAAACCAAAGCAAATAGTTTTCTTATGTCATATAGTAAGCCAATTAAGTTGATAAACAAGGTCTAGACATATTCAAACTAGAAAAATCATGTATCTATACCCCCTAACCCCTAAACTCCGTCTTATGAAGTCAAGCATATGAAGAGAAGTGGTTTTGCTCCCAAAAGCTTCATTTTAGAGTGACTAAGAAGGATCCATGCTTACCTTTGCATTTTCATATTTTAATCTTGTTTAAATCATTATCAGACCTAGGATTTGACCAAGATACAAATGGGTGGGCACAAAATTCAAAAAAACAGAATAATGAAAAACAAAAGCACGTAGTCTTCTTATGTCATATCGTATGCATTCAAGTTAAACGAGGTCTAGGTATATCCAAACCAGAAAAATCATGTATCTACCCCCTGTTGATCTTATGAAGTCTAGCATATGAAGAGAAGTCGTTTTGGGTTTCAAACATGGAAATTTCAAGAACATCCCAAAAGCTTCATTTTAGAGTGACTAAGAAGGATACATGCTTCCCTTTTCATTTTCATGTTTTAAACTTGTTTCAATCTTGGTCAAACCTAAGATTTGACCAAGATTCAAATATATGAGCATAAAATTCAAAAAAAACAAAAAATGAAAACCAAGGCACGTAGTCTTCTTATGTCATATAGTAAGCAATCAATTAAGTTGATAAACAAGGTCTAGACATATTCAAACCAGGAAAATCATGTATCTACCCCCTAACCCTAGCTAAACTCTGTGTTATGAAGTCAAGCATGCATGAAGAGAAGTGGTTTTTGGTTTCAAACGTTTAAGCCAAAAGGTAAGCATGGATCCTCCTCAGTCACTGTAAAATGAAGCTTTTGGGAGGTTTGTGAAATTTCCATGTTTGAAACTCAAAACCACTTAAGACAGAGTTTATGGTTAGGTGTAGATACATGATTTTTCTTGTTTGAATATGTCTAGACCTTGTTTATCAACTTGAATTTTTTACTATATGATATAAGAAGGCTATATATGTGCTTTGGTTTTTCATTTTTTGATTTCTTTCGAATTTTTTATGCCTATTTAAATCTTGGTCAAATCCTAGGTTTAAACAAGTTTAATACATGAAAATGAAACGGTAAGCATGAATCCTTCCTTACTCACTCTAAAATGAAGGTACTTGAAAATTTTATATTTGAAACCCAAAACCCCAGTTCTCTTCATATGTTTGACTTCATAAGACAGAGTTTAGGGTTAGGGGTAGATATGATACATGATATTTCTGCTTTGAATATGTCTAGACCTTGTTTATCAACTTGAATGCTTACTATATGACATAAGAAGGCTATATATGTGTTTTGGTTTTCCATTTTTTTTGAATTTTTCTGAATTTTTACTCCCATTTGAATCTTGGTCAATTCCTAGGTTTGACCAAGGTTAAAACAAGTTTAAAACATGGCAATGAAAAGGTAAGCATGGATCCTTCTTAGTCACTCTAAAATGAAGCTTTTGGGAGGTTTTTGAAATTTCCATGTTTGAAACCCAAAATCACTTCTCTTCATGCTTGACTTCATAAGGCAGAGTTTAGGGTTAGGGGGTAGATACATGATTTGTTTGGTTTGAATATGTCTAGACCTTGTTTATCAACTTGAATGCTTACTATATGACATCAGAAGACTATGTTCTTTGGTTTTTTTCCGTTTTTTTTGAATTGTTATACCCATTTGAATCTTGGTCAAATCCTAGGTTTGACCAAGATTTTGTCAACACCCGGGTTTTTAAGTCCGGATGCCCTATTATATCATACATCGCAATCCCAGGAAGATTGTTTTTGCGAGACATAATAGTAAGTCGTTCAGAGTCATCATTTATTACAACACATAAGGTCTTACATCAATGGATCACATGATCCAATATTACACAAATAGATTGTTCAACATCACACATAAGTAGCGGAAGCGTAGTAGTAGTAGTGGACTCATAATTCCACAGGCAACGCTTGACGTTAGAAGACGATCCTAGTTATCATAGACGTCCTGCTGTCCGTCATCCTGATACTGTTGCTCCTCTTCATAGTCTGGCATTTGAATAGCCAGGGCAAAGCCATGAGTACTTTTAAAGTACTCGCAAACTAATACTAAGGTAAAGCATAATGTATTGTAGTAAAGGGGTACTAAGCTCTAAGTTTATTTGCATAAAGCCAAGTTTTCTTTGAATAAACATTTGATAAAAATCCTCATTATTTAGTAGACTAACTCAAGTGGGAACATTAGTGTCATTCCCACCATTCATTTGGGATTCAAGACAATTCATCAATCACCATTATTATTTCAACATAAATCCTGATAATGGAAGTAGTATGGCCCTTCCAACCGTCCGTAACCGCGGACACGGCTATTCGAATAGGTTTAACACTCTGCAGAGGTTGTACTCTTGTGCCACAACTATTGATTTCATCCGTCGAGGATAACCCCGAATCATCGTAACTCAGTACGCGGATCATCAATCATAACCTTTCACTTATATGTCCTAGTATAGGCACCTCTCCCCATGAGCTTGGCCTCCCGGTGAGAACCAACTGTTAACCCGGGAACTGCACAGGGCTTGGGTCGTACATTCACCTCATATTCACATCATTTCTCATATACGGAGGCAGCCTCGGCGTAACCCCTATGATGCTTGTTTAGAGGGAACCCATACTAAAATACACAAGTTTCTAGTTAAGCCCTACCCATAATCAGGTATTGTGGGGGTACTTGTATAATTGGAAAGGTATCGCATTCAAACCCATCTCAGTTTTATATCAAAAATCACCATCTTCTCTTGGTCATATTCACCTTCAAAGTCCTTCCTTGGAATGAACCATCATTCCCAAGGTTTCAATTTCATATCAACATCACTTGTTCCCATCTAGAGTAGTCAAATTTTAATTGATTAGCAATAGCCACTAAATGAGGGGTGCTAATCTAACTTTGATTTGTGTTCATCTAACCCAAGTATTGTTCTAGACCAAGTGAATCATAATTCAAAAGGTACTTTGAAGTAAATAAGCCAAAGTAAAATTAAGTAAAACATGGGATAGGTAATACATAAAAGTAAAGTGTGATGATGCCTTTGCTCTTGTAGAGCTAAGCATTTGTATTTAGCAAGGGTTAGCTTGCCTTGAGCTGAGTAGTGATCAAAGTGCTCTTCCTCTTCTTGGGAGTAGGCCTCCTCCTCTTGGTAATCCTCGTTACTAGCGTCTATATACGAATACGAGGTATAAATACTAAACCAAACTCATATGCTAAACTAGGAACACTCAAAGAGTTCACACTCTAGTCCTATTATCAATCAAACATGGCATGGTGAGTTTATTGGATGAATTCTTATTTAATAGAAAATAATTTCCTCTCATTATTCCTATTTCTTAATTTTTAATATGTAGATCCTTAGAGAAACTTCATTTCTTCTCTTTACTTCATAATAAGATTTAATCTCATCATATAATAATCAGGTATGAAATATAGGTTGACCTAAGTCAACATTTCATATCTATTATATGTGAGTATAATTTAATTAAGGTTTTACACTACACATGTTATTATACTATTATTTTAAATGCATTAAAATCTCTAAGTAATATTTATCAAGGGTTCTTTAGCCTAGGTTATTCCCCCTGGTTATATTACTTAGGATCAAGATTTAAATGAGAGAGTAGCTCTCATACTATTCATTAAATTTGAATTTCAAGTTAAATGGTGCTAGAATTAACTACATAGCTATTTTATTTGATCTAGTCCATGATCATGCAAATAACCTGACTATATTATTGCATAATCAATTAGAGGACATCATTTGTGATTTATTAGAATTTGAATCAACTTAAAATCATTTATAGATTATTTTTAATAATTATTTGAAGTCAGAAAAGGCTCTGTCTTGTTATTTTTATCATTTAAAAATTAATACGAATTTGGATATGAGGCCAGTGGCATTAGTTAGATAATTTTATGGGCTTTCCAAAGATATAAAGTTTGCTAGATTTGGTTTGGCAGATTTCAAATTATTCAATTTTTACTAAACCATCTGCAGCACAATTCATATTAAGTTTAAACCTCTATTTGAATTTTGGGCCTGGGCGGGAAAAGCTAACGGGCCGAAACGAGTTTTAAACCCACTTCACAGCCCAGCAAGCAACTGGTGCGGCGGGCTGCGCTGACAGGGTGGGGTCCACCTGTCGGCGCCTCATAACACGCCGAAGCGGTACGAGCGATAGGGGGCGTTGGATCAAGACGCAGATCAACGGCTGGCGTGTGTCGTCGTCCCCGGCGAGACTCCGGCGAACCCAGAGCGCCAGTAGGGGGTCGGAGAGCTTACCAGGCCGTTGCAGGTCTCTGGCAAGATGCTCGGGGAAGTGGTGGTCGACGAGGAACAGCCTGGTGAAGTGGCGGCGCTCGGGGAGGCTCCAATCGACGCAGAGCTTCCGCGGGCTCCGGCGGACTCGAGCTCGCGATTCGAGCAGCTCCGGCGAGCTCTAGTGAAATTGGCTGTGTAGAAGTGCTCAGTGAGGAGAGGGGAAGAGATGGTGTGAAGAATGCGAGTGCCGATCATCAGTATTTATAGAGGGAGAGAGGTGGCCGAGGGTGCTGCAAGGGCGCGGCCATGGCGCGGCTTCTGTGGTGCGCCAAAGGGCAAGGCGAGGACGGCTACGGCTAGGCAGGGTCCTGGCGATGCTCAACGGGTATTGGTGCGGACGAAAAAGCTACGGACGCGCTCGAGTTCTTCCAGTCATCATCGCGGTACCCGCGGTACGTCGACGACGAGGACGACGGTGACGAGGCTCTGGGCGGTGCTCGAGCATGTCTAGGACGTAGAGTGAGTGGAGTGGAGGCTAGACGCAGTGGTAGGGATGCAGGGCAAGGACGAGCGCGTTCGAGTGCACGGCGTCTGGCGCGCTCCAGAGCGCGCTCACCGCGGCATGGGCGTGTACTGGCATGGTTTTGGCCACGGCCGTTCTGGCCAATGCCAAGGCTTGGCTTCACGCGTGCTTGTACCATTCGAATCCTTATGCAGTGTAGATGCTCCAGGACAAGAAGAAAGTGTGAGAGGAGGGCTAGAGGTGGAGATGCCAAAGTGGCCGGCATGGTGAGTTGTGCATAGTTTAGGGTTTTTCCATGGCTTTAATCGACCATGCAAGTACTGGGCTAGAGGCAGGGGGTATAGAACTAGCTCATGATCACATTTGCAAAGGGGTTTAGGGAAGAAACTGCTGGACAAGAGCATGTAACACATTTCTGAATTTGTGCCTGCCAGGTGTTCGACACAATGGCCGCATGAAGAAAATTTTCAAATTTTGGAAATCTTTTTGGTGAATCTCTTTTATATAATTATAGTGATGTATTGGTGGTGGTGGCACTCAATTTGGAAAAGAATTGCAAAGTTTCAAATTTGAGATGATCTTCTTTTTCTTCTCAGATCCTGTTTTGGCAATTAAATTCTGGTCAACCTAGTCAACTCTGGACATGGTGGTCAACATGAAAAGTGTTCACCTTGACATGGTCTTGGATGACATGGCTTTGGTTGACAAAGTTTAGTTTAGGTTTTAAGAAATACAGGGGTGCAAAGTGGTGAAGAAAATATTTTTCACTAAAGTGACCATTATCATATGTATGATGAGTTCTTGATTTCTCTTGCTTTGATTCATGATCCAATGATGCAATTGTGTTAGTTTATCATATAGAAACATTTTAGAAGCAAGGAAGCAAGCAATTATGGCCTTGGTGGTGGTTTTGCATTTTTGCATATGGTGTATGTGAGTGATGAAGAGATTTTTCTTATTGTCTTTATTTCTCCTCAAGCTAGGGTTTTGTGATCTTGATTAGGGTTCATATAGTCATTGATTTACATGCTAACACTCATCATGGCAATAGCACACAAGAAATTCACTTAGATGCACAACACTATATGTGGCACTACATGCATAGAAAAAGTTTTTGTTAGTTGTGAATTTTGAGTAAATGGAATCTCACTTGCTTTATTATTTATTGAAAACTTGGGATGTTACAAACCCTTCCCCCTTACAAAAGATCTCGTCCCGAGATCTGGAAGAAAACTAGGTACTAAAGAGATTGGGGTACTCAGTCTTCATAAAGTCTTCTCTTTCCCAAGTGGCTTCTTCTTCTGTGTGGTTACTCCATTGTATCTTCAGAAACTTGATACTCCGGGTACGAGTGGTTCTGAATGCTTCCTCCAGAATGCGAATAGGTACTTCGCGGTAGGTTAGATCTGAGTTGATATCCACAGTACGATGGTCAATGTTCTTGAACACCTCAGTCTTCTCAGGTACCTCCAAGCACTTCCGGAGTAATGAGATATGAAACACATTGTGCACCGTTGACATTTCTTCTGGTAACTCTAGTTGATAGGATACTTCTCCTCGGCGACTCAGGACTTTGAAAGGTCCGACATATCGGGGTGCGAGCTTTCCTTTAAGCTGGAATCTCTGCATTCCTTTAAGAGGGGACACTTTGAGATATACGAAATCTCCGATCTCAAAAGTCATCTCTCGGCGTCTCTTGTCGGCGTAGCTCTTTTGTCTTGATTGAGCGGTCTTGAGGTACTCACGGATCTTGTGAACCTTCTCTTCAGCTTCTCGGAGAATATCTGGTCCAAAAACTTGACTCTCTCCAACTTCCGACCAATTCAGAGGGGTACGGCACTTCCTTCCGTACAGAGCTTCAAAGGGGGCCATCTGCAAACTGGCTTGGTAGCTGTTGTTGTATGAGAATTCTGCGTACGGCAAACAGTCTTCCCACTTGGATCCATATTCCAACACACATGCTCTCAGCATATCCTCTAGTATCTGGTTGACTCGTTCAGTCTGTCCATCCGTCTGAGGGTGATAGGCTGTGCTGAAGTTCAGCCTAGTTCCGAGTCCTTCATGTACCTTCTGCCAAAATCTGGAGGTGAATTGGGATCCTCTATCGGATACTATTGACTTCGGAGTTCCGTGCAGGCTGACTATCCGTGAGATATATAACTCTGCAAGTCTTGGTCCTTGGTAGGTGGTTTTGACGGGGATGAAATGGGCGACTTTGGTCAATCTATCGACCACTACCCAGATAGAATCATTCCCTTTACTAGATTTGGGCAATCCGGTGATGAAGTCCATTCCTACGGAATCCCACTTCCATTCGGGAATCTGCAGGGGCTGTAGTAGTCCTGCAGGTCGTTGGTGTTCTGCCTTGACTCTCTGACAGATGTCACACTTGGCGATGTAACTCCCGATTTCTCGCTTCATCCCATGCCACCAGAACTGTTCCTTCAAGTCCTGGTACATCTTAGTACCTCCGGGGTGAATAGAATATAAGGTGTCATGGGCTTCCTTTAGAATCACTTGTTTCAACTCTGAATCTGACGGCACGCACAAGCGTCCGTTGTACCAAAGTACTCCTTCTTCATCAACAGTGAATCCCGGTGCCTTTCCTGCTGCTAGCTGGCTCTTAATCCCGTCAATGCTTGCATTGCTCTTCTGAGCTTCCTTGATTTGACTAATTAAAGTGGGTTGAAGTTCAATGCTGGCGAGAAATCCTTCACTCACTAGCTCCATTCTAAACTGTTCAAACTCTTGGTGAAGGCTAGGTTGTTCTTCGGCAATCATGGAGTTCAACTGACACGGCAGTCTACTCAAAGCATCTGCTACTACGTTGGCCTTGCCTGGGTGATAGTGAATATCCATATCATAATCCTTGATTAACTCTAACCATCTCCTTTGCCTCATGTTCAGTTCCTTCTGAGTGAAGATATACTTCAAACTCTTGTGATCCGAATAGATCTCGCATCGATTACCCATGAGGTAATGACGCCATACTTTCAAGGCTAACACTACTGCTGCTAGCTCTAAGTCATGGGTTGGATAATTCTGTTCATGTTGCTTCAGCTGCCTGGACAGGTATGAGATCACCTTGCCTTCTTGCATAAGTACACATCCAAGACCAATCTTGGAGGCATCACAATACACATCAAATGGTTTGGTGATGTCCGGCATAATCAGTATTGGGGCTGACGTCAGTCTGTTCTTGAGCTGTTGGAAGCTCTCTTCACACTTGTTCGTCCATTCGAACTTCTTGTCCTTTTTCAACAATTGAGTCATTGGTCTGGCTATGCTTGAGAATCCTTCAACGAATCGGCGGTAATATCCCGCCAATCCGAGAAATGCACGGACCTCAGTCTGGGTGGTTGGGGCTTTCCATTCTGCAACGGTCTTTATCTTTGAGGGGTCAACGGCAATTCCTCCTGCGGACAAGATATGTCCCAGAAATCCTACTTCCCTCAACCAGAACTCACACTTGCTGAACTTGGCATACAGCTGGTGTTCCCGAAGAGTCTCTAAAACCATTTCCAAGTGTTGCTCATGTTCTTCTTCGGTTTTGGAGTAGATAAGGATGTCGTCGATGAAAACAACGACAAACTTATCCAGGAAGTTCATGAAGATCTTATTCATGAGATTCATGAAATAAGCGGGGGCATTGGTCAATCCAAATGACATGACATTGTACTCGTACAATCCATATCTGGTGGTGAAGGCAGTTTTGGGAATGTCCGATGCACGGATCTTCAGCTGATGGTACCCTGTCCTAAGGTCAATCTTAGAGAACACGGTGGCACCGGTCAACTGGTCAAACAGGTCTTCTATTTTGGGCAAAGGATACTTATTCTTGATGGTGACATCATTGAGCTTGCGGTAATCCGTACATAAACGAATCGTACCATCCTTCTTGTCCACAAACAAAACTGGTGATCTCCAGGGTGATGCACTTGGTCTAATCAAACCTTTGGCTAACATATCATCCAGTTGTTTCTTCAGTTCCACTAATTCTGCTGGGTTCATGCTGTAAGCTCTCTGGGCTATAGGTCCGGTTCCGGGGATTAACTCGATGATAAACTCGATATCCCGATCCGGGGGCATACCGGGTAGGTCTTCCGGAAACACATCAGAGTATCGACAGACGACTCTGATTTGATCCAGGGTGGGTTTGGTTAAACTCTGGTTGCAGGTAAATTTTCTGGGCAGTTTTTCCGAGATGTGCTCCACTAACACTCCGGTGCTACTAGTCATGGTGATGGCCTTCTTGGCACAATCAATCAATCCATGATGTTTGGACATCCAGTCCATACCCAGTACTACCTCTAAACCTTTTGTTCCCAGAACAATTAGATTGGCATAGAAATCTATTTCATGAATTCTGATAGGAACATCTTTGCAAATTTTTCTAGCTTTAGTTGTTGATCCAGGTATTTGCACTACCATGACATGCTTCAAACTGATGGGTTGAATCTTACTAGTGCATGCAAATTCTTCCGTAACAAATGAATGCGATGCTCCAGAATCAAACAGCACTCTTGCGGGTATTGAGTTAACAGAGAACATACCCAGCACGACATCTGGGGCTTCCTGTGCTTCTTCCGCATTCATGTGAAAGAGGCGACCGCCGCGGTTGTTCGGGTTGTTGGGGGCGAACTTCTTGTTGTTGGCGACACGGCGTTGCTGCTGAGCAGGGCCAGTAGTGTTGGCGGCCATCTTGGCGAGTCGCTGGGGACACTCTTTGGAGAAGTGCCCCAACACACCGCACTCATAGCAGTTGATGGTGGACTTGTCCTTGGGGGCGACAGGGACAGCATTGCTCCCAGTCCTTGGAGCAGTGTTGGTGTTGGGATTGGCAGGGGCTCTTGTCGGGGCGCGGTTGAAGTTGTTGTTGTGGTGGACGAAGTTGTTGCTGTTGTGGGGGTGTCCTCCCGTCCTGGGGTTTCCTCCGCTCCGGTTCTGATAACCGGGGCGCGACATCTGTGCCGGTGGCCTGTTGTTTCTGGGGGTGAAGCCTCCGCTTGAGCCAGGGCGAAACTTGGAGTTGTTGCTGGGCCCACTCTGGTGCATCATGCGACGCTTGCGGTTTTCGTTGGCCTGGTTCAGCTTGCCCTCCATCTGGATGGCGGAGTCAACAAGGGCTTCGAGGTCAGCAAAAGGGATGTTGACCAACACAGTCTGCATCTCATCGTGCAGTCCGTTCAGGAACCTCTCCTTCCTCTTCTCGGTGGTATCAGTCTCATCCGGGGCGTACCTTGACAAGGTGAGGAACTTGTCGCGGTATTCTACCACGGTCAGACGGCCTTGCTTTAACTCGCGGAACTCATCCCGCATCTTCTTGATGAGACCTGGTGGCACATGGTACTTGCTAAACTTGAGCTTGAAGTCTGCCCAAGTCATGAGCTGCCCGGCATTCAATGCGCGAGCACTCGTCCACCAGGCACGTGCAGGTCCTGCCAGATAGTGAGTGGCAAACAGCACCTTGTCATTTGCCTCCACTCCGGCAACCTCAAGATTGTTCTCCATTGTTTGGAGCCAATCATCAGCATCAAGGGGTTCCTCTGTCTTGCTAAACACCGGTGGGTTGGTGTTCTGAAAGTTCTTCAACTTGGAGCCCGGGTGATCATGGTTCCCGTGGCCTTGGTTGTTCTGTGCTAACTGTTGAAGTACAGCTAAGTTAGCCTGCCTTTCAGTCCTATCAACTTCTCGTTCAGCCAACATCTGTTGCAGTATCTGCGTCAGCGCATCCGGATTGGCGTTGCGATTGGAATGTGCCATCTGAACAGAGGTATGGATCATGAGATAAGAGGGACAATTTCTATGGCTTAATTTTGGGGAAATAAACTCACATTTATTTAAAACATGGTTCATAATATACAAATATTACACATACGAAACATAGTCATGAAGGTAGCAATTATTACAAGCCAACATTCCGGAGGGTTTGAAGAACCCTTTCAACAAGCTACGATACAAGGGGCGAATACAAAGGACCGATACATCTCAGGCTACGCGGTGCTCAAGGAGAGGATGGAAGCTATCCATCGATGCGGAGCGGGAAGGTGGTGTCCATCCCGGCAGGCAGGGTCTGGTGGAAGTCGTCGTCTCCCTCCTCCTCCGGCTCGTAGTCGTTGTCGTTGCTGACGTAGGAGTAGCCATCCCCTTGGATGTCTTCCCCCTCGCCTTCTCCCTCCAGGATCTGGAGCTGCTCCACCTGAGTGGAGATGGTCTCCTTCAGGACGGCGATCTTGGTCTTGAGGCGGTGGATGGTGGCATCCCTCTTCGCGACCAGCTGGCGCAGAGTCCTGCGCTCCTTCGCGATGACCTTGATGGTCTCCGCGTACTGGTTCAGCTGCTGCTGAGTGTGGTTGGCGGCGGAGCGGGAGTCGCTCAGCGCCGACCGAGTCTCGTACAGCATGTAGTCGAGGTGGTCCACATGGTGCCTCAGCACGGGGTGGTACGGCAGGCTGAGGGGCAGACCAACAGAGGAGTGCCTTGCGAAGTGCGCAAAGCGTTCCCCTTCGATGGCCAGCGAGTTCTGCCCGCACAGACGAGCGAGAGACTCCTGCAGAGCATGGGCGAGTCCATCCACCCAAGTGTTCTCGCGGAGCGAGAACTGGATCTGGCGGAACATGGGTGACTCCGGCTTTCCCGGAAGGTTAGCCATGATCAGCCATTGGAGCTGGCCGTTGTCCGAGATCTGACCCCCGTAGAACACGGGAGGCGTGCGTCCGAGGAAGTCGGTGAGCGCGAACAGATCGCGTTCGAAGATCAGGTCTCCCCCGTTCGCCAAGTCATAGACTTGGGTCTGGAGAAAGGGCTCCGTCGGGATGATGGGATCCATCTGTAGAGGGAGTGACAAATAAGTTAATAATTGTCAGTGTTCAAAATTTTAAGTAATAATCAATGAAATGGATTATTTTGAAAAGGAATTCCAAGGTAAGGGTATGAGTATATTTTCATAACTATTTTATTTTAAACTAAGTTTGTTGGACGTCCATTCTAACTAAGGTCTTCTAAGGTCAAACAATGGCTCTGATACCAACTTGTCAACACCCGGGTTTTTAAGTCCGGATGCCCTATTATATCATACATCGCAATCCCAGGAAGATTGTTTTTGCGAGACATAATAGTAAGTCGTTCAGAGTCATCATTTATTACAACACATAAGGTCTTACATCAATGGATCACATGATCCAATATTACACAAATAGATTGTTCAACATCACACATAAGTAGCGGAAGCGTAGTAGTAGTAGTGGACTCATAATTCCACAGGCAACGCTTGACGTTAGAAGACGATCCTAGTTATCATAGACGTCCTGCTGTCCGTCATCCTGATACTGTTGCTCCTCTTCATAGTCTGGCATTTGAATAGCCAGGGCAAAGCCATGAGTACTTTTAAAGTACTCGCAAACTAATACTAAGGTAAAGCATAATGTATTGTAGTAAAGGGGTACTAAGCTCTAAGTTTATTTGCATAAAGCCAAGTTTTCTTTGAATAAACATTTGATAAAAATCCTCATTATTTAGTAGACTAACTCAAGTGGGAACATTAGTGTCATTCCCACCATTCATTTGGGATTCAAGACAATTCATCAATCACCATTATTATTTCAACATAAATCCTGATAATGGAAGTAGTATGGCCCTTCCAACCGTCCGTAACCGCGGACACGGCTATTCGAATAGGTTTAACACTCTGCAGAGGTTGTACTCTTGTGCCACAACTATTGATTTCATCCGTCGAGGATAACCCCGAATCATCGTAACTCAGTACGCGGATCATCAATCATAACCTTTCACTTATATGTCCTAGTATAGGCACCTCTCCCCATGAGCTTGGCCTCCCGGTGAGAACCAACTGTTAACCCGGGAACTGCACAGGGCTTGGGTCGTACATTCACCTCATATTCACATCATTTCTCATATACGGAGGCAGCCTCGGCGTAACCCCTATGATGCTTGTTTAGAGGGAACCCATACTAAAATACACAAGTTTCTAGTTAAGCCCTACCCATAATCAGGTATTGTGGGGGTACTTGTATAATTGGAAAGGTATCGCATTCAAACCCATCTCAGTTTTATATCAAAAATCACCATCTTCTCTTGGTCATATTCACCTTCAAAGTCCTTCCTTGGAATGAACCATCATTCCCAAGGTTTCAATTTCATATCAACATCACTTGTTCCCATCTAGAGTAGTCAAATTTTAATTGATTAGCAATAGCCACTAAATGAGGGGTGCTAATCTAACTTTGATTTGTGTTCATCTAACCCAAGTATTGTTCTAGACCAAGTGAATCATAATTCAAAAGGTACTTTGAAGTAAATAAGCCAAAGTAAAATTAAGTAAAACATGGGATAGGTAATACATAAAAGTAAAGTGTGATGATGTCTTTGCTCTTGTAGAGCTAAGCATTTGTATTTAGCAAGGGTTAGCTTGCCTTGAGCTGAGTAGTGATCAAAGTGCTCTTCCTCTTCTTGGGAGTAGGCCTCCTCCTCTTGGTAATCCTCGTTACTAGCGTCTATATACGAATACGAGGTATAAATACTAAACCAAACTCATATGCTAAACTAGGAACACTCAAAGAGTTCACACTCTAGTCCTATTATCAATCAAACATGGCATGGTGAGTTTATTGGATGAATTCTTATTTAATAGAAAATAATTTCCTCTCATTATTCCTATTTCTTAATTTTTAATATGTAGATCCTTAGAGAAACTTCATTTCTTCTCTTTACTTCATAATAAGATTTAATCTCATCATATAATAATCAGGTATGAAATATAGGTTGACCTAAGTCAACATTTCATATCTATTATATGTGAGTATAATTTAATTAAGGTTTTACACTACACATGTTATTATACTATTATTTTAAATGCATTAAAATCTCTAAGTAATATTTATCAAGGGTTCTTTAGCCTAGGTTATTCCCCCTGGTTATATTACTTAGGATCAAGATTTAAATGAGAGAGTAGCTCTCATACTATTCATTAAATTTGAATTTCAAGTTAAATGGTGCTAGAATTAACTACATAGCTATTTTATTTGATCTAGTCCATGATCATGCAAATAACCTGACTATATTATTGCATAATCAATTAGAGGACATCATTTGTGATTTATTAGAATTTGAATCAACTTAAAATCATTTATAGATTATTTTTAATAATTATTTGAAGTCAGAAAAGGCTCTGTCTTGTTATTTTTATCATTTAAAAATTAATACGAATTTGGATATGAGGCCAGTGGCATTAGTTAGATAATTTTATGGGCTTTCCAAAGATATAAAGTTTGCTAGATTTGGTTTGGCAGATTTCAAATTATTCAATTTTTACTAAACCATCTGCAGCACAATTCATATTAAGTTTAAACCTCTATTTGAATTTTGGGCCTGGGCGGGAAAAGCTAACGGGCCGAAACGAGTTTTAAACCCACTTCACAGCCCAGCAAGCAACTGGTGCGGCGGGCTGCGCTGACAGGGTGGGGTCCACCTGTCGGCGCCTCATAACACGCCGAAGCGGTACGAGCGATAGGGAGCGTTGGATCAAGACGCAGATCAACGGCTGGCGTGTGTCGTCGTCCCCGGCGAGACTCCGGCGAACCCAGAGCGCCAGTAGGGGGTCGGAGAGCTTACCAGGCCGTTGCAGGTCTCTGGCAAGATGCTCGGGGAAGTGGTGGTCGACGAGGAACAGCCTGGTGAAGTGGCGGCGCTCGGGGAGGCTCCAATCGACGCAGAGCTTCCGCGGGCTCCGGCGGACTCGAGCTCGCGATTCGAGCAGCTCCGGCGAGCTCTAGTGAAATTGGCTGTGTAGAAGTGCTCAGTGAGGAGAGGGGAAGAGATGGTGTGAAGAATGCGAGTGCCGATCATCAGTATTTATAGAGGGAGAGAGGTGGCCGAGGGTGCTGCAAGGGCGCGGCCATGGCGCGGCTTCTGTGGTGCGCCAAAGGGCAAGGCGAGGACGGCTACGGCTAGGCAGGGTCCTGGCGATGCTCAACGGGTATTGGTGCGGACGAAAAAGCTACGGACGCGCTCGAGTTCTTCCAGTCATCATCGCGGTACCCGCGGTACGTCGACGACGAGGACGACGGTGACGAGGCTCTGGGCGGTGCTCGAGCATGTCTAGGACGTAGAGTGAGTGGAGTGGAGGCTAGACGCAGTGGTAGGGATGCAGGGCAAGGACGGCGCGTTCGAGTGCACGGCGCTCTGGCGCGCTCCAGAGCGCGCTCACCGCGGCATGGGCGTGTACTGGCATGGTTTTGGCCACGGCCGTTCTGGCCAATGCCAAGGCTTGGCTTCACGCGTGCTTGTACCATTCGAATCCTTATGCAGTGTAGATGCTCCAGGACAAGAAGAAAGTGTGAGAGGAGGGCTAGAGGTGGAGATGCCAAAGTGGCCGGCATGGTGAGTTGTGCATAGTTTAGGGTTTTTCCATGGCTTTAATCGACCATGCAAGTACTGGGCTAGAGGCAGGGGGTATAGAACTAGCTCATGATCACATTTGCAAAGGGGTTTAGGGAAGAAACTGCTGGACAAGAGCATGTAACACATTTCTGAATTTGTGCCTGCCAGGTGTTCGACACAATGGCCGCATGAAGAAAATTTTCAAATTTTGGAAATCTTTTTGGTGAATCTCTTTTATATAATTATAGTGATGTATTGGTGGTGGTGGCACTCAATTTGGAAAAGAATTGCAAAGTTTCAAATTTGAGATGATCTTCTTTTTCTTCTCAGATCCTGTTTTGGCAATTAAATTCTGGTCAACCTAGTCAACTCTGGACATGGTGGTCAACATGAAAAGTGTTCACCTTGACATGGTCTTGGATGACATGGCTTTGGTTGACAAAGTTTAGTTTAGGTTTTAAGAAATACAGGGGTGCAAAGTGGTGAAGAAAATATTTTTCACTAAAGTGACCATTATCATATGTATGATGAGTTCTTGATTTCTCTTGCTTTGATTCATGATCCAATGATGCAATTGTGTTAGTTTATCATATAGAAACATTTTAGAAGCAAGGAAGCAAGCAATTATGGCCTTGGTGGTGGTTTTGCATTTTTGCATATGGTGTATGTGAGTGATGAAGAGATTTTTCTTATTGTCTTTATTTCTCCTCAAGCTAGGGTTTTGTGATCTTGATTAGGGTTCATATAGTCATTGATTTACATGCTAACACTCATCATGGCAATAGCACACAAGAAATTCACTTAGATGCACAACACTATATGTGGCACTACATGCATAGAAAAAGTTTTTGTTAGTTGTGAATTTTGAGTAAATGGAATCTCACTTGCTTTATTATTTATTGAAAACTTGGGATGTTACAGATTTAAACAAGTTAAGAAATTGAAAATGAAAAAGGTAATCCTGGATCCTTCTTAGTCACTGTAGAATGAAGCTTTTGGGAGGTTTGTGAAATTTCCATGTTTGAAACCCAAAACCAGTTCTCTTCATATGTTTGACTTCATAAGACAGAGTTTTTATCAACTCGAGTGCTTACTATATGACATAAGAAGGCTATATATGTGCTTTGGTTTTTCATTTGTTGATTTTTTTCCGAATTTTTATGCCCATTTAAATCTTGGTCAAATCCTAGGTTTGACCAAGGTTTAAACAAGTTTAAAACATGAAAAGAAAAGGTAAGAATGGATCCTTCTTAGTCATTCTAAAATGAATGAAGCTTTTGGGATGTTCTCACAAATCGATCTAGTCTACATGACTTTGATAAATTTTAATTAAGAAGCAGCAACTTAACAATAATTACCCAAAATCTAACAGCTGGTTCGACAACAACCTGGACGTTACGCTAAAATGAACTGCGAAAACAACGAACAGCACTTTTGTAGTACTGTACTCGGTACTCCGTACTTGCTCCAGATAATCCCCATTGCTTCACTACTACAGTAGTACTACCCTGGCTCGCATTCATTGTTTCCCCTGACTATTCAGAGCTTTGGACGTCCATCAGAGTTGTAGTCAGTAGTACAGTACTGCTAGCTCGATTAATGGCGTGCTATAAAATTCTATACTAGCCGACAGATGTCCATTCCTCGGGTTGCGCGCCAGAGCCTTCGAAGAGAAGGTAGCCGCTCTGTCCCGTTGATTTACGGTGGACGGACAGGATACTCCGGACCGCTCTCGATTCATTTGCTTCTGCTCCCGCGTCCTGACCCTTGAGCCCCCTCTCGGCCGTTGATTTAGGATGGGCGGACCAGGTTGCTCGAAGCGAGGGCAGGAGACGGTTGTCTGGTTTTAATAGGGGGAGTACTTCTTCCATCCCCTTCTTGCTTCACTTCCAGTCTCCTTCCACTTCCAGCGATGCCTCCGAAGTCAAGGCCACCATCTCGCTTGAAGAAGCACCATCTAGTGTTGACCAAGGACGCGGAGAGTTCCCGCCGGCGGTCTATCCAGATGCTGGCCGCGAGAAAGGGCCCGCCAGAAAACGAAGGCCCTGCTTCGCGCTCGTCTCGGAACGGCGTCAGTCGTGCGGTCGAAGATTCCTGGTTGGTTTCCATCGCCATGTTTCTTGATTCTTCCTGGCCCGGAGGTCCCAACTCTTTATTCCGTATTAATCCTTTTTATACATATCTCAGTGCCCCACGACGCACCCTGACATCTTCTCATGACGACTTCAACCCCTGTCTCCTGCGCTTAGAGGTTACCACTGATTGGACATTTTCGTCTTCCTCTCGTCACTTTGTTTCGGTACTGATGATATTGCCATGCAGGAAGCATCGGCGTGTTTCAGAGATGAGCTTAAAACTCTCGTGGAACTCGCCTCCAACTTTCGCGATGATGTCGATACTTTGAAGGACGAGGTCACCGGCCGGGGCAAGCTGCATGATGTGAGGGTTCCATCAAGTGAGGAAACGAACTCTGTCATCAAGAAGCTCAAGGGCGAGAATTTGATGCTTAAGATCGAGTGCGGCTTTCTTCGCGAAGAAAACGTCGAGCTATCAAACAGGTGCGTTCAAGCTCTCAACGGGAGCCTCAACACCCAACATGATGCGGTGAAGAAGATGATGGATAACAGCATCTTGAAGAAAAACAATATGGTGGAGGACACGCGCGGGATGGTCGATCCAATCCAGGCACCGCAGAAGGAAGTCGATGCGCTCCGAGTCCAGCCACCTTTGCGTAGGTCGCCGAGGCGCCCTCGCGCAGGTCACTGAGGAGCGCACGTCGCCGAGTAGGCTGGGGGATAAGGAATTCCAACGAGAGAAGCGGAATCACCACCTGTCCTGATGGAGGGCCACTCCGCCAAGTAGGCTGGGGGAGAGAAACACTGCCTCTCATTGTTCTTTAGCTAGTCCTCCGATCCATATTACTTGATGTTAAAATGGATGTATCTACAACTGAAATATGTCTAGATACATATATTTTAGTATCACAAAGTAAGTAGTATCAACGTTTATATTGCCCAAGTCTTATTATCCATCCCTAAGGTGGGTCGCTTTTGTAACTACTGATTGCAGATTCGACTCTTCTGCAGACCGAAAGATTTTTAGAGTGACTAAGAATGATTCATGCTTAGCTTTCCATTTTCATGTTTTAAACTTGTTTAAATCTTGCTCAAACCTAGGATTTGACCAAGATTCAAATGGGTTTAACAATTAAAAAAATCAGAAAAATGAAAAACCAAAGCACATAGTATTCTTATGTCATATAGTAAGCATTCAAGTTGATAAACAAGGTCTAGACATATTCAAAACACACAAAACATGTATCTACCCCCTAACCCTAAACTCTGTCTTATGAAGTTAAGTATGAGGAGAAGTGATTTTGGGTTTCAAACATGGAAATTTCACAAACCTCCCAAAAGCTTCATTTTAGAGTGACTAAGAAGGATCCATGCTTACCTTTTCATTGCCATTTTTTAAACTTGTTTTAACCTTGGTCAAACCTAGGATTTGACCAAGATTCAAACGGGCGTAAAATTCAAAAAAAATAAAAAAAAAAACCAAAGCACATATATAGCCTTCTTATGTCATATAGTAAGCATTCAAGTTGATAAACAAGGTCTAGACATATTCAAACCAGAAATATCATGTATCATATCTACCCCTAACCCTAAACTTTGTCTTATGAAGTCAAACATATGAAGAGAACTGGGGTTTTGTGTTTCAAACATAAAAATTTCAAGTACCTTCATTTTAGAGTGACTGAGAAAGGATTCATGCTTACCTTTTCATTGTCATGTTTTAAACTTGATTAAACCTTGGTCAAACCTAGGATTTGACCAATATTTAAATGGGCATAAAAACTTCGAAAAAATGAAAAAAATGGAAAACCAAAGCACATATATAGCCTTCTTATGTCATAAACATTCAAGTTGATAAACAAGGTCTAGACATATTCAAACAAGAAAAATCATGTATCTACGCCTAACCAAAAACTCTGTCTTAAGTGGTTTTGGGTTTCAAACATGGAAATTTCAAGAACATCCCAAAAGCTTCATTTTAGACTGACTAAGAAGGATACACACTTCCCATTTCATTTTCATGTTTTAAACTTGTTTAAATCTTGGTCAAACCTAGGATTTGACCAAGATTCAAATAAGTAAAAACATGAAAATGAAAAGGTAAGCATGATCCTTATTAGTCGCTCTAAAATGAAGTTTTTGGGAGGTTTTTGAAATTTTCATGTTTGAAACCCAAAACCACTTCTCTTCATGCATGCTTGACTTCATAAGACATAGTTTAGGGTTAGGGGTAGATACATGATTTTTCTGGTTTGAACATGTCTAGACCTTGTTTATCAATTTGAATGCTTACTATATGACATAAGAAGGCTATGTGCTTTGGTTTTTCATTCTTACGATTTTTTTCTTAATTTTTATGCCCATTCGAATCTTGGTCAAATCCCAGGTTTGACCAAGATTTAAACAAGTTTAAAACATGACAATGAAAAGGTAATCAATCCTGGATCCTTCATAATTAATAAGTTAGTCTAATTAAAATGAAGCTTTTGGGAGGTTTTTGAAATTTTTGTGTTTGAAACCAAAAACCACTTCTCTTCATGCTTGACTTCATAAGATAGAGTTTAGGGTTAGGGGTAGATACATGATTTGTATTATTTGAATTGTCTTGACCTTATTTATCATCTTTTAAATGCTTACTATATATATGACATAAGAAGACTATGTGCTTTAGTTTTTCAATTTTCTGATTTTTTAATTTTATGCCCATTTGAATCTTGGTCAAATACTAGGTTTGACAATGATTTAAACAAGTTTAAAATATGAAAATGAAAAGATAAGCATGGATCCTTCTTAGTCACTCTAAAATAAAGCTTTTGGGTGGTTTTTGAAATTTCCATGTTTGAAACCCAAAAGCACTTCTCTTCATGCTTGACTACATAAGACAGAGTTTAGGGTTAGGGGGTAGACACATGATTTTTCTTGTTTGAATATGTCTAGACCTTGTTTATCAACTTTAATGCTTACTATATGACATAAGAAAACTATGTGCTTTGTTTTTTCATTTTTTTATTTTTTTGGAATTTTGATGCACATTTGAATCTTGGTAAAATCCTAGGTTTGACCAAGATTTGAACAAGTATATAACATGAAAATGAAAAGGGAAGCATGTATCCTTCTTAGTCACTCTAAAATGAATTTTTTGGGAGTTTTTTGAAATTTCCATGTTTGAAACCCAAAACCATGCACTTCTCTTCATGCTTGACTTCATAAGATAGAGTTTAGGGGTTTGCGGATAGATACATGATTTGTCTAGTTTGAATAAGTCTAGACCTTGTTTATCAACTTTAATGCTTACTATATGACATAAGAAGACTATGTGCTTTCGTTTTTCATTTTTCTATTTTTTTATTTTATGCCCATTTGAATCTTGGTCAAATCCTAGATTTAACCAGGATTTAAACAAGTTTAAAACATGAAAATGAAAAGGTAAGCCTTGATCCTTCTTAGTCACACTAAAATGAAGCTTTTGGGATGTTCTTGAAATTTCCATGTTTGAACCCAAAACGACTTCTCTTCATGCTAGACTTCATAAGACAGAGTTTAGGGGTTAGCGGGTAGATACATGACTTGTCTAGTTTGAATAAGACTAGACCTTGTTTATCAACTTTAATGCTTACTATATGACATAAGAAGACTATGTGCTTTGGTTTTTCATTTTTCTATATTTTTATTTTATGCCCATTTGAATCTTGGTCAAACCTATATTTGACCAGGATTTAAACAAGTTTAAAACATGAAAATGAAAAGGTAAGCCTTGATCCTTCTTAGTCACACTAAAATGAAGCTTTTGGGATGTTCTTGAAATTTCCATGTTTGAAACCCAAAACGACTTCTCTTCATGCTAGACTTCATAAGACAGAGTTTAAGGTTTAGGGTTATAGATACATGATTTGTATGGTTTAAATATGTATAGACCTTGTTTATCAACTTGAATGCTTACTATATGGCATAAGAAAACTATGTGCTTTGGTTTTTCATTTTTCTGATTTTTTTAAATTTTGATGCCCATCGAATCTTGGTCAAATCCTAGGTTTGACCAAGATTTAAACAAGTTTAAAACATGAAAATGACCAGGGAAGCATGTATCCTTCCTAGTCACTCTAAAATGAATTTTTTGGGAGGTTTTTGAAATTTCCATGTTTGAAACCCAAAACCAGTTCTCTTCATGCTTGACTTCATAAGACAGAGTTTAGGGGTTAGGGGGTAGATACATAATTTGTATGGTTTGAATATGTCTAGACCTTGTTTATCAACTTTAATGCTTACTATATGACATAAGAACACTATGTGCTTTGGTTTTTCATTTTTCTGATTTTTAAATTTTAATGCCCATTTGAATCTTGGTCAAATCCTAGGTTTGACCAAGATTTAAACAAGTTTAAAACATGAAAATGAAAAGGGAAGCATGTATCCTTCTTAGTCACTCTAAAATGAAGTTTTTGGGAGGTTTTTGAAATTTCCATGTTTGAAACCCAAAACCACTTCTCTTCATGCTTGACTTCATAAGACAGAGTTTAGGGGTTAGGGAGTAGATACATGATTTGTATGGTTTGAATATGTGTAGACCTTGTTTATCACCTTTAATGCTTACTATATGACATAAGAAGACTATGTGCTTTGGTTTTTCATTTTTCTGATTTTTTTTTATTTTCTGCCCATTTGAATCTTGGTCAAATCCTTGGTTTGACCAATATTTAGACAAGTTTCTAGACCTTGTTTATCAACTTTAATGCTTACTATATGACATAAGAAGACTATGTGCTTTGGTTTTTCATTTTTCTATATTTTTATTTTATGCCCATTTGAATCTTGGTCAAACCTATATTTGACCAGGATTTAAACAAGTTTAAAACATGAAAATGAAAAGGTAAGCCTTGATCCTTCTTAGTCACACTAAAATGAAGCTTTTGGGTGGTTTTTGAAATTTCCATGTTTGAAACCCAAAAGTACTTCTCTTCATGCTTGACTACATAAGACAGAGTTTAGGGTTAGGGGGTAGACACATGATTTTTCTTGTTTGAATATGTCTAGACCTTGTTTATCAACTTTAATGCTTACTATATGACATAAGAAAACTATGTGCTTTGTTTTTTCATTTTTTTATTTTTTTGGAATTTTGATGCACATTTGAATCTTGGTAAAATCCTAGGTTTGACCAAGATTTAAACAAGTATATAACATGAAAATGAAAAGGGAAGCATGTATCCTTCTTAGTCACTCTAAAATGAATTTTTTGGGAGTTTTTTGAAATTTCCATGTTTGAAACCCAAAACCATGCACTTCTCTTCATGCTTGACTTCATAAGATAGAGTTTAGGGGTTTGCGGATAGATACATGATTTGTCTAGTTTGAATAAGTCTAGACCTTGTTTATCAACTTTAATGCTTACTATATGACATAAGAAGACTATGTGCTTTCGTTTTTCATTTTTCTATTTTTTTATTTTATGCCCATTTGAATCTTGGTCAAATCCTATATTTAACCAGGATTTAAACAAGTTTAAAACATGAAAATGAAAAGGTAAGCCTTGATCCTTCTTAGTCACACTAAAATGAAGCTTTTGGGATGTTCTTGAAATTTCCATGTTTGAACCCAAAACGACTTCTCTTCATGCTAGACTTCATAAGACAGAGTTTAGGGGTTAGCGGGTAGATACATGACTTGTCTAGTTTGAATAAGACTAGACCTTGTTTATCAACTTTAATGCTTACTATATGACATAAGAAGACTATGTGCTTTGGTTTTTCATTTTTCTATATTTTTATTTTATGCCCATTTGAATCTTGGTTAAATCTATATTTGACCAGGATTTAAACAAGTTTAAAACATGAAAATGAAAAGGTAAGCCTTGATCCTTCTTAGTCACACTAAAATGAAGCTTTTGGGATGTTCTTGAAATTTCCATGTTTGAAACCCAAAACGACTTCTCTTCATGCTAGACTTCATAAGACAGAGTTTAAGGTTTAGGGTTATAGATACATGATTTGTCTGGTTTAAATATGTATAGACCTTGTTTATCAACTTGAATGCTTACTATATGGCATAAGAAAACTATGTGCTTTGGTTTTTCATTTTTCTGATTTTTTTAAATTTTGATGCCCATCGAATCTTGGTCAAATCCTAGGTTTGACCAAGATTTAAACAAGTTTAAAACATGAAAATGAAAGCATGTATCCTTCTTAGTCACTCTAAAATGAATTTTTTGGGAGGTTTTTGAAATTTCCATGTTTGAAACCCAAAACCAGTTCTCTTCATGCTTGACTTCATAAGACAGAGTTTAGGGGTTAGGGGGTAGATACATAATTTGTATGGTTTGAATATGTCTAGACCTTGTTTATCAACTTTAATGCTTACTATATGACATAAGAACACTATGTGCTTTGGTTTTTCATTTTTCTGATTTTTAAATTTTAATGCCCATTTGAATCTTGGTCAAATCCTAGGTTTGACCAAGATTTAAACAAGTTTAAAACATGAAAATGAAAAGGGAAGCATGTATCCTTCTTAGTCACTCTAAAATGAAGTTTTTGGGAGGTTTTTGAAATTTCCATGTTTGAAACCCAAAACCACTTCTCTTCATGCTTGACTTCATAAGACAGAGTTTAGGGGTTAGGGAGTAGATACATGATTTGTATGGTTTGAATATGTGTAGACCTTGTTTATCACCTTTAATGCTTACTATATGACATAAGAAGACTATGTGCTTTGGTTTTTCATTTTTCTGATTTTTTTTATTTTCTGCCCATTTGAATCTTGGTCAAATCCTTGGTTTGACCAATATTTAGACAAGTTTAACACGTGAAAACGAACTGATAATCCCATTTGTTGACTCATTTAACTAGTTAATCCCATTTGTTGACTCTCTGTTGACCAGGCACTTGAGGTAAAACTGAGTATATTGCACTAGCCAGTATTAGTACTCAAGGGGAAAACCGAGCACACAAAAAATGCTACAGTATAAGACTCGAGAGTATATCTAAATTTCCAGGGTTAGACTCGAGTACGCGTGTTGCGGTGCAGAAGTGGAAGACGTGCAATTGTTGACGGGTACTGACGCGAGTCGCGGTGCAGAAGTCGAAGACGTGCAATTGTGGACGCGTGTCGCGTTGCAGAAGCCCAAGACGTGCAGACGTTAAATGGTGGACGCGTAGGACGCGGGTCGCATTAACCACCCCTCGCCTTTATAGACGCCTCCTCGCACTATCTCTGTCACTCTCACTCGCTCATGCAACGCCGCCTCTCACGTCCCATCATCTTCTCCAAAGCAAAAACCCTCTCCCTCTCTGCAGGCGAGATGGACATGGAGAATGCGAATCCCATCGTCCATGACGCCGTCGGCTCCAAGCGCGACGCCTCCCTCTTCGACGTCGTCCCCTCAAAGGCCGTCGCCGCCGCCGGTGGCGGTCGTATCCCGCCGGGATGGGACCCCTATGAGCCGGTGCCGTACATCTCGCCTCCGAACCCCTACGACACCTTCATGGACGACCCATGGAACGAGGTAACTATGGTTTGCTCCCTTTTTTCTTCGCCCATTCCTTTTTGAACCCTATTTTTGCTGGTTCCCTAGTAACTATTAGTGCCGATCTGTAGATGGTTGAGTATTGGGTTAATATTTGCGCCGATCGATTTTATTCCATTTTGCTTTGATCCCTTCTTGATTTCGTTTAAGATTTGGAGTTCGGCCGTTCGGTTAATTTATGCAAGTAATAATGGGATCTCAATCAGTTAATTTATGGGATCTCAGTCAGTTATTTTATGCAGGAATCAAAAGATATCAACCGTTTAATTTTGCAAATATTCTGGAATCTGTTCAAAATCAGATCTGGAATCTGTTTCTTTGCCTATGATGAATCGTTGGGCACAAATTTTTACAGAGTGGGTTCAGCGAACCATTGCTGTGTACAAATCTGTTGTGCATGAGCTATGGTTCGCTAACACCATCCCTGTAGACATATAATCGTGTCCACTCTAACTGAGGCTGGCTCTGTTTTTCCTTACTTTGTTATCATGCACGTTAGTCATCGTTGCATCTCATTCACTAATAGTTCCCGTTTGATATGGATCAGCTGTCTGGCAGCGACGTCGGCAGCGACGACGAGCACCATGACGTCAAGACTCGCCAGGTGCTGCGGAGGCTGCAGGTCGGCCAGTACGTCTCCTACTTCGCCAAGGGTGTCTACAGGTGCCCCTTCTGCACTAGGAGGCTCGGCCGCACTGACTTCAACTGCCTCCTCACGCATGCCGAGAACATCGGCAACACCAACCCCAAGGTCGGCGCGTCGGTGAACCCCCACTCCTTCCGCGCCAAGCACATGGCGCTCGGCATGCACCTCCGCAGCATCCAGCGGGTGGAGATCTCCGCCGGGCGCATGCCTCCGCTCAAGCCCAAGGCTCCCAAGGGGAGCAACAAGTGGAGGCAGATGGGGTAGGCGGAGTCCTGGACGTGTGCTGCTGCTGCTGCAAAGCAGCTTCTATTTTGTTGTTAGCTAGGGATCCCTTGTTGTTATGTTGTTAGTATGATGGTGTTGTGAAGAACCTCGAACCTGTTGGCTGCTGTGTATGCAGCTTATTATCTAGGGAGGGATCCCTATTATCTATCCCTATTCTACTGGAGTATATTTTGTTGGCCCTACTTTGTTTTCTCGATTTACTATTACTGCGAATTTGTCGTACGGAGTACATTACCCTGGAGATTTGCTTCTAGATTTAACTACATACATATGGACCAGAGGGAGTACTAGATTTGCTGCCATATTGGGCAAACAACGAGGGCCAAAAGGCACAAATAATTGAAGAAAGACAGAAATGCAAGCTTCTCTAGATTTGATACTTTTGGTTAATAAAGACAAAGAGACAGAGGGGGAAAAGGTGCTCTTAAAAATGCCAATTCGCGCCGAGAGAGACAGAACCCAGCTCCTGCTCACGTACAACCAAACGCGGTCTCGTCCTGTCCCACGCGGTCCCTTTCTACTAGCCCCACACGTCAGCACGGAACGGTCAACTAAACTGGAATCCTCCCGTCTGAGCTCCTTCTGCGGGTAACAAATAAGGGCTTGGCGAAAACTGAGGAAAAACATAAGGCAATCTTATTGACTAATATAGCTGTTTAATTAATAAAAGGATTAGCTACAACGTGCTCAGTTTGCCCATTTATTAAGGTATAAGACTGGCAGGAGAGAAAGTAATCGCTAGTTTCCTCATTTTGCCCCTGCATGCTCGCACGATTAAAGCTCCTTCCGCACGCGCTGGACTCCTCGTTTCCTTAAACCTCCTCGTTTCTCGGGATAGACCAACAGTTTTTCAGGATCTTGGGGTTTTTTTTTGACAATCAATACCACATATATTCATAGCAAAAATAGTACATGGTAGAGGGCTACATGACGACTAGATATATCACCAAAAAAGGTGATGCATGTCTCCTTCACCAAAACAGCTGAAACAAGCAGTACACGAACGCAAGTACACCACCATAATAATACTACTACATTAACACAAGTACGAGTAATAAAGTAAGAGTACTACTCCCTCTAATCTAATTTAAACCAAAATAAAACTTAAACTTCATCCTAAATTTGAACTAGTGCCTCGTCCTCGTTCTTCGCTCATTTTCTGATCCAAGACGGCGCAGAGTGCCAGAGTGCATGGCACGGAACTCTTCATCGGTGGCATGCCATGGGCATGTCACCGGATGCATGATTTTTTTCGCAATGTTTTAAATTTGAATTTAGGCCGCATGTCACACGGTGACATGCAAAAGGTGCATGTCACCTGGTGGTGGTAGGCAACTACCCTTATTTACGGCGGCGTAGGCGACTGGACGCCGCGTGGCCAGCCGCTGCCTCGTGGCCGCCTCGGTTTCCACGCGGGAGACCATTAAACGCCGACGACCAACCTTCCCGCGTCACGGTTAGCGACTATGACTATAAGGGCAAAACGCTAAACTCTCTCGTTCCATTCACTTTCTTCCTCTCTCCACCTAACAAACATTTGTTCGTCGCTCTCTCCTCCAGCAATGTCTTCAAAATTCAGGTCGTCGGCGGTCAAGTACGCGGAGAAAAAACGCCGGCTCGAAATTTCGAGAGACGCTTCCAGAAACCAAGTGGGCTCGCCGTCGCCGCCGCCGCCGCCGAAACGCGTCCGTGCTGTGCTCACCGGGTTAGTTTCCTTCGCCATGTACTTTCGTTTCTTTCGTCGCTCTCTCCTCCAGCAATTAATGTGTTCAAACTTCAGGTCGCCGGCGGTCAAGTACGCGGATAAAAAACGCCGGCTCGAAATTTCGAGAGACGGTTCCAGAAACCAAGTGGGCTCGCCGTCGCCGCCGCTGCCGCCGCCGCCGAAACGCGTCCGTGCTGTGCTCACCGGGTTAGTTTCCTTCGCCATGTACTTTCGTTTCTTCTTGCCCGGGCTCAAGCTCTTTAAGAGTCTCTATGGTTATACATCTTAAAGGGTTGGAAGTTCCAACGACGCCCCTACTGCACCAACTTCCACGACCAAGGAATCATCGTCGTCCGATGATTTCAACCCGGCCCTACCCCGGCGAAATGAGGTAGCACCAAGCACTGTGTAGTTATCTTCTTCTTCTTCTTCTTCTTCTTCTTCCTTTGCGCTTACTTGCTACCGATGATTTCGCCCTGAAGGAAGCGGCGCCGACTATCGACACCACTGTCGCCATCTTGATGGAAAAAAACGAGGAGCTCAGCTTAGAGTGTGATCGCCTCCGAGACGATTTGGCTGCCAAGAAGAAGAATTCGAAAACTCTTGTGGAGCTCATTTGCAGCCTTCGAAATGAGCGCGATATGTTGAAGAACGAGCTGATTAAGCAGAAAGCATCAGCGGAGAAAGCCAGCAGCATACTCAAGACTGTGTGCCTCGACAGAGACAAGTCTGATATAGAGTACAAAATCCTTCTTCAGGATAAAGTACAGCTCCAAAAGTTGAACCTTGAATATGCTGACATCGCCATCCTTGCCCTTCTCGAGAGGCAGAAGGCACAAGATAAGTTGATGCACCTGATGTTGGAGAGCTGCAGTGAAAGAGAAGAGACATTGAAAGAAGTGAGCAGTTTGGTGGGATACATGAGTGACGTCGGGCGTACTTCGCAGAATCCGCCCCGGCTGAGCTCAAATTCCAGCGGAACCAGCTTTCAGCAATGCATGTTAGGCGCACCTACAACTTCTACTCATTGATTAGAGGTCGCACGACATGGCATTTTCCCTCGAAATAGTAGTACTGTACTAATAGTTGTACTACTTAATATGTACCTTTTTGTAAAATAATTTCTTACATGTATTAGAAACTACCCCTCTCGTTTCTGGATGCACCCGGGACATTGTCATCCGGCCCTCTTCTGGACAAACCCCCTCGGGAAGGGCGGTATATTTTGCACATTTCGCTACTAGTACTTCTAATTCCACCGCTTATTTTTCTAATCCGTTAAATCGTTAATTGGATGACCAACTGATGGAAGCTGCGATAGATTAGACCAACAAGTGGTGAATTGTGCAAAAGATATGTCCGTGTTTTATGCAAAAGAGTGATATGGGGATCTGGTGGAATCTTGAATTTCCTCTTCAGTGGTAGGCATGCTTCACTTATAGCTGGAGTACATTGCGGACCTGGTGCATTTCGTCAGTACCGATCAGCTATTTTTGCTTATCCGGGAAGAAAAGGTAGTACTAGCCTTTTCTGTGAGATGTCTTTTCAGTGCTACGGAGTTGTCTGTTCACTGCTTGCTTTGTCTGTCGGTGACTTTGCCAAGCTGACTTTGCCATGACTTTGGGTGACTGATATGTGGACCACAGTTGTAAGTGACTCAAAGTCACTGACTTTGGGGACTCGTGAATGCTTCGTATATTTCTGACGGTTTCTGAATTATGTACTCCGTACAACTTTTGTAATATTGGTCAAACTAGTTTTGACCAGGGTTTGTGTAGGGTGTTTTTTTTTGGTTGGTCCAAATGGTGTTGTGTGGTCCAAATGTGATGTATCATCACACCACCATGTGCCCCCCTCCCCCCACCCCACCCCTAGGTTTTGGTAATGCCATTCTGATACATGCTTCTTAGAAGGAGTACATTTTTTCCGTTAGGGCATGACAATTTTGAAAAATTCAAAAAAAAATGGGAAGACAGAATGGTAACATCATTTTCCATGTGATGATGCACCCCTGTGCCAAATTTTGGTTCATTTTAAGAATGTAAGGTGACAAATTACTCGAGGAAGCTAGTTGGAGTAGACGGGCATGATCGGATTGGCATAGGCGATTTATTTTTTGAAGGATGTTATTTTTCATAGACAATATCTGACACAAAAAATAAAATGTTAAGGTCTCATATTATTCTGAATGATTTTGAATTACTTATGACGTTTGGAAGTATTGGTATACATGAGTCCCACATGAAGTTAAATGGTCCAAAAAAAAGTTTCGTACACGTCTCCCAGAAAGTGGAAAGTCGAGTACATGCATGACTTCACGCGTCCACTACTGGATACAGGGGGTCGGAGGCTATAACATAATCGGCCTCATCATCTCTCGCGAGCTCGTCCTCTCCACTCCCCCAACTTGCCTCCCCCACACTGTGAAAACCCCCATCCACTCACCGCACCTCTGAGGCATCGACTTTCCCGTTTCCAACCACAACAGCATGAAGATAGGTATTGCATACGAGGCGGAGCAATAGGCGACCGCCCACGCAGAGGATGCCTCTACGGTAGTGGCCGTCGTGGTGGGTGAGGCTTCACCGGGCACCCAAGCCGCTCGTCTCCTCTGCTTGTCGGATTCTTCAACCTCGGTCGAAATGGGCATCCTGGCCGTCACGACGGGTGAGGCTTCACCGGGCACCCATGCCGCTCGTCTCCTCTGCTTGTCTGGTTCTTCGACCTCGGTCGAAACGGGCGTCCTGGCCGTCGAGCAGAAGGTGGATACCAACGTTGTTTATCCCGCCGAAGATGTGCACGGCGTTGCAGGCCACCACGGCGAGGTCTTCCTAGGCCCGATGCTGGACGCGAACCTCGACCCCTTCGATGATTTCGGCCCAAACGTTCAGTTCCAGGAGGATGTTGAGGGTGATGACGAGGAGGTACTTCTCTTTTACCGAAACTGTCCCAACCCTCTTTGTGTCATATTGCTGTTCACATGGTTTGCACGAGCCTGGTTCTTGATTGATTTGATATCCTACCTTGTTCTTGTAGATGTAATTGATTCTACGATTCGTAAGATCAGATTCTAGTTTAATTTCGACTAATCTGCCATGTAGTCATATAATCAATTTATGTGTTCATACTTAGTGGACTTGCAATTGTTGTGGCTAATGTTCATGGTTGTTCATAGGGTTTCTCATGATTTATTACGATTTCTTCTGCCATTTACTTGTTCTACACATTTAATTTTAGGGTTTCTAAGGTTTGATTATGTTAGTGGAGTATTTATTCGATCTGTCATAAAAACTTGATTATGTAGTACTTAATAATTCATAGGAGTATTCTGATGACATGGACAACAACAAGGTGCGCAGGGACCGGAAAAGCCGCTATGTTCTCAAGCGGCTGAAGGGTGGTGAAATTCGTTTCTGCATACGCGCGGGGAGCTATTTTGCCCATTATGTGGCAAATTTCTCTAGAAGGACATCCACAGCCTGATCCAACATGCGATGGGTGTAGGCCTAAGTACATAGGGGGAAACACCGCCCTGCAACCAAGGCCAAGTACGCATCATATGGCCTCTTCCTCCAGAATTACGTCTTGCCTAGCTTGCTCCACGTCAACGCCCCTGCTGCTGGCCCTCATGCTCCTGGTCATGTTTAAAGTTCATATGTGTAATCTTAATCCCTTTGGAAGTTCAGCATTAAACTCTACTAGTACAACCGTGGTGGTCTTGTGATGTAGTACTCTTTTGATGCATTTGTGATGTAGTAGTACTTTTTTTTGAAATGATATAGTACTATCTAAGAAAAGTACTCCCTCCGATTCACATTCATTTCACATCAAGAAATATGGATCAGAGCGAGGGAGTAAATTAAACATGGCATCTCGTGCATGAAGCTTGACATATCGATCAGGTTGGCTAGAATAGCAATACAATGTTGCTCATTAGGCAAATGCATGCCATGTACGATAGTATACATCCAGTAAAGAAGTCTATACTGACATAAAAAAACTACTTTGGGGATGAGAGTCAATTGGGGCATCTACAATATAGAAAATCTTGCTCGTAGATGATTTTGGCTAAGAGGGTTTTACTCACATTACACGTGCCACTTTCCTTGTCTGCAAAACAAGTTCCAATAAAGGGAGAGGAAAGAAGAGGGTATTGTGGGCGAGATTGAACACCTTTTTTATGTGTTAAGCTGAGGCCTCGTTTAGATGAGGATTTCGACTTATGCCTAACAGCTCAACACATCCACAAATAACTCTGCTTGCGCACACCACCGTTCATTAAAAATAACAATATTAGCTCGCAAGATTAAGAACAAAGTGAATTTAAGTAACTTGGTAAGCTTTTCAAGCAATATATTCAGAGAAAGAGCACACATGTTCGGCTCAAAATAATCATAAGAGAAGAACAATAAATCTAAGACACCACATGGATTCATACCTTGAGTCGACGCTGGCTCGTAGAAGGGCGGCCGCGCCTCGAGGATGCCGGGGACGTCTCCACCTCGGTCTCACATGTGACTGCTTATCGGCGGGTGGTGCGCCGCGCCATGTAGAAGATCTATCAAGAGATGAGAGCCCGATGACGCTACCGACGCCTCAACCTTGATAGCACCGACTTGTTGCTCCGCACCGAGATGCGCCACGTGCAAGATTTAGCGGATGCACTAATTTTAGAGATATGTCATGATCATTGTAACAAATTTCAACGTGATGATGATTTGATCTTGTACTCGGCCTTGAACATAAGAACTAGTACAATCTCACCTTTTTTTATCATTATCCTTTGCGAGATTTAGCGGTTGCGCCAAATTCAGAGAAATATCATGATCATGGTAACACAATTTTCAATATAATGATGATTTGATGTTGCACTCGACCTTGAACATAAGTACTAGTACGGTCTCACAAATTTGTATCATTATACTTTGCAAGTTTTAGTGGATGCGCCCATTTTCAGAGGTAGATCATGATCATGGTAAGTTGGTAACAAATTTTCAACGTGATGATGATTTGATTTTGCACTCGGCCTTGAACAGAGGTACTAGTACGGTCTCACAATTTTTTATCATTATACTTGGACGGTGGCCAAATTCAAAATCTCATAGCGGCAAAACTTCCCGCCCACAAAATACAAAAATTTCACACGCTTCCAAATTCCCATTCTACCCCTGTGGAGATGGCAGCAAAGTCGGTTGGTGGGGGGGTCTGCCCGTCATTTTTTGGATCACCACCTCCCTAGCCCGGAAACCCTCCCAAAAAAAATTCATTTCCCTCAGACCACCCACCGGAACTTCCCAAGTCCCTCTCTCCCACCTCCACGACCACCGCACCGGAACATCCCCGCCGGACTTCCCTGGCCTACCCGAGGCCTCGCGATCCTCGTCATCCGGCTGCCTGCCGGAGCCGCTTCATCGACGCCGTCATCAACCGGACCGGATCATCCCCGCCGAACCTCGAAACCATATGCTCATCCAGCAGTCTACCGCAGTCGCTTCAGCTGCGGTATCGTCCACCCCGCCGGAGCCGCTTCGCCGGATCCGTCGTCCACCGCATCGGATCTTGCTCACCGACACCGCTGTGCATGAACCGGATCTGCTTCACCGGCGCCGTGCATGATCTAAACTCTTCTACTGTCGCTTTTCTATTGCTTGCCTGCAAGTTCTTGTTTAATCTTGGGGGAACCTGTTTGTGCTAACGACGCGCCGTTACGTTTTTGCAGATGAGATGAGTAACCATGAAGTGTAATGGCCGTCTCTCCAACCCCAAGTAGCACATGTAGCGTACTTCATCACCGGATCTATCAACCCCAGGAAGATCTGCTGTGACTCCCACAGAGTGCTTCTCCTAATGTAAGTCCCTTGTTTTAGCGCCATGTTCTGGGTTCAGATTCTTGTTTGTCTGAAGCTCTTTTAGTTCATTCCTAGCTATGACCGTAACACGTTGCTATTTTCTACTTCATTGCTAACTTTAAGCGATTGAACATTTTGGTTTGCATTCCCTGCTCTGTAGATGTAGCCATCATAACTTCTATCTTGCTCAGTCGTTGTTACAAAAATTATAGGTATTATAGTAACATCCTGCTATTATTTAGTTCATGGCCAATTTTAAGTAATTGCACATGTTGGTTCGCATTCCCTGCTCTATAGCTTTTGGCATCGTAACTTCTATATTTGGTTTACATTCCCTGCTCTGTAGATCTAGCCATCATAACTTTATCTTGCTCAGTCGTTGTTACAAAAATTATGGCCTGCTACTATGTTGTTTGTGCCAATTTTTTACTCCATGAACATGTTGGCTTGCATTCCCTGTACTACAGGTGATGCCATTGTTTTGTATCTAGTTCATTGTAAGCTAACAAAGTAAGGACTTAGTTTGGCATGCTATCACTCTGCTATCTAGCCTGTAGTACAAATAAACTTGTCATATACTACTAGATAATAATTTTGCGTGCCATCTTGTTCTTCAAAAGCTGCATTATTGACTTGTTTCTCTGACTTGGCATGACGCTCACATATGGAAAGCTGAACATATTGGTTTGCATTCCCTCTTATACAAGTTCACAGGTGATCCCACTATATTCTGTATCTGGTCCATCCTAAGCTCCAGCATTAACTATCCTCTATGTGTTGCTCATTACAAGTTTATATCCCGAAACATCTTGATTTGCATCCCCTTCACTATAAGTTCAGGAGTATTATTTAGTTCACGGGCAAAATGAAGTAATTGCACTTGGCACATGTTGGTTCACATTCCCTCCTCTTTAGCTTTTGCCATCGTAACTTCTATTTTTGGTTTACATTCCCTGCTCTGTAGATGTAGCCATCATAACTTCATCTTGCTCAGTCGTTGTTACAAAATTTATAGCCTGCTACTATGTTGTTCATGCCAATTTTGTACTCCCTGAACATGTTGGTTTGCATGGGACTCGACAGTAGTAAGTCTGCTGTTTCATTCTAACATGCTCTGTTATATTGGCTGTTGGTATGTGATACGTCTCCAACGTATCGATAATTTCTTATGTTCCATGCTACTTTATTGATGATACCTACATGTTTTATGCACATTATATGTCATATTTATGCATTTTCTGGAACTAACCTATTAACAAGATGCCGAAGAGCCATTCTTTTTTGTTGTTTTTGGTTTCAGAAATCCTAGTAAAGAAATATTCTCGGAATTGGACGAAACTTTCGCCCAGGGTCCTATTTTTGCACGAAGCTTCCAGAAGACCGAAGACCTAACGAAGTGGGGCCACGAGGAGGCCAGGAGGGTGGCCGCGCGGCCCAGGCCCTGGCCGCGCCGACCTACCCCCTGGGCCCTCGTGTGGCCCCCGCGTTGACCCTCCGCCTACTTAAAGCTTCCGTCGCGAAACCCCCATACCGAGAGCCACGATACGGAAAACCTTCGAGGCGCCGCCGCGAATCCCATCTCGGGGGATTCGGAGATCGCCTCGGCACCTGCCGGAGAGGGGATTCATCTCCCGGAGGACTCTACACCGCCATGGTCGCCTCCGGAGTGATGAGTGAGTAGTCCACCCCTGGACCATGGGTCCATAGCAGTAGCTAGATGGTCGTCTTCTCCTTGTTGTGCTTCATTGTTGGATCTTGTGAGCTGCCTAACATGATCAAGATCATCTATCTGTAATTCTATATGTTGTGTTTGTCGGGATCCGATGGATAGAGAGTACTATGATTATGGTGATTATCAATCTATTGTTCATGTGTTGTTTATGATCTTGCATGCTCTCCGTTATTAGTAGAGGCTCTGGCCAAGTTTTTACTCTTAACTCCAAGAGGGAGTATTTATGCTCGATAGTGGGTTCATGCCTCCATTGAATCTGGGACAGTGACAGAAAGTTCTAAGGTTGTGGATGTGCTGTTGCCACTAGGGATAAAACATTGATGCTATGTCTAAGGATGTAGTTGTTGATTACATTACGCACCATACTTAATGCAATTGTCTGTTGCTTTGCAACTTAATACTGAAGGTTCGGATGATAACCTGAAGGTGGACTTTTTAGGCATAGATGCAGTTGGATGGCGGTCTATGTACTTTGTCGTAATGCCCAATTAAATCTCACTATATTTATCATATCATGTATATGCATTGTTATGCCTTTCTCTATTTTGTCAATTGCCCGACTGTAATTTGTTCACCCAACATGCTTTTATCTTATGGGAGAGACACCTCTAGTGAACCGTGGACCCCGGTCCTATTCTTTACATAGCATACAATCTACTGCAATACTTGTGTTTACTGTTTTCTTTGCAAACATCTTCCACTCGATACGTTTAATCCTTTGTTACAGCAAGCCGGTGAGATTGACAACCTCACTGTTTCGTTGGGACAAAGTACTTGGGTTGTGTTGTGCAGGTTCCTAGTTGGCGCCGGAATCCCTGCGCCGCATCACATTTCGCGACCATCAACCTTCAACGTGCTTCTTGGCTCCTACTGGTTCGATTAAACCTTGGTTTCATACTGAGGGAAACTTGCTTCTATACGCATCATACCTTCCACTTGGGGTTCCCAACGGACGTGTGCATCTACGCGTATCAAGCTAAATTTCTGGCGCCGTTGCCGGGGAGATCAAGACACGCTGCAAGGGGAGTCTCCACTTCTCAATCTCTTTACTTTGTTTTTGTCTTGCTTTATTTTATTTACTACTTTGTTTGCTGCACTAAATCAAAATACAAAAAAATTAGTTGCTAGTTTTACTTTATTTACTGTCTTGCTCTCTATATCAAAAACACAAAAAAATTAGTTACTTGTCTTTACTTTGTTTGCCTAGTTTACTTTTTGCTTATTGCATCATGTTTCCTTTTAATTTTACCACAAAAGACATACCGGTAGGACGTGGGTCCATAGTTGGGAGAAATAATATAGAAGAATTTTTCAATCATGTTAGTATTACTGAAAATTTTGAAGATAAACACTTGGTAGAACTTGCACCTACCTATGAAATTGCTGCTGCTGCTTTAGTTCGCATGTTGGAAACTAAATTTGTTAATCTCAATCCTATAATCCAACACATGTTTCTTACACTTGGTGATATGGAAGAAGGGGAAAAGAAAGATTTTGTTCTAGAAACTCTTCTTAGAGAATTTGGCGGTCTAGCAAGAGAGGCTAGAAAGGTTTTTGCTAAATTTAATATGCTAGGTTCTCATACCAATTTTATTGGTCTCCTTGAAAAAATGGACATGGATAGAATAATGTACACTAATAACATTAATGATGGTGGGGAAATCAAAGCACCAATACCATGTAAACTCCTAGCTATGAATGATGCATTAGAAAATAACTATGCTTGGCTTGTTCCTGAAAATTTGTTCGATGAGAGTAGCAAGCCTAAGACTAATGAAAAGGGAGACGCTAAAACTTATATATCAAATATACTATGCTTGGTTGAGAAAACTCCCAACACCCCTGGTAATGATGTTGATGCTTCATCTCTCGATGTTACTTGATTTGCACTTTCTGCGCCTAGCTGAAAGGCGTTAAAGAAAAGCGCTTATGGGAGACAACCCATGTTTTTACCTACAGCAATTTTTTGTTTTGTTGAGTCTTGGAAGTTGTTTACTACTGTAGCAACCTCTCCTTATCATGTTTTTGTGCCAAGTAAAGTTTCTATGTCAAAGTTGATGTTATATTTGGGATCGCTGCGCAGAAACAGCATTGCTGTCTGTCACGAATCTGGGCACAGTTCCCTGTAGAAAATTCGAAAAAATCTGCCAATTTACGAGCGTGATCCTCAGATGTGTACGCAACTTTCATTAGTTTTGAGTTTTTCCATTTGAGCAAGTCTAGTGCCAGATTTAAATTCGTCTTTACGGACTGTTCTGTTTTTGACAGATTCTGCCTTTTATTTCGCATTGCCTCTTTTGCTATGTTGGATTTATTTCTTTGATCCATTAATGTCCAGTAGCATTATGCAATGTCCAGAAGTGAAAATAATGTTTGTGTCACCTCTGAATGAGTGAATTATTAATGATGCACTAACCCTCTAATGAGTTTGCTTGAAGTTTGGTGTGAAGGAAGTTTTCAAGGGTCAAGAGAGGAGAATGATATACTATGATCAAGAGGAGTGAAAGCTCTAAGCTTGGGGATGCCCCCGTGGTTCACCCCTGCATATTTTAAGAAGACTCAAGCGTCTAAGCTTGGGGATGCCCAAGGCATCCCCTTCTTCATCGACAACATCATCAGGTTCCTCCCCTGAAACTATATTTTTATTCAATCACATCTTGTGTTCTTTACTTGGAGCATCGGTTTGTTTTCGTTTTTGTTTTTGTTTGAATAAGATGGATCCTAGCATTCACTTTGTGGGAGAGAGACACGCTCCGCTGTTGCATATGGACACATGTGTCCTTAGGCTTTACTCATAATGTTCATGGCGAAGTTTCTTCTTCGTTAAATTGTTATATGGTTGGAATTGGAAAATGCTACATGTAGTAATTCTAAAATGTCTTGGATAATGTGATACTTGGCAATTGTTGTGCTCATGTTTAAGCTCTTGCATCATATGCTTTGCACCCATTAATGAAGAAATACATAGAGCTTGCTAAAATCTGATTTGCATATTTGGTTTCTCTAAGGTCTAGATAATATCTAGTATTGAGTTTTGAACAACAAGGAAGACAGTGTAGAGTCTTATAATGTTTACAATATGTCTTTTATGTGAGTTTTGCTGCACTTGTTCATCCTTGAGTTTGCTTCAAATAACCTTGCTAGCCTAAACCTTGTATCGAGAGGGAATACTTCTCATGCATCCAAAATCCTTGAGCCAATATTCATGCCATTTGTGTCCACCATACCTACCTACTACATGGTATTTCTCCGCCATTCCAAAGTAAATTGCTTGAGTGCTACCTTTAAAATTCCATCATTCACCTTTGCAATATATAGCTCATGGGACAAAATAGCCTTAAAAACTATCGTAGTATTGAATATGTACTTATGCACTTTATATTTTATTAAGTTGCTTGTTGTGCGATAACCATGCTTCTGGGGAACGCCATCAACTATTGTTGAATATCATGTGAGTTGCTATGCATGTCCGTCTTGTCTGAAGGTCTATCATTTTAGTGGTTGGAGCATGCAAAATTGTTAGAGAAGAACATTGGGCCGCTAACTAAAGCCATGAACCATGGTTGAAGTTTCAGTTTTGGACATATATCCTCAATCTCATATGAGAATAATAACTTTGCTACATGCTTATGCATTAAAGAGGAGTCCATTATCTGTTCCATGCTACTTTATTGATACGTCTCCAACGTATCGATAATTTCTTATGTTCCATGCTACTTTATTGATGATACCTACATGTTTTATGCACATTATATGTCATATTTATGCATTTTCTGGAACTAACCTATTAACAAGATGCCGAAGAGCCAGTTCTGTTTTGTTGTTTTGGTTTCAGAAATCCTAGTAATATTCTCGAATTGGACGAAACTTTCGCCCAGGGTCCTATTTTTGCACGAAGCTTCCGAAGACCGAAGACCTAACGAAGTGGGGCCACGAGGAGGCCGGGAGGTGGCCGGCGCGGCCCGTGCCTGGCCGCGCCGACCTACCCCCTGGGCCCCTCGTGTGGCCCCCGCGTTGACCCTCCGCCTACTTAAAGCTTCCGTCGTGAAACCCCGTCACCGAGCCACGATACGGAAAACCTTCGAGACGCCGCCGCCCATCCCATCTCGGGGGATTCAGGAGATCGCCTCGGCACCCTGCCGGAGGGGATTCATCTCCCGGAGGACTCTACACCGCCATGGTCGCCTCCGGAGTGATGAGTGAGTAGTCCACCCCTGGACCATGGGTCCATAGCAGTAGCTAGATGGTCGTCTTCTCCTTGTTGTGCTTCATTGTTGGATCTTGTGAGCTGCCTAACATGATCAAGATCATCTATCTGTAATTCTATATGTTGTGTTTGTCGGGATCCGATGGATAGAGAGTACTATGATTATGGTGATTATCAATCTATTGTTCATGTGTTGTTTATGATCTTGCATGCTCTCCGTTATTAGTAGAGGCTCTGGCCAAGTTTTTACTCTTAACTCCAAGAGGGAGTATTTATGCTCGATAGTGGGTTCATGCCTCCATTGAATCTGGGACAGTGACAGAAAGTTCTAAGGTTGTGGATGTGCTGTTGCCACTAGGGATAAAACATTGATGCTATGTCTAAGGATGTAGTTGTTGATTACATTACGCACCATACTTAATGCAATTGTCTGTTGCTTTGCAACTTAATACTGGAGGGGTTCGGATGATAACCTGAAGGTGGACTTTTTAGGCATAGATGCAGTTGGATGGCGGTCTATGTACTTTGTCGTAATGCCCAATTAAATCTCACTATATTTATCATATCATGTATATGCATTGTTATGCCTTTCTCTATTTTGTCAATTGCCCGACTGTAATTTGTTCACCCAACATGCTTTTATCTTATGGGAGAGACACCTCTAGTGAACTGTGGACCCCGGTCCTATTCTTTACATAGCATACAATCTACTGCAATACTTGTGTTTACTGTTTTCTTTGCAAACATCTTCCACTCGATACGTTTAATCCTTTGTTACAGCAAGCCGGTGAGATTGACAACCTCACTGTTTCGTTGGGACAAAGTACTTGGGTTGTGTTGTGCAGGTTCCTAGTTGGCGCCGGAATCCCTGGTGTTGCGCCGCATCACATTTCGCGACCATCAACCTTCAACGTGCTTCTTGGCTCCTACTGGTTCGATTAAACCTTGGTTTCATACTGAGGGAAACTTGCTTCTATACGCATCATACCTTCCACTTGGGGTTCCCAACGGACGTGTGCATCTACGCGTATTGGTATGCGGCATGCACTCTTTGTTTGCTTATTGTGCGCATTACAATGATCTTGTTATAACGACGAAATGATGAGTTCCAAATTCTTTGGCAAACAATATTGTAGTGTCTTTGCCTTTCCATTGTTGTTGTCTTAACTTGTAATGTCTTTGTTTCAGATATAGGTGCTGCATGGACAACTTAAAAGATTGCCGGATCGCTTCATTGTATTGCTAGGTTTAATTACCATTCAATTTCTCTGGGTTCTGTAATATTTTTTCAATGCCTTGCAGCTGATGTAATATTTAGTTAGTTTTTATAGTTCTTTCGCGCATTTTTTCTTTGGTGCTTGTGGTAAGTGAGGCTATCCGACAGAAATCAATGCTGCGTAAATATTCTCAGTATCTAAATCACGAATTCCCATCCCTTAAACGGCCCAATTAATCGAAATCACATATGTGCCTGCCCGCAAAATCCTAAAGCGCATATTATGCCGGCATATAAACAACAACTAAACGGGCTGGCCCACTTACTTCTTGGGCCAGCCCATGAGTTACGGTGGACCCCACACTCTAATTGGGCTGGCCCACTTGCTTTAAGGTGGACCCCACCCACTCTGGGCCGGCCCACTAATTAGTTGGGCCAGCCCATTTGCTTTTGTGGTGGACCCCACATACTAAACGGGCCGGCCCTTCAAGAGGAAAGTGGGACCCACCTGTGTTTTTGGCCCGGCCCACTATCTTGTTGGGCCGGCCCACTTGCTATGGTGGACCCCGCATACTAATTGGGCCGGCCTTTTAACAGGAAAGTGGGGCCCACTGTGCTTTTGGCCCGCTATCTTGTTGGGCCACCCACTTGCTATATGGTGGTCCCACATGGTAAATGGGCCGGCCCTTTAATAGTAAGGTGGGACCCACCTGTGTTTTTTGGCCCGGCCCACTATGTTGGGCCGGCCCACTTTCTACATGGTGGACCCCACATAACAAATGGCCCGGCCCATTAACAGAATGTGGGACCCACATGTGTTTTTGGCCCGCCCACTATCTTGGTGGGCCAGCCCACTTGCTATATTGTGGACCCCACATACTAAATGGGCCGGCCCTTTAACAGGAAGGTGGGTCCCACCTGTGTTTTTAGCCCGGCCCACTATCTTGTTGGGCCGGCCCACTTGATATATGGTGGACCCCATACTAAATGGGCCGGCCCTTTAACAGGATAGTGGGACCCACCATGTGTTTTTGGCCCGCCCACTTGCTATATGGTGGACCCCACACACTAAATGGGCCGGCCTTTTAACAGAAAGTGGGACCCACTGTTTTTGGCCCGGCCCACTTGCTTCTTGGCCGGCCCGTTGCTGTAAGGGGACCCCACATGTTAAATGGGCCGGCCCATTTAACTTTTGACCATCAACATTAGAGGTTAGGCCCGGCCCACGTAACTAATGGACCAGCCCAGCTATATAGTTGACCGGTCAAACTATGTCATCTGGCCCGGCCCGCTTAAGACGTGGCAGGCCTCGTGTGGGCCTACCATCTACCACGGGGTTTCAGCCGGTTAACGCCGTTAACTGGTTAACGCGTCTGCCACGTGTCGGTTTGCATGACGTCAGCAGTCAACGGGCTCCCGAAAACACTTCCGCAACGGTCCGATTTTCCGTGGCGGAAGGGCGCCCAAGCGCGACGGACCGAAAAAATCGTCGTTGGACTTTGCCTGACGCAGTTTCGACAACGGAACCCATATCGTCGGGTTAGGCCCATAGGCGACGAAAAATGCCCCTTAGTTGACGATTTTGGGACGTTGTCTATCAGAACTTTTCTTGTAGTGAAACAATGAAGATTAATCAGCTACATGAAGCGAAAGCACTAGACTAAAATCCCCGTGTGTCCTCAAGAACGTTTGGTCATTATAAGTAAACAAACCGGCTTGTCCTTTGTGCTAAAAAGGATTGGGCCACTCGCAGCAATTATTTCTCTCGCATTTTATTTACTTGTACTTTATTTATCTGCTACATCAAAACCCCCTGAAAACTTGTCTGTGAGCATTTACAGTGAATCCTTCATCGAAACTGCTTGTCAACACCTTCTGCTCCTCGTTGGGATCGACATTCTTACTTATCGAAGATACTACGATACACCCCCTATACTTGTGGGTCATCAAGACTATTTTCTGGCGCCGTTGCCGGGGAGTGAAGCGCTATTGGTAAGTGGAATTGGTAAGGAAAACCTTTACTGTTTGTGCTGATTTTATTTCTGCCTGCTGCTATAAGTCATTATGGAGAGATCTTCTCTTCAATTTCTATTTGGGAAATCTACTACTACTGCAACGGTAGTGGATGAAGCGCCAGGTGAGGAAGTGATACCATATAAAATACCTATGAAAATTATTGAACGTGTTATGGATAACCGCTATGAAGGGGATGGAACTGTTCATCCTGGTGATCATTTACTGTTTTTGCATGAATTATGCGGGTTATTCAAATGTGCAGGTATTGCTATGAATGAAGTTAGAAAGAAACTATTCACTATATCGCTGTCTGGTAAAGCGGCGCACTGGTATAAATTGCTGAAGAATGGTGATTCTATTGATTGGGAGGACATTGTGCCTTTATTTTATTCTAAATTCTATCCTCCAAGTGAAATTCACAAAGATCGGAACCGCATATATAATTTCTGGCCTCATGATGGAGAAAGTATTGCCCAAGTGATACGTCTCCAACGTATCGATAATTTCTTATGTTCCATGCTACTTTATTGATGATACCTACATGTTTTATGCACATTATATGTCGTATTTACGCATTTTGGAACTAACCTATTAACAAGATGCCGAAGAGCCAGTTGTTGTTTTCGCTGTTTTGGTTTCGAAATCCTAGTAAGGAAATATTCTTGGACGAAAACTTCGCCCAGGTCCTATTTTTGCACGAAGCTTCCGAAGACCGAAGAGGAAGGAAGTGGGGCCACGAGGCGTCGACACCATAGGGCGGCGCGCCCAGGCCCTGGCCGCGCCGACCTAGGGTGTGGGGCCCTCGTGTGGCCCCGCATTGCCCTTCCGCCTACTTAAAGCCTCCGTCGCGAAACCCCCAGAGAGCCACGGAAAACCTTCCAGAGACGCCGCCGCCGCGATCCCATCTCGGGGGATTCAGGAGATCGCCTCCGGCACCTGCCGGAGAGGGGATTCATCTCCCGGAGGACTCTTCATCGCCATGATCGCCTCCGGAGTGATGAGTGAGTAGTTCACCCCTGGACCATGGGTCCATAGCAGTAGCTAGATGGTCGTCTTCTCCTTGTTGTGCTTCATTGTTGGATCTTGTGAGCTGCCTAACATGATCAAGATCATCTATCTGTAATACTATATGTTGTGTTTGTCGGGATCCGATGGATAGAGAATACTATGTTATGGTGATTATCAATCTATTGTTTATGTGTTGTTTATGATCTTGCATGCTCTCCGTTATTAGTAGAGGCTCTGGCCAAGTTTTTACTCTTAACTCCAAGAGGGAGTATTTATGCTCGATAGTGGGTTCATGCCTTCATTGACACCTGGGACAGTGACAGAAAGTTCTAAGGTTGTGATGTGCTGTTGCCACTAGGGATAAAACATTGATTCTATGTCTAAGGATGTAGTTGTCGATTACATTACGCACCATACTTAATGCAATTGTCTGTTGCTTAGCAACTTAATACTGAATGGGGTTCGGATGATAACCTGAAGGTGGACTTTTTAGGCATAGATGCAGTTGGATGGCGGTCTATGTACTTTGTCGTAATGCCCAATTAAATCTCACTATATTTATCATATCATGTATATGCATTGTTATGCCTTTCTCTATTTGTCAATTGCCCGACTGTAATTTGTTCACCCAACATGCTTTTATCTTATGGGAGAGACACCTCTAGTGAACTGTGGACCCCGGTCCTATTCTTTACATAGCATACAATCTACTGTTGTTTTTGTTTTCTTGCAAACAATCATCTTCCACTCGATACGCTTAATCCTTTGTTACAGCAAGCCGGTGAGATTGACAACCTCACTGTTTCGTTGGGGCAAAGTACTTGGTTGTGTTGTGCAGGTTCCACGTTGGCGCCGGAATCCCTGGTGTTGCGCCGCATCACATTTCGCGACCATCAACCTTCAACGTGCTTCTTGGCTCCTCCTGGTTCGATTAAACCTTGGTTTCTTTCTGAGGGAAAACTTGCTGTGCGCATCATACCTTCCTCTTGGGGTTCCCAACGAACGTGTGAGTTACACGCCATCAAGCTCTTTTGGCGCCGTTGCCGGGAGATCAAGACACGCTGCAAGGGGAGTCTCCACTTCTCAATCTCTTTACTTTGTTTTTGTCTTGCTTTATTTTATTTACTACTTTGTTTGCTGCACTAAATCAAAATACAAAAAAATTAGTTGCTAGTTTTACTTTATTTACTGTCTTGCTCTCTATATCAAAAACACAAAAAATTAGTTAATTGCATTTACTTTATCTAGTTTGTTTTATTTACCGTTGCTAAAATGAATACCCCTGAAAATACTAAGTTGTGTGACTTCACAAATGCAAATAATAATGATTTCCTATGCACACCTATTGCTCCACCTGCTACTACAGCAGAATTCTTTGAAATTAAACCTGCTTTACTGAATTTGGTTATGAGAGATCAATTTTCTGGTTAGTTTGATGATGCTGCTGCCCATCTCAATAATTTTGTTGAACTTTGTGAAATGCAAAAGTATAAGGATGTAGATGGTGATATTATTAAATTGAAAGTGTTTCCTTTCTCATTAAGAGGAAGAGCTAAAGATTGGTTGCTATCTTTGCCTAAGAATAGTATTGATTCATGGACTAAATGCAAGGATGCTTTTATTGGTAGATATTATCCTCCTGCTAAAATTATATCTTTGAGAAGTAGCATAATGAATTTTAAGCAATTAGATACTGAACATGTTGCTCAAGCATGGGAGAGAATGAAAACTTTGGTAAAGAATTGCCCAACCCATGGACTGACTACTTGGATGATCATCCAAACCTTCTATGCAGGACTAAATTTTTCTTCGCGGAATTTATTGGATTCAGCTGAGGTACCTTTATGTCCATCACTTTGGGGGCGGCTACAAAACTTCTTGATGATATGATGATAAATTACTCTGAATGGCACACGGAAAGAGCTCCACAAGGTAAGAAGGTAAATTCTGTTGAAGAAACCTCTTCCTTGAGTGATAAGATTGATGTGATTATGTCTATGCTTGTGAATGGTAGATCTAATGTTGATCCAAATAATGTTCCTTTAGCTTCATTGGTTGCTCAAGAAGAAAATGTTGATGTGAATTTCATTAAAAATAATAATTTCAACAACAATGCTTATAGGAACAACTCTGGTAATAACTATAGGCCATATCCTTCTGCTAATGGTAATGGTTATGGTAATTCTTATGGGAATTCTTACAATAATAATAGGAGTGTACCCTCTGGTCTTGAAGCTATGCTTAAAGAATTTATTAGTACACAAACTGCTTTTAACAAATCTGTTGAGGAAAAGCTTGATAAAATTGATACTATTGCTTCTAGAGTTGATAGACTTGCCTCTGATGTTAATCTTTTAAAATTGAAAGTTATGCCTAATAATGATATTGATAATAAGATTACTACTACAGCAAATGCCATCCAAGTTAGAATTAATGAGAATATAAGATTAATGGCTGAACTGCGTGCTAGGTGGGATAGAGAAGAAAATGAAAAACTAGCTAAAGAGAATAATGTAGCTAAAGTTTGGACTATCACCACCACTAGTAATGATAATTCTTCACATGTTGCTGCACCTCCTACTATCAATGGTAAAATAATTGGTGTTGGCAATGTTTCTACTCCTAGTGCAAAGCGTGTGCCTGAAATGCTAAAACTGCTGAAACTTTGTGATAAAACTGCTGAAATTTTTATCAACCTTGGGAACAATGATCCCATTGCTGTAGCTCATAATGATTTAGACTTTGATGATTGTCACATCTCTGAAGTTATAAAGTTCTTACAAAAACTTGCTAAAAGTCCTAATGCTAGTGCTATAAATTTAGCCTTTACAAAACATATTACAAATGCTCTCATAAAAGCTAGAGAAGAGAAACTAAAACTTGAAACTTCTATTCCTAGAAAGTTAGAAGATGGTTGGGAGACCATCATTAAAATGAAATTCAATGACTTTGAATGTAATGCTTTATGTGATCTTGGTGCAAGTATTTCTGTTATGCCTAAAAAGATTTATGATATGCTTGACTTGCCACCATTGAAGAATTGTTATTTGGATGTTAATCTTGCCGATAATGTTAAAAAGAAACCTTTGGGGAGGATTGATAATGTGCATATTACGGTTAACAATAACCTTGTCCCCGTTGATTTTGTTGTTTTGGATATCGAATGCAATGCATCTTGTCCTATTGTGTTGGGAAGACCTTTTCTTCGAACCGTTGGTGCTGTTATTGATATGAGGGAAGGTAATATTAAATATTAATTTCCTCTCAAGAAAGGTATGGAACACTTCCCTAGAAAGAGAATGAAGTTGCCTTTTGATTCTATTATTAGAACAAGTTATGATGTTGATGCTTCTACTCTCGATGTTACTTGATTTGCACTTTCTGCGCCTAGCTGAAAGGCGTTAAAGAAAAGCGCTTATGGGAGACAACCCATGTTTTTACTACAGCAATTTTTGTTTTGTTGAGTCTTGGAAGTTGTTTACTACTGTAGCAACCTCTCCTTATCATGTTTTTGTGCCAAGTAAAGTTTCTATGTCAAAGTTGATGTTATATTTGGGATCGCTGCGCAGAAACAGCATTGCTGTCTGTCACGAATCTGGGCACAGTTTCTGTAGAAAATTCGAAAAATCTGCCAATTTACGAGCGTGATCCTCAGATATGTACGCAACTTTCATTAGTTTTGAGTTTTTCCATTTGAGCAAGTCTGGTGCCAGCTTTAAATTCGTCTTTACGGACTGTTCTGTTTTTGACAGATTCTGCCTTTTATTTCGCATTGCCTCTTTTGCTATGTTGGATTCATTTCTTTGATCCACTAATGTCCAGTAGCTTTATGCAATGTCCAGAAGTGTAAAGAATGATTGTGTCACCTCTGAATGTGTGAATTATTAATTGTGCACTAACCCTCTAATGAGTTTGCTTGAAGTTTGGTGTGAAGGAAGTTTTCAAGGGTCAAGAGAGGAGAATGATATACTATGATCAAGAGGAGTGAAAGCTCTAAGCTTGGGGATGCCCCGTGGTTCACCCCTGCATATTCTAAGAAGACTCAAGCGTCTAAGCTTGGGGATGCCCAAGGCATCCCCTTCTTCATCGACAACATCATCAGGTTCCTCCCCTGAAACTATATTTTTATTCAATCACATCTTGTGTTCTTTACTTGGAGCGTCGGTTTGTTTTCGTTTTTGTTTTTGTTCGAACAAAATAGATCCTAGCATTCACTTTGTGGGAGAGAGACACGCTCCGCTGTTGCATATGGACACATATGTCCTTAGGCTTTACTCATAATGTTCAAGGCGAAGTTTCTTCTTCGTTAAATTGTTATATGGTTGGAATTGGAAAATGCTACATGTAGTAATTGGTAAAATGTCTTGGATAATGTGATACTTGGAAATTGTTGTGCTCATGTTTAAGCTCTTGCATCATATACTTTGCACCCATTAGTGAAGAAATACATAGAGCTTGCTAAAATTTGATTTGCATATTTGGTCTCTCTAAGGTCTAGATAATATCTAGTATTGAGTTTTGAACAACAAGGAAGACGGTGTAGAGTCTTATAATGTTTACAATATGTCTTTTATGTGAGTTTTGCTGCACGGTTCATCCTTGAGTTTGCTTCAAATAACCTTGCTAGCCTAAACCTTGTATCGAGAGGGAATACTTCTCATGCATCCAAAATCCTTGAGCCAACTACTATGCCATTTGTGTCCACCATACCTACCGCATGGTATTTCTCCGCCATTCCAAAGTAAATTGCTTGAGTGCTACCTTTAAAATTCCATCATTCACCTTTGCAATATATAGCTCATGGGACAAAATAGCCTTAAAAACTATCGTAGTATTGAATATGTACTTATGCACTTTATATTTTATTAAGTTGCTTGTTGTGCGATAACCATGCTTCTGGGGAACGCCATCAACTATTGTTGAATATCATGTGAGTTGCTATGCATGTCCGTCTTGTCTGAAGGATCTATCATTTTAGTGGTTGGAGCATGCAAAATTGTTAGAGAAGAACATTGGGCCGCTAACTAAAGCCATGAATCATGGTGGAAGTTTCAGTTTGGACATATATCCTCAATCTCATATGAGAATAATACTCATTGCTACATGCTTATGCATTTAAGAGGAGTCCATTATCTGTTGTCCATGTTGTCCCGGTATGGATGTCTAAGTTGAGAATAATCAAAAGCGAGAAATCCAAAATGCGAGCATTCTCCTTAGACCTTTGTACAGGCGGCATGGAGGTACCCCTTTGTGACACTTGGTTGAAACATGGCATGCAAAGATCCGGTAGTCCAAGCTAAGTAGGACGAGGTGCGGGCACTATTAGTATACTATGCATGAGGCTTGCAACTTGTAAGATATAATTTACATAACTCATATGCTTTATTACTACCGTTGACAAAATTGTTTCATGTTTTCAAAATAAAAGCTCTAGCACAAATACAGCAATCGATGCTTTCCTCTTTGAAGGACCTTTCTTTTACTTTTATTGTTGAGTCAGTTTACCTATCTCCTTCCACCTTAAGAAGCAAACACTTGTGTGAACTGTGCATTGATTCCTACATACTTGCATATTGCACTTGTTATATTACTTTATGTTGACAATATCCATGAGATATACATGTTATAAGTTGAAAGCAACCGCTGAAACTTAATCTTCCTTTGTGTTGCTTCAACACCTTTACTTTGATTTATTGCTTTATGAGTTAACTCTTATGCAAGACTTATTGATGCTTGTCTTGAAGTACTATTCATGAAAAGTCTTTGCTATATGATTCACTTGTTTACTCATGTCATTACCTTTGTTTTGATCGCTGCATTCATTACATATGTTTACAAATAGTATGATCAAGATTATGATGGCATGTCACTTCAGAAATTATCTTTGTTATCGTTTTACCTGCTCGGGACGAGCAGAACTAAGCTTGGGGATGCTGATACGTCTCCAACGTATCGATAATTTCTTATGTTCCATGCTACTTTATTGATGATACCTACATGTTTTATGCACATTATATGTCGTATTTACGCATTTTCGGAACTAACCTATTAACAAGATGCCGAAGAGCCGTTCTTTTTCTGCTGTTTTTGGTTTCAGAAATCCTAGTAAGGAAATATTCTCGGAATTGGACGAAATCTTCGCCCAGGGTCCTATTTTTGCACGAAGCTTCCAGAAGACCGAAGAGGGAAGGAAGTGGGGCCACGAGGCGCCGACACCAGGGCGGCGCGGCCCTGCCCTGGCCGCGCCGACCTAGGGTGTGGGGCCCTCGTGTGGCCCCGCGTTGCCCTTCCGCCTACTTAAAGCCTCCGTCGCGAAAACCCCATCGAGAGCCACGATACGGAAAACCTTCCAGACGCCGCCGCGAATCCCATCTCGGGATTCAGGAGATCGCCTCGGCACCTGCCGGAGAGGGGATTCATCTCTCGGAGGACTCTTCATCGCCATGATCGCCTCCGGAGTGATGAGTGAGTAGTTCACCCCTGGACCATGGGTCCATAGCAGTAGCTAGATGGTCGTCTTCTCCTTGTTGTGCTTCATTGTTGGATCTTGTGAGCTGCCTAACATGATCAAGATCATCTATCTGTAATACTATATGTTGTGTTTGTCGGGATCCGATGGATAGAGAATACTATGTTATGGTGATTATCAATCTATTGTTTATGTGTTGTTTATGATCTTGCATGCTCTCCGTTATTAGTAGAGGCTCTGGCCAAGTTTTTACTCTTAACTCCAAGAGGGAGTATTTATGCTCGATAGTGGGTTCATGCCTTCATTGACACTGGGACAGTGACAGTTCTAAGGTTGTGATGTGCTGTTGCCACTAGGGATAAAACATTGATTCTATGTCTAAGGATGTAGTTGTCGATTACATTACGCACCATACTTAATGCAATTGTCTGTTGCTTAGCAACTTAATACTGAATGGGGTTCGGATGATAACCTGAAGGTGGACTTTTTAGGCATAGATGCAGTTGGATGGCGGTCTATGTACTTTGTCGTAATGCCCAATTAAATCTCACTATATTTATCATATCATGTATATGCATTGTTATGCCTTTCTCTTTTGTCAATTGCCCGACTGTAATTTGTTCACCCAACATGCTTTTACCTTATGGGAGAGACACCTCTAGTGAACTGTGGACCCCGGTCCTATTCTTTACATAGCATACAATCTACTGCAATTGTGTTTCTGTTTTCTTGCAAACAATCATCTTCCACTCGATACGCTTAATCCTTTGTTACGCAAGCCGGTGAGATTGACAACCTCACTTTCGTTGGGGCAAAGTACTTGGGTTGTGTTGTGCAGTTCCACGTTGGCGCCGGAATCCCTGGTGTTGCGCCGCATCACATTTCGCGACCATCAACCTTCAACGTGCTTCTTGGCTCCTCCTGGTTCGATTAAACCTTGGTTTCTTTCTGAGGAAAAACTTTCTACTGTGCGCATCATACCTTCCTCTTGGGGTTCCCAACGAACGTGTGAGTTACACGCCATCAAGCTCCTTTTCGCCGTTGTGGGAGATCAAGACACGCTGCAAGGGAGTCTCCACTTCTCAATCTCTTTACTTTGTTTTTGTCTTGCTTTATTTTATTTACTACTTTGTTTGCTGCACTAAATCAAAATACAAAAAAATTAGTTGCTAGTTTTACTTTATTTACTGTCTTGCTCTCTATATCAAAAACACAAAAAAATTAGTTAATTGCATTTACTTTATCTAGTTTGTTTTATTTACCGTTGCTAAAATGAATACCCCTGAAAATACTAAGTTGTGTGACTTCACAAATGCAAATAATAATGATTTCCTATGCACACCTATTGCTCCACCTGCTACTACAGCAGAATTCTTTGAAATTAAACCTGCTTTACTGAATTTGGTTATGAGAGATCAATTTTCTGGTGTTAGTTCTGATGATGCTGCTGCCCATCTCAATAATTTTGTTGAACTTTGTGAAATGCAAAAGTATAAGGATGTAGATGGTGATATTATTAAATTGAAAGTGTTTCCTTTCTCATTAAGAGGAAGAGCTAAAGATTGGTTGCTATCTTTGCCTAAGAATAGTATTGATTCATGGACTAAATGCAAGGATGCTTTTATTGGTAGATATTATCCTCCTGCTAAAATTATATCTTTGAGAAGTAGCATAATGAATTTTAAGCAATTAGATACTGAACATGTTGCTCAAGCATGGGAGAGAATGAAAACTTTGGTAAAGAATTGCCCAACCCATGGACTGACTACTTGGATGATCATCCAAACCTTCTATGCAGGACTAAATTTTTCTTCGCGGAATTTATTGGATTCAGCTGCTGGAGGTACCTTTATGTCCATCACTTTGGGGGCGCTACAAAACTTCTTGATGATATGATGATAAATTACTCTGAATGGCACACGGAAAGAGCTCCACAAGGTAAGAAGGTAAATTCTGTTGAAGAAACCTCTTCCTTGAGTGATAAGATTGATGTGATTATGTCTATGCTTGTGAATGGTAGATCTAATGTTGATCCAAATAATGTTCCTTTAGCTTCATTGGTTGCTCAAGAAGAAAATGTTGATGTGAATTTCATTAAAAATAATAATTTCAACAACAATGCTTATAGGAACAACTCTGGTAATAACTATAGGCCATATCCTTCTGCTAATGGTAATGGTTATGGTAATTCTTATGGGAATTCTTACAATAATAATAGGAGTGTACCCTCTGGTCTTGAAGCTATGCTTAAAGAATTTATTAGTACACAAACTGCTTTTAACAAATCTGTTGAGGAAAAGCTTGATAAAATTGATACTATTGCTTCTAGAGTTGATAGACTTGCCTCTGATGTTAATCTTTTAAAATTGAAAGTTATGCCTAATAATGATATTGATAATAAGATTACTACTACAGCAAATGCCATCCAAGTTAGAATTAATGAGAATATAAGATTAATGGCTGAACTGCGTGCTAGGTGGGATAGAGAAGAAAATGAAAAACTAGCTAAAGAGAATAATGTAGCTAAAGTTTGGACTATCACCACCACTAGTAATGATAATTCTTCACATGTTGCTGCACCTCCTACTATCAATGGTAAAATAATTGGTGTTGGCAATGTTTCTACTCCTAGTGCAAAGCGTAAAATTGCTGCTGCTGAAACTGCTTGTGATAAAACTGCTGAAATTTTTATCAACCTTGGGAACAATGATCCCATTGCTGTAGCTCATAATGATTTAGACTTTGATGATTGTCACATCTCTGAAGTTATAAAGTTCTTACAAAAACTTGCTAAAAGTCCTAATGCTAGTGCTATAAATTTAGCCTTTACAAAACATATTACAAATGCTCTCATAAAAGCTAGAGAAGAGAAACTAAAACTTGAAACTTCTATTCCTAGAAAGTTAGAAGATGGTTGGGAGACCATCATTAAAATGAAATTCAATGACTTTGAATGTAATGCTTTATGTGATCTTGGTGCAAGTATTTCTTTATGCCTAAAAAGATTTATGATATGCTTGACTTGCCACCATTGAAGAATTGTTATTTGGATGTTAATCTTGCCGATAATGTTAAAAAGAAACCTTTGGGGAGGATTGATAATGTGCATATTACGGTTAACAATAACCTTGTCCCCGTTGATTTTGTTGTTTTGGATATCGAATGCAATGCATCTTGTCCTATTGTGTTGGGAAGACCTTTTCTTCGAACCGTTGGTGCTGTTATTGATATGAGGGAAGGTAATATTAAATATCAATTTCCTCTCAAGAAAGGTATGGAACACTTCCCTAGAAAGAGAATGAAGTTGCCTTTTGATTCTATTATTAGAACAAGTTATGATGTTGATGCTTCTACTCTCGATGTTACTTGATTTGCACTTTCTGCGCCTAGCTGAAAGGCGTTAAAGAAAAGCGCTTATGGGAGACAACCCATGTTTTTACTACAGCAATTTTTTGTTTTGTTGAGTCTTGGAAGTTGTTTACTACTGTAGCAACCTCTCCTTATCATGTTTTTGTGCCAAGTAAAGTTTCTATGTCAAAGTTGATGTTATATTTGGGATCGCTGCGCAGAAACAGCATTGCTGTCTGTCGAATCTGGGCACAGTTCTCTGTAGAAAATTCGAAAAAATCTGCCAATTTACGAGCGTGATCCTCAGATATGTACGCAACTTTCATTAGTTTTGAGTTTTTCCATTTGAGCAAGTCTGGTGCCAGCTTTAAATTCGTCTTTACGGTTCTGTTTTTGACAGATTCTGCCTTTTATTTCGCATTGCCTCTTTTGCTATGTTGGATTCATTTCTTTGATCCACTAATGTCCAGTAGCTTTATGCAATGTCCAGTGTAAAGAATGATTGTGTCACCTCTGAATGTGTGAATTATTAATTGTGCACTAACCCTCTAATGAGTTTGCTTGAAGTTTGGTGTGAAGGAAGTTTTCAAGGGTCAAGAGAGGAGAATGATATACTATGATCAAGAGGAGTGAAAGCTCTAAGCTTGGGGATGCCCCGTGGTTCACCCCTGCATATTCTAAGAAGACTCAAGCGTCTAAGCTTGGGGATGCCCAAGGCATCCCCTTCTTCATCGACAACATCATCAGGTTCCTCCCCTGAAACTATATTTTTATTCAATCACATCTTGTGTTCTTTACTTGGATCGTCGGTTTGTTTTTGTTTTTGTTTTTGTTCGAACAAAATGGATCCTAGCATTCACTTTGTGGGAGAGAGACACGCTCCGCTGTTGCATATGGACACATATGTCCTTAGGCTTTACTCATAATGTTCAAGGCGAAGTTTCTTCTTCGTTAAATTGTTATATGGTTGGAATTGGAAAATGCTACATGTAGTAATTGGTAAAATGTCTTGGATAATGTGATACTTGGCAATTGTTGTGCTCATGTTTAAGCTCTTGCATCATATACTTTGCACCCATTAGTGAAGAAATACATAGAGCTTGCTAAAATTTGATTTGCATATTTGGTCTCTCTAAGGTCTAGATAATATCTAGTATTGAGTTTTGAACAACAAGGAAGACGGTGTAGAGTCTTATAATGTTTACAATATGTCTTTTATGTGAGTTTTGCTGCAGGTTCATCCTTGAGTTTGCTTCAAATAACCTTGCTAGCCTAAACCTTGTATCGAGAGGGAATACTTCTCATGCATCCAAAATCCTTGAGCCAACTACTATGCCATTTGTGTCCACCATACCTACCTACTGCATGGTATTTCTCCGCCATTCCAAAGTAAATTGCTTGAGTGCTACCTTTAAAATTCCATCATTCACCTTTGCAATATATAGCTCATGGGACAAAATAGCCTTAAAAACTATCGTAGTATTGAATATGTACTTATGCACTTTATATTTTATTAAGTTGCTTGTTGTGCGATAACCATGCTTCTGGGGAACGCCATCAACTATTGTTGAATATCATGTGAGTTGCTATGCATGTCCGTCTTGTCTGAAGGATCTATCATTTTAGTGGTTGGAGCATGCAAAATTGTTAGAGAAGAACATTGGGCCGCTAACTAAAGCCATGAATCATGGTGGAAGTTTCAGTTTGGACATATATCCTCAATCTCATATGAGAATAATACTCATTGCTACATGCTTATGCATTTAAGAGGAGTCCATTATCTGTTGTCCATGTTGTCGGTATGGATGTCTAAGTTGAGAATAATCAAAAGCGAGAAATCCAAAATGCGAGCATTCTCCTTAGACCTTTGTACAGGCGGCATGGAGGTACCCCTTTGTGACACTTGGTTGAAACATGGCATGCAAAGATCCGGTAGTCCAAGCTAAGTAGGACGAGGTGCGGGCACTATTAGTATACTATGCATGAGGCTTGCAACTTGTAAGATATAATTTACATAACTCATATGCTTTATTACTACCGTTGACAAAATTGTTTCATGTTTTCAAAATAAAAGCTCTAGCACAAATACACAATCGATGCTTTCCTCTTTGAAGGACCTTTCTTTTACTTTTATTGTTGAGTCAGTTTACCTATCTCCTTCCACCTTAAGAAGCAAACACTTGTGTGAACTGCATTGATTCCTACATACTTGCATATTGCACTTGTTATATTACTTTATGTTGACAATATCCATGAGATATACATGTTATAAGTTGAAAGCAACCGCTGAAACTTAATCTTCCTTTGTGTTGCTTCAACACCTTTACTTTGATTTATTGCTTTATGAGTTAACTCTTATGCAAGACTTATTGATGCTTGTCTTGAAGTACTATTCATGAAAAGTCTTTGCTATATGATTCACTTGTTTACTCATGTCATTACCTTTGTTTTGATCGCTGCATTCATTACATATGTTTACAAATAGTATGATCAAGATTATGATGGCATGTCACTTCAGAAATTATCTTTGTTATCGTTTTACCTGGGACGAGCAGAACTAAGCTTGGGGATGCTGATACGTCTCCAACGTATCGATAATTTCTTATGTTCCATGCTACTTTATTGATGATACCTACATGTTTTATGCACATTATATGTCGTATTTACGCATTTTCGGAACTAACCTATTAACAAGATGCCGAAGAGCCAGTTGTTTTGTTTTTTGGTTTCAGAAATCCTAGTAAGGAAATATTCTCGGAATTGGACGAAATCTTCGCCAGGGTCCTATTTTTGCGAAGCTTCCGAAGACCGAAGAGGGAAGGAAGTGGGGCCACGAGGCGCCGACACCATAGGCGGCGCGGCCCAGTGGCCGCGCCGACCTAGGTGTGGGGCCCTCATGTGGCCCCGCGTTGCCCTTCCGCCTACTTAAAGCCTCCGTCGCGAAACCCCTACCGAGAGCCACGATACGGAAAACCTTCCAGACGCCGCCGCGCGAATCCCATCTCGGGGGATTCGGAGATCGCCTCCGGCACCCTGCCGGAGAGGGGATTCATCTCCCGGAGGACTCTTCATCGCCATGATCGCCTCCGGAGTGATGAGTGAGTAGTTCACCCCTGGACCATGGGTCCATAGCAGTAGATGGTCGTCTTCTCCTTGTTGTGCTTCATTGTTGGATCTTGTGAGCTGCCTAACATGATCAAGATCATCTATCTAATACTATATGTTGTGTTTGTCGGGATCCGATGGATAGAGAATACTATGTTATGGTGATTATCAATCTATTGTTTATGTGTTGTTTATGATCTTGCATGCTCTCCGTTATTAGTAGAGGCTCTGGCCAAGTTTTTACTCTTAACTCCAAGAGGGAGTATTTATGCTCGATAGTGGGTTCATGCCTTCATTGACACCTGTGACAGAAAGTTCTAAGGTTGTGATGTGCTGTTGCCACTAGGGATAAAACATTGATTCTATGTCTAAGGATGTAGTTGTCGATTACATTACGCACCATACTTAATGCAATTGTCTGTTGCTTAGCAACTTAATGGGGTTCGGATGATAACTGAAGGTGGACTTTTTAGGCATAGATGCGGTTGGATGGCGGTCTATGTACTTTGTCGTAATGCCCAATTAAATCTCACTATATTTATCATATCATGTATATGCATTGTTATGCCTTTCTCTATTTGTCAATTGCCCGACTGTAATTTGTTCACCCAACATGCTTTTATCTTATGGGAGAGACACCTCTAGTGAACTGTGGACCCCGGTCCTATTCTTTACATAGCATACAATCTACTGCAATTGTGTTTTACTGTTTTCTTGCAAACAATCATCTTCCACTCGATACGCTTAATCCTTTGTTACAAGCCGGTGAGATTGACAACCTCACTTTCGTTGGGGCAAAGTACTTGGGTTGTGTTGTGCAGGTTCCACGTTGGCGCGGAATCCCTGGCGTTGCGCCGCATCACATTTCGCGACCATCAACCTTCAACGTGCTTCTTGGCTCCTCCGGTTCGATTAAACCTTGGTTTCTTTCTGAGGGAAAACTTGCTACTGTGCGCATCATACCTTCCTCTTGGGGTTCCCAACGAACGTGTGAGTTACACGCCATCACCAAGCTTGGGGGAGATTGAAGTCTCTAATGCTCAAATGCCCCATTCATGAGCTTCCTGGTAATGTTATTATTGATAATTTCTATGCAAGACTTTCTTTTCAAGACAAGACCTTGCTGGATACTTCTTGTTCTGGATCATTTACACGCAAGAATGAAGAGTTTAAAAGGGACCTTCTTGATCGGATCGAAGAAAATACTGAAGGATGGGAGAACGACAAAGATAGAGAATCAGGTATAATTTATGATTATAAATGCATTGAAGCTTTTTTGGATACTGATAAATTTCGTAATATGAGTGCTACATATGGTCTTGATTCTCAAGTTGCTGCAAATCTTTACAAAGATTTTGCCTCTCATTATGAATTGCCTAAGAAGAATTTTGATAAGTATCATGAACCGTATAAAGATAAAATTGATTCATCTATTAATAAATGTGTTGTAGTTGAAACTGATCATGTTATTCCTGAAGCTTATATTGAAAAAACTCCTTTCCCTGCTAAAATGAAAGAGTATTCTGTTATATCTAGTGCGGTTAGTAAAAGTGAAAAGAAACCTATAGAACCTGAAGAACAAATTAAAATTGAACCTGCTGTTGCAATAGTTAAAGATCTTGTGACTGAAAATTTGGAGGATGGTCATATTATTTTTTGTGAAGATGCTTCTAATATTGTTTCGCATCCTAATAAACCCAAACAAGTTAGTGTTCCTATGTTATCTGTTAGAATTGGTGATCATTGCTATTATGGTTTATGTGATATTGGTGCAAGCGTTAGTGCTATTCCTTATGAACTTTACACGGAGATTATGCACGAAATTGGTTCTTGTGAACTTGAAGATATCGATGTGGTTATTCAGCTGGCTAATAGAGAAACTATTTCTCCAATTGGTATTGTTCGAGATGTGGAAGTTCTATGTGGTAAGATTAAATATCCTGCTGACTTTTTGGTACTTGGTTCTGCTGCTAGTGATTATTGTCCTATCATTTTTGGTAGACCTTTTCTAAATACTTGTGGAGCTATTATAGATTGTAAGAAAGAGAAAATTTTGACTAAATTTGCTGGTGAACCTTATGAATTTAACTTTTCTAAATTTACTAAAACTCCTTATAAAGCTGACTTGCCTAGTAATGATTTTAAAATGGAGCAGTGTGCATCTATTGTTCTTGTTCCTAATAATCCTTTGCAGCAACATTTGGAGAATAGCGAAAGTGAAGCTTTTAGGAAAGAAAGAGATGAGCTTGAGGAAATTTTTCTTCGTCAACCTATTCTCAAGCATGATTTACCGGTGGAAGATTTGGGTACAACACCGCCAAAAGGAAGATCCTGTTTTGATCTAAAGCCTTTACCTGATGATCTTAAATATGCTCATATTGATGATAAGAAAATATATCCTGTTATTATTAGTTCTAAGCTTTCAGAGATTGAGGAAGAAAGGTTATTGGAAATATTGAAGAAACACCGAGGAGCTATTGGCTATACACTTGATGATTTGAAAGGGATTTCTCCTTCTATTTGCCAACATGCTATTAATATGGAAGATGATGCAAAGCCTGTTGTTGAACATCAACGTCGTCTAATTCCGAAGATGAAAGAGGTGGTAAGGAATGAGGTATTAAAACTTCTTGAAGCTGGTATTATATATCCTATTGCTGATAGTAGATGGGTTAGTCCTGTGCATTGTGTTCCTAAGAAAGGAGGAATGACTGTTGTGCCTAATGATAATGATGAGCTTATTCCTCAAAGAGTAGTTGTAGGGTATAGAATGTGCATTGATTTTCGAAAAGTTAATAAAGTTACTAAGAAAGATCATTACCCTTTACCATTTATTGATCAAATGCTAGAAAGGTTGTCTAAAAATACTCATTTTTGTTTTCTTGATGGTTATTCTGGGTTTTCACAAATTGTTGTAAAAGCTAAAGATCAAGAGAAAACCACGTTCACTTGTCCCTATGGAACTTATGCTTATAGGCGTATGCCTTTTGGTTTATGTAATGCTCCTGCTACTTTTCAAAGATGCATGTCTGCTATTTTTCATGGTTTTTGCGAAAGTATTGTAGAGGTGTTCATGGATGATTTTTCTGTCTATGGGAATTCTTTTGATAATTGCTTGCGAAACCTCGATAAAGTTTTGCAGAGATGTGAAGAAACTAACCTTTTTCTTAATTGGGAGAAATGCCACTTTATGGTTAATGAAGGAATTGTATTGGGACATAAAATTTCCGAGAGAGGTATTGAAGTTGATAGAGCTAAAGTTGAAGCAATTGAGAAGATGCCCTATCCGAGGGATGTTAAAGGTATTCGTAGTGTTCTTGGTCATGCTGGGTTTTATAGGAGATTTATTAAAGATTTCTCTAAAATTTCAAAACCTCTTACTAATCTTCTTCAAAAAGATGTACCTTTTGTTTTTGATGATGATTGTAAGGAAGCTTTTGAAACTCTAAAGAAGGCCTTAACAACTGCTCCTGTAGTCGAACCTCCTGATTGGAATTTGCCTTTTGAAATTATGTGTGATGCTAGTGATTTTTTGTAGGCGTTCTTGGACAGCGAGTAGATAAAAAATTAAATGTTATTCATTATGCTAGTAAGACTCTTGATGCTGCTCAAAGAAATTATGCTACAACTGAAAAAGAATTGTTAGTGTAGTCTTTGCTTGTGACAAGTTTAGACCCTATATTGTTGATTCAAAAGTTACAATTCATACTGATCATGCTGCAATTAGATACCTTATGACAAAGAAAGATGCTAAGCCAAGGCTTATTAGATGGGTACTTCTTTTGCAAGAATTTGATTTACATATTATAGATAGGAAAGGTGCTGATAATCCTGTTGCTGATAATTTGTCTAGATTGGAAAATATTGCTTATGATCATGTTCCTGTTAATGATAGTTTTCCAAATGAACAATTGGCTGTAATAAAGGTGAGTTCGCGAGAGAGCCCTTGGTATGCAGATTATGCTAACTTTATTGTTTCGAAGTATTTGCCTCCAACCTTTTCAGCTCAGCAAAGGAGGAAATTCTTTTATGACTTGAGGCATTATTTTTGGGATGACCCACACTTATATAAAGAAGGAGTAGACGGTATTATGCGAAGATGTGTTCCTGAACATGAACAACAGGAGATATTGAGTAAATGTCATGGTAGTGTTTATGGAGGACATCACGCTGGAGATAGAACCGCAAAAGGTTCTACAATCAGGTTTTTATTGGCCAACACTTTTCAAAGATGCAAGGAAGTTTATCTTATCTTGTGATGAATGTCAAAGAGTTGGTAATATCTCTAGACGCAATGAAATGCCTATGAATTATACTCTTGTTATTGAACCATTCGATTGTTGGGGATTCGACTTCATGGGTCCTTTCTTCAGAAGGTAACACGCATATACTTGTGGCTGTTGATTATGTTACTAAATGGGTAGAAGCTATACCTACAAAGAGTGATGATGGAGAGACCTCTATAAAAATGCTTGTAGATGTTATATTTCCTAGATTTGGAGTACCTAGATATATTATGACTGATGGAGGTTCTCATTTTATTCATGGAGGTTTTAGAAAAACTCTTGCTAAGTATGGTATTAATCATAGAATTGCTTCGCTTATCACCCTCAAACTAGTGGTCAAGTAGAATTATCAAATAGAGAGATTAAATCTATTTTAGGAAAGACTGTTAATAAATCTAGAAAGAATTGGGCTAGCAAATTGAAAAACACTATGGGCTTATAGAACTGCTTATAAAAATCCCATGGGTATGTCACCGTATAAAATGGTTTATGGAAAAGCTTGTCATTTACCTTTAGAACTAGAGCACAAAGCTTATTGGGCTGTTAGAGAACTAAATAAAGATCCTAAACTAGCCGGTAATAAGAGGTTGTGCAATTAAGTTCTCTAGATGAATGGAGAAGTGAAGCTTATGAAAATGCTAAACTCTTTAAAGAAAAAGTTAAGAAATGGCATGATAGAAGGATCATCAAAAGAGAGTTTAATGTTGGGGATAAAGTCCTATTGTATCGGTCTCGTCTCAGATTCTTTGCAGGGAAATTACTCTCGAAATGGAAGGACCATATGTTATTGAGGGGGTATACCGTTCAGGAGCAATTAAAATTAGCTCTCTCCAAGGCAATGCTACGCAAGTGGTGAATGGACAAAGACTCAAGCATTATATCTCGGGTGATTCTTATAATGTTGATGTTGATATTATTCAAGTGGAAACACCGGAGGCTTTCATCAAAGGACAAATTGACAGTCCGCCAGAACTCGACTTTGAATAGGTAACAGTACAGGTAATAGAAAGTCCGCGTTTAGCTTTCCGAACAATATTTCTGCTGTTTTATGAAAAATTACGGAATCGAAACGGAGTGGAAAAGACGCGCGAGGGCCCGTCACCATAGGCCGCGCGGGCCCCACCGGCCGGCCGACCTATGGGGACAGCCCCTCGGCGTCCCGTTTCCACTCGTTTTCGGCTGGAACCTTCCTTTTGTCGTAAAAATATCGCTATATAATCCCCGGACCCTCCGTATATCGTTTTCGTCGTGTTTTGTTTCGAGCTGTTTTGCGATTTGTTTTGATCTAGAAGCACCATGGTCTCCAACAACAAGGACAAGGAGCCTTGGAAAGAAGAGATGGATGAAAGGATCGATAAGGAGAAGAAGAAGATAGCATCAAGGAGAGTGGGAAACTATGGAGAGTAAGCCAATCTTGGTGGGATCGGTTAACACTGGGCGTTCTTTCTCTCATAACTTGCAGGGAGTTCTTCCGCCTGCTCTGGATCTCGACTTTTTCCCTTGTGTGGAGGAAGCAATACGGGTTGCCGATGAGTTCTGCGATCAATATCGTGCTCTAAAGAGGGAAGTGGAGATACTTCAGGAGGAGAACCAGCGACTTCGAATATTACTCAATTCCCAGCACAAGGCTGTCACCGCCACATTCAGATAACAATGATTCTTTTCAAGTGTTGGTGCAGAACGAAAACTGAAGCTGAAGGAGATCCTTAAGAAGCGCAAGAATCCATCGCCATCATCACCGGAGGAGTAATTCATCATCGGTATTGGCATCCCCTTGGTTTGTTCCAAGCTTGGGGAGTGCCGCGGTATCACATCATCACTACCTTTATCTTTTACTATCAAGTAGTGTCATATCATGAGTAGGGAAGTTATCATATGGAATAGTATGCAATGTGGAAGTATCTCTCTTAGTTGGTTATCTATGTATCCGTTGGTGTGAGTTATCGTTATGGAATATTAATGAGAAGTCTTATCATTTACTTTTTGCATACCTTATTTTAGTTTGCAATCTCCATTATATGATCACTCTTGACATGAGTATTGATATCACTTTGAGAGCATCAAGTAAATCTATTTGGTTTTGGCAAACTTAGCATTGGTCAATAGCAACAACACCTGATGTTTAAATAGAAGAGAGAAATACACTTAGATATATTACTCTATTATCTCTATGCTTAGTATTCTGAAGTTAAAATTGCTTGTGCTTATGGGAAAGATGCATGATTGTTCTATCATATGTATATTTGTTTGTTTCCCTCAACCTTTATGCTTGCTATTAAACCTTGCTAGCCAAAGACCTGTATCGAGAGGGAATGCTTCTCATACATCCATAACCTTAGACCAAACCTATGCCATTTGTGTCCACCATACCTACCTACTACATGGTATTTTCTGCCATTCCAAGTAAATACTTCATGTGCTACCTTTAAATAATTCAAACTATACTACTCCTTATTTGTGTCAATGTTTTATAGCTCATGAGGAAGTATGTGGTGTTTTATCTTTCAATCTTGTTGGGCGGACTTTCACCAATGGACTAGTGGCACTACCATTCGTTGACAACAACAAACACCTCTCAAAACTTTATTTTTATGCTCTCTTTATGATTTCAAAACTTTATCTGAATCACAAATTTTATCTAAATGAATATGACTTTGAAGGTTATCAATGATTATGAGGAGATTGTTATGATTGATCATGTAAGTTCTGCCATATAATCTCTAATATAAAGACTCTTCTCGAAAGATAAGTACAATCTGTTAATAGTTCTTTGAACAAAAGCAAAGTTTGCCATCACCAATTATGATTTCCTATGCACCTTTATTTGTGATTTCTCTTTACCTATTTCAAGTTGAGTTATATTAGGAAGTTGTTTACTAGAATGTCTTGTGTGAATTAATAAATGTGATGCTTCTTGTCCGTATTTTATTTATCGACTCTTCACTCCATAAACATGTGGTCTTGTTTATTGAGTTCAGTTTCGTTTGGGGACAAGCGAGGTCTATGGGGGGAATTGATACGTCCATTTTGCATCACTATTTTGTATCATAATTTGCTGTTATTCATTGATATATTTCATATTTAGAGATGATACTTATGTTATTTCACCTATTTTGCATGTTTCATGATTATTGGAGAATTACTCACCGGAGTCAGAATTCTGCTGGAAAAAGCACCGTCAGGATACAATATTTGAATATCAACAATTGACGGAAAATATACCGAAGCTCCTATTTGTCCAGATGACGAGCCGGCCAAAGGGGAGGCCGAGGAGGGCCGCCATGGGCCCTCCCATGGGCGCGCGACCACCAAGGCGGCGCGCCACGTGGGGAGGGGGCCCACGACCCCCTCGGCCATCGCCCTTTCGCGTACTTCATCTCCCGAAAACCCTAAGGTGCGGGAGGCATCGAGGATAGTCACCGCCGCCTCCTCGAGGCGAAAAACACCGAGAGAAAAGAGCTCTCCGCGAGAAATCTGCGGAAATTCCCTCGGAGGGGAAATCATCGTCCATGTCATCGAGCTGGACTTCATTGGGATCATCATCATCATCATCTCCACCATCGACACCGTCATCTCCACCGTTGCACCTCGTCTTGTAACATCTAGGGTTGAATCTTGAGTATTTCATAGGGGAAACTCTCCCTGTTGATTACTCCTTGTTATTGATGCTATTGAGTGAAACCGTTGAATCAAGGTTTATGTTCAGATTGTTATCCATCATCATATCACCTATGATCATGTTCCATATGATGTCTTGTGAGTAGTTCGTTTAGTTCTTGAGGACATGGGTGCAGTCTAAATGTTAGTAGTGAACTATTGCACGCTTCCAACCATGTTAACATTGTGCATTCCCACTGATTCCCAACTAAACATTGAACTGACAAAGGCAACATAGGCATATAGTCGTGGCCATGTAATAAGCTTTATGTTTATGCAACATCATAAATGTGCAAAAGAAAGTTTTCAAAATTTAAATGGCGTGTTCAGAAGGTTTTAGATGCAACAATGTGCACTTCCAAAGCTCAGTGACTTAAGTTATTTGGGATAAAATATTTCTGAACCCATGCCGAACATTACTCTCTATTTTAGGTCCCACAAAAAGAAATAACCGAAGTGCCAGTAACCCCATGTACCCTTGGCATGTAATACCAAGTTAAAAACACTACGCAAAAATTCAAAATAATCGTCCACCAAATATTTCCCATATTATGCTTATGGTTGTGTCAACAAAGTATACAACCATGAAATACAATGCAAGTTGTAAGTTGTAACCAACAAAAACATGAGGGAAGCAAAAACCTCTTAAAAACCCGAAAATCATCAGCCCATATAAACCCAAAACAGGAGAAAAAACCACCCACGACTATAGTAGATGAAGCAAAGGAGGAAAGGAGCAAACCCTCTCCTCTTCGTGCCCTGCCCTGGTAGGAGTATATTAACCTCCGCGGCCGCCTCCGCCCCTCTCTTTCCCCGTCTCCGCCCCCTCCACTCAGATTCCTCCATGGACGACCTCGAGAAGGCCATCCTCCTCGCCTCCGACTCCCCCGCCGCCGCCGGGGCCTCCCCGGCCATCCGCGAGGAGGCGCTCGCCTTCTGCGCCCGCGCCCGCGACGAGTCCCCGCCCTCCTCCCTCCTCCGCCTCTGCCTCTCCGGCCTCGCCTCCTCCCCGCACGCCCACGTCCACTTCTGGTGCCTCCAGTCCCTCCACGACGCCCTCCTCCGCCGCCGCATCGCCCTCCCCGACGACCTCGCCCTGCTCCGCTCCTCCCTCCTCTCCCTCGCCTCCTCCTCCAACGCCGCCTCCCCGCCCTTCCTCCGCAACAAGCTCGCGCAGCTCCTCTCCCTCCTCGTCCGCCTCGACTACCCGCATGTCTACCCCTCCTACTTCCTCGACCTCCTCCCGCCCTCCCCGCCGCACTCGGGCCCCACCGACATGTTCGCCCGCGTCCTCATCTCCATCGACGACGACCTGCTCTCCCAGGACTACCCCCGCACCGCCGACGAGACCGCCGACGCCGGCAGGGTCAAGGACGCCATGCGCGCGCAGTGCGTGCCCCAGATCGCCCGCCACTGGCACGACGCCGCCGGCTCCCTCCGTGCTCTAGACCCTCCCACCGCCGCCATGGCCCTCGATGCCGCGCGCAGGTGCATCTCCTGGATCGATGTCGCGCTCGTCGCCAACGATGTGTTCGTTCCTCTCCTGTTTGACATTGCGCTGTCCCCTGGAACCGCTGCTCCGCTCGCTGCCGCCGCCGCGGGATGTCTCTCTGCTGTGGCTGCGAAGAGGATGGATGCGAGGGCAAAGGTGGCCTTGCTGAGGTCACTCTTGTCTGCGCAGCAGGGGCTTGGTAGCCCAGACAGCGGGTTAAAGATGGCGACTCTGGTGACGACTTATGCTGCCGAGGCTCTCGAATGTTACCGCAAGCTTGGCCCTGGCGATGCCGATGGAGCCGCCGCGTTGGAGATGCTCGAACAGGTGCTACCGGCTGTTTTTTCAGCGGCGGAGAGCGCTTATGACGACGATGTTGATTCTGGTTCCGTGCTCGATTTCTTAGCTGGGTATGTGAGTACCATGAAGGCTCCATCAGAGAAGCAGCTAGGGCACCTCGGACGGATCTTAGAGGTCGTACGGCAGCAAATGTTGTATGATCCAGTGTATAGGGGTCATCTTGATGTGCTTGACAAGATTGGGAAGGATGAGGAGGACTTGATGGCGGAGCAACGCAAGGATCTAGTGGCATTGTTCAGGAACATTTGTAAAGTGGCGCCAGCGGCCACACAGCAGTTCATAAAGGGCTTGCTCGTGACAGCGCTCTCATCTGCAGAAGCTACCGTCGAGGATGTCGAGGTCACTCTTACCCTGTTCTACCGTCTTGGGGAAATTGTGGGGGAGGAAGAGATCCGTACTGGGACTGGGCTGCTCGGGGAGCTTGTGCCCATGCTCCTTTCTGCGAGGTTCCCGTGCCACACACACCGTCTAGTTGCGTTGGTGTATCTCGAGACAGTTACCCGTTACATCAAGTTCATGCAAGAGAATGTACAGTACGTGCCACACCTTCTTGCCGCTTTCTTGGATGAGCGGGGTATACACCATCAGAATTCCATTGTGAGCCGCCGAGCAGGATACTTGTTCATGAAAGCTGTCAAGTTGCTGAAGGCAAAGCTAGTGCCTTACTTGGATACCATCTTGCAGGTCTTTCCTTATCCTTTTTTATAGTTCTACACATCATCTAGTCTAGTTTATTATTCTAGATCTGAGGCTGTTTATGTTTTGTGAGTTAATTATAGACCTTGGAAGATGTCCTAGGACAATTCACTGCTATGGACTGGGCAAATAAAGAGGCAAAGTTCTCCAGCTCAGAGGATGGCAGCCAAATTTTTGAGGTGCATTGTCCGTTTGTCTCTATAACCCAACTTAGTTTGCACCCAGCTCTTCATGTTGTTCTGTAGCTGGGAATACTGAACTTGGACCAATGCAATGTTTTCCTATTTCAGGCTGTTGGGTTGTTGATCGGTATTGAAGAGCTGTCACCAGAGAAGCAGGTTCAGTGCTTGACAGCTTTGCTGAATCCTCTCTGTCATCAGGTGACTGTTTCCCTTTTACGTAATATGATAGCTTTAGTTCTCTAGTAAAGGAAAAACTCACTGTTGTAACTAAAACCAATTCCAGATTGAGTCGCTTGTAGTGGGTGCCAAAACACAAGGACTTGAAGAATCTTCACCAAGAGCGATGAGTCTTCAACAGATTGTTGTTGCATTGAATATGCTCACCAAGGTATGCTTTGTACACCTAATAAGAAATGAGAAATGACACATTATGTATTATTATGGGGGATAATTTGTTGGGCCATGTATGGTAATTTCTTTCATGTTTTATTTTCTGATATAGTCCTGATTTACTCAGTGTGCAAATTCTTAGTTCTGTACATGGCAAGTCATTTGTACCACATCCTTACTGGATTCTGTTGTTGTCTGTTCCAGGGCTTTAATGAACGTCTCGTGATGGTAAGTAGGCCAACAATCGGGGTCATGTTCAAAAAGGTAAACTCTGTCATTCTGTACTTCCATATTTTTTACTTAAGCACTTGTTTGGTGATGTTTGCATGTCGCTAAGTAATGCAAGTGGCAAATAGAGAAGACATTTGCTAAATCCTTGATCAGTCAAACCCTTGATATTTTGCTTACCATTTTGTTTTCAGACCCTTGATGTTGTTTTACAAATCCTTGTTTCATTTCCTAACGTGAAGCCCCTACGATCAAAGGTAAATCTGAACCTGTTTGTTTAAGATCTTCCTTAGTTCTCTTTGGATGATTAACCACTTTGAACTTGTGCAAATGCAGGTCATATCCTTTCTGCACCGCATGATTGAGATATTAGGAATCTCGGTGCTTCCATGTATTCCAGTCGCACTAAGACAATTGCTGGTTGATAACGAGGTATTTCATTTTAATTATATTAATTTAAAATGAACTCTTCCTGTTTTTTTGTTTTGTTTTGCTTTCTTTGCTGATGTCTGGTACCTGTAGCACTTAGATTTCTTTTCTCAGTAACAGTTCAGCCTTCAGAAGTATTTCCGTGAGGAAAGGCGTAGGGGAATGATCCTAGTGGTATATAAAATGTAATGAAAAACATAAAGTTGTTTATTGATGTTCCAAATGCCAAACAGCAACGTAGAACCCAACATGATTAGGATGATGACATCGCACAGTTCAATTCGCAGTTACTCTCATCTCTTGGCTTGGGTATACTTGCACGTATTTCTCATATCTGTTGAACTTCATATTATTATTTCAAGATATATTCTGTCATCTGTGCACTCTTTTATTTAAAAAACGCAGCTAAATATATTTTGCTCCACTGGGCTGCTCACATCATTATTGGTTTTCATACAGGCAAAAGATATGGTGGAATTCCTTGTGCTGATAAACCAGATAATATGCAAGTTTAATTCTTCAGCAAGTGGAATACTGGAGGATGTCTTTCCCACTATTGCAAGTCATTTATCTGTAATACTGTCACAAGATGCCTTTTCAACTGGTCCTGCAGGAAATACTGAGGTAAAGTTAATCACATCTAGAAACGTAGTTTTTTTCTTCACTTCTTGCAGATTCTTGTTCTTGTTTTCGTCTCCGATCCTAAAATGCCAAGTACTAGTGTCTTCTGAATGTATCAGATATAGGGATGTGCCACATGGCCCTCTTTGTCACTCATGGTGTTGTACCACCTTTCTACTTTGTTTCTTTCTGATGGCGTAACTCCAGCTAACATCTGGCAAAACTACCGACCAACATAGAAACTTGTATTTGCTTTCCAGAGCTGGCATTTTAACCATTGTACTCGGTGATACAAACTTGCAGTGGTATTACACTATTACCTTCAGCGGCCATTCCAACTTGACTAAATTATTCATCCAGCACCCGAAACTGCATTTGGGGCTTGCTGTTTTTGATTTTTGTTACTCCCTGAATATAAGCCAGTGATGCAAATATAAATAGCAATGATGTTGTATTATACATCACCTCTCCTTGTGTTGCTAGCTTTTGTCCCTGGCTAGTTTGTTTACCCCTACCTAGGCCTGGGCATTTGGTTCCCCCGAACCGATTTGTTCGGTTCCTCGGGATTAAAAGAATGTCTGTTTCTAGAATTCGCTGACCGATCGGTTTCGTGGAAAAACAATAACCGACACTTCGGTCCCCCGCAACTTTGGTTCGGTCCTCAGTCAGGAAACGCAACTTTGGTTTGGTCCTCAGTCAGGAAACACAACTTTTGTGGAACAGCACCGATTCTTAGGTAAAGCAGGCATCACAATATAATTACTTCAAAAATTGTCAGCGCTGCTCATAGGAAGCCCCATCGTCGTGCAGAGGTTGAACCGTCCTTGAGCCCTTGCATTGCCCTGCCAAGCTTACTGGTCGCAACCAGAACATACTGCGGAGCATGTAGAGGAAAAATGAGGGGGCAAGGGAGAGCCTTAAAGAGGAACGAGATGCGCTGTCTGTCGCCAGGAAGTGGCCGTCGTCTGTCGCCGGAAAGGGGCTGCCGTTGGTAGCCACGGTGGAGAGCAGGAGGCGGTGCACAGGGAGGCAGCCAGGGTTAGGTAGGCGAGCAATTGATGGGAAATTGGGGATCGAGTGGGGAGTTGGGCTGGGGCTGCATTGATAATCGAGACTTGAGAGAGACAGGAAGTCACTTCACGTAATGGGCTGGGCTGTTATTTGGGCTGCTCCAGCAATTATCTAGGTTCTTCGGCCAATTTGGTCAACTGCAGCCCATGACTGAAGTAGCCGAACTAAATTCAGTTTTTAGAATCTGGGAACCGTGAAAGCAACAGAAGTAATCGGTTTTGGCCATATCGGTCTTGGTTCTGGTTAGTTGAGGGTCGGTTTTCGGTCCTCGGTTTATTTGCCCACCCCTATCCCTACCTATAAATTCTACCTAGTTTGCTTATTCTGCCATGTGTCTTTTCTTTTTTCTTAAATGGCAAAACTTTTTGGATGCTGGATGAATTGCATGGTTCCTTATAGGCTGTAATCATTTCTTATAATGTTGCAGGAAATGCGAGAACTGCAAGAGCTGCAGAGGACATTATACACATTCTTGCATGGGATGGTTACACATGATCTGTCTATGATTCTCCTTGCTCCTACCTGTACGCAGTATTTGGAGACTATAATGCAGTTGCTTTTGTATACATCATGCAGTCATAAAGATATCCTACTTCGGAAGGTGAGGATCCCAGTTATCTTGATGAACTATCTTTCTTCCTATTATTGATATTCCCTGTTTTTTTCCCTCTTTGAGAGGAAATTATGCTCTCAACTTCCAAGGTTTGCTTATACCTTGATTATGGTTTTGTTTAGGCGTGTGTGCAGATTTTTATCAGACTCATAAAAGACTGGTGCACTACGTCCAAAGCTGATGATAAGGTATTTATATGTTCATTTCTTTAGATCTGATGCCTTTCAGTGTCTCTTCAGTACCTGGACTCATAAGTCTCATATGTTCTTTTATGTTATTTTCTTGTTTCAACAGCTTCCTGGCTTCCGAGTGTTCATGATTGAGAAGTTTGCTACTGGTTGCTGTTTATACAGTGTCCTTGACAAATCATTTAATTTGCGTGATGCAAATACGGTAATAATCTTGCAATTCTTGCATGTGCTGTGTTGAAAGTAAACCTTTGCATCAATTTTTTGGTTGTTTGTCTTTGGTTCTATTTGAACCTCAATAACCTTAGTAATGCCCATGTTGGCTGGAGTTATAGGCATCACATTTTGTGAAATACTGCAACTTTCAGTGCCGATAGTTTCTTATTAGTATATGGCATTACTAGTTAAGTTAAATTTCTGACCGCTGCCTAACATCAGGCTTACAAGAGACTATATAAATTTTAGATGACCTTACTTTTCCATCGTATTGAGTCTGTAGTCATGTAGGACATACCAGCTTTCTTAAGTATTCTCAGATTTTTAACTCATCGAAATAAAGATTTAGTTCTGCCATAGTAACAAAAATTCTAAAACTTGCACTTCTTTGTAATAAATCAAGCTGCCTGTTTAAGTTGTAGATCCTCAGAGTACTAGTGGTGTTTGGAGGGATGATCCCCCTGAATTCTTAATTTCCCACCTTGTGGACGATGTAACTCTCTTTGAATAATAAAAGTTTGCTTGCTAAAAAGAATAGTGGTGTGAAACCTCTATTTTCGTGATGTTCTAATGTGCAGTGAGTTATATTAAATTATTGTTAGCCACATGACTTTTTTCTATATATATATCCAATTTTCTAACCGGACCATCCTTAGAGATTACCTCACCAGCTTGGGTCGTTTCCCTTGTGGGGACTGGTGGTGGTCGGATGTAGAGGGGTGTGTGGAACAATTATCCCCAGCGATAAGTTCCAGATTATCTTAAGGCGTGGCATGTACCTCATAGGATAAATTTATGTTATTTCAATTCTCAGCTGCACACTATATCAAGTTGGGCTCTGGCATAAAGAGAGTACACATTTCTCTGCACATAATTTGAAGCTAATCTGTTAACTTTGCTACTATGCAAGGGATTGCAAAATTCTTAGCTATTCAGTTTCCTATGACTGATAGAGTTGTACCAAAACAATATGATGATTTGGCATCCTAGGCAAGTACTTTTATTGCTTCCTGATGATGGAGTTGGTAATTAGAGTGCTAGTGTATCCAAACTGAGCATGCACTCATGCAGTTGAAATGGTTATATCGGTTTATCTGGAATCATTGATAATTATTAGGGTGCCTGGTATCCAAACTGAGCATGCTGTAATGCAGTTCAAACAATTATATCGGTTAATCTGGAATCAACTGTAACATGGACTCCATAGAGCACCAGTATGTATGATTGTTTGTTCATCATTACTGTAGTAAAAATCTGCACACTGTTATATGCTGATATACCGATAATTTTTTTGATGTTCAAAAGCTTCATCTAATCGTTTTTTTCCCTGTAGCTTGTTCTCTTTGGCGAAATTGTGATGGCTCAAAAGATTATGTATGAAAGATTCGGGGAGGACTTCGTTGTAAATTTTGTAGCAAAAGGTCTTCCAGAAGCTCACTGCCCACCAGACCTAGCTGAACAGTACTACCAAAAGTTACAGGCATGCTCATTATCTTGACCTTTTTTTGTTTCTTAATTCTTGTTTGTAATCTATATGTATATCTATGAACATATGATGGCTCCCAGGACCCCCCCTCTGCTCTGGAACGGAAATTCTCTTGTTTATTTAGAGAAAAATAGAAGAATTTACAGCTCTACACCAATTATCTTGTTCAAGCCAGATTCTAACTCTGCAGATTAATTAGGCACATATCAACTTTACACATAGTATTACATTAGTACAACAAAATTTATGCTTCAGTCACAGGCTTTAGAGTGCATAGCAAATACTTTCACAGATATATTTCAAGTTGTAAACATATGAGTTTGTAGTACATAGCTTGATAGCAGAAAATTCTACTTATTCTAGTACATTAGTTCACAGATATATTTCAAGTTGTAAACATATGAGTTTGTAGTACATAGCTTGATAGCCGCAAAGTTAAGAGGGTCATTTCGCGAACTATTGTCAGCTTGGTGGATGTGCCATCAGGATGACGTTCAAGTTTGCAGACTGTTATTAGTATCACCTAGCAACTCAAAATTAAACGAACGTGAGATGTATTGACATGTTGAGCATTTATCTCTTGACTTGCGACTTCACGGTAATGACGATTGAAAAATCCTTGGATCTCAGGGCTGCTTCATGGCTTGGGGATGATTGCTGGCCCGTGGGATCCATAACTGGTGTGGTTGGAGACGATAGTGGGGGCTAGGGTCGACTCTTTGGTTATTAGGGAAACTAGAGTTTATTGATTGATTGATTGTTGGGAATTGGGATCCGTAGGGCTGGGGACCAAGTTCTTAGTGTCTATAGGGTTAGGCTTCATTCCCTGATGTGTCAGTTTATATCCAATTAGGGTTGGTTCCACACAGCTCTAGTTGGGCTCAGTCTAGTCATCTTTTTTTTGACCTGTCGCTTTTGGGAATGCTGTGTTATCTCAGATTTCATAATAACATTGGCAAGTCAGTGATCTCATCTTTTTTTTTTGGTCCTTTTACTCTGGGAAGGGGGTTTCTTTGTTAGGTGGAATAGTAACAAATTAAACCTTCACTTTATAATAGACTATTTCTTGTTGTAATAATAGTTCTCTTTTTCAACAGGGAAATGATACAAAAGCATTCAGGTCATTCTATCAATCACTTATCGAGAAAATAAGACAACAGCAGAATGGGAGTCTTGTATTCAGATAGCATCATTTGATTCATTTGCTATCTGTTTGCCAGTAGAAGACTCCGCAGCTGTACGATTTGAGTATAGGTAGTTATTTCTGACATATCTATGTTGTTTTTCCCTTCTTTTTTTGCCACCATCTTTCATTCCTACTCTTGGCTAAATTCATTAAATATTACAGGTTAGTTGTATCAACAATGTATATAAAGCTCCATTTCTGAGGTTGGAAGGTATTTTTCTTGGCTTTCACATGTACCCTCTTTTTATATTCTTAGAAAACTCAAAACTGTGTATCGTTTTGGTCAATACTTCCGTTCCCATAGTCTTACACTGGTTTAACCTATAGAGGTTTCTAAGAGCAGAAATCCCAAATGCATTTATCATGAACCCCGTAGAAGTGTACTCCATAGCAGTGTGATGCATCTTATTAAGTTTTTCGTCATAGTCTCTGTTTCATGTTTTTGATTAGATGGATTGCAATTGCATCATCTTCTGTGTCTTCAACAATTTTTTTTGACCTGGACATCTTCAACAAAATGAATTATCAGCACATAGTTTCTCCCATCAATCCGCATTTTAGTTTGGGCTGGCTGCATATAATTGAATTTTCCTTTGTGTGCTTGCAGATGTATACTGCGGGAGCATTTTTTACAGAATATGTCTGCTGTTCACCGCGTGTCACTGAGTTGCACTGAAATGTGACCCCAGAGTTCTGATGAGAAAATACAGGGTTCCATTTATTCGTTTCGAGGTTTCTCCACAAAGTGGCAATTTGTTCTGCTACCAGGGCTTCAACTTTTGTAAGGCGATCGCAGTGAGCTAACAGTTCGGGTAGAGAGTGTGCATGTAGGCTGTGTTTTTCCTGACAGAAATTGTCGCACCGCCTGTTGTCGTGTACCAAATTTTGCCAATCTGCTGTGGTTTCCACCCCATTTAGTCAGCTGGGGTGTTGTACAGATTCTACAATATAACTGCGCCGTAATGTCTATGGTCACCTCTTTCGTCCATCTGATGATCCCCTCTTTCGTCCAGTCATCCAGTGATAGGAAAAGCATGGCATGTTGTTCATGCTGGTGCTACACAAGGTTTGAGCTCTTGACATTTTCTCATCTTCAAGCTTGCGAATATGAAGTTTCCCTTCACTGTCTGCCCACATTTTTCGCGTGTTTTTTGGAACAAAGAACTGCATGATTGGTGAGAATGATGTGACTTCCATCCCTGTATTTGTCAAGTTTTACATCATTGTTAGGCAGCGTATATATGTGTATGGGAAGACAGAAAATAGGTTGGTGTTGTCACTGTTGTCCGAGTCTGTCTCTATTTTTTTTGGTTCCTGGTATTGCCAGGAACAGAAATGCGTGCTAGAGACGGCTGTACATGTACATGCATTTATCGTGTGCCGTTGTACTTCGCGATGTACTACTAGCTTCTGGCTTCCAGTTACGTCAGGCTTCGTTCGCTTAATCCATAGGCCGTAGGGATTGATCTGGATTGTGCCTCAATACCGGTTGTCTAGCTCGCGGAGATGCTTTTTCCAAGCCAGCAAAACTGGCAGCCTTCGGCACCCTACCTCTGAAAAAACTCCATGACGCCAGAGGGCCGAGTGAAGGGACGCGGCGACAACCACATGTGCCTACCATGAATTAACTGAACTGTTGGAAATGTACAAGGGATTAATGGGGGTATTGGGGTTTGGGTCGAGCCTGGAGTGTAGGGATTAACCCAATCCATGTCTGGATCGATTTCACGGCGGCTGATTTGGCCATACATATGCCGGTTAGTATGCTCTCCCAATATTAACGTGTGGTGTCGTTTGCCTGTCAAACTAAGAGCAATTTCAATAGTATAGCCAACTGTTGGCTATAACAAGATGCCATTGTAGATATAATAACATGTATAATAGTTGGTATAAGAATGAACTACTTTACTAACACACCCACCTTCACTCTCATATAGAAGCTGACTATTGCATAGTAGCCCACCTCTCTTCTCTCTCCCCTTCTCTCTCCTCCAACTCATCTAAGATATATTATTTAATATCTTATAGCCAGCTGACTGAACTCTATTGTACTTGCTCTAAGTGGTCTTGGGTTGTGTTCTTATAACTTTATTATCAGCCTCTTAAAGGTCAATGCAAACTCATGGTTATGTGGCACAGCTGGAAAGGAGTTCCTCCCAACGGAAATTCCAAGCAGATATGGGACCATTGCCAACTACGATAGAACGACATACCAATCAGAATATAGATATGCTAATAGTTGAACATCCGGATCATACAAATTACACAAGAGACAAATGGTGCACTCACCAAGATGAACTTGCCCTAACGCCTTCCATTTTGCCACCTTTGGTTGAAAGGATATCAATATGAAAATTAAAAAATAGACAGAGAAAAAATTTCGAAGTATCGCTTTTGCGCTGTATGCATAGATAAATATTAATTGACCCTAACCTATTGGAAATATTCTATTGTTTCCCCGATGTTCTATCAGAACATTTCGGGAAGTCATTAAAACAGACCTTCTAGATTTGTTTAGCTATCTCCGTAGCGGACAACTAAAATTGTTTCGCTTAAATTTTGGCGAGATAATTTTACTACCTAAGATTAATGCAATAGAAAGGGTTCAACAATACCGACCTATCTATCTTCTCAATGTTAGTTTTAAAATTTTCACCAAAATCGGTACAATCAGAATAAATACTGTGGCTGATCATGTGGTTCGTCCATCTCAAACAGCCTTTATGCAAGGTCATAACATCCTAGATGGAGTGGCTAGCCTTCATGAAACATAACACAAACTTCATAAGCAAAAGTTGAATGAGGTTATTAAAAAAATTTATTTTAAGAAAGCCTATGACAAGGTTAAGTAGTCTTTCCTTAATATCTGAAAGGCTTTTCAGCTAAGTGGCGTGTTTTGATTCAGGAAAGAGCTAAGACAAGGTGATCGTTTATCGCCAATGCTCTTTAGTACCGTGCTATCCATAATGATTGAGCGGGCGAAGTCTGATGGCCAAATTGTTGGTGTGATCCTGCAGCTTGTTGATGGCGGGTTATCCATCTTGTAATATGTTGATGGTACAATCCTCTTTATGTAACATGACATCGAAAAGGCTCAAAATCTGAAGTTAATTCTCCCTGCCTTCAAGTTGCTTTCAGGTCCCAAAATAAACTTCCATCATAGTGAGCTGTTTTGTTTCGGCCAGGACCAGGATGAGGTCAATCACTATGCCGAGTTATTCGGTTGTAGCCAAGGCCAGTTCCTGATTTGGTATTTGGAGATTCCGATCCACTATCAGAGACTTATAAATGCTAAATGGAATTTGGTCAAGAAACGGTTACAACTATGGTTAACTAGCTAGAAAGGTAAATTATTATACTTGGATGGAAGATTGGTGATCATAAACTCAGTACTCACTAATATGGTACTGTATATGATATCTTTCTTCCAACTTCCAAAAGGAGTGAATTATTTTCGATCAAGATTCTTTTGGCAAGGAGATAGTGAGAAGAAAAAGTATCGACTCGCGAAGTGCAGTGCGGTTTGCCGCCCTAAGGATTAGGGAGTTCTTGGGATTCATGACCTCGAAGTCAAGAACAAAGCCTCCTAGGTAAATGGCTTTTCAAGCTTCTTACCGGAGATGGAATGTGTCAAACCCTCCTTAGGAGAAAGTACATTGGCTTTCGTGTGTTGTCCTAGGTCATTTGGAAACCAGGTGACTCGCACTTTTGGGTTGGTCTTATGGCAACAAAGAAATTCTTCTTTCCATATGATTCATTCTTACTTCTGATGGATCAGAGGTAAGGTTCTGTGAGGATAAATGGATGGGTAACTCCACGCTCCATGAACAATATCCTGTTTTGTAGTACTATATTGCGCGCACAAAGGTGATACACTCGCTAAAGTGTTGGAGACTTCCCCACCAAATGTGAAGTTCAGACGAGATCTCATGGGTCCAAGGCTAGCTTCTTGGAACAATCTGCTGCAACAACATAATTTGGTTCAGTTGTCACAAGCCAAAGACGAGTTTCGATGGAATCTACACGAGAGTGGCAATTTCTGTGTGGGTTCTATGTACGCAACTCCGATTCAACCAGAGGTACCAATTTTTAATAAAAAAATGAGTTGGAAGATGAAGATTTTGCTAAAACTAAGATTTTCGCATGGTATCTTTGTCGAGGGGTTATCCTCACCAAAGACATTCTTGCAAAGCTAACTGACATGGAAGTAAAAAAGTGTGTATTTGTCATCACGACGAGACTATTAAACACCTATTCTTCAAATGCAAGTTTTCTAGATCTATATAGTCAGTCATCTAGATAGGTTCTACCTTATACCCACCACATAGTATTGCGAATATTTTTGGCAATTGGCTTAATGGGGTGGATCATAGGTTTAAGTTATGTATTAGGATGGGAGTGATTGCAGGAACTTGGTCGCTATGGCTATGTAGAAATGATAAGGTTTTTAATGACTAGAATTCTAATCTTATGCAAGTTATCCACGAGTGCACAACTATAGTCCGTTCATGCCCCCTGCTCGCCTTTCCTCTATAACATGTGGAGCATCGCGACCTCTTTACGGAGGTGTCTACACGGTTGGAGGATACGACGAAGGATTTTTTTCCAACATGGGTGGCAGCGTAATCTTCTGATTGGTCCTCCATCAAGTGTGGCGTCTTAGATACATGTGATGAATTTTGTAATAAGATCTCAGTTTCTTTCAGTACCTCCAGTCTTTCGGAGTTTTGTGGTTGTGTGCATCATTGTTATGCGGAGGCCGGGTGTTGTACTTAATACTTTTGAGTTATAAAGCACCCATTATAAAAAAAAAGGTACCATGCAAGAATATTTGGTGTACATCCAATCATTTAAGGAGTCGACGTTGATTGTCAAGTGGAGTTGCAATCCTTTCTTTTTTTCACTTTTTGTAGTTCTTTTAGTGATTAGTTTTTGAATCCTAGAAATGGAAAATACAAAGGTTAGCTCAACCACAAATACACCATTTCGAAATAAACCAGATCTTGATTTGCTGGTTGAGCCGACCTTTGTATTTTTGTTTAGGTGATAGAAGAGATAGATCCTCTGGACGTGGCGTTTTTGGACCCGGGAGCATATGCTCCCGGTATTTGAATGACTTCTAAATGCAGCTTAAAATGTTACAAAAGTTTGAATGAAAAATGGTCGCATACATGTTGATATTTTATGTGCTCATAAAGTCGTTTCGCGGAAAACCGACATTTTTGTGTCATGTGTAAAAAAGACAAAGTTTGGTGCTTAAAAAAGAGCTTTTCAAGATACATTTCTTTATCTTTTTCACAAAGTACATAAAAAATGTTAATTTTCCATGAAACTTTGTGTGTACCTATATAATGTCGACATATAGGCGCCAATTTTTTTGTTCAGAATTTTTTTGACATTTTAAAATGTTTTTTTATATAGAGGAGCATATGTTTCCAAGTTCAAAAGTGAATTTCCCTATCTCCTCCGGCCTTTTCTTAGATGAACTAGGTTTACCATGCTGATATGAATAGTTATGATTTAATGTCTTGTAGTGCCAACTATGTTTATATGCTAAATGGTAGTGCTTGACTCTATGAGAAGGTGGTGGGTGGACACCCGAAAAGGATAAACTCGATCGTAGCCTTAGCTAGCTAGCAAGTTGTGAAATTATAGAATTGAGTGTGGAGCTAACTCTAACTGTCTTTTCTAATGCTGACAGTGGAGTTGCCTGGGTCCGGAGCACTCCCACGCACCTACTAACGGGGTTGGTGGTCTGCAATACTGTATCATGTACTGATCTGTTGTAAGATACGAAGAGGAGGCATTGGCATAGAAAGTTTCTCCTAATAATTAATGACTATATGCTAAAGAATGTGGTTAATGGAGTAAAGTTGACTAAATTAAAGTATGAAGCCTCTGCGGCTTTGCTTTTGAAACAAAGAAATGAATAACCAATCATGATTGATTAAATCCGTAGTATAAATTGGTTAATCAAGACAATTTTAGGGTATTCTTGCATACATTACATTTTCTGCTGCATTCAAAGGTCAACTAATCTGTCAATTGAACAAGTCCATGATCCAAAAGAAATGGTCGGCATCGAGTTCAGTGTATATGAACACCTGACGTACGGTTGACTAAATCAAGGCTAAAGATAGTCTCTAGTTATACAGAGTAATCAAGCTAGCTCCTGCGGAACATTGCTTGCTTGCAGCCGACAGATTCAGAAGAAAACATTCTGATCCTTGCACCACGGGCATCTGTGTTGTACACCGACAGAGATACATACATATATATCCCGCTTTATGTTTATATGTCCAATATTAAAGAATTCTGATCAAGAATTTAAATGTACCCATGTCAGGGAGCAAGCATAAACCAGCACCAGCCAACATTGAGGTACACATGTCAAGAACACTAGATAGATGACACTTAACCTCTTCCTCTTTCTTAATCACATCTCTATTAAATCAATTAGTATATCAAGAACCATGCATGCATGGCCAAGAGCACTAGATAGATGACACATAAACCTCTCTGTTAAATTAAACTAATCAATCAGGAAACATGCCTGCATGCATGCACGCATCTAGAATACTTTCTTGAGCAACTAAATATATATATCATCAATCCGATCCATCAGGTGCGAGATGCCATCAGGGTCATAAATCATGCTTACATCTTAGGGCTGCGGTTGTACCTTCCGGAGCAGTGTTAGTTTATCTTCCAAACACAGGAAGCTAATTAGCCAGGAAGCAAAGAATTGCACAGGAAGGATCTCGCATGCGTACGTATCTGATTAGATATGTGGCGGTGAAAGCTATACATGTCGTAATGCAACAGTTGGTAGGGTGTCTCGTGACGTACGCTTGAGAGCCCTCTCTTCTTCATGGAGAGAGACGGCGGAGCTACCCCGTATCTCTCGAAGCTATCCTGTCGCTTGCTTCACATATGTAGGATCCGTATCGTGGTCTCGAGAGTTTCTAGAACGCGCGCGGACACACCGGTGAAATTAACTTCAAGTTAATTTGTTGCTCACAAAGGGGTGCGATTGATTGCTTTCTCAAACGTATTAAGCTTAATTAACACGGTGATATCGATGTACAGGTATACAACAGTATCAACCAACAAGGTCCAAATGCACAGGTCACCTGACTAGCGATAATTGCTCTTCATCTGCTTAACTGCTACAAAAGAAAAAAAATTGAAGGCGATTTCAGGACAGGTTTCTTGCTGGGGAGACGAAGGACGACTCTTCTCTGCTGTGCAGTAGTAACAAGTTCACCCAGGTAAAAAAAAAAAGTTCACTGCTTACCAACTAGGGGCACCGAAAGTCTCAAACTTACCTATCCAGTTTGGTACTTGCTCTCTGATTGCCGTAACTAACACAGATAGATCGATCAAATGTAGTGTATTTTATATGGAAAATACTTGTACTCGGCGGACCGATTGGAGAGAGAAGATCGGTCGTCGCTCCCGCGCGCTTCTTTCGATGACGTAGGCCTGTATCTAGCTTTCCACCTCCGCGTGCCTTCTTTTCCTCGGCCGCACGGCCGTGCCAACTGAGCGCCGCATGCAAGTAAACTAGGTAGGTACTCCTAGCTAGCTATTCTCGCACACTATTCGTGCATGCATGGCAGCTTGCTGGCCTTGGTGCATTCATGCGCAGCAGCTGCTAGCCAAAAATTCTGTAGCTTCTCGCCCGGATCAACGCTGCTATACGTACGACTATTTCCGTAGGAACCTTGTACGATGAAGCTGGTCTACTTGCTGCATGCGTACGTGTTAAATACTCATACTACATTAAAACACATTTGTGTCCATCTAGCTCAGCCAATGGTAAGAACGACTTCACCAATAGTGCCGACGGCGCCGTTTGATGGTATGTTTGGTGCCATTGACCATAGGGTGACTAGGGTCGATGCCGCTAACCATGCAACTGAATGTGAGGACGATGTTGCTGACAGTTCCGACGACCAGAGAGATGGTGATGACGATGTCGCCGCCGACGGGATTGACATATGGAATGCTGATGGGCAACTTGGAGATAGTGGCGTTGGTGTCGATGGAGGGAGTGTTGCTGATCTTTGATGTTGCATACGTTCGCCCGATATTTTGTGGATCACACACGATATATGTTGTGAACTCACTTGTGATATGTTGTGAACACACGCGTGAGATGTCATATGATTTTCGCAGTGTATGATATAAGTGTGTTTCTCGGTTTTCGATGTTGCATATGTCTGTTCCATTTGTAACAAACTCATGTGCGTTTTGTTGTGAAAGCAAGGTTTTCATGTGTTTGCTATATGTTTGTGTTTTCCTCATTTTTTTATATTGCATATGTTCTTTAAATTTGTAACAATCTTGCATAAGTTTTGTTAGGAAAATGCACGCGGTCAGCGATGCCGAATCGGCGAGATGTAGTCCACCATGGATACATTTTTCCACAAACTTTTACGATGTTGTATATGTTAATTAATTTTTTTTGAAACTTTAACAGTAGGAAAGGCTCCTACTGTTTTATATTAATAAGTAGGATCCAAATAGGGATCCCAGATTTTACATGATGGGTATTTACAAAGGACCTTGGTCAGTACAGGGGAAGTATTTATGGATTACAAGCTAGAGATGATATGATCAATGTAAGGGTGAATCCCTTCTTTTGTTCTATGTTTAAGTAACCCAAGATCTTCTATGAATCTTCTCTTCCAAGCTGCAGAAGTAGGAGTAATATTTCTAAAGTGCAAGTTATTTCTTTCCTTCCAGATATTCCAAGCACCAATGAGAAAAACTTCCATGAATAATGGCTCCTTCCATTGCTTCTTTCCATGCTCAATAATTTGTAATCTGTTATGTTCAAGTGGCCAAATAATATGCAGCCTGGACCAGCACTCTTGACTAAAGGGGCAGTGAAAAAACAGATGCTCTACCGTTTCTTCAGGTGGATTGTCACACAGTAAGCAGTTATATCCAGTATTAAGAGTAAAGTTTCTTCTCCTGAGCATATTTCTTGTATTGATTCTATCAGATAGTAGTAACCAGCCGAAGAATTTCATCTTTGGAATGCTTTTTGATTTCCAAAGCCATTGTATCGAGATGTGTGGCTTTAGTTCTCTGAAACAATACTTATAATAGAGCCTTGAAGAGTATTTCTCAGATTTCCATTGATAAACCCATTGATCCTGTGTATTCTCCTGAAGGTCAATATGTTGTGCATCTATCTGAAGCTGTCGTATTTCTTGTAAAGCCTCTGGAGATAGAGGAAGATTGAAATTTACAGCAAGCGAAGTGGCAGAGAGAAAGTCTGTCACAGAAATATCTTCAGATAAGGCATATGAGAAAGCCCTGGGGTATTCATCAGTCAATATTGTATTCATCCATTTGTCCTTCCAGAACAGGGCAGTCCTCCCATTACCAATTTTAGGGAAAGCAATAGATCTATAAATGGGCATAAGCTTGCACACATCTTTCCACCAAAAGGAGCCAGATGGAGTAATAGCATGAGGTACCTTCCCTATATAGTAAGAGTTCCATAAAAGGTGTACCCATGGTGTGTCTTCCTTATTGTAGAATTTGTGAAGATATTTTAGGAGAAGTCCTTGGTTTTGCAATTTTAAGTTAAGAATCCCCAAACCTCCTTTCTTCTTTGGTACACAGACCATATCCCAAGCAGCTAATGCATGACCTTTCTCTCCTTCTTCAGTTCTCTTATTCCACAAACAATGTCTCCTTATTTTCTCAACATGTTCAAGAATTTTGGGGTTTAACTGAATGGAACACATAGCAAAAGTAGCAATAGAAGAGATCAATGAATTAACCACTGTAACTCTCCCACTATAAGACATCATCATGAAAGTTGCTGAGACTCTTCTTTCAATTCGGTCTACCAGGGGCATTAAATCAGACACTGTTGGTTTGGTAGTACCAAGTGGCAGACCTAGATATGTAAATGGCATAGAAGCCACCTTACATCCCAGTAAGTCAGCTAAGTTTTGAGCTGAATGATTATTCAGATTGATTGGTATTAAGGAGGATTTGTGGAAATTTATCTTCAGGCCAGTGGACAGAGCATAATTTTCTAAAATATTCTTCATGGCAGTCACTTGCAAAGGGCATGCTGGCATGATAATCAGAGTATCATCAGCATACTGAACTATGGGATAATCCATTCCAAAATCAGGTGATAAAAGAGCTTGAAGAATTCCATCTATGAAGGCCTTATTAATGGCAGCTTGCAGCAAATCAGCAGCTAACACAAAAATGAGTGGGGATAAAGGATCACCCTGTCTAACCCCACGTTTGCAATGAAATTGTCTACCAGGAACACCATTGAGTAATACAGCTGACATGCCTGTGCTGAAGATGATATTAATCCAATTAATCCATTTGGCATCAAAGCCCATTTGAGTCATAATCTTTAGCATAGCAGAGTGATCTATGGTGTCAAAAGCTTTTGCAAAATCTAGCTTGAGTAAAATGATTTCCTTTCTTGATGTCTCACACTGGTATAAAAATTCAAAAGCCCATGCAAGACAGTCTTGTATATTTCTGCCTTTAAGAAACCCATATTGATTTTTGTGTACAATCTGCAGAACTTTCTTTTGCAATCTATTAGCCAATAACTTGGTGATGATTTTTAGAATACAATTCAGCAAAGTTATGGGTCTGTAATCATTCACTCCCTCAGGTACTGGAATTTTTGGTATCAAAGTGATATGGCCCATATTTATGCTTGTCAGATCCAAATTCCCATCATAGAAGTCAAAGTACAATTTGTATATATCTTCCTTTATAATATTCCAGCAAGATTTTAGAAACTGACCATTAAAGCCATCAGGTCCAGGTGCTTTGTCTGCTGGCATTGTCCTAATAACCTCATCAATTTCTTCCTTGGTGAAAGGCAAAGACAGTTGTTCAAGACCAGAGGTTGGGGCAATCAGAGATGGAAGGTCCAGATGCATTACTGGGGAAGTACAAGTTCCCAGTCTCTCCTTAAAAGCATGAAAAATAACATTTTCCTTGTCTATATGATTTTCAGCTACTGTGCCATCAGTGAGTAAAATTGTAGCAATAGAATTTCTTCTGTGTCTCTCTGTTGCAATAGATTGAAAGAATTTTGTATTTTCATCACCAAATTTTGTCCAACGAATTGTACATCGTTTTTTCCAATAGGCATTTTGATATTGCAAAAGCCTAGCAAGATGGGCCTTGAGAATTTTCCTAAAGTTTGCCTCTTGAATAAAAAGAGTCCTAGTATTCTCAATGCAATCCAGTTCCAAAATAGCCTTGTTGGAATTCTCAATACAAATAGATAGTTTGGAAATTGATTTGCTCCAATGTTTAAGATCATATCTTAATCTCTTGAACTTAGCATTAATATTTGCAGCACTATTGAGTTTATGAGTAGGCTTTGACCAGCTTTGTGTAACTATCTGCTTGAAACCAGGATGTGCTGCCCAGAAAGATTCAAACCTGAATATTCTTGATCCTGGAATATCAGTCTGTATAGAAACCAAACAGGGAGTGTGATCAGATGTAGGTTTGCCCTGAGGTGTGACAATGGTTGCTGGATAGCTTGCAGTCCAGTGGACAGAAGTAAAAAACCAATCCAATTGCTCAAGCAAAGGATCTTCTTGCATGTTACTCCAAGTATATTTCCTTCCTTTTATAGGTAATTCTGTGAGATTCTGTGTTCTAATGACATCATTGAAAATGAGCATATCATCAATATTTCCTCCTGGCTTATTTCTATTTTCTGGTGATCTAATGAAATTAAAATCACCCAAGATCAACCAATCTTCATCAATAGGGATATTTAAGTTATAAAGCCATTGCACAAAAGCATCTCTGAGGTCACCATGACATGGTCCATAAACATTCACTAGGGTCCACTTTTGGGTGGATTGTTTCGATGTAAAGTGCACAGAAATAGCAAAGGGTTCACAATGCATTACCATACCAGAGAAAACCGAACTGTTCCAAATAATAATTAACCCTCCAGAGGCACCAATTGATGGGATAAAAACATACTCATCAAAACGACTAGGACAGCATGCTTTAATAAAAGCCAGATCAAAATTCTCCTTTTTTGTTTCTTGCAAACAAATGACAGAACACCCACTGGTATTAATAGCATTCATAAGTGCTAATTGCTTCGATTTAGCATTAAGACCCCTGATGTTCCAACATAAAACAAACCACTTCTTAAGGAAGTTCATTACAATAAAGAGAGATACAAATAATACAGAAAGCCTTAAGCAGAACTATCTGAATCATCTTCCTCCTGCAGAGAGGCCAGCAGCTTCTTGGGTGACACTTCCTCTGGTGGCACACCACATAAGTTGACAGCAATAGCTTGAATAGTAGGCACTGAAGTTTCTGCAGGGGTAGCATGTGATGGCCCACCATCATCAATCTTCAAAAGAACAGTAGGATCCTTCCTTGGCTTCACCTTAGATGCTACTGGTTTTTTCTCTGAGTCATTTCTTGGTTTAAAACCATTGTATTTGTTGCCTCTTGGACTCCTTCTAACCTGAGTAGTGCATTCAGGTGCCTGAGCCTGCATCACCTGCTTTCTTTTCCTCCCTTTTCCACCCAAAGCTGTTGAGCTAGTAGAGGTACAATGAGCATTTAAGCTTGTACTGGTCATGGTCATGGAATTGTCATCAGAACTATCACTGTTCATCATCTCAGAAATTTCAGGCAGAGCTAGTGCACTGGCTACCTCTCTGTCCTGTGTCAGACTAGCAAATTCCCCAACCATTTCAAAGAGCACTTGCCTGGGCAAATCAAAAGAGATGGACAGATACTTGCTATTATCCTGAATGCTTGGTTGATCAACAGAATTGATAATTGCCTTAACTAGAGTGATCCTAGCCCAGATTTCAGAGTGCATATGTGAGAAAGAATCAACTGTGAAAGAGTTTATATGAAAAGCATCCAAGACATCAATAGACATCTCACTTCCACCTGAAGAAGAACTAGAAATACTATCATGCCAGGCCTGCATTGGACTGTCTGTCAATCCATGAACAGAAGGATGCACACCAGCAGAGAAGTGAACACCTTGTTCAGCCAGGATGTGCTGAAAATTATACAGAGGAGCCTCCTGTAACATCTGCTGCAAATGTGCCAGATTATTATCCTCTTGTGCCATGTTAAAATCTTCTTGTGCATGGAGAGGCATAAGATCATGAACTTGCAAATGCTGCACATTATGATTATTGCCACCTTGATTCCCACCAAATTGCATGTTCTGCTGTAACCACTGTGCTAGTTGCTGCTGGAAAAGCTGCTCTGCAGTAATTTCAGGACCATACATGGGATGAGGGTTCCCATTTGCTGGAGCTGGGTCTTCTGGAGGAGGAGGCACATCATGAATGTGAGCATTCCAATCAGCCGACCTCAACATAATGACAGGAATTGTCCAGCTACGTCTTGCTCCACCCAACTGATGCATGACTAAACTTTTAGGGACAAATTTTGGGTCCACAATCCATGCCTTAACGAGAACATACTTCTTATTTCCCCTCGGATTATGCCAAATCGATAATTGACCAAAGTCTTCCACTGCCCCGTTAACATAATAATCTGTCTGATAGTCCAAAGGGAAGCCAAGATACAGGAGCCAAGTTTCTCTACCAAAAGATGTCAAACGCATGTTCCTAGCAGCATCATGACGAACAAATGTCACAGAAGTAATCTCATCTAGTTGTAAGGTGATACCAACCACTGCATCTGCCGCCAATGTCTCAGCAAGAGTGTAGACACCAATGCCAAAGGGGTGATCATCAAAATAACGAACAACAAAGCCCTCTTCAACCAGCAAGTCTCTAATTTCCTCTCTAACCGACTCTCTTAAGTGCACTGGTATGAATCTATTCGTCTCCGCAATGAGCACTCGATCATGCTGTAGAGGGGCAGTAGGCGGAACAACCAGATCAGTTCTAACCTTTCTATCAGGAGGGCCTTGATCCACCGACATCCCATCAGGAAGGAACGCCAAAGGATTCACCGGGAACGTGTCCATGGCGGCGGCTGGTCTTGGAGGAGAAACAGAGAGAGGAGACGAAACGGCAGGAGGTGGCACAGTATCTCTCCTTCCCTTAACCACCCAAATCTTCCGACCTATTAAAGGATCCTTTTTTATTATTGGCTTAGCAGATTTGACTCTCCAAATTCCATTGGCCCGCTTGGAACAGTTCGAGGCCCAATGCCCTAAGACACGACATAATTTACATCTGAGACCAACAGAGCACTCCCTGGAGTAATGGCCAGGTGTTAAACATTTAGAACAGTAAATCTCGGGCCCAACAGACGAGCAGCGACTGCATTTGACTCCCAATTGAGCACAGCCATCACAGAAGCCAGGGCAATTAATTCGGAGATGATCTTTAAGTCCACAACGAGAGCACCGTCCAATAATTTCAAACACCAGATCTTTTGGTGGAATACACGGTAGATTCAAAGAATACATAATATCTGCCTCCGAATAGCCTGCTTGACGTTGATCTTCCAAAATTTCCAGAGTGAGGGTAGGTAACTTTTGACACATTAAACGTGGGAAATTTGAACCCATGGATGTAAAACCTGGAGAGAGTAGACGATCCGGTTTAAACGGGATCGAGATCTGACCCACCACGAACTCTTGATTAGCACATGACACCATTGAAGGATTTGAAGTAGCCATGGGGGTAGAAGAAGCATTGCGTTTGAATCCAAATTTGGCCAATTCAGCCGTTGCAGATGTGTCCTTAGCAGAACTAGCTGCCAGAATATCCAGGTTTGGACGCAGCAAGGTAGGACTGCGTTGTGCCACAACCAGATCTTGTTTAGATGGAACTAAAGGTGTTGAAACATGATCAAGAAAACCAGATCTTGTTGGGTGAACTCCATGAAATAGAGAGAAATGACATACAAAGTCCGGCCAGATCCGATCATGCAAACCATATATGAAATGCCCCACTTTCTTAGATGCCACAGAGAACCGAAAACGCCGATCACTCAGTTGATAAACCCTAAAGCCACGGGCGTCACCACCAATACAGCATTGAAGGGCCAAACCCACTGATTCCACCGAAAGAACAAAGGAAGCCGAGGAGAAGGAAACCACCAAGAAGAATTCTTTGCCATGAGAGGAGGGAGAGAAGTGCACCGTAGATCCAAACCGAGAACGAACCTGATCTGCCAGGGCCAGGCCTGGCATGAAATCCCAGTGAAGAATGGCCTCCATCTTGCCTAGATCTCAAAGGCATGATCGCCGGTGAGGTGGGTTGCGGTGGAGAGGAGGGGTGGAGAGGTGGAGAGAGCCATCTAATTATTCTAATTTATCGCTCGTTAGCATGTTAATTAATTTTGTAACAAACGTGTATCAGTTTTGTAGCGAAAGCACATGCGGGATGTTGTATTGTTTATCTGGGTGGTTACCACAAGTTTGTGTTTCCCATATTATTCGATGTTGCGTAAGTCATTTGAATTTGTAACAAATTTGTATGAGTTTTGTTGGAAATATAGACGCCATGTGTTGCAAAGGTTCGGTACAATTTGTGCGTCTTCTCGGATTTTTCGACGATGTTTACATGATATTCAAAATATAGCAAATACATACTAAGTTTGTTGGAATAGTTTGTGAGTTTTGTTGTAATTCAATGTGTACAAAATTAATTGTTTCTTGACCACTTTTGCATTATCTGCAAATATATGGATTTTTATTGTAATTGTTTATGACTTTTGTTAAAATAGTTGGTGAATTTTGTTGTTATTCAATTTGTAGCAAATAAATTGTTGCTTAACCACTTTTTTATTGGTACAAACGCATGGATTTTTGTTGTAATTATTTGTGATTTTTTGTTAAAATCGTTGGCTATTTTTGGTGCAAATCAATCTATAGTAAAAAATGTTGGTTTAACCAATATATTGTAAAGATAATTTTTATTAATGTTGCAATGTTATGTAATAGTCTATATTTTTCATGAGGGGGTGTTTTTTGTCGCAATACTCTCTTTCATGTGGGTGAACCACTGTGGTGGCATATTTGTTGTAAATATTAGGGAGGACTGAGCCTGAGATATATACCGATTCAGGTTTAGCCAAAGAAATCATGGCCACGGGTTGATTTCCCCAAATCTAAGGGGCCAAATTGAAAGAAATGTGTCGTGGCTTGTTCCGTTCATTGTATCGCGATCAAAGGTTCGTACTGCGATCAATTTTCAGCCCAGAATCCATCAACCGATGGCTTCGCGCTCCGCATAATTTTATTATTTTGTTGTACACGTCAAGTTTGTTTGTTTTTATCGGTGATACAAATTTGTATTTTCCATTTCGTGACTTTCCATCAGCCTTGAGTTACCCTAACATCATTTTTATGTGTAGTTTATACTTGTAGTCATAGCAATGAGTGTTTTATAGTGCATTTTCATGCACCAACTAGCCAGAAGATAGCATGCATGCCAGCAGCTAGCACCGAGCTGGGCCTCACGCGCTTGCATGCACAAGAAGAGCACCAGTGCTACAGCCCTACAGCCTGCGTGAATAAATCAACGCGCGCATTCCTAGAGTGGGCCACCCACAAGGTAAAAGATTCGATGCATGCAAAGCTGTCTTTCTCTGATCGCACGATGTGGAGAACGAACGGCTCGGGTACGACCGATCCGGGGCGTGCGGATCGGTCGGCCGACGGCTAGCACGTCCCATTTTATATGCATGCACTGCCCAAAGTCAAAAGGGCGCAAGGACTGTTCCTCCGCAGGCACGCATAGCGTGCTTGAGCGTTAATTTGACTATCACTGCTGCTAGCTGCCCCTCGATCTATGCCTTCCACCTGCCATGGAGAAGAACAAAAGGAAGATGAATTTTTTTTCCGAAAATACATCCTGAAAGGTGTATCAATCATATAGCAGAAAGATCAAGACGACCGGTACAACACCACTCCACGGTGCAATGCCAAGCAGCAAACAACGAACGCTCTACAAACCCGATGATAAACAACTCAACTTGTCCAACATTCTACAATGAATGGCGAGAAGAGGAGCACATGGCTTCAGGGCCGCGTCACGAACCAAGCAAGACACACCATAGCATGTAATGTCCCAGGTTTAGAGACGATCGAGGGGTAGATTTTAGAAAGGGATGTGCATTGCATTGTAAATTCTGGGGAAATTTCGCTTTTAAACAAAAGCATCGAAGGGGGACAAGTTTCTCTCTCGACACCTTACAGGGTTAGGGTCTCGAGAGTGCGACAAACTTGCATCTCACTTAACTAGTTTAGGGTTTTGAGAAGAGAGGGGAGAGATTGCATCAAACTTAAGTTGCATGATTGAATTAAAATTTAAGTTGCATGATTGAATTTAACCCAAACTTGAATTTGAGTTTCAAATTCAAGCACTAAATAAATACCCTATATTTCAATTGTGAGGAAATTCATTAAGGAAATAATAATAATACACATAATGAAATATACAAATAATAAATAAAGCTCATTAGAGAAAACCTTGAGCTTTATTGATTAACACACAATATACATTGTCTTCACAATATTCATAATGGAAATAAATGAATATTACAACACATTACAAGAATTGATTAAATAGAAAAAGAAAAAGGAAAATTACAAGTAAATAAAATATATCCTAAACTACAAGATAATCTTGAGCTTGATGATCTTCATGTCCATTTGATCATCATTTTGACCCCTGCACACAAACACAAAGAAACACAAGTGTTATGCCAAGTGGCATAGCCACTTGGCAGGTTAGAAAGAAAGGAAATTGAGCAGATATGACCAACTCTGCCGAGCTGATCCTCTCCAAGTCAAGTTCAAAGCATCAGGTGCACACACACACACACATGCAGCTCACACTGCATGTGTGCATGCTCAACACCAAGGCATTGAGTGTGCATGCATCACAGCACACACACAACAAGTGAGTCACCAAACAGCTGATAGGCAGTGCTGTCGACCAGAGAAGCATCAGGCAGGCACATAAAAGCTTTTCACAGCCAAACCCTAGCCATTCCATCGACAGGCTCCAAAGGGTAAGCTCAGCTAGAACCACAAGAACACAAGAACACAAGCACAGGTTGAATAGCCACTGCTGTTCAACAGATCTTCACAACACAACAAGTAACCAAGTAGCATCAAGCTGACAAGGAGGAGCAGGGCAAGCCAAACAAACCACCAGAAGCAAAACCTCTACACCAACACCCATTTCTAGGAGCTGGAGTGAGGTATACCACACAACAGCCTGAGCAAGATCATGTCTTGCTCATATATAAGCATGCTATGCATCACAGGAGCACAGAAGGGTAGGAACCCTCACTACAAGAAAAGTTCTGATAGACAACGTCCCAAAATCGTCAACTAAGGGGCATTTTTCGTCGCCTATGGGCCTAACCCGACGATATGGGTTGGTCGAAGCGTCACGCAAAGTCCTACGACGTTTTTCGGTCCGTCGCGTTTGGCGCCCTTCCGCCACGGAAAATCGGACCGTTGCGGAAGTGTTTTCGAGCCCGTTGATCGCCGACGTCATGCAACCGACATGTGGACGCGTTCGCGCTAACGACGTTAACTGAAACCCCGTGGTAGATGGTAGGCCCACACGAGGCCGCCACGTCTTAAGCGGGCGGGCCGATGACATAGTTTGACCGGTCAAATATAGCTGGGCTGGTCCATTAGATACGTGGGCCGGGCCTAACCTCTAAGGTTGACTGTCAAAAACTTAAAAGGGGCCATTTAACATGTGGTCCACATTACAAAGGACCGGAAGAAGCAAGTGGGCCGCCAAAAAGTCCCACTTTGTTAAAGGGCCATTTAGTGTTTGGGTCCACCGTGGCCGGGCCAACAGTGGCGGGCCAAAAACACAGTGGGTCCCACTTTCCAGTTAAAGGGTCGGCCCATTTAGTATGTGGGGTCCACCATATAGCAAGTGGGCGGCCCAACAAAATAGTGGGCCGAGCCAAAAACACAGTGGGTCCCACTTTCTGTTAAAGGGCGGCCCATTTAGTATGGGGTCCACCATATAGCAATGGCACCAAGATAGTGGGGGCCAAAAACGGTGGGTCCCACATTCTGTTAATGGGCGGCCCATTTGACATGTGGGGTCCACCATATAGCAAGTGGTGGCAGACAAAATAGGGGCCAAAAGCACATGTGGGCCCCACTTTCTGTTAAAGGGCCGGCCCAATTAGTATGTGGGGTCCACCATATAGCAAGTGGGCCTAACAAGATATGGGCGGGCCAAAAACATAAGTGGTCCCACTTTCCTCTTAAAGGGCGCCCATTTAGTATGTGGGGTCCACCACAAAGCAAATGGGCGGCCCAACTAGTGGGTCGGCCCAGAGTGTGGGTCCACCTTAAAGCAAGTGGGCCCCAATTATAGTGTGGGTCCACAGTAAATCAAATGGTGGCCCAACTAATTGGGCGGCCCGGTAGTGGGTGGGGTCCACCTTAAAGCAAGTGGCCAGCCAAATTAGAGTGTGGGGTCCACCTTAAATCAAATGGGCTGGCCCAAGAAGTAAGTGGGATAGCCCGTTTAGTTGCTGTTTATATGCCGGCATAATATGCGCTTTAGGATTTTGCGGCACATATGTGATTTCGCTTAATTGGGCGTTTAAGGGATGGGAATTCGTGATTTAGATCTTACCCTCCAAAACCCACCGACGGTGGTGAGCAACACGAAGAGCGGAAGCTCCCGGGGCCGCTTAGTGGACCCCGGCACTGTCGTCGCAAATCTTCTAGCCACGTCTGGGCGGTTGCTAGGCGTGCCACGACCTAGACCCGATCGGAGGTGTTAGAGTGCTTCGATTGTTCCGCATGGTAGACACGTAAACATTAAATACGAGCCTATCGGCTCTCGGTTTCCCTGTGGATCGGCTGAAGGAGCCGATCGCCCCATGTTTCACGTTGGATTTACAATGGCATGGGGATCTGCTTGATCAGGACAAAGCTAAAACGATCCACGACAGTTTAGGGTTTTCACCGCATAACCGGAACGTTCTACGTGTGATCGGGCCTAGCCTACGAAGATGATGCAAACTACCCCTACGAGAGGCCTAAAAACCAACATAACGTCGATTCCCGGAACATCCCTCGCAGGACGGTGAACAACATCTAACGCACTACCGGATCCTTCGACCCCAGCAGGCCTAACTATGCAGATATTAAACTAATCCCTGAGCAAGGAGCAACTATAACGGATCGGATCTACTAAGTAACGAACAAGCAAGATGCGCCCTTACGTCCGGATAGACGTAAGGGCAGCTAGGTGTCGAGGACGGCATCGCCACGCAGATATGCACGTGAAAGCATCAATGCAAGCCCTAAACACCTAAGGATAAATAGTCTGCTCGCCATCAACAAGGCTTCACACGAGCAGTACAAGGTTGACGAATAAACGTATCTGCCTAGATCGCTAGATGCGATCTAGCAGCATGGTGCTGGGAGAAACCCTCGAAGAAAGGGGTGGCGATGCGCCTGATTTGTGTTGGTTGAACGATGATTGTCCTCCTTTTCCGATAACCCTAGATACATATTTATAGTCCAATGGACTTTCTAATTGAAGCGTGCACCTAACCGTGCACGGGCCAGACTCTATCTTTTGATCTAAATTACCTTGCGATCTACTATATTACAGATACACGGGCGGTTTAGCCCAAACTCCTAGCGCAAGTCCGCTTTGAAGATGCTCCACGTGTACGTCCCTCAAGCCCATCTTCACTTACGGCCCATCTCCTGATTTGGCCAAAATCGGGTGGTAACACATGCCCCCGGTTTTGGTAATGATAATATCAAAACCATCGTTTTTCCTTCGAGGGTATGTCGTGGCGAGCGTAACCGTCGAGTATTCTTCATCATGACTCCTGCCTTCCCAACTTCACGATTGGACGGCTTTGGCATCACGTCTTCGAGAACCGTCATGGCATTAAATCTTCACTGCATCCCCTTTATTTATCTGTGCCAGACGGTTCGCCACTTCATCCCCTTGCTCTGTTCTGCCCACCAGCACCAAAAAACCCTCTTCCATTGCAGCAATGTCTTCGTCTTCCTCTACCTCCTCAGATCTCTCCCTCCAAGCTCCGCCGAAGAATGAAGGCGACCCCCACTCCGGGGCGATCTCCTCCAACAAGAAGGAAGAACAAGTGAAGAAGGAAGAGGCCCCCTCCTCCGCCAGGCACCCGCCGACGAAGCGCTCCCGCATGTGGGCGGACAGCGAGGATGACGAGGAAGGAGAAGAAGAGGCTCCAGCTGAAGACCGGGCAGCAGCGACGAAGAAGTCTCCGGAAGCAGTCGATGGCGGCTCCGGCGACGATGAGGCCAGCGACGATTAGCTCTGTAGGATTAGCAGTCCCTGAGCAATCGGCTCTTCTTTTGTTCTTCTTTTCTTGAGCAATCGGCTCTTCCTTGTAAAGATCCTTTCTTATTAATGAAGAAAATTTCTCTAAATAACTTTTGCTTTCTTGTCAATTTGGCCGATTGTCCAATGAAGTCATTGCTCAAAAAGCCGATGGCACAGCATCGGCCTACATTCCAAACGCGATTCCAGGCGAGACGGCTGCCTTTCCACGGTCAAACCGATACAAACCACGTTCAAATGTTCAGAATATCCTTCAGCCTCTAGAATCGATGACCACGCATCGGCTATATATATATATATATATATATATATATATATATATATATATATATATATATATATATATATATTGACGCGGATTTTCTACCTAGGGTGATAGCTATGCACGTAGTTAGCACCGTTGGATTTTGCTCATCTTAACGTGGTGATAGACGGACACTTCACGGTTCTTGCCGAGCTGATAAAAAGATGTGGTACCCATCACATGTTACTTTATTGAAAGTTGAGGTTTCATTCACAAAAAACAAAATAGGGATAGATGAGGGCACGTGCTTCAGGATAACAGCATATCCCCTCTCTGTATGTATGCTAATTTTAATTTTTATCTGTACGGTTACAACACTACTCTCGCTAATATTCATCTGTACGGTTACAACACTGCTCTCAATGAATATTACCGCCATGGTGTCAGGCACCACGATTATATTATTATTATTATTATTATTATTGCTTTTTATGTGCCACGATATTTCCGGCAGTTGCTCATAGTCTCCACAAGATTTGATTCAACGATTAACAATCCCAAACGATATTATGCCAAAATAATTGCTGCCCTCTACAAGAGAAATGATGCCAACAAAAATTTATGTATAATACCAGTAACCCAGAAAATCAACCAATCACGAAACAACTCCATATTTTCTGTAAAACAAACTTGATGAACATGGGATCTGGATCGGAAAAATTAGAAGATAATTAACATAAAAAAATTCTTCATAAGTTTTCACCCTTTATTTGAATGAACATGGTACATGGATTGACCCTGCAGAAACAACATCAACCATTTGAATGACCCTGGGATCTGGAGCACGGTGAAACAAATCCTCATCGAAATTTCTACGGTTTATTTCAATGACCCTGGGATCTGATCTAGAAACACCATGTACACAAAATTAACATGGAATCTGGATTGCGAACAAAGGAAAATCGAGATCAGAAAAAAAAAGGGTGATGCAAATCCAAATCGAGAAAAAAACACGGACGACCTCGCGCGTGCCTCCGCCAAATCGATCTCCCTGGACGCCCGCAACTGCCTCGTTCTCTTCTCGCCTTTGCTCCGGTCAGAGACCCGCACGACAACCATTAACGGTAATCAAGCAGTAACCAAATATTACTTCCCAGATGGATGAACTCGTTTTTCTTGGTATAAGAAACGAAACGAAAGCAAAGCAAAAGATAAAGTGTACTAATCCATTACAGAGAGAAAATGAGCTAGCATCAGGCAAGAAAAAGTAGTGGATAGAGATTAAGAAAGAAAGTCACGCACGCGGCCGGATCATGCGACCTCTCCCTCTGTGGTCCTTGCAAAAAAAACAACTGCGCCGATGCAACCGGCCCACCTCACTCCCGCTTCAGCGATTCCTTGTGTGATCCCGCGGCGGCATCGCTCACTGCGAAGATCCGGCAGCGCCCGCCACCATGGCCGCAGATCGAGAGAGAGGGAGGCCGGTGGAGGCGTTGGGGAGGAGGTCGGATCACCACGTGTGGTGGAGGTGGAAGCTCGTGGCGGCGCACGGGTCGAGTCCCCATGGAGAACCACCTGCCGTGAAGGAAGGAGGAGGGGCAGCTGTACGGGGGACTGGGCCGGCAGCGGAAGTTGGTGGCGCCGTGGTGAGAGAAGGAGCAGGTAGCCTGAGACGCGGGCGCGCGCGGGCGGTCAGAGACACGGGCGCACGCCGGTGACCGTGGCGGCGGCTGGACGCGGTGGTGGATGGAGACGCGGGCCGCACGCGGGTGGCCGTGGTAGCGGCCGGAGACGGGGGGAGGAGGAGGCGGAGCAGGGTTAGGGACGAGCGGGAAGGCGACGGCTGCCCAGATGCGGTGTTGCTGGCTTGGGAAGGAGGCGGCGCGGTGTGGCTGGCGGCGGGGAAGGAGGCTGGGTGACGGGCCGAGCCATGCCTCCCAGATCCATGACGTTCCATTTATTTTCGGTGGGCAGAGAAAAGAAAAGTGCCGGTCGGTCCGTCCGTTTGGAGAATTAACGGTGTTAAAACATCGGACGTGGGAAAAGCTCTATAGTATACTTTGATGGTCAGATTAGGATGCATAGCTATACCCCATGGTAGCCCACTATTTTCCATATATATATATATATATTTTTTTTTTACCGGCCGACTTCATATAATCGGCCCCCATTTACTTTTTTTTACTTGCCGATTTGTGTATCGGCCTCCATATCTTTACTGTCCATCATCCCACATACTTGGAAAATACTTTTTGAGATGCTGGCCGTTGACGGCTACTGGGAATTTCACGCCATCCAACATCTCGAGCATGTACGCATTCCCCTTCAGAACTTGGACAACTTTATACGGGCCATGCCAATTCGGAGACCATTTCCCATACTCTTTATCCCTCGTCCCCAATGGCAATACAGCTTCCCATACCAAATCACCAACTTGGAATTCTTTTGGCTTCACCTTCTTATTATATGCCCGAGCTACCTTGGCTTTGTTCTCCTTGATCTTCTCGAGACCATAGCCTAAGCTCCGTCGCATCCTCAATGCTGTCGCTTATCAGGGCTGCGTATTCTTCAGCAGTTAGATCGTTCGAAACGTGACCCGCCTTGATCCTGCCTTGACTTCCCAGGGTAACACAGCTTCTTGTCCATAGACCAGCTGGTACGGGGTGGTTTTGATTGCTCCACGACACGACATACGGTAAGCCCACAACGCCTCTGACAACACCTCATGCCATCGTTTGGGGTGCTCGTCAATTTTCCTCTTGATCAGCTTGATCAAGCTTTTGTTGGATGCTTCGGCCTGCCCGTTTGCTTGAGCATAATATGGAGACGATCGGATTAACTTGATTCCCATGTCGTCGCAGAACTTTTTCATCTCTTTCGAAACGAAGACCGAACCTCCATCGGTCGTAATAGTTTGGGGAATCCCGAACCTATGGATGACATGTTCCAACACGAACTTGATAACGTCTTCCGACGCTACTTTCTTCATAGGGACCGCTTCCACCCATTTCGTGAAGTAATCTGTAATGGCCAGAACCCATCTATGGCCCATGCTCGATGAAGGATGAATTTCTCCGATCATATCCGTACCCCATCCTCGGAATGGCCAAGGCTTGATGATGGGATTCATTGCTGATGCAGGCACCATCTGAATGCTCCCAAACTTCTGACATGCTTGACAACCTTTATAATACTGGAAGCAATCTTCAAGCATGGTAGGCCAATAAAATCCGGAGCGCCTAATCAGTCATTTCATATTATGGGCCGACTGGTGGGTTCCACAAGCACCCTCGTGCACCTCGTGCAAGAGCCGATTGGACTCGGCTGGTCCGAGAGAGTAACCCTTCCAACGTTCTATAAAACATGTCATCGCCTATCAGTACGTACTTCATGGCTCTGTATCTTGTACGCTTAGGTGCCCGAGCCGGATCCTTCAAATAATTGAAGATATCGGCTCTCCAATCATCTGTTCCGGAATTGCACAAAATCGGCTTCTCCTGCTATGTCCTTGTACCCTGACGCTTTGTGCGAGGTCGTTTGCTTCAGTATTTTGCAACCTTGGGATCCAATTTAAGCTTATATACCTGAATTGTGCCATTAGCTCACGGCATTGTATCCAAAATGGGAAGAGTGACTCGCTTTCGTACTTGTATTCCTCTGTGGGCTGAGAGATCACCAATTTGGAATCTCCAAAGATCTCGACTTCAGCCCCAGCTTCCAGGAGTAACTTCATTCCCTTGCAGATCGCTTCATACTCAGCCACGTTGTTGGTGCAGGGGTCAGCCAACTTGATAGAGAAGGAGTATGTTGCCCCCCGAGGCGACACGAGTAGCACGCCAATGCCGCAACCATCCTCACAAACCGATCCGTCGAAAAACATAGCCCATGCACGCACCGATAGTGCCGCTACGTCCGTGTTTATTCGTTCGGCAATCAGATCTGCTAGCGCTTGCCCCTTGACTGCCTTTGCCGGTTGATACCGGATCTCAAACTCCGATAGTGCAAACATCCATTTGCCGAGTCGGCCTTTTAATACAGGAGCCGACAACATGTGTTTGATGACGTCCGATTTGCATATAACGATGATATCGGCTGACACAAGGATGTGTTGGATCTTGGTGCAGGTGAAGAACAGACAGATGCACAACTTCTCAATTTCAGGATACCTTGTTTCTGCATCCAACATCCTTCTACTGAGGTAAAAACCACTTTTTCTAGGCCATCATAAACCTGCACCACCACTGACGCGATGGAGGTGTCAGCCACTGACAAGTAAATATAGAATGGCCTGTCCTGCCGCGGCGGAACTAACACGGGTGGCTTGGTCAAGTATTCCTTAATATCGTCAAAGGCCTGCTGTTGCTCTGCCCCCAGCGGAACTCTTCATCGGGCTTGATTTTGACCAAGCCCATAAACGGCTCAATTCGCCCAGACAGGTTGGAGATGAACCTTCTGACGAAATTAATTTTGCCGATGAGACATTGGAGCTCCTTCTTTGTGGTGGGCGGCTTCATCGTTCGCTGCCTCTTGACTTTTTAGGCCGATCTCAATCCCACGCTCGTGGACCAAGAATCCTAGGAACTGACCGGCCGTCACACCGAAGGCGCACTTCTTCGGATTCATTCTCAGTCCGAACTTCCGAGTTCGGTCCAGGACTCGTCGCAAATCCTCTAAGTGTCCGTCCGTCGCAACAGACTTTACCACCACGTCGTCGATGTAAATCTCCACCAATTTGCCAATTAAGTCATGGAAGATGTAGTTCATGGCCCTTTGGTATGTCGCGCCGGCGTTCTTCATCCAAACGTCATGACCACATATTCAAACAAGCCTCCGAGCCTGACACTCGAATGCAGTCTTGTGTATATCCTCCGAGCCATGAAAATTTGGTTGTAGCCGCATTGCCATCCATGAAACTCAATATTTTATGACCAGCATTTGCATTGATCGGGGTTTCTGCCATCGGATACTCGTCCTTCGGAGTAGCGCTGTTAAGGTTCCGAAAATCTATGGCTACGCCATCGGCCGTCCTTTCTCCACACACAACATTGGAAATCCATTCAGCTGCATGGCCCGATGAATCCGGGTCGCATCTTCTTGATTTCCTTCTTGACTTCTTCCAAGACTTCGGCCTTCATCCGTCGTGCTCGCTGCTGGAACAGGCCGAAATCCTTTCTTCGAGAGGGAGCTTGCTCAATGATGCTCTGTCTAACCGGGCATCTCTGTATAATCCCGGGCAAAACAACTGGGTACTCTTTTGGGGGCTATCATCAGGCCCCTGTGTGGGTCTAATTTTTTTTGATAAATGTTGGTCGTGGCTTGTCCCCAGGACCAATATCAATCTCTTCTAGTTCGTCCGCTGATGTAAACCCATAACCCAGCTTTCCATCGCTTGCCGGGTCAATGTTGAATACCGGCAAAGCGTATGTTGAGGATAGTGCTGGCCGATTGCTAAAATCGGCCTCCTTTCCCATCACGATGCTTGATGAGGGTTTACAACTTCTCGGTCTCTTATTATGGTGACGCGACTCGACGGGTGCATGTTCACCATGTCTTGGGTCATAAATCTCTGACGAGATCCTAAATACTGTGTTTGTACCAGCCGATGTCTGCATCGGCATCGCCGATGCCTGTGCATCGGCTTTCGCCTGTTTTGGGCGCCATACTTTCTTTGGTGGGCGCGCCTTCGTCTCCAATGTTTGCTGGATTTTCACGGCCAGATCGGGCCGTGCTCTTCTCAACGTGTACGTACTGTGCCTCGGCTTCTTCCAGGTTTCGCAGCCGCTGCACTCTTCGAGAATGGCTGAGTCCATCGGGGCACCACCTTGGCCGGTGATACCTATCTTCTTCTCCATCTGACTCCTCGAAGTCTTCTTTTGAGATGACTCAGCTCGCTTGTTAATAGGTGGGAGAGGTCCTAGACGCTCGAACACCGAAACTTCGTTTGTCCTTCTCCTCGCTGTTTGCACTCTGGCGGTTCTCGATTGTTGGCAATCGGCTCATTCTGAGTCCCAGCAATGTTTGAAGAAGGGACAGTTCTGCTTATCCACGTTGTCTTGCTCCCTTGACCTCCCTCCGGCGTGGCGTTCGTGTCGTTGTTTGTCATGCCGACGATACCTCCTTTTCCGCATCGGACCGATATTTTTCATCGTCTTCGTCGCTTGTCGCGTCGGTCATACTTCTGCATTTTTTTTGAGGAGATGCACGGAGAGTGGCGATACCGTATGCTTCTCACCTCCTCCTCGGTTAGGTACCGTCTATCATCATCTTGGGGCCGGTCGCGTGGAACGCCTCCTCTTTATTCTTGCCAAGAGAGTGGCTGCTCTCCTTTGTCGCTATGGCGTTCACCAGGCTGCCATGTTGACACTAAAGGAGAACCCTGGCTCCCTTATAGAGTGGCTGAGATCTACCGTATTGACGCCATGCGACGGACACGTGTTTCCTTTGAGCTTGATGTTGTGAGAACGGGTTGTCTCAGAGGAGCCGATGAGCTTCGGCTTCAAGATGGCCTTCACTCATCGTATTTCTTCTTGTGCTCCGCAGGGAGATCCTTGTAGGTGATTTGCTCCTCTGCCATCTCGGATGTCGATGTTGACGTGGATGTTGCGAAGGTGGTCCCACGGGCGTGCGAAATGTGTTACCCTCCAAAACCCACCGACGGGCGTGGGCTGAGCAACACGAAGAGCGGAAGCTCCCGGCCGCTTAGTGGACCCCGGCACTTTGCGTCGTCTGCAAATCTTCTAGCCACGTCCTGGCGGTTGCTAGGGCGTGCCACTGAGACCCGATCAGGAAGGTGTTAGAGTGCTTCGATTGTTCCCGCATGGTAGACACGTAAACATTAAATACGAGCCCTATCGGCTCTCGGGTTTCCCTGTGGATCGGCTCAAGGAGCCGATCGCCCCATGTTTCACGTTGGATTTACAATGGCATGGGGATCCTGCTTGATCAGGACAAAGCTAAAACGATCCACGATTTAGGTTTTCACCGCATAACCGGAACGTCCTACGTGTGATCGGGCCTAGCACTACGGAAGATGATGCAAACTACCCCCTAAGAGGCCTAAAACCAACATAACGTCGATTCCCGGAACATCCCTCGCAGGACGGTGAACAACATCTAACGCACTACCGGATCCTCCGACCCCAGCGTAAGGCCTAACTATGCAGATAAACTAATCCTGCGGAGCAAGGAGCAACTATAACCGATCGGATCTACTAAGTAACGAACAAGCAAGATGCCCTTACTGCGGATAGACGTGGGGCAGCTAGGTGTCGAGGACGGCATGCGGATATGCACGTGAAAGCATCAATGCAAGCCCCTAAACACCTAAGGATAAATAGCTGCTCGCCATCAACAAGGCTTCAAGAGACAAGGTTGATAAATGTCTGCCTAGATCGCTAGATGCGATCTAGGCAGCATGGTTACCCGGAGAAACCCTCGAAAAGGGGTGGCGATGCGCCTGATTTGTGTTGGTTGAACGATGATTGTCCTCCTTTTCCGATAACCCTAGATACATATTTATAGTCCAAGGGACTTTCTAATTGAAGCGTGCACCTAACCGTGCACGGGCCAGACTCTATCTTTGATCTAAATTACCTTGCGATCTATTACAGTACACTGGTTTAGCCCAAACTCCTAGCGCAAGTCCGCTTTGAAGATGCTCCACGTGTACGTCCCTCAAGCCCATCTTCACTTACGGCCCATCTCCTGATTTGGCCAAAATCGGGTGGTAACAGATACTGAGAATATTTACGCAGCATTGATTTCTGTCGGATAGCCTCACTTACCACAAGCACCAAAGAAAAAATGCGCGAAAGAACTATAAAAACTAACTAAATATTACATCAGCTGCAAGGCATTGAAAAAATATTACAGAACCCAAAGAAATTGAATGGTAATTAAACCTAGCAATACAATGAAGCGATCCGGCAATCTTTTAAGTTGTCCATGCAGCACCTATATCTGAAACAAAGACATTACAAGTTAAGACAGCAACAATGGAAAGGCAAAGACACTCCAATATTGTTTGCCAAAGAATTTGAACTCATCATTTCGTCGTTATAACAAGATCATTGTAATGCGCACAATAAGCAAACAAAGAGTGCATGCCGCATACCAACAGCCAATATAACGAGCATGTTAGAATGAAACAGAGACTTACTACTGTCGAGTCCCATGCAAACCAACATGTTCAGGGAGTACAAAATTGGCATGAACAACATAGTAGCAGGCTATAAATTTTGTAACAACGAGAGCAAGATGAAGTTATGAAGGCTACATCTACAGAGCAGGGAATGTAAACCAAAAATAGAAGTTACGATGGCAGAAGCTAAAGAGGAGGGAATGTGAACCAACATGTGCCAAGTGCAATTACTTCATTTTGGCCGTGAACTAAATAATACTCCTGAACTTATAGTGAAGGGGATGCAAATCAAGATGTTTCGGGATATAAACTTGTAATGAGCAACACATAGAGGATAGTTAATGCTGGAGCTTAGGATGGACCAGATACAGAATATAGTGGGATCACCTGTGAACTTGTATAAGAGGGAATGCAAACCAATATGTTCAGCTTTCCATATGTGAGCGTCATGCCAAGTCAGAGAAACAAGTCAATAATGCAGCTTTTGAAGAACAAGATGGCACGCAAAATTATTATCTAGTAGTATGACAAGTTTATTTGTACTACAGGCTAGATAGCAGAGTGATAGCATGCCAAACTAAGTCCTTACTTTGTTAGCTTACAATGAGCTAGATACAAAACAATGGCATCACCTGTAGTACAGGGAATGCAAGCCAACATGTTCATGGAGTAAAAAATTGGCACAAACAACATAGTAGCAGGCCATAATTTTTGTAACAACGACTGAGCAAGATAAAGTTATGATGGCTAGATCTACAGAGCAGGAATGTAAACCAAATATAGAAGTTACGATGCCAAAAGCTATAGAGCAGGGAATGCGAACCAACATGTGCAATTACTTAAAATTGGCCATGAACTAAATAATAGCAGGATGTTACTATAATACCTATAATTTTTGTAACAACGACTGAGCAAGATAGAAGTTATGATGGATACATCTACAGAGCAGGGAATGCAAACCAAAATGTTCAATCGCTTAAAGTTAGCAATGAAGTAGAAAATAGCAAGGTGTTACGGTCATAGCTAGGAATGAACTAAAAGAGCTTCAGACAAACAAGCATCTGAACCCAGAACATGGCGCTAAAACAAGGGACTTACATTAGGAGAAGCACTCTGTGGGAGTCACAGCAGATCTTCCTGGGGTTGATAGATCCGGTGATGAAGTACGCTACATGTGCTACTTGGGGTTGGAGAGACGGCCATTACACTTCATGGTTACTCATCTCATCTGCAAAAACGTAACGCGCGTCGTTAGCACAAACAGGTTCCCCCAAGATTAAACAAGAACTTGGGCAAGCAATAGAAAAGCGAGAGTAGAAGAGTTTAGATCATGCACGCGCCGGTGAAGCAGATCCGGTTCATGCATGGTGTCGGTGAGCAAGATCCGATGCGGTGGACGACGGATCCGGCGAAGCGGCTCCGGTGGGGTGGACGATGCCGCAGCGAAGCGACTGCTACTGCTGGATGAGCATATGGTTTCGAGGTTCGGCGGGGATGATCCGGTCCGGTTGATGACGGCGTCGATGAAGCGGCTCCGGCAGGCAGCCGGATGACGAGGATCGCGAGGCCTCGGGTAGGCCAGGGAAGTCCGGCGGGGATGTTCCGGTGCGGTGGTCGTGGAGGTGGGAGAGAGAGGGACTTGGGAAGTTCCGGTGGGTGGTCTCAGAGGAGAGAGTGAGGGAAATGAATTTTTTTTCGGGGAGTTTCCGGAGCTAGGGAGGTGGTGATCGAAAAAAATGACGGGTAGACCCCCCACCAACCGACTTATACATGGACATTGTTGTCATCTTTACGAGGGTAGAATGGGAAGTTAGAAGCGTGTGAAATATTTGTATTTTTCGGGCGGGAAGTTTTGCCGCTGGAATGAGATTTCGAATGTGGCTACAGTCCAAGTAATACAAAAATATGAGACCGTACTAGTACGGCCAAATGTCACATCAATTCATCATCACGTTGAAAATCGGTTACGACGATCATAATTATTGGCCGTTGGCACATCAGTTCTCCAACGCTTGATCCAACGGTCAAAGTTCCTTTTTTTAAGAGAACGGTCAAAATTCATTGGATTCGCTCGGGAACTGCGCGCGCCAAAACGAGTCAGACGAAGATGTTTCTAGAGTTCTCACGGACGCGTCTTGGCGATACATTGAATGCAAATCTTGCAAGGTCAAAAAAAATGCAAATCTTGCAGGATCGTATGTGGCTGCTATGAGCTGAAGTACTCCATGAAACCGTGAACATACATGTAGATGGGAATCCCATGTAGACGATCTGAAGAACGACCCGCTGCATCTTTCACAAATCCATCTACATGACATGATAAACTTTAATTAAGAAGCAGCCACGTAACAATTATTGCCCAAAATCTAACGGGTTCGACAATAAGCTGGTAATTCTCTATTATATATAAACACCAAAAAAATATAGCAAGTAAGAAAGGAGTGTCAATGCCACCAGGACTTACAAAAAAAGGGAATTAGCACTTCGTAATCTCTTTGTTTTTACACATACCTTCTGCTCAGGAATCCAGGGCCTAGGGTCACATCAAGTCATAATCAGAAACCAAAGTCGGTTCCCATGTTCTCCAATTCAAAACGCGTACAAAATATTTCAGTGTGTGAAATAATTGTATTCGATAGGCAGGAGGTATATGCTACAGTGTTGAGATTTTGAATTAGAGGGTTGTTAAGCTATTGATTATATGGAGTCGAAATTTGGTAGCATACATAAGTATCTCTGTTCACAACTCGCCTGTACAGAAGCAGGAACAGCTGTTGTGTTGCAGCACAACACAAAGGAGAAGCCACTGTTCCGTTCATTGCACTCAATACAGCGATGAATGAACCAGACCAGTTGACAAGCTTCTAGACCTGGGCTATATGTAGAAAGATGGAAATCAATGGATCACAGAAAATCATCAGTGTCAAGCTTTAATGCACTAGCCAACGCGACCAAAAGTCCGAACTGATGGAAAGGGCTAGGCAATCCACTTTATACATCGCAACATAGTCAAGGCAACAAAAAGTCCAAACTGACAGAAAAGGCTAGACCGGGAGAAGAGAAGAGAAGGTTTGTGAAAGCGATGACTCGAACTTGAGACTATGGGCTCTGATACCACGTCAAGCTTCATCCACGAGCCAACGGAACCACAAGTCAGAACTGATGGAAAGGGCTAGGCAATCCACTTATAATATTAACAATCAGCAGGGTTCCGGTTCAAAAAAATCCACATCACAACAAGGAAACGACCACCAAGATCATAGCAATTGCAGATAAATGCACCTACGAAATATGCTCAGACTAAGGAACCATTTTACAAGACCAAGGTAATGACCTGTCACTGTCCCCGTTCATCTCCAATTATCTAGCAGATACTCTTCTTACTACTTACTAGCATTCCTAACCTGCTCCAGTAGGGCCTCCTTCTGTGCTGCTATCGTTCTAAAATTGTCGACTTCTAGTCTTAGCGCAGCTGATGCAGCTCGTTCTACTTGGATTTGCTCCTTTAGAACTTGAGCATGCAAATACTTTGACTTGGACATGGACTTGCACTTCAGCAGTCCAGCATTCCGTAAGAAAGTGTTTTTGGCAATGCCTTTCTTTTTTATTGCCATAGAAAATGCCTTCACACATTCTTCATCGGTTTTTTCCAGACCGTTTTTACCGGGTTTTGCCATCTCTAATTTCATATCTTCCTGCAAAAAATTCAGTTCGTACACATGTGTAAACATGATAGTTACTACAGAGAAACTTGCTGATAGTAGATTTATCATGTGTATGACCTACTTTTATTCCTACAGTTTGGCATGTCCGATTCACATCACATGAATTTTAATAAACATATATAATATCATATTGACATGTACTTTACTACTCCTACAAGTTGGGATGTGAGTCGTCACAAAATTTCAATCTTTGAGAAGACTTACAAGAACACTCTGTGCGACTTCTCCAATCACTTCAAGTTTGTTCTTCTGGCATGCTTCAAAAATCTCTGGCAGAGTCATCTCTTTGTTTGGTTCCCTTTTACTTGCATTATGTAACATCTGCATTTTAGTACTACCATTTATAAATCGAATAACGTGGTTGAAATGGAGGATCATAATATAAGCTGCACACTGGTGTATATACTCTGCATGATCTTTTACTAAAATATTTCTAAATAGCAGTATAAAACAACATGTCCTTACTTTTTGCCGAATGTGCACTATAAGGTTACGAGATCCCGTACGGCTAGGTAAAAGTAGTTTACCGCGGTTTTCCTGATTCTGTTTAGCCAAATTCTGCAAAAAGGAGACTAGTGAGACACTGCTATAAATAAGAATCCAAGATGTGATCTAGTCTTAGTCTTACAAATCATACCATATTCTTTGGATCAGACCAGTGCTTCACAAGATCTCCCCACTGTTTGTCAGTCATTTGCTTAAAAGGAGATATAGTTGGAACACTCCCAGTAATCTTTCCAGTGAAGTATTTCTTCTTTAGCCTGCTGCGATACTGGCGCAGACAGTCTGAGAATAGACTGTTGAGAACATGCTTTACTTCCTCTTGGTCCTCATCGAACTCGAACCTTAACTGTTCACAACAATATAAACCGTTGGTGTGATATACATAGATCCAACAACAAGCTAGAAGGAACGGGACGTGCCAATGTGGTATACTAGTATGAGTAACATTACCAAGAGAAAGATGACTTACGTGTAACCTGTGCACTAATTTTTCAAAATGCGCAGAGGTGTCTACGTGCTCTTTCCATGTTGGGAAGATAGGAATTTCATTCCTGACGAAAATTCCTACATCCGATGCTAATTTACAAGATTCTTCTGGGTCCAGTGGCCTTCTGCCACCTACGATAGATGAAAGGCGAAATCTTGATTCCATCCCAGCAAGCTTAGCTACGAACATTTTCCCTACTGTTGGGCCCCTCGTTTTTCTTGATCGTGGTGCAACTACAAAGTTAAGCATTACATCAAGCTATCAAGGTAGGTATATATATATATATATATCTCTATAAAGTATAACTTTATAACGGAGAATGAAACTATAAGCATTGGAAAATGTACCTTCTTCGGTGTGGGGCTCATCCTCAGGGGAGTTGTCTATGGCAGGACTAATATGGGTCAGTGGGAGATCATCAACAGTTTGTTGATGTTGTGCTAGCAGTGTTTGGCCAGTTGTGGTTGTGTCAGCTGGGACTGGTACAGTGTGTCCTTGGGCAGTATTTCCTACCACAGCTACTGCTGATCCCAATTGTGGCTGAGAAGTTGCCGTGGAAACTTGTTCTGCTGCCAATTGTTGTTGAGAAGTTGCTGTGGAAACTGGTTCTGCTGCCAATTGTGGCTGAGAAGTTGCTGTGGAAACTGGTTCTGCTGCCGATTGTCGCTGGTTGACTGGATTGGTAACAGTGGCTGATTCAACCGCTTGGGGTGTTCACCACGTTTTTATTTCAGTACTCTTAGAATTTTCGTTATTTTCTTCAACTGGTGCCATGAATCGCTGAGACTGTCTAGTAGCAGAAGCAGGTTTCTTTTTTGGTTGCAGCTGTTCTATCACCGATTCAGGTGCCTGTTGATTGGTCTTCCTCTCATTGGTGGTTCCTGCGAAATTCTTACTTGAAGCTGCAGATTCCTAGCACACATAAACGATATTTCAGTCTACAGAAGTCCCATATATGATGATATGCAAATGGAATAGAATGAAGAACAGTAAAGGATGACGTGCATGCTGAAACATATATATGATGCATTAAGGAGACCTAGAGGTGGCATGTGAACATGTTTGGTGGGATTCAGGATACAAGTATACAACACATGGAAGTTGCAACAGATATCTCAAAGTAAAAAACAGAAATCACCTGGTGGGGTTGAGGAGAATGGTCAGGCAAGGCATCTTCCTGAGTCAGCTCTCCAAGAGGCTCAGCATGATCAAATTGTGAATCATAACATTGTTCTTTATCTTTGGGGAGGGGAAAGGGTTCTTCTCCGATTTTGTTCAGGTTTGCACTAGAGGCAATAGCGTTACACATGTTTGTGCCCACACGGCTTGCATATCTTATACATATATTCCGTATCCGTTTCTCTTTTAATTCATTCTTCTGTATTGCAATAATATCTAGCATGCATTACAAAAAAAATGCTAATGAGATGGCGGTGCAAGTAAGCAAAAAAATACTTTTCGAAATCACATGCATAACGAATGCGGCCATATCAACCTTCTTGGAAGTGGGCGCGTGTACGCTTTGGTTTCCAGCCGTGGAACATCATGGAGGCGCTTTCTGTACCCATCTCTCCAGTCCGGTGGACGGAAGGAGTCGGGGATTAAGATACGAGAACCCGGCGATGGTGACTGTCGCTGACAAGGCGGCGGTGGAAGTCGGCTACGGAGGAGCTCGTATGGTACAGTGGTCGTCGGTGGGGGTGGGGGAGGTGGAAGCTACTCCGGCTTGCTAAAAAAAGGGAGACGGCGGAACGTCGTCGGTCACTACGGTGGCCGATGAGAAGGCAGTAGTGCTGGTGTGGGAGTGGGACAGTGGGCCGGCGCCGGCGTGTGAGATGATCCGGTGGGTCATGCAGGGTGGAAGCGTGAGAGAGAGATGCGGGGTTCGGCGCCGCCGGTGATAGGTCTGAATTGAGCGGTCCGGGGGGATAAGATCGACACTGTACTTATTTCACATCGCTTTGAATTTTGGAAGGGGGGGATTTGGCGGGAATTTTGGGGGAGAGTTGAAATTATTACTGGTTGCTGGAAAACATGGAACCCTAGCCTACGAAATCCCAAGTCGAAGCTGAGGGCCCTTTTGTGGCTTTTTGGCTTTTGGATTTTGGAAGCCAAAAGAATATAATATTTGTTTTTGGCTTCCAAAATCCAAAAGCCAAAAAGGAAAAAAAGCCACAACAAAAGGGCCCTGAGTATGTTCGGGTTCAAGGGGATATGCTTGTTGGTTCTTGGGTGCATATGATCTCTTTATTTCGAAATTCATCTTCTATACATTTTGAAATGTCAAAAAAGAATAAAACGAAAAATGCATGTGTACTTCTTCGCTTGCTTTATACACATAAAATATTTCAATGGAAAATCGAATAGTAATTTGGGCTATGTAAAAAAGAGTTACTCCGTAAAAAAATTGTGCTAACCATAAGGCTTTTTATGAGACATGTTTTCTCTCTTTTTTTACATCGACCATGAAAAAAACTTGTTTTTTTACATCAACCATGAAAAATACTTTTTTTACATCGACCATGAAAAATACTAGGAATTTGCTAAGAGCATCCACAACGTGTAGCCAAAAGTGGTTCCATATTTGATTTTTGGCTTTTGAACTAGTTCCATACATTGTAGAGGTAGTTCCAAAACCAGAAAAACAGGGAACCGGAGCAAGTAGGTGCTCCGATGCCAAATTTCACTTTTGGCATTTGGAACTAGTTCCCTACATTGTGAGAGTAGTTCCATATTGGCTTTATGTGTTGTTTTAGCTTGATGGCGGGACCCACGTTATAAATATTTGGAACCACTACATTGTGGAGCTATTGCTATATTTCACACCAAAGCCAAATTCACCATCGTATCAGATTTGGCAATAGCAACATTGTGGATAGCCTAAAGTTATATTTTCCATCTTGTACACAATTAAAAATATCTTTAAAACAAACAAATCTCTAATGTCTAGGTGTACCATCTCTACTAGTACTAGTATATATACACGTGCCTTGCACGTGAGGGCTCTTTTTTTTAGTGAAACAACTTCGACGCAATAAGAATTCGATCTTTTTTTTAACAAAGGAGGGGGGCCCAAGGGCTTGGATACCATTAAGTGCAACAGAGGGGTACATATTACAGATTGCAGTCAATAGTCACTTGGGTTGAAAGCCAATGCAAGCCCGCCTACATGATAGCAGGATTTTGTGAAGCTTTTTAACTTAATTGGTCAAACATGCGAAGCATGTGCCATTTACTTGTACAACTTTATCGGAAAAAAATACTTGTACAAGCTAGTTCCCCTAAGTACTACCAGCACATAAGTAAACAAAAGAACCAGGGACATCATCAACTGAAAACAACAATCTATTCATATAGCGGCTCTTGCATCACCCTTTGAAAATCATCTACCTGCAAAGATGAGTGCAGAGTTTCTGCTCGTGCTTTCACCTGTTCCAAGATCGTCCAGTTGATCTCATGGACATCTGCATCAGCCAAAGCGGTAACCAAGTTGCCAGCCACTAGCTTCTGCAGATCAGCAACAGCATGTAGGCCATCTTGAATTGTAGAATTCCATCCTCGGTTCATTTCTTTGTTCCGCCAAGTGGCCACATCCAAGTCCTTTTGAAGACGCCTAATCTTAGCTTCCCCAGTGCCACATCCTTCTGTTTTGTTCCTACAAACGTTTGCATCACTGGAACTCTGGACATCTGTGCTACAATGCTGCTTGGCAGGGACATGAGCAGTCACTTGCTTCTGCGATTTGCCATGCATAAAATCAATCAGCAGATTAAAAGGAAATATGTTGGTTGATTCATGTCACCACTTTCAGCAACCCATGAGTTTCTAAACCTTAAATGGAGTCTAAAACATTGCAATAAAAGGGTGGGTGCATCATTTGGATGCAGAGGCCGGGGCGACCCTATTTTCAAGAAAAAATTAGGAAATCTGAAATCTATATCTATATCTCTACCATCTATACCACTCCACTCCTGTTGACAGTTTGATCTCTTTCAGTACATTAGATTATGTCATGTTTAAAACACTATTATAAAATTACCTCCTTAATGTTGAGCTCAGGAGGATCCAGATGTGCTGATCCTAGGCGGCCCCTCAAATGATTGCTTGCTAGAACAATAGGACCAAATCCCGCCTCCTTTCTACCAATGTCTGCATCACTGGCGCGCTCACTGTCTTTGTTAGGAACATGAGCAGTGGCTAGCTGCTGCAAATCAAAGTTCATCAAATCAATCAGCAAACAACACATATGAAATTTGAGCAGTGCGGCTAAATACCTTCTTCAGCAGCTGCCCCACGGAATCGTCCTTTTGGCGGCACATCACACGTGTGAAAAATCTCGGCAACGACTTGGGGTGCGGTGATTTTGTCCCATTCCACAGTATGCCGAGCTTGGCTGCAATTATCATATTCTGCAAGATATTTTGCCTCCGAGATTCTTCGTAGGCATTCTCGAGGGGAATATCTAGCAGGCATTACAAAAAAAACAGATGCTAATAACAAGCAGTGGAAGCAAGCAATAAACTAGTCTCGGAAATCAAATACATAACAAAAGCTGCCGGACAAAGTGTTCAACCTTGGTCGACTGGGGAGGTGGCGCGTTGGCCGTTCGGTTTGGTTCGGTGGATCATGGTGGCGCTTTGTGTACCGATCTCGCCGGCCGGTAAGATGAACCAGTGAGTCGGGGAAGCAGATCCGACGAAGCGGACGGAGTGTGGTTGACGGCGTCGCTGAGCTGGCTCCGGCGCGGTGGATGTCGGCTACGGATGGAGGACTGAGAGGGAGCGAGACGGACTAGGTGCGAGGTAGGGAGAGAGGCCCTTGCTTGTCCGTGGGTGGGGCTGGATATAGGGGAAATGAAAGCCTTAGAAGATAGCATCCTGCTAATTTATGGTGCTGAACTAGAAAATCCCGCCAATATATGGTGCTGAATTGCGGGCGGCTCATAGCTTGTGCACAAATAAAATGGGAAAATCCAAAAAATGTAGTTCAACAAAAAAAAACTCTAGTAGGCAAAGTCGCTAGCTCGCCATGAGAAGATGCACTCCGCCAAAAAAATGTCATGACAAGCTAGTTTGCTATGGATCTTGCATTAACCCTGCTCGATAAAATGGTGGGCAAAAAAAGACAAGCTAAATCAAAAATAATGGTGGTAGAAAGATGTAACTCTCAAATGTAAACTCTACTAAACAGGGCCAGCTCAAAAATATGCCTCATATTATTAGTACTTCCTCCGGTCCATATTAACTGCCACTAACATACATCGAGAAACAAAAAAGAGAAATCTGTCATGAATAGTTCCCGAATTCAAATCTGAGTTTCTCTGTAGACTATTCCCATCTGAGTTTCTCTTTTTTGTTTCTCGATGTATGTTTCGAATTTTGATCTGAAATTTTTAGGGGTTATCTTAATATGAGCTGTGAACGTGCATGATTTGTTTCAGATTTTTTCGCAATGTTTAAATTTGGATTTAGGCCGCATGTCACCTCGCTACCGCTCGAGAAATGGAGCCCCTCTCCGCTGGGCTCCATAAAAGCTTCACTGCTCGTGTCAGACTGTTGAAGACACTGGCAAGTGCATGTCAGGGGGACAGAGAATAAATTTCGTCCACGCGTCGGCGCGTGCTGTCTACCCCAAACCCTAAACTCTGTCTTTATGAAGTCAAGCATGCATGAAGAGAAGTGGTTTTTGGTTTCAAACATGGAAATTTCAAAAACCCTCTCAAGAGCTACATTTTGGAGTGACTAATTTTTCATATTCATGATTTAAACTTGTTTAAATGGGCATAAAAATAGGCATAAAATTCAAAATAAATCAAAATAAATGAAAAACCAAGGCACATAGTCTTCTTATGTCATATAGTAAGCATTCAATTAAGTTGATAAACAAGGTCTAGACATATTCAAACCAGAAAAATCATGTATCTACCCCTAACCCTAAACTCTGTCTTATGAAGTCAAGCATGAAGAGATGTGGTTTTTGGTTTCAAACATGGAAATTTCGAAAACCCTCCCAAGAGCTTCATTTTGGAGTGACTAAGAAGCATACATGCTTACTTTTTTATATTCATGTTTTAAACTTGTTCAAATCTTGGTCAAACCTAGGATTTGACCAAGATTCAAATGGGCATAAAAATTCAAAAAATGAAGAAAAAAATGAAAAACCAAGGTCTTCTTATGTCATATAGTAAGCATTCAATTAAGTTGATAAACAAGGTCTAGACGTATTAAACCTGAAAAATCATGTATCTACCCCCTAACCCTAAACTCTGTCTTATGAAGTCAAGCATGCATGGTGAAGAGAAGTGGTTTTTGGTTTCAAACATGGAAATTTTAAAAACCCTCCCAAGAGCTTCATTTTGGGGTGACTAAGAAGGATACATGATTACTTTGTCATATTCATGTCTTAAACTTGTTTAAGTCATGGTCAAACCTAGGATTTGACCAAGATTCAAATGGGCATAAGAATTCAAAAAAAAAAAGCACATAGTCTGTGTATGTCATATAGTAAGCATTCAAGTTGATAAACAAGGTCTAGACATATTCAAACCAGAAAAATCATGGAAATTTCAAAAACCTCCCACGAGCTTCATTTTGGAGTGACTAAGAAGGATCGATGCAGGTTACTTTTCATATTATTCATGTTTTAAACTTGTTTAAATCTTGGTCAAACCTAGGATTTGACCAAGATTCAACAAATGGGGATAAAAAAATGAAAACCCAATGCACATAGTCTTCTTATGTCATATAATAAGCATACAATTAAGTTGATAAACAAGGTCTAGACATATTCAAACCAGAAAAATCATGTATGTGGCTACCCCTAACCCTAAACTCTGTCTTATGAAGTCAAGCATGAAGAGATGTGGTTTTTGGTTTCAAACATGGAAATTTCAAAAACCCCTCCAAGAGCTTCATTTTGGAGTGACTAAGAAGCATACATGCTTACCTTTTCATATTCATGTTTTAAACTTGTTCAAATCTTGGTCAAACCTAGGATTTGACAAAGATTCAAATGGGCATAAAAATTCAAATAAAATGAATACCAAGGTCTTCTTATGTCATATAGTATGTGCGCATTCACTTAAGTTGATAAACAAGGTCTAGACATATTAAACCTGAAAAATCATGCATGTATCTACCCCTAACCCTAAACTCTGTCTTATAAAGTCAAGCATGCATGGTGAAGATAAGTGGTTTTTGGTTTCAAACATGGAAATTTCAAAAACCCTCCTAATTAAGAGCTTCATTTTGGAGTGACTAAGAAGGATACATGCTTACTTTTACATATTCATGTTTTAAACTTGTTTAAGTCGTGGTCAAACCTAGGATTTGACCAAGATTTAAATGGGCATAAAAATTCAAAAACAAAATCAAAAACCAAAGCAAGTCTTTGCATGTCATATAGTAAGCATTCAAGTTGATAAACAAGGTCTAGACATATTCAAACCAGAAAATCATGTATATATCTACCCCTAACCCTAAACTCTATCTTTATGAAGTCAAGCATGCATGAAGAGAAGTGGTTTTAGGTTTCAAACATGGAAATTTCAAAAACCATCCCAAGAGCTACATTTTGGAGTGACTAAGAAGGATAGATGCTTAATTTTGCATATTCATGATTTAAACTTGTTCAAATCTTGGTCAAAACTATGATTTGACCAAGATTCAAATGGGCATTAAAAAAATAGAAAAATGAAAAACCAAAGCACATAATCTTCTTATGTCATATAGTAAGCATTAAAGTTGATAAACACAAGGTCTAGACATATTCAAACCATACAAATCATGTATCTACCCCTAACCCTAAACTCTGTCTTATGAAGTCAAGCATGAAGAGATGTGGTTTTTGGTTTCAAACATGGAAATTTCAAATACCCTTCCAAGAGCTTCATTTTGGAGTGACTAAGAAGCATACATGCTTACCTTTTCATATTCATGTTTTAAACTTGTTCAAATCTTGGTCAAACCTAGGATTTGACCAAGATTCAAATGGGCATAAAAATTCAAAAAAAATGAATACCAAGATCTTCTTATGTCATATAGTATGCGCGCAATCAATTAAGTTGATAAACAAGGTATAGACATATTAAACCTGAAAATCATGTATCTACCCCTAACCCTAAACTCTGTCTTATAAAGTCAAGCATGCATGGTGAAGATAAGTGGTTTTTGGTTTCAAACATGGAAATTTCAAAAACCCTCCTAATTAAGAGCTTCATTTTGGAGTGACTAAGAAGGATACATGCTTACTTTTTCATATTCATGTTTTAAACTTGTTTAAATCTTGGTCAAACCTAGGAAAATCATAAATATATCTACCCCTAACCCTAAACTCTGTCTTATGAAGTCAATCATGAAGAGAAGTGGTTTTGGGTTTCCTACATGGAAATTTCAAAAACCTCCCAAAAAATTCATTTTAGAGTGACTAAGAACGATACATGCTTCCCTTTTCATTTTCATGTTTTAAACTTGTTTAAATTATCTTGGTCAAATCTAGGATTTGACAAGATTCAAATGGGCATCAAAATAAAAAAATCAGAAAAATGAAAAACCAAAGCACATAGTTTTCTTATGTCATATAGTAAGCATTAAAGTTGACAAACAAGGTCTAGACATATTCAAACCAGACAAATCATGTATCTACCCCCTAACCCCTAAACTATGTCTTATGAAGTCAAACATGTGAAGAGAAGTGGTTTTGGGTTTCAAACATGGAAATTTCAAATACCCTTCCAAGAGCTTCATTTTGGAGTGACTAAGAAGCATACATGCTTACCTTTTCATATTCATGTTTAAACTTGTTCAAATCTTGGTCAAACCTAGGATTTGACCAAGATTCAAATGGGCATCAAAAATAAAAAATTAGAAAAATGAAAAACCAAAGCACATAGTTTTCTTATGTTATATAGTAAGCATTCAAGTTGATAAACAAGGTCTGGACATATTCAAACCAGAAAAATCATGTATGTGGCTACCCCTAACCCTAAACTCTGTCTTATGAAGTCAAGCATGAAGAGATGTGGTTTTTGGTTTCAAACATGGAAATTTCGAAAACCCTTCCAAGAGCTTCATTTTGGAGTGACTATTTAAGAAGCATACATGCTTACCTTTTCATATTCATGTTTTAAACTTGTTCAGATCTTGGTCAAACCTTGGATTTGACCAAGATTCAAATGGGCATAAAAATTCAAAAAAAAATGAATACCAAGATCTTCTTATGTCATATAGTATGTGCGCATTCAATTAAATTGATAAACAAGGTCTAGACATATTAAACCTGAAAAATCATGTATCTACCCCTAACCCTAAACTCTGTCTTATAAAATCAAGCATGCATGGTGAAGATAAGTGGTTTTTGGTTTCAAACATGGAACTTTCAAAAACCCTCCTAATTAAGAGCTTCATTTTGGAGTGACTAAGAAGGATACATGCTTACTTTTTCATATTCATGTTTTAAACTTGTTTAAATCTTGGTCAAACCTAGGAAAATCATGTATATATCTACCCCTAACCCTAAACTCTGTCTTATGAAGTCAATAATGAAGAGAAGTGGTTTTGGGTTTCCTACATGGAAATTTCAAAAACCTCCCAAAAACTTCATTTTAGAGTGACTAAGAACGATACATGCTTCCCTTTTCATTTTCATGTTTTAAACTTGTTTAAATTATCTTGGTCAAATCTAGGATTTGACAAGATTCAATGCAAATGGGGGCATCAAAATAAAAAAATCAGAAAAATGAAAAACCAAAGCACATAGTTTTCTTATGTCATATAGTAAGCATTAAAGTTGACAAACAAGGTCTAGACATATTCAAACCAGACAAATCATGTATCTATACTCCCTAACCCCTAAACTATGTCTTATGAAGTCAAGCATGAAGAGAAGTGGTTTTGGGTTTCAAACATGGAAATTTCAAAAACCTCCCAGAAGCTTCATTTTAGAGTGACTAAGATGGATACATGCTTCCCTTTTCATTTTCATGCTTTAAACTTGTTTAAATTATCTTGGTCAAATCTAGGATTTGACAAGATTCAAATGGGCATCAAAATAAAAAAATCAGAAAAATGAAAAACCAAAGCACATAGTTTTCTTATGTCATATAGTAAGCATTAAAGTTGACAAACAAGGTCTAGACATATTCAAACCAGACAAATCATGTATCTATACCCCCTAACCCCTAAACTATGTCTTATGAAGTCAAGCATGAAGAGAAGTGGTTTTGGGTTTCAAACATGGAAATTTCAAAAACCTCCCAGAAGCTTCATTTTAGAGTGACTAAGATGGATACATGCTTCCCTTTTCATTTTCATGTTTTAAACTTGTTTAAATTATCTTGGTCAAATCTAGGATTTGACAAGATTCAAATGGGCATCAAAATAAAAAAATCAAAAAAATGAAAAACCAAAGCACATAGTTTTCTTATGTCATATAGTAAGCATTAAAGTTGACAGACAAGTTCTAGACATATTCAAACCAGACAAATCATGTATCTACCCCTAACCCTAAACTATGTCTTATGAAGTCAAGCATGAATAGAAGTCGTTTTGGGTTTCAAACATGGAAATTTCAAGAACATCCCAAAAGCTTCATTTTAGAGTGACTAAGAAGGATCCATGATTACCTTTTCATTTTCATGTTATAAACTTGTTTAAATCTTGGTCAAACCTAGGATTTGACCAAGATTCAAATGGACACAAAATTTAAAAAATCAGAAATATGAAAACCAAAGTACATAGTCTTCTTATGTCATATCGTAAGCATTCAAGTTGATAAACTCGGTCTTATGAAGTCTAGCATGAAGAGAAGTCGTTTTGGGTTTCAAACGTTTAAGCCAAAAGCCCCATTTCAAATATTTCAAACTTATTCAAATTTGGTTCAAATTTGAAAGACATACAAGTTATAGCACACATAGTGCATACATGTTCACACATACTGCACTAGATGCTAACCCTACAGTTTAGGGGCGGACCTAGGATAAATTTTTAGAGGGGGCAAACATATGATAAGTGATGCAAATATCATATTACAAGGTTTCAGAAAATTGAGTGGGGGCAGCTGCCCCCTTGGCTATAGTCTGGATCCGCCCATGCTATAGTTTGAGGCCATTTGGATGACGTCGAAAAAAATCTTTGATTAGAAATGGGGTTGTTCGAACCCCGTAGTTGGATTTTTTTGAACCTTGATCTGTAGTACTGGGCAAAACCCTAGTTTAACCTAGTATATTTAATTATAGATTCGTAGGTCGAATTTTCTACCTTTTTATTATTACTATGCAGCACATATGTGTTTGCCCGTCGAGTGAAACTCGGAGGAAGAGGGATCACTCGGAAGGAGAGAAGAAGGGAGAGCATTATGGTGTCTCCCCTTTTTTGGGTGATGATGTTGACTTTTGTGCAGGGTTTGTCAGTGAGCAGGAGGTGCGAGCGAGCGAGCGAGCGAGCGAGCGAGAATGAGAGAGATTTGTTTTTTTGTGAGAGGGACAACCGAAGGATCTGAAGGACCCAGACTTCCAATACACATCTGATGCGTCTTCTCTTGACAAAGAAAATGGCTGGAGTTTGCGTACCTATTGCACGTGACTTGTCACTGAAGTGTGGGACCTCACGCATGGGCACCACACGTAAGTGACAGACCTGTTGGTGTAAAAAAACTCGGTTGATTAGTATAGTGCATTAGAACAAAGTTTCCTATGGATTCAAGGGTAGGAAATCCAAGTTAACTCATTTACATGACATTATTTTTTCCATTAAGCAAAGTTAACACATCTATCAATTGGTACATTTTGGAGTGACTAAGAAGGATCCAGGCTTACTTATTCGTTTTCACGTGTTAAACTTGTCTAAATCTTGGTCAAACCTAGGATTTGACAGAGATTCAAATGGGCGAAAATTCAAAAAAAACAGAAAAATGAAAAACCAAAGCACATAGTCTTCTTATGTCATATAGTAAGCATTAAAGTTGATAAACAAGGTCTAGACATATTCAAACCAGACAAATCATGTATCTATACCCCCTAACCCCTAAACTATGTCTTATGAAGTCAAGCATGAAGAGAAGTGGTTTTGGGTTTCAAACATGGAAATTTCAAAAACCTCCCAGAAGCTTCATTTTAGAGTGACTAAGATGGATACATGCTTCCCTTTTCATTTTCATGTTTTAAACTTGTTTAAATTATCTTGGTCAAATCTAGGATTTGACAAGATTCAAATGGGCATCAAAATAGAAAAAAATCAGAAAAATGAAAAACCAAAGCACATAGTTTTCTTATGTCATATAGTAAGCATTAAAGTTGACAGACAAGTTCGATCTAGACATATTCAAACCAGACAAATCATGTATCTACCCCTAACCCTAAACTATGTCTTATGAAGTCAAGAATGAATAGAAGTCGTTTTGGGTTTCAAACATGGAAATTTCAAGAACATCCCAAAAGCTTCATTTTAGAGTGACTAAGAAGGATCCATGATTACCTTTTCATTTTCATGTTATAAACTTGTTTAAATCTTGGTCAAACCTAGGATTTGACCAAGATTCAAATGGACACAAAATTTAAAAAATCAGAAATATGAAAACCAAAGTACATAGTCTTCTTATGTCATATCGTAAGCATTCAAGTTGATAAACAAGGTCTAGAGATATTCAAACCATACAAATCATGTATCTACCCTTAACCCCTAAACTATGTCTTATGAAGTCAAGCATGAAGAGAAGTGGTTTTGGGTTTCAAACATGGAAATTTCAAAAACCTCCCAGAAGCTTCATTTTAGAGTGACTAAGAAGGATCCTTAGATTTTTCATTTCTGAAACAAATTTAAATCTTGGTTTGACCAAGATTCAGGGATAAAAAAAAAAAATTAGAAAAGAAAACCCAAAGACATAGTCTTCTTATGAGAAACTCAATTCGGCTCCCGGGTGCGTATGATCCCTCTACCATCAAAACATATTTCCAAGTGTTAAAAAAATTTGACAAAAAAATTTACATGTACATCTCCATAATATATGTGTATTTGTCAAGTTTCACGAAAAAATAATATTTTATAGTCTAAGCGAAAAAGAGAAAATTTATCTTGTGACAAGTCTTTGTTTCAGCACCGAATTTTGTCTTTTTTACACACGCCACATGACATGTCGATTTTTCCTGAAACGACTTTGTAAGCGCGTAGCACATGAAGATGTACGTGCGAAATTTTTGTTTCAATTTTTTTGACATTTTAAAATGTGCCTAACATGTATTTCAAAATAAAGGGAGCATACGCTCCCATGTGCCAAAACATCACTCCAGTCTTCTTATGTCATATAATAAGCATTCAAGTTGATAAACAAGGTTTAGACATATTCAAACCAGACAAATCATATATCTACCCCCTAACCCTAAACTCGGTCTTATGAAGTCTAGCATGAAGAGAAGTCGTTTTGGGTTTCAAACGTTTAAGCCAAAAGCCCCATTTCAAATATTTCAAACTTATTCAAATTTGGTTCAAATTTGAAAGACATACAAGTTATAGCACACATAGTGCATACATGTTCACACATACTGCACTAGATGCTAACCCTACAGTTTAGGGGCGGACCTAGGATAAATTTTTAGAGGGGGCAAACATATGATAAGTGATGCAAATATCATATTACAAGGTTTCAGAAAATTGAGTGGGGGCAGCTGCCCCCTTGGCTATAGTCTGGATCCGCCCATGCTATAGTTTGAGGCCATTTGGATGACGTCGAAAAAATCTTTGATTAGAAATGGGGTTGTTCGAACCCCGTAGTTGGATTTTTTTGAACCTTGATCTGTAGTACTGGGCAAAACCCTAGTTTAACCTAGTATATTTAATTATAGATTCGTAGGTCGAATTTTCTACCTTTTTATTATTACTATGCAGCACATATGTGTTTGCCCGTCGAGTGAAACTCGGAGGAAGAGGATCACTCGGAAGGAGAGAAGAAGGAGAGCATTATGGTGTCTCCCCTTTTCGGGTGATGATGTTGACTTTTGTGCAGGGTTTGTCAGTGAGGGGAGAGTGCGCGGCGAGCGAGCGAGTCGAAGCCGAGAATGAGAGAGATTTGTTTTGTGAGAGGGACAACCGAAGGATCCTGAAGGACCCAGAGACTTCCATCGCATCGATGCGTCTTCTCTTGACAAAGAAAATGGCTGGGAGTTTGCGTACCTATTGCACGTGACTGTGCTCACTGAAGTGTGGGACCTCACGCATGGGCACACGTAAGTGACAGACCTGTTGGTGTAAAAAAACTCGGTTGATTAGTATAGTGCATTAGAACAAAGTTTCCTATGGATTCAAGGGTAGGAAATCCAAGTTAACTCATTTACATGACATTATTTTTTCCATTAAGCAAAGTTAACACATCTATCAATTGGTACATTTTGGAGTGACTAAGAAGGATCCAGGCTTACTTATTCGTTTTCACGTGTTAAACTTGTCTAAATCTTGGTCAAACCTAAGATTTGACAAGATTCAAAAAAAAAAACAGAAAAATGAAAAACCAAAGCACATAGTCTTCTTATGTCATATAGTAAGCATTAAAGTTGATAAACAAGGTCTAGACATATTCAAACCATACAAATCATGTATCTACCCCTAACCCTAAACTATGTCTTATGAAGTCAATCATGAAGAGAAGTGGTTTTGGGTTTCAAACATGGAAATTTCAAGAACCTCCCAAAAGCTTCATTTTATAGTGACTAAGAAGGATCCATGCTTACCTTTTCATTTTCATGTTTTAAACTTGTTTAAATCCTGGTCAAAGCTAGGATTTGACAAAGATTCAAATATATGGGCATAAAATTCAAAAAAAAGAAAAATGAAAAACCAAAGCACATAATCTTCTTATGTCATATAGTAAGCATTAAAGTTGTAAAACAAGGTCTAGACATATTCAAACCATACAAATCATGTATCTACCCTAACCCTAAACTCTGTCTTATGAAGTCAAGCATGAAGAGATGTGGTTTTTGGTTTCAAACATGGAAATTTCAAATACCCTTCCAAGAGCTTCATTTTGGAGTGACTAAGAAGCATACATGCTTACCTTTTCATATTCATGTTTTAAACTTGTTCAAATCTTGGTCAAACCTAGGATGCCTCTCTCTTGACAAAGAAGATGGCTGGGAGTTTGCCTACCTAGCGTACGTGACTTGTTCTCACTGAAGTGTGGGACCTCACGCATGGGAACCACACGTAAGTGACAGACTTGTTGCTCTAATAACTCGGGTGATCATTATACTGTATTAGTACATAGTTTCCTATGGATCCTTCTTAGTCACTCCAAAATGAAGCTCTTTGGGAGGGTTTTGAAATTTCCATGTTTGAAACCAAAAATAAGAAGACTATGTGCCTTGATTTTTCATTTTTTTAAAATTTTGCCCATTTGAATCTTGGTCAAATCCTAGGTTTGACCATGATTTAAACAAGTTTAAAACATGAATATGAAAAATTAAGCATGTATCCTTCATAGTCACTCCAAAATGAAGCTCTTGAGAGGGTTTTTGAAATTTCCATGTTTGAAACCAAAAAACCGCGTACTTCTCTTCATGCTTGACTTCATAAGAGAGAGTTTGGGGATAGGGTAGCTTGATACATGAATTTTCTGGTTTGAATATGTCTAGACCTTGTTTATCAACTTGAATGCTTACTAGATGACATAACATGACTATGTGCATTGGTTTTTCATTTTATTGTTTTTTTGAATTTTTATGCCCATTTGAATCTTGGTCAAATCCTAGGTTTGACCATGATTTAAACAAGTTTAAAACATGAATATGAAAAATTAAGCATCTATCCTTCTTAGTCACTCCAATATGTAGCTCTTGGGAGGGTTTTGAAATTTCCATGCTTGAAACCAAAACCACTTCTCTTCATGCATGCTTGACTTCTTCAGACAGAGTTTAGGGTTAGGGGGTAGATACATGATTTTCCTGGTTTGAATATGTGTAGACCTTGTTTATCAAATTAATTGAATGCTTACTATATAACATATAAGAAGACCTTGTTTTTTTAACTTTTATACCCATTTGAATCTTGGTCAAATCCTTGGTTCCACCAAGATTTGAATAAGTTAAAAACATGAATATGAAAAAGTAAGCATGTATACTTCTTAGTCACTTCAAAATGAAGCTCTTGGGAGGTTTTTGAATTTCCATGTTCGAAACCAAAAACCACAAATCTTCATGCTTGACTTCATGAAACAGTTTTTAGGGGTAGATACATGCTTGATTTTCTTGTTTGAATATGTCTAGACCTTGTTTATCAACTTAATTGAATGCCTACTATATAACATAAGAAGAACTTTTTGTTTTTATTTTTATTTTTATACCCATTTGAATCTTGGTCAAATCCTAGGTTTCACCAAGATTTGAATAAGTTTAAAACATGAATATGAAAAAGTAAGCATGCATGTATGCTTCTTAATTAATCACTTCGAAATGAAGCTCTTGGGAGGGTTTTGAAATTTCCATCCATGTTTGAAACCAAAAACCACATATCTTCATGCATGCACTTGACTTCATGAGACAGAGTTTAGTGTTAGGGGTAGATACATGATTTCTCTCGTTTGAATATGTCTAGACCTTGTTTATCAACTTAATTGAATGCTTTATATGACATAAGAAGACTATGTGCTTGATTTTTTAAAATTTTGCCCATTTGAATTTGGCCAAATCCTAGGTTTGACCATGATTTAAACAAGTTTAAAACATGAATATGAAAAATTAAGCATGTATCATTCGTAGTCACTCCAAAATGAAGCTCTTGAGAGGGTTTTGAAATTTCCATGTTTGAAACCAAATAACCACGTACTTCTCTTCATGCTTGACTTCATAAGACAGAGTTTGGGGTTAGGGTTAGCTTGATACATGAATTTTCTGGTTTGAATATGTCTAGACATTGTTTATCAACTTAATTGAATGCTTACTAGATGACATAAGATGACTATGTGCATTGGTTTTTCATTTTTTTGAATTTTTATGCCCATTTGAATCTTGGTCAAATTCTAGGTTTGACCATGATTTAATCAAGTTTAAAACATGAATATGAAAAATTAAGCATCTATCCTTCTTAGTCACTCCAATATGTAGCTCTTGGGAGGGTTTTTGAAATTTCCATGCTTGAAAACCAAAAACCACTTTTCTTCATGCATTGACTTCATAAGACATAGTTTAGGGTTAGGGGTAGATACATGATTTTCCTACTAGTTTGAATATGTCTAGACCTTGTTTATCAATTTAATTGAATGCTTACTATATGACATGAGCAGACCTTGGTTTTAATTTTTTTATACCCATTTGAATCTTCGTCAAATCGTAGGTTTGTTGACCAAGATTTGAACAAGTTTAAAACAAGAATATGAAAAAGTATGCATGTATGCGTCTTAACTAGTCACTCCAAAATGAAGCTCTTGGGAGGGTTTTTGAAATTTCCATGTTTGAAACCAAAAACTTCTTCTCTTCATGCTTGACTTCATAAGACAGGGTTTAGGGATATAGGGGGTAGATACATGATTTTCTGGTTTGATATGTCTAGACCTTGTTTATCAACTTAATTGAATGCTTACTATATATATGACATAAAGACTACGTGACTTGTGCTCACTGAAGTGTGGGACCTCACGCATGGGAACCACACGTAAGTGACAGACTTGTTGCTCTAATAACTCGGGTGATCATTATACTGTATTAGTACATAGTTTCCTATGGATCCTTCTTAGTCACTCCAAAATGAAGCTCTTGAGAGGTTTTTGAAATTTCCATGTTTGAAACCAAAACAACTTCTCTTCATGCTTGACTTCATAAGACAGAGTTTAGGGTTAGGGGTAGATACATGATTTGTCTGTTTGAATACGTCTAGACCTTGTTTATCAACTTTAATGCTTACTATGACATAAGAGAGACTATGTGCTTGGTTTTTCATTTTCTGATTTTATTTTTGATGCCATTTGAATCTTGGTCAGATCCTAGGTTTTGACCAAGATTTAAACAAGTTTAAAACATGAAAATGAAAAGGGAAGCATTTATCCTTCTTAGTCACTCTAAATGAAGTTTTTGGGATGTTTTTGAAATTTCCATGTTTGAAACCCAAAACCACAACTCTTCATGCTTGACTTCATAAGACATAGTTTAGGGTTAGGGGTACATACATGATTTGTATGTTTTGAATATGTCTAGACCTTGTTTATCAACTTGAATGCTTACTATATGACATAAGAAAACTACGTATGTGCTTTGGTTTTTCATTTTTCTTTTTTTTGAATTTTCCGCCCATTTGAATCTCTGTCAAATCCTAGGTTTGACCAAGATTTAAACAAGTTTAACACGTGAAAACAAAAAGGTAAGCATGGATCCTTCTTAGTCACTCCAAAATGTACCAATTGATAGATGTGTTAACTTTGCTTCATGGAAAAAATAATGTCATGTAAATGAGTTAACTTGGATTTCCTACCCTTGAATCCATAGGAAACTTTGTTCTAATGCACTATAATAATCAACCGAGTTTTTACACCAATAGGTCTGTCACTTACGTGTGGTGCCCATGCGTGAGGTCCCACACTTCAGTGAGCACAAGTCACGTGCAATACGCAAACTCCCAGCCATTTTCTTTGTCAAGAGACGCATCGGGATGCGTATTGGAAATCTGTGGGTCCTTGGATCCTTCGGTTGTCCCTCTCACAAAAAAAAACAAATCTCTCTCATTCTCGGCCTCGCTCGACTCGCTCGCTCGCTCTCTCGCCTCCTGCTCTTGACAAACCCTGCACAACAGTCCTCATCACAGAAAAAGGGAGACACCATAATGCTCTCCTCCTTCTTCTCTCCTTGAGTGATCCTCTTCCTCCGAGTTTCACTCGACGGGCAAACACATATGTGCTGCATAGTAGAGTAATAATAAAAAGGTACGTAGAAAAATCGACCTACAATCTATAATTAAATAGGTTAAACTAGGGTTTTGCCCAGTACTACGAGATCAAGGTTCAAAAAAATCCAACTACGGGGTTCGAACAACCCCATTTCTAATCCAAGAATTTTTTCGACGTCATCCAAATGACCTCAAACTATAGCATGGGCGGATCCAGACTATAGCCAAGGGGCAGCCGCCCCCACTCAATTTTCTGAAACCTTGTACTTAGAAATATGTTAAGCTAAAGCTGGTTTGCCCGCACTTAGAAATGATATTTGCATCACTTATCATATGTTTGCCCATTTGAATCTTGTCAAATCCTAGATTTGACAAAGATAATTTAACAAGTTTAAAACATGAAAATGAAAAGGAAGCTTGTATCCTTCTTAGTCACTCTAAAATGAAGTTTGGGGAGGTTTTGAAATTTCCATGCTTGAGCCAAAAACCACTTCTCTTCATGCTTGACTTCATAAGACAAAGTTTAGGGTTAGGGGTAGATACATGATTTTCTGGTTTGAATATGTCTAGACCTTATTTATCAACTTAATTGAATGCTTACTATATAACATAAGAAGACCTTGTTTTTTATTTTGTTTTTTAATTTTTATACGTTTGAATCTTGGTCAAATCCTAGGTTTCACCAAGATTTGAATAAGTTTAAAACATGAATATGAAAAAGTAAGCATGCATGTATGCTTCTTAATTAATCACTTCAAAATGAAGCTCTTGGGAGGGTTTTTGAAATTTCCATGTTTGAAACCAAAAAACCACATATCATCATGCTTGACTTCATGAGACAGAGTTTAGGTTAGAGGGTAGGTACATGATTTCTCTGGTTTGAATATGTCTAGAGACCTTGTTTATCAACTTAATTGAATGCTTACAATATAACATAAGAAGACTATGTGCCTTGGTTTTTCATTTTTTGTTTTTTTTAAATTATGCCCATTTGAATCTTTGTCAAATCCTAGGTTTGACCATGATTTAAACAAGTTTAAAACATGAATATGAAAAAGTAAGCATGTATCCTTCGTAGTCACTCCAAAATGAAGCTCGATCTTGAGAGGGTTTTTGAAATTTCCATGTTTGAAACCAAAAAACCACATACTTATCTTCATGCTTGACTTCATAAGACAGAGTTAATTAGGGGTTAGGGGTAGCTTGATACATGATATTTCTGGTTTGAATATGTCTAGACCTTATTTATCAACTTAATTGAATGCTTACTATATGACATAAGAAGACCTTGGTTTTCATTTTTTATACCCATTTGAATCTTGGTCAAATCATAGGTTTGACCAAGATTTGAACAAGTTTAAAACATGAATATGAAAAAGTAAGCACGTACGTATGCTTCTTAGTCACTCAAATGAAGCTCTTGGGAGGGTTTTGAAATTTCCATGCTTGAAACAAAAAACCACTTCTCTTCATGCATGCTTGACTTCATAAGACAGAGTTTAGGGTTAGGGGGTAGATACCTAATTTCCTGGTTTGAATATGTGTAGACCTTGTTTATCAAAATAATTGAATGCTTACTATATAACATAAGAAGACCTTGTTTTTGAATTTTTATACCCATTTGAATCTTGGTCAAATCCTTGGTTCCACCAAGATTTGAATAAGTTAAAAACATGAATATGAGAAGTAAGCATGTATGCTTCTTAGTCACTTCAAAATGAAGCTATTGGGAGGGTTTTTGAATTTCCATGTTCGAAACTAAAAACCACATATCTTCATGCATGCATGCTTGACTTCATGAAACAGAGTTTAGGGTTAAGGGTAGATACATGCATGATTTTCTTGTTTGAATATGTCTAGACCTTGTTTATCAACTTAATTGAATGCCTACTATATAACATAAGAAGACCTTTTTTGTTTTTTTTTTTAATTTTTATACCCATTTGAATCTTGGTCAAATCCTAGGTTTCACCAAGATTTGAATAAGTTTAAAACATGAATATGAAAAGGTAAGCATGCATGTATGCTTCTTAATTAATCGCTTCGAAATGAAGCTCTTTTGAGAGGGTTTTTGAAATTTCCATGTTTGAAACAAAAAAACCACGTACTTCTCTTCATGCTTGACTTCATAAGACTGAGTTTGGGGATAGGGGTAGCTTGATACATGATTTTTCTGGTTTGAATATGTCTAGACCTTGTTTATCAACTTAATTGAATGCCTACTAGATGACATAAGATGACTATGTGCATTGGTTTTTCATTTTATTTTTTTTTGAATTTTTATGCCCATTTGAATCTTGGTCAAATCCTAGGTTTGACCATGATTTAAACAATTAAAACTTGAATATGAAAAATTAAGCATGTATCCTTCGTAGTCACTCCAAAATGAAGCTCGCTCTTGAGAGGGTTTTTGAAATTTCATGTTTGAAACCAAACCACGTACTTCTCTTCATGCTAGACTTCATAAGACAGAGTTTGGGGTTAGGGGTAGCTTGATACATAAACTTTCTGGTTTGAATATGTCTAGACATTGTTTATCAATTTAATTGAATGCTTACTAGATGACATAAGAGTTTTTGAAATTTCCATGCTTGAAAACCAAAAACCACTTCTCTTCATGCATGCTTGACTTCATAAGATAGAGTTTGGGGTTAGGGGGTAGATACATGATTTTCTGCTAGTTTGAATATGTCTAGACCTTGTTTATCAATTTAATTGAATGCTCACTATATGACATGAGCAGACCTTGTTTATACCCATTTGATTCTTCGTCAAATCCTAGGTTTGTTGACCAAGATTTGAACAAGTTTAAAACATTAATATGAAAAGGTAAGCATGTATGCTTCTTAATTAGTCACTCAAATGAAGCTCTTGGGAGGGTTTTGAAATTTCCATGATTGAAACCAAAAACCACTTCTCTTCATGTCATAAGTCAGGGTTTAGGGATATATAGGGGTAGATACATGATTTTTCTGGTTTGAATATGTCTAGAGCTTGTTTTTCAACTTGAATGCTTACTATATGACATACGAAGACTGTTTGCTAACGGAGGGAGTAAGCACTCTAGCTATGAAAAGTACCAAACGATGCATACCAAAATGATTTTTAGAGGAATACTAGTTCGGATTATATAATTTTATATTAGCAGGCCAAAATCGAACCCCGTAGTTGGATTTTCAGAAATTGATCCGTAGTACTGGGCAAAAACCTAGTTTAGCTTATTTAATAATAGATTCGTAGGTCGATTTTTTTACGTTATTATTATTATTACTAGGCAGCACATGTGTTTGCCCGTCCAGTGAAACTCTTTCATTTCATTTTTCTTTTCTTTTAGGTCGGGAGTCGGAGGAAGAGGATCACACGGAGACGAAGGGAGGAAGCAGTCACGGAACCACTACATGGTGTCTAGGTGATGACGAAGGGGGTGCGACGAAAGGCCGAAATGAGAGAGATGTTTTTTTTGACGATCCTGAAGGACCCAGATTTCCAATACGCATCAGAGCGCTATTTATGGTCGTCTAAATCTAAGATTTAATTCTGAGTGATGGGTTGACTGTCCGGATGATCCTCGCAGGAGTTGTGACAAATCGCCATGGCTACAGAGCCTGCACACCATGGCCTACGAGCTGAGCTAGAGCGAAAAAGCCGAGAGAGAGAGAGAGAGAGTGTTGATGCCTCTCTCTTGACAAAGAAGATGGACCTACCTACCGTGACTTGTGCTCACTGAAGTGTGGGACCTCACGCATGGGAACCACACGTAAGTGACAGACTTGTTGCTCTAATATCTCGGGTGATCATTATACTGTATTAGTACATAGTTTCCTATGGATCCTCTTGGTCACTCCAAAATGAAGCTCTTTGGGAGGGTTTTTGAAATTTCCATGTTTGAAACCAAAAATAAGAAGACTATGTTCCTTGATTTTTCATTTTTTTAAAATTTTGCCCATTTGAATCTTGGTCAAATCCTAGGTTTGACCATGATTTAAACAAGTTAACATGAATATGAAAAATTAACATGCTGTATCCTTCATAGTCTCCAAAATAGAAGCTCTTGGAGGGTTTTTAGAAATTCCATGTTTGAAACAAAAAAACCGCGTACTTCTCTTCATGCTTGACTTCATAAGAGAGAGTTTGGGGATAGGGGTAGCTTGATACATGAATTTCTGGTTTGAATATGTCTAGACCTTGTTTATCAACTTAATTGAATGCTTACTAGATGACATAAGATGACTATGTGCATTGTTTTTTCATTTTATTGTTTTTTTTGAATTTTATACCCATTTGAATCTTGATTTCAAATCTAGGTTTGACCATGATTTAAACAAGTTTAAAACATGAATATAAAAATTAAGCATCTATCCTTCTTAATCACTCAATATGTAGCTCTTGGGAGGATTTTGAAGTTTCCATGTGTGAAACCAAAACCACTTCTCTTATTGCATGCTTGACTTCTTCATAAGACAGAGTTTAGGGTTAGGGGGGTAGATACATGATTTTCCTAGTTTGAATATGTGTAAACCTTGTTTATCAAATTAATTGAATAAATGCTTACTATATAACATAGTTTTTGAACTTTATACATTTTAGATCTTGGTCAAATCCTTGGTTCCATAAGATTTGAATAAGTTAAAAACTTGTAGAGTATGAGAGAAGAGTTTTGAATTGAGGACTTCTTGACATAAAGAGAGTATACTGGAGTTTGAATGTCTGACTACAACTAAAATGTATTTGGACAACTTGAATGTCTCACCAGAAAGATGTAAGGGAAAAGTAACATGCATGTATGCTAAATCACTTTGACGTAACATGTTTAAACAAAAACTATCTTGCATGCATAATGAAACGAGAAAGGGTGGGTATCATGATAATACTAACCTATCAACTAGTACATAGAAGACCTTCTCCCATTTGATGTTGGTCATCCTTCACCAAGATTTGAGTCACACCAAAATCACTTTAGAAATGAAGCTCTTGGGAGGGTTTTTGAAATTTCCATGTTTGAAACCAAAAATAAGAAGACTATGTGCGCTTGATTTCATCATTTTTTAGAAATTTGCACATGCCTCGTTTGAATCTTGGTCAAATCCTAGGTTTGACCATGATTTAAACAAGTTTAAATCATGAATATGAAAATTAAGCATGTATCCTTCATAGTCACTCCAAAATGAAGCTCTTGAGAGGGTTTTTGAAATTTCCATGTTTGAAACCAAAATGACTTCTCTTCATGCTTGACTTCATAAGAGAGAGTTTGGGGATAGGGGTAGCTTGATACATGAATTTTCTGGTTTGAATATGTCTAGACCTTTGTTTATCAACTTAATTGAATGCTTACTAGATGACATAAGATGACTATGTGCATTGGTTTTTCATTTTATTGTTTTTTTGAATTTTATGCCCATTTGAATCTTGGTCAAATCCTAGGTTTGACCATGATTTAAACAAGTTTAAAACATGAATATGAAAAATTAAGCATCTATCCTTCTTAGTCACTCCAATATGTAGCTCTTGGGAGGGTTTTGAAATTTCCATGTTTGAAACCAAAAACCACTTCTCTTCATGCATGCTTGACTTCAGACAGAGAGTTTAGGGTTAGGGGGTAGATACATGATTTTCCTGGTTTGAATATGTGTAGACCTTGTTTATCAAATTAATTGAATGCTTACTATATAACATATAAGAAGACCTTGTTTTTTTTGAACTTTTATACCCATTTGAATCTTGGTCAAATCCTTGGTTCCACCAAGATTTGAATAAGTTAAAAACATGAATATGAAAAAGTAAGCATGTATGCTTCTTAGTCACTTCAAAATGAAGCTCTTGGGAGGGTTTTTGAATTTCCATGTTCGAAACCAAAAACCACAAATCTTCATGCTTGACTTCATGAAACAGAGTTTAGGGTTAGGGGTAGATACATACATGATTTTTCTTGTTTGAATATGTCTAGACCTTGTTTATCAACTTAATTGAATGCCTACTATATAACATAAGAAGACCTTTTTTTTTTTTTAATTTTTATACCCATTTGAATCTTGGTCAAATCCTAGGTTTCACCAAGATTTGAATAAGTTTAAAACATGAATATGAAAAAGTAAGCATGCATGTATGCTTCTTAATTAATCACTTCGAAATGAAGCTCTTGGGAGGGTTTTTGAAATTTCCATGTTTGAAACCAAAAACCACATATCTTCATGCATGCATGCTTGACTTCATGAAACAGAGTTTAGGGTTAAGGGTAGATACATGCATGATTTTTCTTGTTTGAATATGTCTAGACCTTGTTTATCAACTTAATTGAATGCCTACTATATAACATAAGAAGACCTTTTTTGTTTTTTTTAATTTTTATACCCATTTGAATCTTGGTCAAATCCTAGGTTTCACCAAGATTTGAATAAGTTTAAAACATGAATATGAAAAAGTAAGCATGCATGTATGCTTCTTAATTAATCACTTCAAAATGAAGCTCTTGGGAGGGTTTTTGAAATTTCCATGTTTGAAACCAAAAACCACATATCTTCATGCATGTGCTTGACTTCATGAGACAGAGTTTAGTGTTAGGGGGTAGATACATGATTTTCTGCTTGAATATGTCTAGACCTTGTTTATCAACTTAATTGAATGCTTACTATATGACATAAGAAGACTATGTGCCTTGATTTTTTTTAAAATTTTGCCCATTTGAATCTTGGCCAAATCCTAGGTTTGACCATGATTTAAACAAGTTTAAAACATGAATATGAAAATTAAGCATGTATCATTCGTAGTCACTCCAAAATGAAGCTCTTGAGAGGGTTTTTGAAATTTCCATGTTTGAAACCAAATAACCACGTACTTCTCTTCATGCTTGACTTCATAAGACAGAGTTTGGGGTTAGGGTTAGCTTGATACATGAATTTTCTGGTTTGAATATGTCTAGACATTGTTTATCAACTTAATTGAATGCTTACTAGATGACATAAGATGACTATGTGCATTGGTTTTTCATTTTTTTTGAATTTTTATGCCCATTTGAATCTTGGTCAAATTCTAGGTTTGACCATGATTTAATCAAGTTTAAAACATGAATATGAAAAATTAAGCATCTATCCTTCTTAGTCACTCCAATATGTAGCTCTTGGGAGGGTTTTTGAAATTTCCATGCTTGAAAACCAAAAACCACTTTTCTTCATGCATGCTTGACTTCATAAGACATAGTTTAGGGTTAGGGGGTAGATACATGATTTTCCTACTAGTTTGAATATGTCTAGACCTTGTTTATCAATTTAATTGAATGCTTACTATATGACATGAGCAGACCTTGGTTTTAATTTTTTTATACCCATTTGAATCTTCGTCAAATCGTAGGTTTGTTGACCAAGATTTGAACAAGTTTAAAACATGAATATGAAAAAGTAAGCATGTATGCGTCTTAACTAGTCACTCCAAAATGAAGCTCTTGGGAGGGTTTTTGAAATTTCCATGTTTGAAACCAAAATCCACTTCTCTCATGCTTGACTTCATAAGTCAGGGTTTAGGGATATATAGGGGTAGATACATGATTTTTCTGGTTTGATATGTCTAGACCTTGTTTATCAACTTAATTGAATGCTTACTATATGACATAAGAAGACTACGTGACTTGTGCTCACTGAAGTAGGGACCTCACGCATGGGAACCACACGTATGACAGACTTGTTGCTCTAATAACTCGGGTGATCATTATACTGTATTAGTACATAGTTTCCTATGGATCCTTCTTAGTCACTCCAAAATGAAGCTCTTTGAGAGGGTTTTTGAAATTTCCATGTTTGAAACCCAAAACAACTTCTCTTCATGCTTGACTTCATAAGACAGAGTTTAGGGTTAGGGGTAGATACATGATTTGTCTGGTTTGAATACGTCTAGACCTTGTTTATCAACTTTAATGCTTACTATATGACATAAGAAGACTATGTGCTTTGGTTTTTCATTTTTCTGATTTTTTCTATTTTTGATGCCCATTTGAATCTTGGTCAGATCCTAGGTTTTACCAAGATTTAAACAAGTTTAAAACATGAAATGACAGAAGCATTTATCCTTCTTAGTCACTCTAAATGAAGTTTTTGGGAGGTTTTTGAAATTTCCATGTTTGAAACCCAAAACCACTTCTCTTCATGCTTGACTTCATAAGACATAGTTTAGGGTTAGGGGTACATACATGATTTGTATGTTTTGAATATGTCTAGACCTTGTTTATCAACTTGAATGCTTACTATATGACATAAGAAAACTATGTGCTTTGGTTTTTCATTTTTCTGTTTTTTTTTTGAATTTTAATTTTTGAATCTCTGTCAAATCCTAGGTTTGACCAAGATTTAAACAAGTTTAACACGTGAAAACGAAAAGGTAAGCATGGATCCTTCTTAGTCACTCCAAAATGTACCAATTGATAGATGTGTTAACTTTGCTTCATGGAAAAAATAATGTCATGTAAATGAGTTAACTTGGATTTCCTACCCTGAATCCATAGGAAACTTTGTTCTAATGCACTATAATAATCAACCGAGTTTTTACACCAACAGGTCTGTCACTTACGTGTGGTGCCCATGCGTGAGGTCCCACACTTCAGTGAGCACAAGTCACGTGCAATAGGTACGCAAACTCCCAACCATTTTCTTTGTCAAGAGAAGACGCATCAGGATGCGTATTGGAAGTCTGTCCTCTGGATCCTTCGGTTGTCCCTCTCACAAAAAAACAAATCTCTCTCATTCTCGGCCTCGCTCGCTCGCTCGCTCACACCTCCTGCTCACTGACAAACCCTGCACAACAGTCAACATCATCACCCGAAAAAGGGAGACACCATAATGCTCTCCCTCCTTCTTCTCTCCTTCCGAGTGATCCCTCTTCCTCCGAGTTTCACTCGACGGGCAAACACATATGTGCTGCATAGTAGAGTAATAATAAAAAGGTACGTAGAAAAATCGACCTACGAATCTATAATTAAATAGGTTAAACTAGGGTTTTGCCCAGTACTACAGATCAAGGTTCAAAAAATCCAACTACGGGGTTCGAACAACCCCATTTCTAATCAAAGAATTTTTTCGACGTCATCCAAATGACCTCAAACTATAGCATGGGCGGATCCAGACTATAGCCAAGGGGGGCAGCCGCCCCCACTCAATTTTCTGAAACCTTGTACTTAGAAATATGTTAAGCTAAAGCTGGTTTGCCCGCACTTAGAAATGATATTTGCATCACTTATCATATGTTTGCCCATTTGAATCTTGTCAAATCCTAGATTTGACCAAGATAATTTAAACAAGTTTAAAACATGAAAATGAAAAGGGAAGCTTGTATCCTTCTTAGTCACTCTAAAATGAAGTTTGGGGAGGTTTTTGAAATTTCCATGTTTGAAACCAAAACCACTTCTCTTCATGCTTGACTTCATAAGACAAAGTTTAGGGTTAGGGGGTAGATACATGATTTTTCTGGTTTGAATATGTCTAGACCTTGTTATCAACTTAATTGAATGCTTACTATATATATGCCATAAGAAGATCGACTATGTGCATTGGTTTTTCATTTTATTGTTTTTTTAATTTTATGCCCATTTGAATCTTGGTCAAATCCTAAGTTTGACCATGATTTAAACAAGTTGAAAACATGAATATGAAAAATTAAGCATATGTCCTTCTTAGTCACTCCAAAATGAAGCTCTTGGGAGGGTTTTTGAAATTTCCATGTTTGAAACCAAAAACCACATATCTTCATGCTTGACTTCATGAGACAGAGTTTAGGGTTAGGGGGTAGATACATGATTTCTCTGGTTTGAATATGTCTAGACCTTGTTTATCAACTTAATTGAATGCTTACTATGTGACATAAGAAGACTATGTGCCTTGATTTTCCATTTTTTTAAATTATGCCCATTTGAATCTTGGCCAAATCCTAGGTTTGACCATGATTTAAACAAGTTGAAAACATGAATATAAAAAGTTAAGCATATATCCTTCTTAGTCACTCCAAAATGAAGCTCTTGGGAGGGTTTTTGAAATTTCCATGTTTGAAACCAAAAACCACATATCTTCATGCTTGACTTCATGAGATAGAGTTTAGGGTTAGGGGTAGATACATGATTTCTCTGGTTTGAATATATCTCTAGACCTTGTTTATCAACTTAATTGAATGCTTACTATGTGACATAAGAAGACTATGTTTGGCTATCTCTAGATCTTTTAATTTGATCAAATACGGTCTATGCACATGCATGGTTGTTTGGCTGTTTCAGTGTCCCTAGAGGCATACATATATACTGTTATTTAGCAATCTTTATTACAGTACAAAGGTCTTAACCTCATGGTTCACAGAAAGTATAAACGTAGATCAACCATCTAAACATAGAAGACATTCTAGTGTATGATTCTTACATATACACATCAACATCCTATCAGAAAATCTTAATGTGAATTGTACTGGCTGTACAAACCCGTGCATCATTCTCTAGCCGGTTGCACCCAAAAACCAAATCGTGGTACTTCATAGTTGACTGTATGTAGGACAATATACAGATCCAATGCGAAGCCATGGGTATCACCTGCATGACAGAACCATATTTCACATGGTTGGAGGTACTCCATATGGCATTTAAAATCATTCCTTGTCCTTCATATGGCCCTAAAAATAGTACAGTTGGATTTGTGGGTTTTAATTTTTTATTAACACACTCAATTGATTGCCCAAACATTGATTAATAATATTATTAAGGGGTGTGATGTTGAAAGCCATAAGAACAATGTGCCAAACAATCTTTGCTAGCGGACGGTAAATGTAACCCATCAGAAATAATCAGCAGACGTGCATGTTTCTTTGGTCAGAATAACTGCTGCACCATCTTAAAAGTAAATGGCATAACCATTTATTTGATTTGATAGCGTGCAGCTAGATGGCGTACATTACTATCTCTACTTCCTTGGGTCGCCCAAATCTGGAGTACTAAAAGCAAATCCTGGTGATTCATTTGACAAGACAACACAGATGCGTCCAAATTTCTCCGCCCATATTATTATAGTAATATACGAAATCTGGAGTGCGTTGCCTCGTTGCCTTCCAAGAGAAGCTGCATTCCTTGCCAAAAAAGAGAGAGAGGCTGTATTTATAACTACCTCACCGGCCGCCACTAGTACAAACCATCACTCCCTCTCCACCTCCACCTCCATCTCTTCCCTAGTAGCTCCACCTCCATATCGGCGACGGACCACAATCGCGCGGCTTCGACTTCCTCTTCGACGGCGGCGGCGACAGAGGCGTGAGGCACCTTCTCCGCGGCGCATCACTCATCCTCGTCCCGCGGCAACAATGGCTGTATGTGAAATCACCATACCCTTGTGTATGGTAGAGATGATGATGTGCGGATAAAATTTTATTGGCGGTTGCTCATCCTTGTTTGAATATTTGGTGTAGATTCACATCTAGGGCAGGGTGTCAAGCGGGGTGGGTAGCGGGCTAGCTAGTTTCAGTGCGAGTGCTTTAAATCTGCTCTAATCTCAACCACTATTTGCTCTAATTTTCTGCTTTGCGGGACGATTCGCGGACGCCGCTTGCAACCCTAATCTAGGGTATTGATCCTAGTTTAGTAGACTACTAGGATTTACATGCCAATTTGTTTTTAGACTAGATCCGGATATTTGTCAATACTACTACGTACTTCTTCCGTTCGTATTTAATTGACTCTAGTTGAAAGCATCGACAGTTCATTTTCTTCTCTCCCTCGCGTCGACTAATTAAAACCGAACAGAGGGAGTATTAGGAATCCATGTGCATCCGTACTACCAGTAAGGTATTGCGTTGTTGCAGAGGCTCAGTGTAATCAATATCTTTCGATATTAATATACTCACTTTATCAGAAAATAAATTAGTAATCCATGTTCAAACTTGCTAGTTTGATCGACGTTTGATGATGATTTGTGAGGCCATGTATGGGCCTAGTTTGTTTTGCCTGGTGGTCAGTAGGCTGATGATTTATTTTTTTGCTTGGTCGATCTGTGGTCGTTCCATGGCCACTGCTGATTAAGCATTACTAGAATCAACAATTTTTTGCTTGTCTGGTGATTGGAAGTGTATGCGCTAGCACCATCGCACGATGATTAGTCTTAATGGAGATGCAGATGTCGATCAAGAGGGAGAAACATATCTTGATCATGCATTTCTCACGAGATTACTTGGTGATTGGAAGTAGAATCCACAATTTGTTGTGCAAACTTCTCAACATATGCATATATTCAATGAATTGGCTTTATGTGATCAATAGTACTTCTTATTGCAGATGGATGGAGGGGAAAGAGCGAAAAAACCGATACTTAGTGAGATGACTTCTCATTCTGTGACTTCTGATATCCCAGATAACAAGGTAAATATATAGAACGACGATTCGTAGGTGATAAAAGCAGAATCCACAATTTGCCGTGCAAACTTCTCAACATATGCATATATTTGATTAATTAGTTTTATGTGATCAATAGTATTACTTATTCCAGATGGACGTAGGGGAAGGAACGAAAAAGCGGATGCTATGTGAAATGACTTCTAAATCTGTGTGTTCTGATATCCCAGATGACAAGGTAAACATATGGACCGACGCTTGTTTTGCCGCTGCCCCTGTTAGATGGCTAGATGCTCTGGTCTAATTTCTGTTCATGTGCTTATTATTGCAGAAACATAGAGTTGAAGAAAACTCTATATTGTCTGATGACAAAGGTGAAATGGCATGCCAGTCTTTTAAACCTCCGACGCCACCTTGTTTACTGTCTATGGAGACTGATGCAGCTGGACCTGGTACTGATGAGCCTATACCTGGCATCATCGTGCCACATGAAGAAGGTTGTGGATTGGGTTTACCCCCTACGTCTCCAACGTATCGATAATTTCTTATGTTCCATGCTACTTTATTGATGATACCTACATGTTTTATGCACATTATATGTCATATTTATGCATTTTCTGGAACTAACCTATTAACAAGATGCCGAAGAGCCAGTTTTTGGTTTCAGAAATCCTAGTAAAGAAATATTCTCGGAATTGGACGAAACTTTCGCCCAGGGTCCTATTTTTGCACGAAGCTTCCAGAAGACCGAATACCTAACGAAGGGGGCCACGAGGAGGCAGGGGGCCGGCGCGGCCCAGCCCTGCCGCGCCGACCTATCCCCTGGGCCCCTCGTGTGGCCCCCTTGACCCTCCGCCTACTTAAAGCTTCCGTCGCGAAACCCCCAGCACGAGAGCCACGATACGGAAAACCCACAGAGACGCCGCGCCGCGAATCCCATCTCGGGGATTCGGAGATCGCCTCCGGCACCCTGCCGGAGAGGGGATTCATCTCCGAGGACTCTACACCGCCATGGTCGCCTCCGGAGTGATGAGTGAGTAGTTCCCCCGGGACCATGGGTCCATAGCAGTAGCTAGATGGTCGTCTTCTCCTTGTTGTGCTTCATTGTTAGATCTTGTGAGCTGCCTAACATGATCAAGATCATCTATATGTAATTCTATATGTTGTGTTTGTCGGGATCCGATGGATAGAGAGTACTATGATTATGGTGATTATCAATCTATTGTTCATGTGTTGTTTATGATCTTGCATGCTCTCCGTTACTAGTAGAGGCTCTGGCCAAGTTTTTACTTTAACTCCAAGAGGGAGTATTTATGCTCGATAGTGGGTTCATGCCTCCATTGAATCTGGGACAGTGACATAAAGTTCTAAGGTTGTGGATGTGTTGTTGCCACTAGGGATAAAACATTGATGCTATGTCTAAGGATGTAGTTGTTGATTACATTACGCACCATACTTAATGCAATTGTCTGTTGCTTTGCAACTTAATACTGGAGGGGGTTCGGATGATAACCGAAGGTGGACTTTTTAGGCATAGATGCAGTTGGATGGCGGTCTATGTACTTTGTCGTAATGCCCAATTAAATCTCACTATATTTATCATATCATGTATATGCATTGTTATGCCTTTCTCTATTTGTCAATTGCCCGACTGTAATTTGTTCACCCAACATGCTTTTATCTTATGGGAGAGACACCTCTAGTGAACTGTGGACCCCGGTCCTATTCTTTACATAGCATACAATCTACCGCAATTGTGTTTTACTATTTTCTTTGCAAACATCTTCCACTCGATACGTTTAATCCTTTGTTACACAAGCCGGTGAGATTGACAACCTCACTGCTTCGTTGGGACAAAGTACTTGGGTTGTGTTGTGCAGTTCGTTGGCGCCGGAATCCCTGTGTTGCGCCGCATCACATTTCAACCTCAACGTGCTCTTCTATGGTTCGATATTCATACTGATTCCTATACGTGGCATCATCGTTCCTCATGGAACGGTTGTGGATCTACGTTTACCCCCTGCTGTAGAAACTGGTGGTGCAGCTGGAGCTGCTAGTGTAGAGCCTCTAGTGAACGGTGTCGTGCCACGGGAATTCTCTGAACTGGAGCAAAACGGTTTACCTATTGTCAAGACCGATATAACTGGTGCTGATGCTGGAGTTGCTACTGATGATCCTGCACCCGAAGGAGGTTTTGTATTGGTAGAACCCGTCATGACTATGCCCACAGTACTGACTGGTGGTGGACCTGGAGCTGGTAGGGTAGAGCCTCTAGCGAAAGGTGTCGTGCCACGAGAATCCTCTGAAGTGGATATTGGTGGTTTACCCTCTGTAGAGACTAGTGGTCTACCTGGAGCTGGTATTGTAGAGATTTCAGCAAACGGTGCTGTCCGAGAACATATCTGGTCCTACCATCCCTTTAGGTGCTACCGTGCTACCGACTCCTATGAACTGGAGCATGTACCTGATGTGCCTTCTGTAGAACCTGACGCACCTGTAAGTAGTGGTGATGATTCCGCTGAATCTGATCAAGAAGGATCTGCATCTCTAGGACAAGATGTCAGCTGTCATTCACCTGATTCTGAGCTGAAGTCAGCAACGGTAGCTTATATAGCACGGACTGTCCTTCAAGCTCTAAAGATCCAGTTGGGTGGTTCACAGGACCAGCTACTCCAAGCCATTGTCACTACAAAAGACCAGCCAGCATGCTTCGTCATCTCCTGCATACTGTTTGACAAGCTGAAGCACTGCAACTGGCGCATTGTTCAATCCCATCAGCATGGAGAGAGGAGCTATGTTTATGTCAAGATGATTCATGCTGATTTGGTAAGGTTCCATGATAAGATGTATGGGTGGGGTGAGGCAAGAGCCACATTTTGCAGCATTCACACAGTCTTCGCTCTTGAGCCAGACCCCATGGATGCTTACCCAGTGGTGCAGCTGTCCTGACTTGATATATGTTTTATGATCAGTATGCTGCTGTCGTGGAACTGTGATGTGGAGCTACCTTTCTTATGGTTTCTAGGCTTTTGGTTTCAACATGTATTATGGAGCTTACCTTAGGACTTTCGCATGCGTTTGGCTGTTGACCTGTAATGTTTGTGGTTGGTTGTCTAATCTACTTGGCACAATCACATTGCAAAGGCAAATGTTCCTTTTCTCTTTAATTGTTATTATGACTTATGTGTTATAACCAGGCAAGAATATGCAATCTTGGTTCTCTGACCGATATATATGTACACACAACTTTTGTTCACATAATAACACTAGGCCCTGTTTGTTTGGGCTAGAGCTTGTGCTTCTGCTGCTTTTGGGTCCCTATAAGCACAAGCCCAAACAAACACCTAACTTTTGGATCCAGGCTTGTACAAGCGCTTGTTCATTTTGTACTACAAGCCCGGAAGCACCTTTGGAGGAACTTCCCGCAGCTTCCCGCAGCTGGTAATCCTCCCGCTAACTCATGCCACTCTGTATCTTCATATTTACGGCCAGAATGCCACCCGGTATATATACGGAAACCCCTCACAAAACTTCCACCAAATCTCACCCGTTTTCCCCATCCCCCCCGACCTGTCCCGAGATGCAAACCAGGGAGGCAGGGAGAGGCGGCTAAGGTTCTTCCAGGTCGCCGGCCTCTCCGGTCGCCACGCCGGCCGGCGCTCGCCGTGCGTCCGCCTCCACACGCTCGCCGCACGTCCATGTCCGCCTCCGCCCGCCTCAGCGCCTCCGCCCCCGCCGCACTTCTCCTCCCGACGGACGCTGCCCTTCCTCTCCCCGTCGCCGCCCCACCCGCCTCTCCCGCCTCTTCGGCCGCTCGCCGCGCATCCGCCTCCTCCACGTCTCTGCCCGCCCTCAACTCGCGGCGGCCCGCTGCTGCACTTCTCCTCCCGGTCGCCGCCCGCCCCAACTTGATTTAGGGGCTAAATCTTTGTTGTTATGTGTGTATATGTGTAGATGATTAATTATTGTGTTATATTACAGTGATTTAGGACTGAATCTTGATTCAATTGACAAAGTGTGCAGATGATACAATGTTGAAACTCGCTATAATATGGAACCAAATATTATTTGTACCTCTGTATGGTTTAATTGATTATAATCATTTATTAACAACTACAAAATTATTTTACCTAAAAAGTGATAAACCTATAATTTGAGCTAGCACACAAATCATAGTCAGATTATTAGATCAAATTAGTACTTATACATCATCTTCAGCATACAGGGTATTTCAGACAATCACCACCAGCTATATGTCCACCAGCTGTCCTAAAAGCAGGTTGCCAAACAGCAATTTTACATTTCACCAGCTGTCCAGCTCCAGCCGCTTCTCAGATCCTACCAGCTCTAGCTGCTTCTTGTTCAGCTGCAGCCCAAACAAACAGGCACTTACACGGGAAAAGAGTAGCTTTCTCTGTTGGACAAACACCAAACCACAAAAGGGTAACAACACAATATCCAAACTAGGTACGGCACCTGTTGAGCATACATGACTTTTGGCGTAAAATCACGTTAACCAACACTAGCATCATCTTGTTCTTTGCAAGGTGCTATGCTTATCAGTCTAATCCCAATACACCACCTACTTCAGGTGGCACGATGATGTCAAGTGCAGGCTCACCAGTACCAACTCTCTTGCATCAGTCTCCATTGAATGTAAGCCACTGCTGCAGTAGACACCATTAGCAATGCAAGCTGAAGGTGTTCTTATCCTCATATCAGGATCACATAATACAGGTGTCAAGCTTCATGCACTAGCCAACACAATAAAAAGTCCGAACTAGGATAGCTAGGAAAAAAACATGAAGATCTTTTTTTCGAATCCCACGCTGAACATCTTTTTTTTAACTAATTAGGTAAGCTCCTGCTGACAAACATATTACAGCAACTCCAGCAGTGGCTCTATATTTTGGCGCTGTGGGCTGAATGGCTGATGCTGCGCATGGAGCCGGCAATAGCTTCACCGGAAGCTGCAAACTGTGGCGGCCAAATGCAGGGCTGAAACAGCGTATTTTCAGAGGCGCTATAAATGCAGCGCCAAAAACAGAATATAATGAAAAATAGAGTGCAGTAAAACAGAAGATCAAACAAAGACTAGAAATAGACATAAAATAGGATAAAATTAGCTTGATAGATACTCCGTAGTTCATATTTTTACAAAGTAGTGCGATAAAACTAAACTAAAACTCGACATCTGACGAGTCCGGTGTCGTGCCCGACACCGGATCCGACGAGAAGAGGTCAATCCAACGGGGGTCGTCCTCGCCAATGGTGGTCGGCCCGGCGAGCTGCGCTTCGATGAAGGCCCGCTTCGTCGCCTTCTCCGCCCTCCGTCGTGCGCGGTCCTCCTTCTTCGCTGCCCGCCTCGTCGCCTTCTCCGCCCTCCGTCTGCGGAAGTGCTCGTTCTCGGCGGCAACGTCCTCGGGGAAGCGGGCCGCCCACTCGCGCGCCGCGCGCTCGTCCCGCTCGGCGATGCGCAAACGGCGCTCCGTCTCGCGGCGGCGGTGCTGTTCCTCCTGTCTAACGATGTACGGCGGCGGCGCGAGATCCTCGGCCTGCTGGCGCGTCCACACGTCATGGAAATTCATCGACGATCGCGGGCGCCCGAGCCGCCACGCCACGGCGTCGTACGCGCGCGCGGCCTCGTGCGCGGTCTCGTAGGTGCCGAGGCCGATGCGCTCGCCGCCGTCACGTATCTCCGCGTAATACGTACCTTTGGGGCGCGCGCGGACGCCGCGGTACCCCGTGCCCGAGACGCGGCAGTACCGCGAGCTCGACGCGAGACGAGGCATGGCGGCGGCGGCGGAAGCGGAGCCGCGGCGGCGATATTAGGCGCAGATGGGCAAATTTCAGCAACCCGTGTCCATCTTTTTTTTGGCAGGATTACGCCATGTACCACCTTCCAATTAGAAAATAGTACTGTTCAGCCTTCCCCTGTTGGGCCCAATATTTCACTTTGGGTTGCCAACGGCCATCTACATGGTAATTGCTCTCGGCCTACTTGCTCCGGCCGTCGAAGCCCAATAACTACAAATGGGCCTTTCTGCTCATGCAATTTCGGCCCTTTTCTAATGAAACACAGATCCTATGAATGGCAAAAGAAAAAAAACGCGGAGATTCTACATAAAAGTTGTTTTTATTTATTTTGAATTATTGGGTTCCAATTTTTGAAACTGCTCATGCCCAATATGAAAATCCTTGTTCGCTCCATACCCACATGGATAACGGTATTTTTAATAATTCATAAAGTGGATTTGAAATTTAAAACATATCCTAATAATTCCATGATTTAATCTATCAACTTGCAAGATCTTGGAGAGAAAAAGCTTGTATTAGTCTGCAGAATCCGCACCGTTTCAAAGGCGGCAGTGGATCAAAAGAAAAAAGGAAGTAGCCAGAAATTAGGGGTCAAAAATAACTCCAAGAAATGAAACTTTTATTGTTCGTAGAGGATGACATGCGGGACCCATGAGCCAGCAGCTTACTCAACGTTTCAAAGGCGGCATGAGATCGGAAGAAAAAGGCAAGTGACCAAATATCAGGTGCCAAAAATAATCCAAGAAATGAAACTTATTGTACATAGAGGATGACATGCGGGTCCCATTTTGCAGCAGCGGTTTCAGCGTTTCAAATGCGGTTTGAGATCAAAAGAAAAAGAAAGTAGCCAGAAATTAGGGGGTAAAAAACTCCAAAAAAAGAAAGTTGATTGTACATAGAGGATGACATGCGGGTCCCATGAGTCAGCAGCCTTACTCAACGTTTCCAAGGCGGCATCAAAAGAAAAAGGAAATAGCCAAAAATCAGAGGTGAAAAAAAAACCAAGAAAAGAAATTTTATAGTACATAGAGGATGACATGCGGTCCCATGAGCCGCAGGTTCCTCAACGTTTTCAAAGGCCGGTGGGGATCAAAAGAAAAAGGCAAATAGCCAGAAATTAGGGGTAAACAATAAATCCAACAAAGGAAAGGTTTATTGTTCATAGATGCTGACATGTGGGACCCATGAGCCAGCAGCGTCAAGGCAAGTGACCAAAAATCAGGGGTAAAAAAATCCAAGAAAAGAAACTTTATTGTACATAGAGGATGACATGTGGGTCCCATGAGCCAGCACCTTACTCAACGTTTCAGAGGCGGCTTGAGATCGAAAGAAAAAGGAAAGTGACCGAATATCAGGAGCTAAAAATAATCCAAGAAAGGAAACTTTTATTGTACATAGAGGTTGACATATGGGTCCCACTAATACAAGCTCTTTCGCTCGAAGATCTTGCAAGTTGATTGTACATAGAGGATGACATGCGGGCCCCATGTGTCAGCAGCTTACTCAATGTTTCCAAGGCGGCAGTGGATCAAAAGAAAAAGGAAATAGCCAAAATCAGAGGGTGAAAAATAAATCCAACAAAGGAGAGGTTTATTGTCCATGGAGGCTGACATCTGGGACCCACGAGCCAGCAGCGTCCTCTACGTTTAGAAGGCGACTGGGGATCGAAAGAAAAAAGGCAAATAGCCAGAAATTAGGGGTACAAAATAACTCCAAGAAAGGAAGTGTTTATTGTTCATAGAGGCTGACATGTGGGACCCATGAGCCAGCAAAGTCTTCAACGCTTCAAAGGCGGCAGGGGATCAAAAGAAAAGGAAGTAGCCAGAAATTAGGGGTAAAAAATAACTCCAAGAAAGGAAACTTTTATTGTTCATAGAGGATGACATGCGGGACCCATGCTCCAGCAGCTTCCTCAACGTTTCAAAGGCGGCATGAGATCGAAAGAAAAAGGCAAGTGACCAAATATCAGGACCCAAAAATAATCGAAGAAAGAAATTTTATTGTACATAGAGGATGACATGCGGTGACCCATTTAGCAGCCCCGGTCTCAACGCTTCAAGGCGGCACTTGATCAAAAGAAAAAGGAAGTAGCCAGAATTAGGGTTAAAAAATAACTCCAAGAAAGGAAACTTTTATTGTTCAGAGGATGACATGACCCATGGAGCCAGAGCTACTCAACGTTTCAAAGCGGCATGAGATCGAAAGAAAAAGGCAAGTGACAAAATATCAGGAGACAAAGATAATCCAAGAAAAAAAACTTTATTGTACATAGAGGATGACATGCGGGTCCATTTAGCAAGCAGCGTCTCAACGTTTCAAATGCGGCTTGAGATCAAAGAAAAAGAAAGTAGCCAGAAATTAGGGGGTAAAAAACTCCAATAAAGGAAAGTTTTATCGATGAGCCAGCAGAGTCCTCAACGCTTCTGGGCGGGATCAAAAGAAAAAGGAAATAGCCGAAAATCAGAGGGTGAAAAATCCAAGAAAATGAACTTTTATAGTACATAGAGGATGACATGCGGGTCCCATGAGCAGCAGGTTTCAACGTTTCAAACGTGGCATGAGATCGAAAGAAAAGGCAAGTGACCAAATATGGGAGCAAAAATAATTCAAGAAAAGAAACTTGATTGTACATAGAGGATGACATGCGGGTCCCATTTAGCAGCAGCGGTATCACCGTTTGAGAGGCTGCACGGGATCGAAAGAAAAAGGCAAGTGACCAAATATCAGGAGCCAAAAATAATCCAAGAAAAGAAATTTTATTGTACATAGAGGATGACATGCGGGTCCATTTTGCAGCAGCGGTCTCAACGTTTCCAAGGCGGCACAGGACCAAAAGAAAAATGAAGTAGCCAGAAATCAGGGGGTGAAAAAAATCCAAAAAAAACGATTTCAATTGGGCTGCATGTGGACATCTGGGCATTCGAACTATCCTGCTGGGCCTTTTGACTCGTACAATTTCAGCCCACTCCAAAGCAGGATAGTTCAGATTTTTCTAAAAAAAACAGGAAAGTCCTATGCTTCGCAAAAACAAAAAAACAAGGAGATTCAACATATAAATTTGTTTATGTAAAAATAAAGATTTAATTTATCCGTTGAAATAGCTCAGAGCGCAATACACTGTTTATTGTCTGCAAAATAATCAAGATATCACATGTTTCTTGTACGGGGAGGCTGACATCGGGGACCCATGAGCCAGCAGCGTCGTCTTAAAGGCGGCAGGGGATGGAAAGAAAAAATAAACCAAAAATCTGTTGGTAAAAAATCCAAGAAAAGAAACATTTTCGTTCGAGAGGATGACATGCGGGACCCATGAGGCAGCAGCATCCTCAGCGTTTATTGTTCATAGAGGCTGACATGTGGGACCCGTGAGCCAGCAGCGTCCTCAACGTTTTAAAGGCGGCAGGATATCGAAAGAAAAAATAAGCCAAAAATCATTTGGTAAACAATATCCAAGAAAAGAAACATTTACCGTTCTGAGAGGATGACATGCGGGACCCATGAGGCAGCAGCATCCTCAACGATTCCAAGGCGCAGGGATCAAAAAAAAAAAGAAATATCCAGAAATTAATTAGGGGTTCAAAAAAAATCCATCAAAGGAAACTTTTATTGTTCATAGAGGATGACTTGTGGGACCGACCTGCCAACAGCGTCCTCATCGTTTCAAAGGGGCAGGAGATCCAAAGAAAAAGGCAAATAGCCAGAAATTAGGTGTCAAAAATAACTCCAAGAAAGGAAACTTTTATTGTTCGTAGAGGATGACATGCGGGACCCATGAGCCAGCAGCTTACTCAACGTTTCAAAGGCGGCATGAGATCGAAAGAAAAAGGCAAGTGACAAAATATCAGGAGCAAAAGATAATCCAAGAAAAAGAAACTTTATTGTACATAGAGGATGACATGTGGGTCCCATTTTGCAAGCGCGGTCTCAATGTTTGTAATGCGGCTTGAGATCAAAAGAAAAGAAAGTAGCTAGTAATTAGGGGGTGAAAATCCAAGAAAGAAAGTTGATGGACATAGAGGATGACATGCGGGTCCCTTGAGCCAACAGCTTACTCAACGTTTCAAAGGGGCAGGGGATCAAAAGAAAAAGGCAAGCCAAAAATCAGAGGGTGAAAAAAATCCAACAAAGGAAACTTTTATAGCACAGAGGATGACATGCGGGTCCCATGAGCCAGCGGGTTCTCAACGTTTCAAACGTGGCATGAGAGATCGAAAGAAAAGGCAAGTGCCCAAAGAGGTGCCAAAAACTCCAAGAAAAGAAAGTTGATTGCTCATAGAGGATGACATGCGGGTCCCATGAGCCAGCAGGTTCCTCAACGTTTCAAACGTGGCATGAGATCGAAAGAAAAAGGCAAGTGACCAAATATGAGGAGCCAAAAATAATTCAAGAAAAGAAAGTTTTATAGTACATAGAGGATGACAGTGGTCCTATTTAGCAGCAGCAGTTTTCACGTTTGAGAGGCGGCAGGGGATCAAAAGAAAAAGAAATTGCCAAAAATCAGAGGGTGAAAAAAACCAAGAAAATGAACTTTTATAGTACATAGAGGATGACATGCGGGTCCCATGAGCCAGCAGGTTCCTCAACGTCTCAAACGTGGCATGAGATCGAAAGAAAAGGCAAGTGAAAAAATATCAGGAGCCAAAAATAATTCAAGAAAAGAAAGTTTTATAGTACATAGAGGATGACATGCGGGTCCCATTTAGCAGCAGCGGTATCACCGTTTGAGAGGCGGCAGGGATCGAAAGAAAAGGCAAGTGAAAAAAATATGAGGAGCCAAAAATAATTCAAGAAAGAAAGTTTTATAGTACATAGAGGATGACATGCGGGTCCCATTTAGCAACAGCGGTATCACCGTTTGAGAGGCGGCGGATCGAAAGAAAAAGTACGTGACAAAATATGAGGTGCCAAAATTAATTCAAGAAAAGAAAGTTTTATAGTACATAGAGGATGACATGCGGGTCCCAGGTAGCAGCAGCGGTATCACCGTTTGAGAGGCGGCAAGGGATCGAAAGAAAAAGGCAAGTGACCAAATTTGAGGTGCCAAAAACTCCAAGAAAAGAAAGTTGATTGCACATAGAGGATGACATGCGGGTCCCATTTAGCAGCAGGGTCTCAATGTTTCCAAGGCGGCAAGGGATCAAAAGAAAAAGGAAGTAGCCAGAAATCAGGGGGTCAAAAAAATCCAAGAATAGAAAGAATTTTGGTTCATAGAGGATGACATGCGGGACCCATGATCCTGCATCGTAAACGGCTCGATCGGAGAACGTTGAACGAGATGGCGCGATCTAGAAAAAAAACAATGCCAGAGAGGCTGCCATCTGGGCCCTACATCCCTCGGCGGTGCGGATTTGCGTTGACTCGGCCGGCGAACCCGAGATTTCGAGATGCACCACGTCCCGGGCCACCATACGCGACGTTTTGGCCGCTTTCGTCGGGCTAGGTGGCCTCAAAAACGAGAAAAAAAGTTTTGACATGCACCACGGAGGGACCAAAAATCGTCGGCCATGGTACACCAGCAACCACGGCGCGACTTCAACTTCGTCGGCCATGGCAATTTTCTTGTAGTGCTGGATGTATCATCATTTGGTGCAAAACCAATTGGTGCCAGCAAATAAAGCAAAGGCTAGAAGGAAAACAACCAAGGGAACACTGGTTGTGTCAACACAGTGACACAACCAGAGAAATCCATCATGGATTTGATCCTAAATAGCCATCCAAACTCACCTAGCACTCAACGCTCAATAACCATCGGATCATAGACATTCATGTCTATTTTGTTTTCACAAAGAAGGCTACTCATTATTCCAACAAAAAGGGATCAGCCGAGAGCTTGTTCATCCACAGCAAGCCAACATGGGGTGGAGCTTCGAGCAGCCAAGAGTGGCTACGAGGCCACCTCAACCAGCCAAACGGTCAAACCACCAAGCCAGATAATCATCATCACCCAGAGGGGTTCAGAGTGGGCTAGGGTCCCCAACAATTGTTGGCATCCCTCTAGCTTAAGCAAATTAAATTGATATGATCATCACTGTGTCACAGTTCACATCATTTATCCATATATCAAGGCAAATTAAGCAGATAAATGAAACAGGCAAGCTATTGATGCACAGGGTCTGCAGATGATCCAAGGATCATTGCAAGCATCCACCGATGCTGACAAGCACCCAGCACACAGGCAGCATGTGATGCACACACACACAGTGGACCACGGTGAGGCACGAGACAACAAAGAGCATTTCCACAAGCAACTGGTGATCATATGACCACAAGCTTGCAAGAGCATGCTACGGATGTTAGACATCACTTCTAGTATCAAAACATGGACCCAATAATTAAATTAGCCACGGGACATGAGCAGTTTATCACGATAAACAAATAAGCTAGATATGCAAGTATCAGGCAGTTCATCAAGGGATGTTGTTGTCTAGGCCACGGGCATGCTCAAGGAGCATATCTATGAATTATAGCACTCGAAGAGCACCCAAGGGCACTGCTCTTGTAAATTTACAAGAATTGCACCTTTGCAATCAAGCCAGGCACATATATGAATACACTTGAGTAATTGGTGAGGATAGCATCAAGAACGAGAGCAGGGAAGCGACATCACAAGCACAAGCACAGATACAGAAATGGCCATGGTAGCGACACAGCCAAGAAGTCGCGGTAGAGCAATAGTACCATAGCATAGCAGCACATCAGCAACATATGCATAAGCAGTAGAGCAACAACACCATGACACAGCAACACAGCAACGCACGGAACATCACGGCACGCTACACCTCTATGAGTAGAGGCAGCCATTGACCAAGCTAGGAGAAGGAGGAGAAGAAAGAGAACACGAGAGAAGAAGAGGTGGCGCACTTACCGTGGTCGAGTAGAAACCGCCATGGCGGCCGCGGCTGCACACGCCGAGCGGCGCGGCGCCAAGCCGAGCCATGGCGGCACCACGGCACCACCCGACCACGGTGGCGAAACCAGGGCGGCCCCGAGCACCAGAGCACCAGAACGGCGGGATTGAGTCCCGTAACCCTAGCACCGAGGGGGTCGAGGACGAGAGCAGCAGGTCGCCCGCGTCAGATCGACGCGGATAGGATTGACCGCCGTCGTGGGGCGCGTCGATTGCGCACCATGGCGGGGGCCAAGTCCGGCGGAGCTCGCCGGAATCGAGCGGCGACGGCGGAGGCGACGCGGGTCGCCAGAGCAGGTTAGGGTTAGGGTTCGGACACGCGAGCGAGGAGAGAGAGAAGAGTGGGGCTGGTCGAGCCGGGACCAGCGGGTTTGCTCGACCTAACCCACCCAATAAAATTCGACAAAACAGGCATTTGTGTCTTTTCAAAAATAGATAAAAATGTCAAACTTTGAAAAAATCAGAAAATTATTAGTTTCAAAAATAATTGAAAATATGAAAATCATCAAAGATAAATTCTATCATAATAAATTATGAAATAGAATTTTAAAGACAAATATGATTAAGCCCTAGTTTAATGATTAAATTAATCATTTAAGCCACACTTTATATTTTTAATATTAAAAATAAGTCCATAAATATTATTGGACATTCAAAACACCTTGACAACATTTCAAGGTTATATTTTACCCTAAATATATCCCTAAATTGTTCTTAGTATTAACCTCTCCACATAAAATAATAAAACACCGGAAGGGGGGAACAACCCTAAAAGCTGAATCATGCATAATTGCTTCTTTAACCATTGCCCTTATCGGACAATGATGCTATTTTTCAGCAACAGAGGACAAGGGTCAGTCCACACCATCCAACTGCAACACTTTGCAGTGTTCAGGCAAGTTCATCGCTTGCTCATGTCATTTGAGTATTTTTACCAAATTACTTGCAAAGTACTATGTTTATCACTATTGCATAAAAAGCAAAACCACTATTTTCATAACTATGAATATGACTATGTGGTGGGCAATGGAACCATGGATTGTGTTGATATGGTGGAGGTTCCATTGCAAGGGTTTATATCCATCTAGGATTAAACAACAAATGTCGTCCAGTGATTCTTGTGCCGTAAAACCCGTGTTCACCATAAGATCTGGAGTGGGACGGAGTAGCCAATTGTATTTCCACCTCTCGTACATCAACGGACGCGCTTTACCGGAGAACACTTGAATCCTAGGGTGCATTTGGTGGCTGGGGAAGCCTCAAGTCCCCACGGCTTTGTCCGTAGAACACTTGTAGCCCGAAGATCATTTGGTGGCTGGGGAAGCCTCAAGTCCCCACGGTATTTGCGGTCTATGAGGGGTTGCATCTACCGGCGAAGGAGTTTGGTTCGATCCCAAACTGTCGTCGTGGTCGGGGTCCACCCTGAAATATGGGAATAATGGGACCGGCGAGGACCCAGGGTCGGGGATGCAACAAAGGGTGGGTGTGCGAGGTAGCGGAGGAATATGAACGGCTAGGACCTTATACCGGGCCTCACACCAAAGGAAGTGTGGACGGGAAAGCTGCCCGGTTGGCACCAAGGTTAAGATCTCTTATGGGTAAAGAAACACACCTCTGCAGAGTGTAACGAACTGTGACCAGTCACTCCCTGGATATGGAACTGCGAACGCTGCCGGAAAGGAACTCCATGAAGTTCTAGTCAACCGGTGAAGGCTGACGGACATAGTTCTTCTGAATAAAAGCAACCTTTTGAAGAAATGGTTATTAAAACCTGCATGGTATCAGACTTTCTGGTCTGGTATCGTAGATAGTGCATTAAACACCTCTTTCCTAATATGAACTTGTTGAGTACGCTCGTACTCATACCACTTAAATCCCCCCGCTGATTGTCCTAAATCCATCTGGAGGAGGACAAACGACAATCCCGAAGGAGCCGACATCATCGCTATGACGAACTGCACTTCTCCGGAGGTGTTGGAAGGTGTAGACTACCCGATAGTCTACTGAGCCGTGGAGGGCTCCGGAGAGAACAATCTTAGACTAGTAGTAGTATTGTAGTACCCAGCAGTCCGAACTTTAGTAGTATTTAGCTGCTCGAGGAAATAAATGTATAACTTAATGAGACTCTTATATTGTAAGCTAAGTTGGGTTCGCCTCGAACCCAGGAGTATTCCTCTTAGGACCCAAGAGGAGCTCCGAGACGACATGTGTATGATATTTGTAATAATAAATGAATGAGTTATGGACCTGCTATGTTCTGTTGTACTACTCTGAGGGATGTAATATTTGCGGATTGGTACTTCGTGAATGTTATATCAACGACTGGCATACTACAACATGCAGTGGTATGCAGGGTCACCACAGTTGGTATCAGAGCAAAAGCTTTGACCTTAGGTTGGAACCTAGTAAATGGGACTAAACGTTAGGAGTCAAATAGGATTAGTAAAGAATTCTCTAAAAATATGGTGTATATTCACTTGAGAATAAAACAATCATATCTTTTAGTGCGAAAATTCTTTATTATCTCTATTATGATGCATTATTACTAATCTTATATTCTTTCTTTTCTACAGCCAACTATGGCAAGTTCACGTTCGGGACGTAACGTGAAAGTGATGGAATCAAACCTGAGTGAATATGATGGAGGACTCGCGGATATTCTTCGTGCTATGTTGCTTGAATTTGGGTGCGATCCCCAAATCCAAGTAACGAAATACATGTACTACGATGGTACAGTTGTTGAAGGTATGTGGTGGGTAGGACTAAGACTTCCAGAATCCCTAGGAATGAGTGTAGTGATGCCAGCTGGTGAGGCCAGAACTATCCAAACAGCCTACCACATTGCCATAATGAGAGCCATCACCGATATTCGGGAACATAAGACTAAGGAGATTGGTTCCGAATTCTCTCATATTCCTCATATGGAGGAGGAAGATGATCCTATGCTTAACCATCTCAAATTTGCAAAACGCAAACCAGTAGAAGCCGCTAAGTACATGGATAATAGTCGCAACCTACTGACATTGTTCTTTCAGTTGAACCGACATTTGTCGGGGGCAATTGACACAATGTTGGAAGAATTCACTGAGCCCAAGGAGGAGACAAAAGAACCCATGGAGGGAGTGGTTCACACACCAGTTTATTCAGCTGGTGACTACATTAGTATTGACCATCCAGAACAACAAACCACACCTATTACACCTAGGTACTTTCCTAGTAATTCCTATGGAGGATACGTAGGTGAGAGAACTGAAACCACTGCTGAACCCGGTGACTCCTATAGAAATCTCAGCGTTGGGGGTCAGATACTGGAAACCCTAGTGATTCGGTTAGGTATAATCCTGAGATGAATGATGATGCCACAACCCAGTTTCAGAACAATCAGTATAATAGAGGAGATATTGAGGGGTATCCGATGCTGATTGAGTCTGATACTGATGGTGGAGATACCTATGGCGGAGTCACCGGGGAGTACACCCAATGGGTGGATTATGATGCATCAATGATTCAGCCTATGAACACACAGATTTTTCCCCTCGATCATCATCCGATTCGACTACAAGCTTCCACGGAAGACCTTATGTTCCATTTCATGAGGACCTCACGTCACCGATGGTGAAGCCTCCATGTATCGAGTGAAGTAATGAGAAGAGACCACTATGGAGGCTAGGATTACAATGTGGAAGTACCATATGTATTGTAGTAAGGTAATATTTGTATAAATTTGCACATATCAATAAGTGAGTTACACATCACATCGTTATCGAAAATAAATAAGACTACTTAAGTATGTATATGTTGTATATGTTTTGTATGATTTGCATTTGCTTCTTGATTTCCATTGTGTGACTAGTTCTGTGCACAATGTTGAGCTCAGAAAACTTGGTAATTATGAGTACCACTTTGTGTTGCAGAACTAGGGGGATATGTCGGGAGCGCCGAGTGAGGAGAGTGAAGAGCAGCGCCTCGAGCGTGAGGCCAAGCAGAAGGCCTATAACAGCTGTGAAACCGCTCTACCACCACCACCACCAATGACGCAAGAGAATTTCCCTCCAAAGATATGCAAATGATGGGAGGTGCAAAAAGGATTACCATGGAGCAAATAGAGACAATTCTTCACGATCTGCTGCACCAAAGAATGTGAAAGACCTAAGAACTGTGAGCCACATTGCTTTACTCTAATACAAAGCCAATATCTCTGCACACGCGCCTCAAACCCATGTATTTCAAGATTAAGTGATGGATACTGCTTTAAGTTTAACACACGGATGCAACGCACTGAGAAGTTCAGCATGCGACACACTTGCCGTGTGGACCCGCCCGCATCTTGTGGGATAACACCAGCTGCATATCCGCTTCTGTAAGATTCACATGAAGAAATGAGAGGGAAGTTCAGTGGAATCCAATGTCCTCCGAAAGTTAGTGGAACCCGCTAATTTAGAATTTGAAAAGTCCTTATGCGTATGATATGGGCCATCCGACTTCACGCTGTGTGAATTTTCTGATTGTCTCGTATGCCGTGGGAGGGAGGTCACACGGTGACAAGAAAAGAAGAGGTTTATGCGAGGATTGAATCCTCAGTTCAAGGTACAGCTCAGGATGCCGAGCGATCGAGTCTAAGAGGCTGGTGGATGCAGCCATCACTCTGGAAGATGATTTCAAACAACTGCAAGAAGAGAAGAGGAAGAAGCAATTTGAGTCAAGAGGTTTGGGCGTTACATTGTCAAACATGAGCTTGAGTTTTAAACCAAGGTACAACAACAACAACAACAATAACAAAGGAGGAACCAAGTGATCTCCAAACCTGAAAACCAAATTAACTATTAGTCTGGAACCAGACATCTCTCCAAGGATTGTAGAAAGCCAAGGATAATATGCTTTGGCTGTCGCGAGGAAGGACATATGCTTAGGGATTGCCCTAAGAGAAGAATGGAGGAGGTCAGTCAGGAGGAGGAGGAAGCCGAGGAGGAAACACCGGAGGGAATTGGAAGAACAAGAAACCCTTCGGCAAGTTAAACTGCACCAGCTTGGAGGAGGTGGTGAACTCCGATCAAGCAGTGGATAGGTACGCTCCAGATACTCACTCATCCTGGCAAAGTACTTTTTGATACTGGTGCAACTACATCATTCATTTCTCAGCAATTCATCATCAAACATGGGATTAGATGCACTAAGTTAGATAAACCCATAACCATACTTTCTGCGGGGGGAACGATATTACACTAAACCTGGACAAGTCATTATGATCAATAAGTGTGCGTTTGACGCAGACCTGTTCATTTTACCGATGAAGGACATTGATACGTCTCAACGCATTTATAATTTCTGTGTTCCATGCTACTTTATTGATGATACCTACATGTTTTATGCATGTTATATGTCATATTTATGCATTTTTCGTGGAACTAACTTATTAACAAGATGCTTGGAGCCACACGTCATTGCTTTTTGGTTTCAGAACCTAGTAAGGAAGGTCTTTGAAATTGACGTAAATCAACGCCTGTGGTTCTATTTTGTGACGAGCTTCCGTAAGGACCGAAGAGATAATCTAAGTATGCACGAGGCGCCGCCACCATAGGGCCGCGCGGGCGTAGGGGCCTGCTGCGCCTATGGTGCTGCTCCTCACGGCCCTCTGACCTACCTTCCGCGCCTACTTAAAGCCTCCGCGTTAAAACCCCAAACATCGAGAGCCAATGATACGGTAAAAAACCTTCCTGCAGACGTCGCCGCCGCGAATCCCATCTCGGGGATTCAGGAGATCGCCTCCGGCACCCTCGCCGGAGAGGGGAATCATCTCCCGGAAGACTCTTCATCGCCATGATCGCCTCCTGGAGTGATGAGTGAGTAGTCCACCGACCATGGGTCCACAGCGAGCTGATGGTCGTCTTCTCCTCTTGTTGGGGTTTACTGTTGGATCTGAGTCTAACACATGATCAAGATCATCTATCCGTAATACTATATGTTGTGGGGCTTGTCGATCCATGGATCCGATGGATAGAGAATACCATGTTATGGTGATTATCAATCTATTGTTTATGTGTTGTCTATGATCTTATGCTCTCCGCTATTAGTAGAGGCTCTGGCCAAGTTTGTACTTTTAACCAAGAAGGAGTATTTATGCTCGATAGTGGTTTCATGCCTTCATTGACACCTGGGACAGTGACATAAAGTTCTAAGGTTGTGATGTGTTGTTGCACTAGGGATAAAACATTGATTCTATGTCTAAGGATGTAGTTGTCGATTACATTACGCACCATACTTAATGCACTTGTCTCTGTTGTTTTGCAACTTAATACTGAATGGGGTTCGGATGATAACCCGAAGGTGGACTTTTTAGTCATAGATGCAGCTGGATAGCGGTCTGTGTACTTTGTCGTAATGCCCATGATTAAATCTCACTATATTTATCATATCATGGATATGCATTGTTATGTCTTTCTCTATTTGTCAATTGCCCGAACTGTAATTTGTTCACCCAACATGCTTTTATCCAGGGGAGAGACACCTCTAGTGAAATCTATGGGACCCTGGCCTCATTTCTTACATAGCATACAATCCATCGCAATTGTGTTTTACCCGTTTTCTTGCAAACAATCATCTTCCACTCGATACGTTTAATCCGTTACAGCAAGCCCGTGAGATTGACAACCTCACTGCTTCGGGGCAAGTACTTTGCCTGTTGTGTGATTCACGCAGCTTTAATCCCCTCGAAGTTGTTGCGCTCGAAGATCACATTTCCGCCACCATCAACCTTCAACGTGCTTCTTGGCCTCTCCTCGGGTTCGATTAAACCTTTGGTTTCTTTCCTGGTGGGAAAACTTGCACTGTATGCGCATCATACCTTCCTCTTGGGGTTCCCAACGAACGGGTGAGTTACACGCCATCAAGCTCTTTTTTTTCCTCGCGCTGTTTGGGAGTCAAGACACGCTGCAAGGGGAGTCTCCACTTTCAATCTCTTTACTTTCTTTTTGTCTTAGCTTTATTTTATTTACTACTTTATTTGCTGCACCTAAACAAAACACAAAAAAAAATTAGTTGCTAGTTTTACTTTATTTATTGTCTTGCTCTCTATATCAAAAACACAAAAAAATTAGTTACTTGCATTTACTTTATCTAGTTTGTTTTATTTACCGTTGCTAAAATGAATACCCCTGAAAATACTAAGTTGTGTGACTTCACAAATGCAAATAATAATGATTTCCTATGCACACCTATTGCTCCACCTGCTACTACAGCAGAATTCTTTGAAATTAAACCTGCTTTACTGAACTTGGTTATGAGAGATCAATTTTCTGGTGCTAGTTCTCACGCCATCCTATCAATTTTGTTGAACTTTGGTGAAATGCAAAAAGAGCAAGGATGTAGATGGTGATATTATTAAATTGAAAGTGTTTTCTTTCTCATTAAGAGGAAGAGCTAAAGATTGGTTGCTATCTTTGCCTAAGAATAGTATTGATTCATGGACTAAAATGCAAGGATGCTTTTATTGGTAGATATTATCCTCCCGCTAAAATTATATCTTTGAGAAGTAGAATAATGAATTTTAAGCAATTAGATACTAAACATG